>OX454324.1:4930727-5593064 GCA_949715965.1 Dysmachus trigonus
GCCAAATATCCCAATCCAGGGAGTCGTATTTTAGAAATTAGTTTTTTTTACCTGTATATGGCTGAAAAAATGCACTGAAAAATGTAAAAATTGCAATTCTGCGATTTTTTCTTCTAGACTTTCCTGTTTTTTGCCTAGAATCATCTAATTATCATACAAGGAGTCGATTTAGCCAAATATCCCAATCCAGGGAGTCGTATTTTAGAAATTAGTTTTTTTACCTGTATATGGCTGAAAAAATGCACTGAAAAATGTGGAAATTGAAAATCTGCGATTTTTTCTTCTAGACTTTCCTGTTTTTTGCCTAGAATCATCTAATTCTCATACAAGGAGTCGATTTAGCCAAATATCCCAATCCAGGGAGTCGTATTTTAGAAATTAGTTTTTTTACCTGTATATGGCTGAAAAAATGCACTGAAAAATGTAAAAATTGCAATTCTGCGATTTTTTCTTCTAGACTTTCCTGTTTTTTGCCTAGAATCATCTAATTATCATACAAGGAGTCGATTTAGCCAAATATCCCAATCCAGGGAGTCGTATTTTAGAAATTAGTTTTTTTACCTGTATATGGCTGAAAAAATGCACTGAAAATGTGGAAATTGAAAATCTGCGATTTTTTCTTCTAGACTTTCCTGTTTTTTGCCTAGAATCATCTAATTATCATACAAGGAGTCGATTTAGCCAAATATCCAAACCAGGGAGTCGTATTTTAGAAATTAGTTTTTTTACCTGTATATGGCTGAAAAAATGCACTGAAAAATGTAAAAATTGCAATTCTGCGATTTTTTCTTCTAGACTTTCCTGTTTTTTGCCTAGAATCATCTAATTATCATACAAGGAGTCGATTTAGCCAAATATCCCAATCCAGGGAGTCGTATTTTAGAAATTAGTTTTTTTACCTGTATATGGCTGAAAAAATGCACTGAAAAATGTGGAAATTGAAAATCTGCGATTTTTTCCTCTAGACTTTCCTGTTTTTTGCCTAGAATCATCTAATTATCATACAAGGAGTCGATTTAGCCAAAAATCCCAATCCAGGGAGTCGTATTTTAGAAATTAGTTTTTTTACCTGTATATGGCTGAAAAAATGCACTGAAAAATGTGGAAATTGAAAATCTGCGATTTTTTCCTCTAGACTTTCCTGTTTTTTGCCTATAATCATCTAATTATCATACAAAGAGTCGATTTAGCCAAAAATCCCAATCCAGGGAGTCGTATTTTAGAAATTAGTTTTTTACCTGTACATGGCTGAAAAAATGCACTGAAAAATGTAGAAATTGAAAATCTGCGATTTTTTCCTCTAGACTTTCCTGTTTTTTGCCTAGAATCATCTAATTATCATACAAGGAGTCGATTTAGCCAAAAATCCCAATCCAGGGAGTCGTATTTTAGAAATTAGTTTTTTTACCTGTATATGGCTGAAAAAATGCACTGAAAAATGTAAAAATTGCAATTCTGCGATTTGTTCTTCTAGACTTTCCTGTTTTTTGCCTATAATCATCTAATTATCATACAAGGAGTCGATTTAGCCAAAAATCCCAATCCAGGGAGTCGTATTTTAGAAATTAGTTTTTTTACCTGTATATGGCTGAAAAAATGCACTGAAAAATGTGGAAATTGAAAATCTGCGATTTTTTCCTCTAGACTTTCCTGTTTTTTGCCTATAATCATCTAATTATCATACAAAGAGTCGATTTAGCCAAAAATCCCAATCCAGGGAGTCGTATTTTAGAAATTAGTTTTTTTACCTGTATATGGCTGAAAAAATGCACTGAAAAATGTGGAAATTGAAAATCTGCGATTTTTTCCTCTAGACTTTCCTGTTTTTTGCCTATAATCATCTAATTATCATACAAAGAGTCGATTTAGCCAAAAATCCCAATCCAGGGAGTCGTATTTTAGAAATTAGTTTTTTTACCTGTACATGGCTGAAAAAATGCACTGAAAAATGTAGAAATTGAAAATCTGCGATTTTTTCCTCTAGACTTTCCTGTTTTTTGCCTAGAATCATCTAATTATCATACAAGGAGTCGATTTAGCCAAAAATCCCAATCCAGGGAGTCGTATTTTAGAAATTAGTTTTTTTACCTGTATATGGCTGAAAAAATGCACTGAAAAATGTAAAAATTGCAATTCTGCGATTTTTTCTTCTAGACTTTCCTGTTTTTTGCCTAGAATCATCTAATTATCATACAAGGAGTCGATTTAGCCAAAAATCCCAATCCAGGGAGTCGTATTTTAGAAATTAGTTTTTTTACCTGTATATGGCTGAAAAAATGCACTGAAAAATGTAAAAATTGCAATTCTGCGATTTTTTCTTCTAGACTTTCCTGTTTTTTGCCTAGAATCATCTAATTATCATACAAGGAGTCGATTTAGCCAAAAATCCCAATCCAGGGAGTCGTATTTTAGAAATTAGTTTTTTTACCTGTATATGGCTGAAAAAATGCACTGAAAAATGTAAAAATTGCAATTCTGCGATTTTTTCTTCTAGACTTTCCTGTTTTTTGCCTAGAATCATCTAATTATCATACAAGGAGTTGATTTAGCCAAATATCCCAATCCAGGGAGTCGTATTTTAGAAATTAGTTTTTTTACCTGTATATGGCTGAAAAAATGCACTGAAAAATGTAAAAATTGCAATTCTGCGATTTTTTCTTCTAGACTTTCCTGTTTTTTGCCTAGAATCATCTAATTATCATACAAGGAGTCGATTTAGCCAAAAATCCCAATCCAGGGAGTCGTATTTTAGAAATTAGTTTTTTTACCTGTATATGGCTGAAAAAATGCACTGAAAAATGTGGAAATTGAAAATCTGCGATTTTTTCCTCTAGACTTTCCTGTTTTTTGCCTAGAATCATCTAATTATCATACAAGGAGTCGATTTAGCCAAAAATCCCAATCCAGGGAGTCGTATTTTAGAAATTAGTTTTTTTACCTGTATATGGCTGAAAAAAATGCACTGAAAAATGTGGAAATTGAAAATCTGCGATTTTTTCCTCTAGACTTTCCTGTTTTTTGCCTATAATCATCTAATTATCATACAAAGAGTCGATTTAGCCAAAAATCCCAATCCAGGGAGTCGTATTTTAGAAATTAGTTTTTTTACCTGTACATGGCTGAAAAAATGCACTGAAAAATGTAGAAATTGAAAATCTGCGATTTTTTCCTCTAGACTTTTCTGTTTTTTGCCTAGAATCATCTAATTATCATACAAGGAGTCGATTTAGCCAAATATCCCAATCCAGGGAGTCGTATTTTAGAAATTAGTTTTTTTACCTGTATATGGCTGAAAAATGCACTGAAAAATGTAAAAATTGCAATTCTGCGATTTTTTCTTCTAGACTTTCCTGTTTTTTGCCTAGAATCATCTAATTATCATACAAGGAGTCGATTTAGCCAAAAATCCCAATCCAGGGAGTCGTATTTTAGAAATTAGTTTTTTTACCTGTATATGGCTGAAAAAATGCACTGAAAAATGTAAAAATTGCAATTCTGCGATTTTTTCTTCTAGACTTTCCTGTTTTTTGCCTAGAATCATCTAATTATCATACAAGGAGTCGATTTAGCCAAATATCCCAATCCAGGGAGTCGTATTTTAGAAATTAGTTTTTTTACCTGTATATGGCTGAAAAAATGCACTGAAAAATGTAAAAATTGAAATTCTGCGATTTTTTCTTCTAGACTTTCCTGTTTTTTGCCTATAATCATCTAATTATCATACAAAGAGTCAATTTAGCCAAAAATCCCAATCCAGGGAGTCGTATTTTAGAAATTAGTTTTTTTACCTGTACATGGCTGAAAAAATGCACTGAAAAATGTAGAAATTGAAAATCTGCGATTTTTTCCTCTAGACTTTCCTGTTTTTTGCCTAGAATCATCTAATTATCATACAAGGAGTCGATTTAGCCAAAAATCCCAATCCAGGGAGTCGTATTTTAGAAATTAGTTTTTTTTACCTGTACATGGCTGAAAAAATGCACTGAAAAATGTAGAAATTGAAAATCTGCGATTTTTTCCTCTAGACTTTCCTGTTTTTTGCCTAGAATCATCTAATTATCATACAAGGAGTCGATTTAGCCAAATATCCCAATCCAGGGAGTCGTATTTTAGAAATTAGTTTTTTTACCTGTATATGGCTGAAAAAATGCACTGAAAAATGTAAAAATTGCAATTCTGCGATTTTTTCTTCTAGACTTTCCTGTTTTTTGCCTAGAATCATCTAATTATCATACAAGGAGTCGATTTAGCCAAAAATCCCAATCCAGGGAGTCGTATTTTAGAAATTAGTTTTTTTACGTGTATATGGCTGAAAAAATGCACTGAAAAATGTAAAAATTGCAATTCTGCGATTTTTTCTTCTAGACTTTCCTGTTTTTTGCCTAGAATCATCTAATTATCATACAAGGAGTCGATTTAGCCAAATATCCCAATCCAGGGAGTCGTATTTTAGAAATTAGTTTTTTTACCTGTATATGGCTGAAAAAATGCACTGAAAAATGTAAAAATTGAAATTCTGCGATTTTTTTCTTCTAGACTTTCCTGTTTTTTGCCTATAATCATCTAATTATCATACAAAGAGTCAATTTAGCCAAAAATCCCAATCCAGGGAGTCGTATTTTAGAAATTAGTTTTTTTACCTGTACATGGCTGAAAAAATGCACTGAAAAATGTAGAAATTGAAAATCTGCGATTTTTTCCTCTAGACTTTCCTGTTTTTGCCTAGAATCATCTAATTATCATACAAGGAGTCGATTTAGCCAAAAATCACAATCCAGGGAGTCGTATTTTAGAAATTAGTTTTTTTACCTGTATATGGCTGAAAAAATGCACTGAAAAATGTAAAAATTGCAATTCTGCAATTTTTTCTTCTAGACTTTCCTGTTTTTTGCCTATAATCATCTAATTATCATACAAAGAGTCGATTTAGCCGTCGATTTAGCCAAAAATCCCAATCCAGGGAGTCGTATTATAGAAATTAGTTTTTTTACCTGTACATGGCTGAAAAAATGCACTGAAAAATGTAGAAATTGAAAATCTGCGATTTTTTCCTCTAGACTTTCCTGTTTTTTGCCTAGAATCATCTAATTATCATACAAGGAGTCGATTTAGCCAAAAATCCCAATCCAGGGAGTCGTATTTAGAAATTAGTTTTTTTACCTGTATATGGCTGAAAAAATGCACTGAAAAATGTAGAAATTGAAAATCTGCGATTTTTTCCTCTAGACTTTCCTGTTTTTTGCCTAGAATCATCTAATTATCATACAAGGAGTCGATTTAGCCAAAAATCCCAATCCAGGGAGTCGTATTTTAGAAATAAGTTTTTTTACCTGTATATGGCTGAAAAAATGCACTGAAAAATGTAGAAATTGAAAATCTGCGATTTTTTCTTCTAGACTTTCCTGTTTTTTGCCTAGAATCATCTAATTATCATACAACGAGTCGATTTAGCCAAAAATCCCAATCCAGGGAGTCGTATTTTAGAAATTAGTTTTTTTACCTGTATATGGCTGAAAAAATGCACTGAAAAATGTAAAATTGCAATTCTGCGATTTTTTCTTCTAGACTTTCCTGTTTTTTGCCTATAATCATCTAATTATCATACAAAGAGTCGATTTAGCCAAATATCCCAATCCAGGGAGTCGTATTTTAGAAATTAGTTTTTTTACCTGTATATGGCTGAAAAAATGCACTGAAAAATGTAAAAATTGCAATTCTGCGATTTTTTCTTCTAGACTTTCCTGTTTTTTGCCTATAATCATCTAATTATCATACAAGAGTCGATTTAGCCAAAAATCCCAATCCAGGGAGTCGTATTTTAGAAATTAGTTTTTTTACCTGTATATGGCTGAAAAAATGCACTGAAAAATGTAGAAATTGAAAATCTGCGATTTTTTCCTCTAGACTTTCCTGTTTTTTGCCTAGAATCATCTAATTATCATACAAGGAGTCGATTTAGCCAAAATCCCAATCCAGGGAGTCGTATTTTAGAAATTAGTTTTTTTACCTGTATATGGCTGAAAAAATGCACTGAAAAATGTAAAAATTGCAATTCTGCGATTTTTTCTTCTAGACTTTCCTGTTTTTGCCTATAATCATCTAATTATCATACAAAGAGTCGATTTAGCCAAAATCCCAATCCAGGGAGTCGTATTTTAGAAATTAGTTTTTTTACCTGTATATGGCTGAAAAAATGCACTGAAAAATGTAAAAATTGCAATTCTGCGATTTTTTCTTCTAGACTTTCCTGTTTTTTGCCTATAATCATCTAATTATCATACAAAGAGTCGATTTAGCCAAAAATCCCAATCCAGGGAGTCGTATTTTAGAAATTAGTTTTTTTACCTGTATATGGCTGAAAAAATGCACTGAAAAATGTAAAAATTGCAATTCTGCGATTTTTTCTTCTAGACTTTCCTGTTTTTTGCCTATAATCATCTAATTATCATACAAGAGTCGATTTAGCCAAAAATCCCAATCCAGGGAGTCGTATTTTAGAAATTAGTTTTTTTACCTGTATATGGCTGAAAAAATGCACTGAAAAATGTAAAAATTGCAATTCTGCGATTTTTTCTTCTAGACTTTCCTGTTTTTTGCCTATAATCATCTAATTATCATACAAAGAGTCGATTTAGCCAAAAATCCCAATCCAGGGAGTCGTATTTTAGAAATTAGTTTTTTTACCTGTATATGGCTGAAAAAATGCACTGAAAAATGTAGAAATTGAAAATCTGCGATTTTTCCTCTAGACTTTCCTGTTTTTTGCCTAGAATCATCTAATTATCATACAAGGAGTCGATTTAGCCAAAAATCTCAATCCAGGGAGTCGTATTTTAGAAATTAGTTTTTTTACCTGTATATGGCTGAAAAAATGCACTGAAAAATGTAGAAATTGAAAATCTGCGATTTTTTCCTCTAGACTTTCCTGTTTTTTGCCTAGAATCATCTAATTATCATACAAGGAGTCGATTTAGCCAAAAATCCCAATCCAGGGAGTCGTATTTTAGAAATTAGTTTTTTTACCTGTATATGGCTGAAAAAATGCACTGAAAAATGTAGAAATTGAAAATCTGCGATTTTTTCCTCTAGACTTTCCTGTTTTTTGCCTAGAATCATCTAATTATCATACAAGGAGTCGATTTAGCCAAAAATCCCAATCCAGGGAGTCGTATTTTAGAAATTAGTTTTTTTACCTGTATATGGCTGAAAAAATGCACTGAAAAATGTAGAAATTGAAAATCTGCGAGTTTTTCCTCTAGACTTTCCTGTTTTTTGCCTAGAATCATCTAATTATCATACAAGGAGTCGATTTAGCCAAAAATCCCAATCCAGGGAGTCGTATTTTAGAAATTAGTTTTTTTACCTGTATATGGCCGAAAAAATGCACTGAAAAATGTAGAAATTGAAAATCTGCGATTTTTTCCTCTAGACTTTCCTGTTTTTTGCCTAGAATCATCTAATTATCATACAAGGAGTCGATTTAGCCAAAAATCCCAATCCAGGGAGTCGTATTTTAGAAATTAGTTTTTTTACCTGTATATGGCTGAAAAAATGCACTGAAAAATGTAGAAATTGAAAATCTGCGATTTTTTCCTCTAGACTTTCCTGTTTTTTGCCTAGAATCATCTAATTATCATACAAGGAGTCGATTTAGCCAAAAATCCCAATCCAGGGAGTCGTATTTTAGAAATTAGTTTTTTTACCTGTATATGGCTGAAAAAATGCACTGAAAAATGTAGAAATTGAAAATCTGCGAGTTTTTCCTCTAGACTTTCCTGTTTTTTGCCTAGAATCATCTAATTATCATACAAGGAGTCGATTTAGCCAAAAATCCCAATCCAGGGAGTCGTATTTTAGAAATTAGTTTTTTTACCTGTATATGGCTGAAAAAATGCACTGAAAAATGTAGAAATTGAAAATCTGCGAGTTTTTCCTCTAGACTTTCCTGTTTTTTGCCTAGAATCATCTAATTATCATACAAGGAGTCGATTTAGCCAAAAATCCCAATCCAGGGAGTCGTATTTTAGAAATTAGTTTTTTTACCTGTATATGGCTGAAAAAATGCACTGAAAAATGTAGAAATTGAAAATCTGCGATTTTTTCCTCTAGACTTTCCTGTTTTTTGCCTAGAATCATCTAATTATCATACAAGGAGTCGATTTAGCCAAAAATCCCAATCCAGGGAGTCGTATTTTAGAAATTAGTTTTTTTACCTGTATATGGCTGAAAAAATGCACTGAAAAATGTAGAAATTGAAAATCTGCGATTTTTTCCTCTAGACTTTCCTGTTTTTTGCCTAGAATCATCTAATTATCATACAACGAGTCGATTTAGCCAAAAATCCCAATCCAGGGAGTCGTATTTTAGAAATTAGTTTTTTTACCTGTATATGGCTGAAAAAATGCACTGAAAAATGTAGAAATTGAAAATCTGCAATTTTTTCCTCTAGACTTTCCTGTTTTTTGCCTAGAATCATCTAATTATCATACAAGGAGTCGATTTAGCCAAAAATCCCAATCCAGGGAGTCGTATTTTAGAAATTAGTTTTTTTACCTGTATATGGCTGAAAAAATGCACTGAAAAATGTAGAAATTGAAAATCTGCAATTTTTTCCTCTAGACTTTCCTGTTTTTTGCCTAGAATCATCTAATTATCATACAACGAGTCGATTTAGCCAAAAATCCCAATCCAGGGAGTCGTATTTTAGAAATTAGTTTTTTTACCTGTATATGGCTGAAAAAATGCACTGAAAAATGTAGAAATTGAAAATCTGCGATTTTTTCCTCTAGACTTTCCTGTTTTTTGCCTAGAATCATCTAATTATCATACAAGGAGTCGATTTAGCCAAAAATCCCAATCCAGGGAGTCGTATTTTAGAAATTAGTTTTTTTACCTGTATATGGCTGAAAAAATGCACTGAAAAATGTAGAAATTGAAAATCTGCGATTTTTTCCTCTAGACTTTCCTGTTTTTTGCCTAGAATCATCTAATTATCATACAAGGAGTCGATTTAGCCAAAAATCCCAATCCAGGGAGTCGTATTTTAGAAATTAGTTTTTTTACCTGTATGTGGCTGAAAAAATGCACTGAAAAATGTAAAAATTGAAATTCTGCGATTTTTTCCTCTAGACTTTCCTGTTTTTTGCCTAGAATCATCTAATTATCATACAAGGAGTCGATTTAGCCAAAAATCCCAATCCAGGGAGTCGTATTTTAGAAATTAGTTTTTTTACCTGTATATGGCTGAAAAAATGCACTGAAAAATGTAAAAATTGAAATTCTGCGATTTTTTCCTCTAGACTTTCCTGTTTTTTGCCTAGAATCATCTAATTATCATACAACGAGTCGATTTAGCCAAAAATCCCAATCCAGGGAGTCGTATCTTAGAAATTAGTTTTTTTACCTGTATATGGCTGAAAAAATGCACTGAAAAATGTAGAAATTGAAAATCTGCGATTTTTTCCTCTAGACTTTCCTGTTTTTTGCCTAGAATCATCTAATTATCATACAAGGAGTCGATTTAGCCAAAAATCCCAATCCAGGGAGTCGTATTTTAGAAATTAGTTTTTTTACCTGTATATGGCTGAAAAAATGCACTGAAAAATGTAAAAATTGCAATTCTGCAATTTTTTCTTCTAGACTTTCCTGTTTTTTGCCTAGAATCATCTAATTATCATACAAGGAGTCGATTTAGCCAAAAATCCCAATCCAGGGAGTCGTATTTTAGAAATTAGTTTTTTTACCTGTATATGGCTGAAAAAATGCACTGAAAAATGTAAAAATTGAAATTCTGCGATTTTTTCCTCTAGACTTTCCTGTTTTTTGCCTAGAATCATCTAATTATCATACAAGGAGTCGATTTAGCCAAAAATCCCAATCCAGGGAGTCGTATTTTAGAAATTAGTTTTTTTACCTGTATATGGCTGAAAAAATGCACTGAAAAATGTAGAAATTGAAAATCTGCAATTTTTTCCATCCAGACTTTCCTGTTTTTTGCCTAGAATCATCTAATTATCATACAAGGAGTCGATTTAGCCAAAAAACCCAATCCAGGGAGTCGTATTTTAGAAAATAGTTTTTTTACCTGTATATGGCTGAAAAATGCACTGAAAAATGTAAAAATTAAAATTCTGCGATTTTTTCCTCTAGACATGTTTGTTTTTTGCCTAGAATCATCTAATTATCATACCAAGAGTCGATTTAGTTTTTTTTGGGATTCAGTTCTTAACAGTTGGAAAAATTTCAAGATATTTTTAAATATCTTTATCGATTTGAATGATCTTAGAAAAAAAAAATAAGATCGTGAAAGTTTCGAAAAAAATCGAAGAATTAAAAATTTACATCTTGTATTTATTCTACCTTAAAAATTAAAAAATTCATTTTCTTAGTAAAATAAATAGATGCTTCTGGGCAAAAAACCGAAAAGTCCAGAGGGAAATTTCGGAGACTTTTAATATTTGCATACAAGCGTTTTTTTCTTAAAAAATTAAAAACTTTATGTCCAAATATTTTAGTTTGTGTTATTTAACTTCGAACTGTATTATGTGGCCTCGAAATTAATTATTTGTCCTACGAATCTAGTAACGGAACACGAAACCCTGCAGGATCGTAACATTTAGGCTAAAAACAACTTTATTAGGGTCGCATTTGAGCGAAACTCGGGTGGACATTTTCAAGAAACCAAATAACTCGATTCGTGGGCCAAATAGATCCAGGAATTTAATCGGAGTAATTTAAAATAAATGCATAAAATTGTCAGTGTGTTTCAGTTAAATTTTAATGGTCTTTCGTATGAAAATGTCCATTGAGAATATTTTCTGTGTATTTTCAGGCAACTCTTCTAGAGCTCTTGATGCAGGAGGAATTGCGTGACGCCAACAAGCCGCAGAACCGTCGAAAAAACAAAAAGCCAGCCCACAATTCGCAAGAGGCAAACGAATGAAAAATAACGACCTGGGAATTTCGACGACCAAGCAAATTCGGATTAAAACTAGAAATAAATTATGTTAATATGTAAATAATGCTATAATGTTTAAAATAAATGCATAAAATTAGCAGCCTGTTTCAATTCAGTGCATTTGCCTTTCAGCCCAAAAAGCCCATGGAACATATTTTCGGTGAATTTTCAGGCACCTTCAGCGTTTCTTGACTCGAAAGATCGCCGGAGATCCGTCGAACGAGCCGAACATCGGCCAAGCTAACAAATGTCAGTCGGGCCAGCTGATCGAAGAAAACAATATTCGCCCCACCCTCCCCAAGCACCTCGCGCGTAGGCACTGTTCACAGCTTCTGTGCACATGGCAAGGGACTTGGGCGCTGGTATCACCGGAATGAGAATTGTTTTGATTTTTACATGCTCACGGACACAACAGAATTAGTAGTAAAAAGGGGGCGTGGCTCTGCGAGAGCATGGGGAAATTTAGAGAGGACAAGAACCATATATACTGGGCCCGAACCAGGTGCTGGATTTCCACCTCAGGCATAAACCATTGGCTATCGAAGACCCGAACCGAATTCGCCCGGCTGCTGTTCCTGGGCCCCTGTTCGATCTGGTCGATTTTTCTAGCTTCCGCAAAATGCCATTTTTACTAGGGGCCCAGAAGCGGTAGTAGGGCAAGGTTTTTGCTTGCTGTTTTCTCAGATTCATGGGCTCCTGTTACCAAAATTTTTTTTTTCTTTTTTCCAGCCGGCCGGAGGCGGGGCTTCGTTTCTCCGCTCAGACTGGGGAATTCCGTGGCATGTGCCGGGCGATTCTTCATGGATTTTCGGAGGGCTGCCATTATTTTTACTGAACTAATTTTTAATGTGGATTGTTGGGGCGTCGTCGATGAGCTCAAATTTGTTTGTTTTTTTTTTTTTCGCAGGAGAAGGAGAACTTGTTTTGCTCGATGCAACTTATGTTCTTATGGACTGGGGAATTCCGTAGCATATACTGGGTGATTTCTCTTGGATTTTCGGCTGTCATTATTTTTATCGAATTAATATTTAATGTGGTTTTTTACGGCACCATCAATGTGCTGAAATTTGTTTTTCGCAGGGGAAGAACTACATGTAGCATATTGCTCGATGCAATTTATATTTCTTTGGCCAGCTGAAAATTGTAAATTGGGGACATAAATAAAATCATCATTTTCTGCATAATTCGTATTTATTGAATGAATAGTTTTTTCATTCGCTGCTCTCGAATTTTTTACTTTCTAACTGTAATACGACTAATGTTCGTGTCAGCTCGGCTCGGACTCGGTAGATTTCTTCCGATCAGGTGTTCCGATCTTCATTCGTTTGCTCTGTTGCGATGTCTGGGCTGGACTTTGGCTCGTTCGACGGATCCGCAGCTTGTTTTCGTTATGCGGAGTCATGTGTCGTCATGCGATTCCTCCTGACTTAAGGCGCGCAGAAGAAATATGCTCCGCGGAATTTGAATTGAAGGAAGCTGCTGATTTTATGCACTTATTGTAGCATCAATATTATTACACATTATTATTATTACATTATTTCTTAATTCTACCTATTATTATTTGTTGTACATTGTTTCTAAGAAATTATACATAATTATGAGACTTGTTCCTTATGTTGTACAACTGTTCAAAATTGTTATATTAATATTGTTGAAAATTCACCAGGCGTGATGAATTCACTGTGAAAGAGAAAAAAATAAATATAAGTACTTATGAAAAAAATGTTCAAAGGGTTTTAATTGGTCATGCAAGTTAATTAAAAAATCTTTATAGAATATAGTAATATTGACAAATTTATCAGCCATAATGAATTCGATTTGAAGGAAAAAATAAATACAAATATTTATAGAAGAAATAGTTAAAGGGTTTTCGAGGGGTTAGAATAAAAGACTTTTCAATCCCATGATGATTTGATACATTTATTTGACAATTTTACAGTCAGTTTTACACAGATTTTTATTTTTTATTTTGAATAAGTATAGAATTTCAATTTTTACCTTTTCAGTGAATTTTTTCAGCCATATACAGGCAAAAAAAACTTTTTTCTAAAATACGGCTCCCTGAATTGGGATTTTTGGCTAAATCTACTCTTGGTATGATAATTAGATGATTCTAGGCAAAAAACAGCAAAGTCTAGAGGAAAAAAATCGCAGAATTTCAATTTTTACCTTTCTCAGTGCATTTTTTCAGCCATATACGGGTAAAAAAACCATTTTCTAAAATACGGCTGCCTGGATTGGGATTTTTGGCTAAATCGACTCTTGGTATGACAACTAGATGATTCTAGGCAAAAAACAGGAAAGTCTAGAGGAAAAAATCGCAGAAATTCAATTTTTACATTTTTCAGTGCATTTTTTCAGCCATATACAGGTAAAAAAACCATTTTCTAAAATACGGCTCCCTGGATTAGGATTATTGGCTAAATCGACTCTTGGTATGATAATTAGATGATTCTAGGCAAAAAACAGCAAAGTCTAGAGGAAAAAAATCGCAGAATTTCAATTTTTACCTTTCTCAGTGCATTTTTTCAGCCATATACGGGTAAAAAAACCATTTTCTAAAATACGGCTGCCTGGATTGGGAGTTTTGGCTAAATCGACTCTTGGTATGACAACTAGATGATTCTAGGCAAAAAACAGGAAAGTCTAGAGGAAAAAAATCGCAGAATTTCAATTTTTACATTTTTCAGTGCATTTTTTCAGCCATATACGGGTAAAAAAACCATTTTCTAAAATACGGCTGCCTGGATTGGGATTTTTGGCTAAATCGACTCTTGGTATGACAACTAGATGATTCTAGGCAAAAAACAGGAAAGTCTAGAGGAAAAAATCGCAGAATTTCAATTTTTACATTTTTCAGTGCATTTTTTCAGCCATATACAGGTAAAAAAACCATTTTCTAAAATACGGCTCCCTGGATTAGGATTATTGGCTAAATCGACTCTTGGTATGATAATTAGATGATTCTAGGCAAAAAACAGCAAAGTCTAGAGGAACAAAATCGCAGAATTTCAATTTTTACATTTTTCAGTGCATTTTTTCAGCCATATACGGGTAAAAAAACCATTTTCTAAAATACGGCTGCCTGGATTGGGATTTTTGGCTAAATCGACTCTTGGTATGACAACTAGATGATTCTAGGCAAAAAACAGGAAAGTCTAGAGGAAAAAATCGCAGAATTTCAATTTTTACATTTTTCAGTGCATTTTTTCAGCCATATACAGGTAAAAAAACCATTTTCTAAAATACGGCTCCCTGGATTAGGATTATTGGCTAAATCGACTCTTGGTATGATAATTAGATGATTCTAGGCAAAAAACAGCAAAGTCTAGAGGAACAAAATCGCAGAATTTCAATTTTTACATTTTTCAGTGCATTTTTTCAGCCATATACGGGTAAAAAAACCATTTTCTAAAATACGGCTGCCTGGATTGGGATTTTTGGCTAAATCGACTCTTGGTATGACAACTAGATGATTCTAGGCAAAAAACAGGAAAGTCTAGAGGAAAAAATCGCAGAATTTCAATTTTTACATTTTTCAGTGCATTTTTTCAGCCATATACAGGTAAAAAAACCATTTTCTAAAATACGGCTCCCTGGATTAGGATTATTGGCTAAATCGACTCTTGGTATGATAATTAGATGATTCTAGGCAAAAAACAGCAAAGTCTAGAGGAACAAAATCGCAGAATTTCAATTTTTACATTTTTCAGTGCATTTTTTCAGCCATATACGGGTAAAAAAACCATTTTCTAAAATACGGCTGCCTGGATTGGGATTTTTGGCTAAATCGACTCTTGGTATGACAACTAGATGATTCTAGGCAAAAAACAGGAAAGTCTAGAGGAAAAAATCGCAGAATTTCAATTTTTACATTTTTCAGTGCATTTTTTCAGCCATATACAGGTAAAAAAACCATTTTCTAAAATACGGCTCCCTGGATTAGGATTATTGGCTAAATCGACTCTTGGTATGATAATTAGATGATTCTAGGCAAAAAACAGCAAAGTCTAGAGGAACAAAATCGCAGAATTTCAATTTTTACATTTTTCAGTGCATTTTTTCAGCCATATACGGGTAAAAAAACCATTTTCTAAAATACGGCTGCCTGGATTGGGATTTTTGGCTAAATCGACTCTTGGTATGACAACTAGATGATTCTAGGCAAAAAACAGGAAAGTCTAGAGGAAAAAAATCGCAGAATTTCAATTTTTACATTTTTCAGTGCATTTTTTCAGCCATATACGGGTAAAAAAACCATTTTCTAAAATACGGCTGCCTGGATTGGGAGTTTTGGCTAAATCGACTCTTGGTATGACAACTAGATGATTCTAGGCAAAAAACAGGAAAGTCTAGAGGAAAAAATCGCAGAATTTCAATTTTTACATTTTTCAGTGCATTTTTTCAGCCATATACAGGTAAAAAAACCATTTTCTAAAATACGGCTCCCTGGATTAGGATTATTGGCTAAATCGACTCTTGGTATGATAATTAGATGATTCTAGGCAAAAAACAGCAAAGTCTAGAGGAAAAAAATCGCAGAATTTCAATTTTTACCTTTCTCAGTGCATTTTTTCAGCCATATACGGGTAAAAAAACCATTTTCTAAAATACGGCTGCCTGGATTGGGATTTTTGGCTAAATCGACTCTTGGTATGACAACTAGATGATTCTAGGCAAAAAACAGGAAAGTCTAGAGGAAAAAATCGCAGAAATTCAATTTTTACATTTTTCAGTGCATTTTTTCAGCCATATACAGGAAAAAAAACTTTTCTAAAATACGGCTCCCTGGATTAAAATGTTTGGCTAAATCGACTCTTGGTATGATAATTAGATGATTCTAGGCAAAAAACAGCAAAGTCTAGAGGAAAAAATCGCAGAATTTCAATTTTTACCTTTTTCAGTGCATTTTTTCAGCCATATACAGGTAAAAAAACCATTTTCTAAAATACGGCTCCCTGGATTAGGATTATTGGCTAAATCGACTCTTGGTATGATAATTAGATGATTCTAGGCAAAAAACAGCAAAGTCTAGAGGAACAAAATCGCAGAATTTCAATTTTTACCTTTCTCAGTGCATTTTTTCAGCCATATACGGGTAAAAAAACCATTTTCTAAAATACGGCTGCCTGGATTGGGATTTTTGGCTAAATCGACTCTTGGTATGACAACTAGATGATTCTAGGCAAAAAACAGGAAAGTCTAGAGGAAAAAATCGCAGAAATTCAATTTTTACATTTTTCAGTGCATTTTTTCAGCCATATACAGGTAAAAAAACCATTTTCTAAAATACGGCTCCCTGGATTAGGATTATTGGCTAAATCGACTCTTGGTATGATAATTAGATGATTCTAGGCAAAAAACAGCAAAGTCTAGAGGAAAAAAATCGCAGAATTTCAATTTTTACCTTTCTCAGTGCATTTTTTCAGCCATATACGGGTAAAAAAACCATTTTCTAAAATACGGCTGCCTGGATTGGGATTTTTGGCTAAATCGACTCTTGGTATGACAACTAGATGATTCTAGGCAAAAAACAGGAAAGTCTAGAGGAAAAAATCGCAGAAATTCAATTTTTACATTTTTCAGTGCATTTTTTCAGCCATATACAGGTAAAAAAACCATTTTCTAAAATACGGCTCCCTGGATTAGGATTATTGGCTAAATCGACTCTTGGTATGATAATTAGATGATTCTAGGCAAAAAACAGCAAAGTCTAGAGGAAAAAAATCGCAGAATTTCAATTTTTACATTTCTCAGTGCATTTTTTCAGCCATATACGGGTAAAAAAACCATTTTCTAAAATACGGCTGCCTGGATTGGGATTTTTGGCTAAATCGACTCTTGGTATGACAACTAGATGATTCTAGGCAAAAAACAGGAAAGTCTAGAGGAACAAAATCGCAGAATTTCAATTTTTACCTTTCTCAGTGCATTTTTTCAGCCATATACGGGTAAAAAAACCATTTTCTAAAATACGGCTGCCTGGATTGGGATTTTTGGCTAAATCGACTCTTGGTATGACAACTAGATGATTCTAGGCAAAAAACAGGAAAGTCTAGAGGAAAAAATCGCAGAAATTCAATTTTTACATTTTTCAGTGCATTTTTTCAGCCATATACAGGTAAAAAAACCATTTTCTAAAATACGGCTCCCTGGATTAGGATTATTGGCTAAATCGACTCTTGGTATGATAATTAGATGATTCTAGGCAAAAAACAGCAAAGTCTAGAGGAAAAAAATCGCAGAATTTCAATTTTTACCTTTCTCAGTGCATTTTTTCAGCCATATACAGGTAAAAAAACCATTTTCTAAAATACGGCTCCCTGGATTAGGATTATTGGCTAAATCGACTCTTGGTATGATAATTAGATGATTCTAGGCAAAAAACAGCAAAGTCTAGAGGAAAAAAATCGCAGAATTTCAATTTTTACCTTTTTCAGTGCATTTTTTCAGCCATATACAGGTAAAAAAACCATTTTCTAAAATACGGCTCCCTGGATTAGGATTATTGGCTAAATCGACTCTTGGTATGATAATTAGATGATTCTAGGCAAAAAACAGCAAAGTCTAGAGGAAAAAAATCGCAGAATTTCAATTTTTACCTTTCTCAGTGCATTTTTTCAGCCATATACAGGTAAAAAAACCATTTTCTAAAATACGGCTCCCTGGATTAGGATTATTGGCTAAATCGACTCTTGGTATGATAATTAGATGATTCTAGGCAAAAAACAGGAAAGTCTAGAGGAACAAAATCGCAGAATTTCAATTTTTACCTTTCTCAGTGCATTTTTTCAGCCATATACAGGTAAAAAAACCATTTTCTAAAATACGGCTCCCTGGATTAGGATTATTGGCTAAATCGACTCTTGGTATGATAATTAGATGATTCTAGGCAAAAAACAGCAAAGTCTAGAGGAAAAAAATCGCAGAATTTCAATTTTTACCTTTTTCAGTGCATTTTTTCAGCCATATACAGGTAAAAAAACCATTTTCTAAAATACGGCTCCCTGGATTAGGATTATTGGCTAAATCGACTCTTGGTATGATAATTAGATGATTCTAGGCAAAAAACAGCAAAGTCTAGAGGAAAAAAATCGCAGAATTTCAATTTTTACCTTTTTCAGTGCATTTTTTCAGCCATATACAGGTAAAAAAACCATTTTCTAAAATACGGCTCCCTGGATTAGGATTATTGGCTAAATCGACTCTTGGTATGATAATTAGATGATTCTAGGCAAAAAACAGCAAAGTCTAGAGGAAAAAAATCGCAGAATTTCAATTTTTACCTTTTTCAGTGCATTTTTTCAGCCATATACAGGTAAAAAAACCATTTTCTAAAATACGGCTCCCTGGATTAGGATTATTGGCTAAATCGACTCTTGGTATGATAATTAGATGATTCTAGGCAAAAAACAGCAAAGTCTAGAGGAAAAAAATCGCAGAATTTCAATTTTTACCTTTCTCAGTGCATTTTTTCAGCCATATACAGGTAAAAAAACCATTTTCTAAAATACGGCTCCCTGGATTAGGATTATTGGCTAAATCGACTCTTGGTATGATAATTAGATGATTCTAGGCAAAAAACAGGAAAGTCTAGAGGAACAAAATCGCAGAATTTCAATTTTTACCTTTCTCAGTGCATTTTTTCAGCCATATACGGGTAAAAAAACCATTTTCTAAAATACGGCTGCCTGGATTGGGATTTTTGGCTAAATCGACTCTTGGTATGACAACTAGATGATTCTAGGCAAAAAACAGCAAAGTCTAGAGGAAAAAATCGCAGAATTTCAATTTTTACCTTTTTCAGTGCATTTTTTCAGCCATATACAGGTAAAAAAACCATTTTCTAAAATACGGCTCCCTGGATTAGGATTATTGGCTAAATCGACTCTTGGTATGATAATTAGATGATTCTAGGCAAAAAACAGCAAAGTCTAGAGGAAAAAAATCGCAGAATTTCAATTTTTACCTTTTTCAGTGCATTTTTTCAGCCATATACGGGTAAAAAAACCATTTTCTAAAATACGGCTGCCTGGATTGGGATTTTTGGCTAAATCGACTCTTGGTATGACAACTAGATGATTCTAGGCAAAAAACAGCAAAGTCTAGAGGAAAAAATCGCAGAATTTCAATTTTTACCTTTTTCAGTGCATTTTTTCAGCCATATACAGGTAAAAAAACCATTTTCTAAAATACGGCTCCCTGGATTAGGATTATTGGCTAAATCGACTCTTGGTATGATAATTAGATGATTCTAGGCAAAAAACAGCAAAGTCTAGAGGAAAAAAATCGCAGAATTTCAATTTTTACCTTTCTCAGTGCATTTTTTCAGCCATATACGGGTAAAAAAACCATTTTCTAAAATACGGCTGCCTGGATTGGGATTTTTGGCTAAATCGACTCTTGGTATGATAATTAGATGATTCTAGGCAAAAAACAGCAAAGTCTAGAGGAAAAAATCGCAGAATTTCAATTTTTACCTTTTTCAGTGCATTTTTTCAGCCATATACAGGTAAAAAAACCATTTTCTAAAATACGGCTCCCTGGATTAGGATTATTGGCTAAATCGACTCTTGGTATGATAATTAGATGATTCTAGGCAAAAAACAGCAAAGTCTAGAGGAAAAAATCGCAGAATTTCAATTTTTACCTTTCTCAGTGCATTTTTTCAGCCATATACGGGTAAAAAAACCATTTTCTAAAATACGGCTGCCTGGATTGGGATTTTTGGCTAAATCGACTCTTGGTATGACAACTAGATGATTCTAGGCAAAAAACAGGAAAGTGTAGAGGAAAAAATCGCAGAAATTCAATTTTTACATTTTTCAGTGCATTTTTTCAGCCATATACAGGTAAAAAAACCATTTTCTAAAATACGGCTCCCTGGATTAGGATTATTGGCTAAATCGACTCTTGGTATGATAATTAGATGATTCTAGGCAAAAAACAGCAAAGTCTAGAGGAAAAAAATCGCAGAATTTCAATTTTTACCTTTCTCAGTGCATTTTTTCAGCCATATACGGGTAAAAAAACCATTTTCTAAAATACGGCTGCCTGGATTGGGATTTTTGGCTAAATCGACTCTTGGTATGACAACTAGATGATTCTAGGCAAAAAACAGGAAAGTCTAGAGGAAAAAATCGCAGAAATTCAATTTTTACATTTTTCAGTGCATTTTTTCAGCCATATACAGGTAAAAAAACCATTTTCTAAAATACGGCTCCCTGGATTAGGATTATTGGCTAAATCGACTCTTGGTATGATAATTAGATGATTCTAGGCAAAAAACAGCAAAGTCTAGAGGAAAAAAATCGCAGAATTTCAATTTTTACCTTTCTCAGTGCATTTTTTCAGCCATATACGGGTAAAAAAACCATTTTCTAAAATACGGCTGCCTGGATTGGGATTTTTGGCTAAATCGACTCTTGGTATGACAACTAGATGATTCTAGGCAAAAAACAGGAAAGTCTAGAGGAAAAAATCGCAGAAATTCAATTTTTACATTTTTCAGTGCATTTTTTCAGCCATATACAGGAAAAAAAACTTTTCTAAAATACGGCTCCCTGGATTAAAATTTTTGGCTAAATCGACTCTTGGTATGATAATTAGATGATTCTAGGCAAAAAACAGCAAAGTCTAGAGGAAAAAATCGCAGAATTTCAATTTTTACCTTTTTCAGTGCATTTTTTCAGCCATATACAGGTAAAAAAACCATTTTCTAAAATACGGCTCCCTGGATTAGGATTATTGGCTAAATCGACTCTTGGTATGATAATTAGATGATTCTAGGCAAAAAACAGCAAAGTCTAGAGGAAAAAAATCGCAGAATTTCAATTTTTACCTTTCTCAGTGCATTTTTTCAGCCATATACGGGTAAAAAAACCATTTTCTAAAATACGGCTGCCTGGATTGGGATTTTTGGCTAAATCGACTCTTGGTATGACAACTAGATGATTCTAGGCAAAAAACAGGAAAGTCTAGAGGAAAAAATCGCAGAAATTCAATTTTTACATTTTTCAGTGCATTTTTTCAGCCATATACAGGAAAAAAAACTTTTCTAAAATACGGCTCCCTGGATTAAAATTTTTGGCTAAATCGACTCTTGGTATGATAATTAGATGATTCTAGGCAAAAAACAGCAAAGTCTAGAGGAAAAAAATCGCAGAATTTCAATTTTTACCTTTTTCAGTGCATTTTTTCAGCCATATACAGGTAAAAAAACCATTTTCTAAAATACGGCTCCCTGGATTAGGATTATTGGCTAAATCGACTCTTGGTATGATAATTAGATGATTCTAGGCAAAAAACAGCAAAGTTTAGAAG
Source organism: Dysmachus trigonus (assembly GCA_949715965.1). NCBI lineage: Eukaryota > Metazoa > Arthropoda > Insecta > Diptera > Asilidae > Dysmachus > Dysmachus trigonus. The sequence goes on from OX454324.1 coordinate 4,952,008, forward strand.
AAAAAAATCGCAGAATTTCAATTTTTACCTTTCTCAGTGCATTTTTTCAGCCATATACGGGTAAAAAAACCATTTTCTAAAATACGGCTGCCTGGATTGGGATTTTTGGCTAAATCGACTCTTGGTATGACAACTAGATGATTCTAGGCAAAAAACAGGAAAGTCTAGAGGAAAAAATCGCAGAAATTCAATTTTTACATTTTTCAGTGCATTTTTTCAGCCATATACAGGAAAAAAAACTTTTCTAAAATACGGCTCCCTGGATTAAAATTTTTGGCTAAATCGACTCTTGGTATGATAATTAGATGATTCTAGGCAAAAAACAGCAAAGTCTAGAGGAAAAAAATCGCAGAATTTCAATTTTTACCTTTTTCAGTGCATTTTTTCAGCCATATACAGGTAAAAAAACCATTTTCTAAAATACGGCTCCCTGGATTAGGATTATTGGCTAAATCGACTCTTGGTATGATAATTAGATGATTCTAGGCAAAAAACAGCAAAGTCTAGAGGAAAAAAATCGCAGAATTTCAATTTTTACCTTTCTCAGTGCATTTTTTCAGCCATATACAGGTAAAAAAACCATTTTCTAAAATACGGCTCCCTGGATTAGGATTATTGGCTAAATCGACTCTTGGTATGATAATTAGATGATTCTAGGCAAAAAACAGCAAAGTTTAGAGGAAAAAAATCGCAGAATTTCAATTTTTACCTTTCTCAGTGCATTTTTTCAGCCATATACAGGTAAAAAAACCTTTTTCTAAAATACGGCTCCCTGGATTAGGATTATTGGCTAAATCGACTCTTGGTATGATAATTAGATGATTCTAGGCAAAAAACAGCAAAGTCTAGAGGAAAAAAATCGCAGAATTTCAATTTTTACCTTTCTCAGTGCATTTTTTCAGCCATATACAGGTAAAAAAACCATTTTCTAAAATACGGCTCCCTGGATTAGGATTATTGGCTAAATCGACTCTTGGTATGATAATTAGATGATTCTAGGCAAAAAACAGCAAAGTCTAGAGGAAAAAAATCGCAGAATTTCAATTTTTACCTTTCTCAGTGCATTTTTTCAGCCATATACGGGTAAAAAAACCATTTTCTAAAATACGGCTGCCTGGATTGGGATTTTTGGCTAAATCGACTCTTGGTATGACAACTAGATGATTCTAGGCAAAAAACAGGAAAGTCTAGAGGAAAAAATCGCAGAAATTCAATTTTTACATTTTTCAGTGCATTTTTTCAGCCATATACAGGAAAAAAAACTTTTCTAAAATACGGCTCCCTGGATTAAAATTTTTGGCTAAATCGACTCTTGGTATGATAATTAGATGATTCTAGGCAAAAAACAGCAAAGTCTAGAGGAAAAAAATCGCAGAATTTCAATTTTTACCTTTTTCAGTGCATTTTTTCAGCCATATACAGGTAAAAAAACCATTTTCTAAAATACGGCTCCCTGGATTAGGATTATTGGCTAAATCGACTCTTGGTATGATAATTAGATGATTCTAGGCAAAAAACAGCAAAGTCTAGAGGAAAAAAATCGCAGAATTTCAATTTTTACCTTTCTCAGTGCATTTTTTCAGCCATATACAGGTAAAAAAACCTTTTTCTAAAATACGGCTCCCTGGATTAGGATTATTGGCTAAATCGACTCTTGGTATGATAATTAGATGATTCTAGGCAAAAAACAGCAAAGTCTAGAGGAAAAAAATCGCAGAATTTCAATTTTTACCTTTCTCAGTGCATTTTTTCAGCCATATACAGGTAAAAAAACCATTTTCTAAAATACGGCTGCCTGGATTGGGATTTTTGGCTAAATCGACTCTTGGTATGATAATTAGATGATTCTAGGCAAAAAACAGCAAAGTCTAGAGGAAAAAAATCGCAGAATTTCAATTTTTACCTTTTTCAGTGCATTTTTTCAGCCATATACAGGTAAAAAAACCATTTTCTAAAATACGGCTCCCTGGATTAGGATTATTGGCTAAATCGACTCTTGGTATGATAATTAGATGATTCTAGGCAAAAAACAGCAAAGTTTAGAGGAAAAAAATCGCAGAATTTCAATTTTTACCTTTCTCAGTGCATTTTTTCAGCCATATACAGGTAAAAAAACCTTTTTCTAAAATACGGCTCCCTGGATTAGGATTATTGGCTAAATCGACTCTTGGTATGACAACTAGATGATTCTAGGCAAAAAACAGGAAAGTCTAGAGGAAAAAATCGCAGAAATTCAATTTTTACATTTTTCAGTGCATTTTTTCAGCCATATACAGGAAAAAAAACTTTTCTAAAATACGGCTCCCTGGATTAAAATTTTTGGCTAAATCGACTCTTGGTATGATAATTAGATGATTCTAGGCAAAAAACAGCAAAGTCTAGAGGAAAAAAATCGCAGAATTTCAATTTTTACCTTTTTCAGTGCATTTTTTCAGCCATATACAGGTAAAAAAACCATTTTCTAAAATACGGCTCCCTGGATTAGGATTATTGGCTAAATCGACTCTTGGTATGATAATTAGATGATTCTAGGCAAAAAACAGCAAAGTCTAGAGGAAAAAAATCGCAGAATTTCAATTTTTACCTTTCTCAGTGCATTTTTTCAGCCATATACAGGTAAAAAAACCTTTTTCTAAAATACGGCTCCCTGGATTAGGATTATTGGCTAAATCGACTCTTGGTATGATAATTAGATGATTCTAGGCAAAAAACAGCAAAGTCTAGAGGAAAAAAATCGCAGAATTTCAATTTTTACCTTTCTCAGTGCATTTTTTCAGCCATATACGGGTAAAAAAACCATTTTCTAAAATACGGCTGCCTGGATTGGGATTTTTGGCTAAATCGACTCTTGGTATGATAATTAGATGATTCTAGGCAAAAAACAGCAAAGTCTAGAGGAAAAAATCGCAGAATTTCAATTTTTACCTTTTTCAGTGCATTTTTTCAGCCATATACAGGTAAAAAAACCATTTTCTAAAATACGGCTCCCTGGATTAGGATTATTGGCTAAATCGACTCTTGGTATGATAATTAGATGATTCTAGGCAAAAAACAGCAAAGTCTAGAGGAAAAAAATCGCAGAATTTCAATTTTTACCTTTCTCAGTGCATTTTTTCAGCCATATACGGGTAAAAAAACCATTTTCTAAAATACGGCTGCCTGGATTGGGATTTTTGGCTAAATCGACTCTTGGTATGACAACTAGATGATTCTAGGCAAAAAACAGGAAAGTCTAGAGGAAAAAATCGCAGAAATTCAATTTTTACATTTTTCAGTGCATTTTTTCAGCCATATACAGGTAAAAAAACCATTTTCTAAAATACGGCTCCCTGGATTAGGATTATTGGCTAAATCGACTCTTGGTATGATAATTAGATGATTCTAGGCAAAAAACAGCAAAGTCTAGAGGAAAAAAATCGCAGAATTTCAATTTTTACCTTTCTCAGTGCATTTTTTCAGCCATATACGGGTAAAAAAACCATTTTCTAAAATACGGCTGCCTGGATTGGGATTTTTGGCTAAATCGACTCTTGGTATGACAACTAGAAGAGTCTAGGCAAAAAACAGGAAAGTCTAGAGGAAAAAATCGCAGAAATTCAATTTTTACATTTTTCAGTGCATTTTTTCAGCCATATACAGGTAAAAAAACCATTTTCTAAAATACGGCTCCCTGGATTAGGATTATTGGCTAAATCGACTCTTGGTATGATAATTAGATGATTCTAGGCAAAAAACAGCAAAGTGTAGAGGAAAAAAATCGCAGAATTTCAATTTTTACCTTTCTCAGTGCATTTTTTCAGCCATATACGGGTAAAAAAACCATTTTCTAAAATACGGCTGCCTGGATTGGGATTTTTGGCTAAATCGACTCTTGGTATGACAACTAGATGATTCTAGGCAAAAAACAGGAAAGTCTAGAGGAAAAAATCGCAGAAATTCAATTTTTACATTTTTCAGTGCATTTTTTCAGCCATATACAGGTAAAAAAACCATTTTCTAAAATACGGCTCCCTGGATTAGGATTATTGGCTAAATCGACTCTTGGTATGATAATTAGATGATTCTAGGCAAAAAACAGCAAAGTCTAGAGGAAAAAAATCGCAGAATTTCAATTTTTACCTTTCTCAGTGCATTTTTTCAGCCATATACGGGTAAAAAAACCATTTTCTAAAATACGGCTGCCTGGATTGGGATTTTTGGCTAAATCGACTCTTGGTATGACAACTAGATGATTCTAGGCAAAAAACAGGAAAGTCTAGAGGAAAAAATCGCAGAAATTCAATTTTTACATTTTTCAGTGCATTTTTTCAGCCATATACAGGTAAAAAAACCATTTTCTAAAATACGGCTCCCTGGATTAGGATTATTGGCTAAATCGACTCTTGGTATGATAATTAGATGATTCTAGGCAAAAAACAGCAAAGTCTAGAGGAAAAAATCGCAGAATTTCAATTTTTACCTTTTTCAGTGCATTTTTTCAGCCATATACAGGTAAAAAAACCATTTTCTAAAATACGGCTCCCTGGATTAGGATTATTGGCTAAATCGACTCTTGGTATGATAATTAGATGATTCTAGGCAAAAAACAGCAAAGTTTAGAGGAAAAAAATCGCAGAATTTCAATTTTTACCTTTCTCAGTGCATTTTTTCAGCCATATACGGGTAAAAAAACCATTTTCTAAAATACGGCTGCCTGGATTGGGATTTTTGGCTAAATCGACTCTTGGTATGACAACTAGATGATTCTAGGCAAAAAACAGGAAAGTCTAGAGGAAAAAATCGCAGAAATTCAATTTTTACATTTTTCAGTGCATTTTTTCAGCCATATACAGGCAAAAAAACTTTTCTAAAATACGGCTCCCTGGATTAAAATTTTTGGCTAAATCGACTCTTGGTATGATAATTAGATGATTCTAGGCAAAAAACAGCAAAGTCTAGAGGAAAAAATCGCAGAATTTCAATTTTTACCTTTTTCAGTGCATTTTTTCAGCCATATACAGGTAAAAAAACCATTTTCTAAAATACGGCTCCCTGGATTAGGATTATTGGCTAAATCGACTCTTGGTATGATAATTAGATGATTCTAGGCAAAAAACAGCAAAGTCTAGAGGAAAAAAATCGCAGAATTTCAATTTTTACCTTTCTCAGTGCATTTTTTCAGCCATATACGGGTAAAAAAACCATTTTCTAAAATACGGCTGCCTGGATTGGGATTTTTGGCTAAATCGACTCTTGGTATGATAATTAGATGATTCTAGGCAAAAAACAGCAAAGTCTAGAGGAAAAAATCGCAGAATTTCAATTTTTACCTTTTTCAGTGCATTTTTTCAGCCATATACAGGTAAAAAAACCATTTTCTAAAATACGGCTCCCTGGATTAGGATTATTGGCTAAATCGACTCTTGGTATGATAATTAGATGATTCTAGGCAAAAAACAGCAAAGTCTAGAGGAAAAAATCGCAGAATTTCAATTTTTACCTTTCTCAGTGCATTTTTTCAGCCATATACAGGTAAAAAAACCATTTTCTAAAATACGGCTCCCTGGATTAGGATTATTGGCTAAATCGACTCTTGGTATGATAATTAGATGATTCTAGGCAAAAAACAGCAAAGTCTAGAGGAAAAAATCGCAGAATTTCAATTTTTACCTTTTTCAGTGCATTTTTTCAGCCATATACAGGTAAAAAAACCATTTTCTAAAATACGGCTCCCTGGATTAGGATTATTGGCTAAATCGACTCTTGGTATGATAATTAGATGATTCTAGGCAAAAAACAGCAAAGTCTAGAGGAAAAAATCGCAGAATTTCAATTTTTACCTTTTTCAGTGCATTTTTTCAGCCATATACAGGTAAAAAAACCATTTTCTAAAATACGGCTCCCTGGATTAGGATTATTGGCTAAATCGACTCTTGGTATGATAATTAGATGATTCTAGGCAAAAAACAGGAAAGTCTAGAAGAAAAAATTGCAGAATTTCAATTTTTACATTTTCCAGTGCATTTTTTCAGCCATATACAGGTAACAAAATTATTTTCTAAAATACGGCTCCCTGGATTGGGTTTTTTGGCTAAATCGACTCTTGGTATGATAATTAGATGATTCTAGGCAAGAAATAGAAAAGTCTAGAGGAAAAAATTGCAGAATTTGAATTTTTACATTTTCCAGTGCATTTTTTCAGCCATACACAGGTAAAAAAATTATTTTCTAAAATACGGCTCCCTGGATTGGGTTTTTGGCTAAATCGACTCTTGGTATGATAATTAGATGATTCTAGGCAAGAAATAGAGAAGTCTAGAGGAAAAAATTGCAGAATTTCAATTTTTACATTTTCCAGTGCATTTTTTCAGCCATATACAGGTAACAAAATTATTTTCTAAAATACGGCTCCCTGGATTGGGTTTTTGGCTAAATCGACTCTTGGTATGATAATTAGATGATTCTAGGCAAGAAATAGAAAAGTCTAGAGGAAAAAATTGCAGAATTTGAATTTTTACATTTTCCAGTGCATTTTTTTCAGCCATATACAGGTAAAAAAATTATTTTCTAAAATACGGCTCCCTGGATTGGGTTTTTTGGCTAAATCCACTCTTGGTATGATAATTAGATGATTCTAGGCAAGAAATAGAAAAGTCTAGAGGAAAAAATTGCAGAATTTGAATTTTTACATTTTTCAGTGCATTTTTTCAGCCATATACAGGTAAAAAAACTATTTTCTAAAATACGGCTCCCTGGATTGGGTTTTTTGGCTAAATCGACTCTTGGTATGATAAGTAGATGATTCTAGGCAAGAAATAGAAAAGTCTAGAGGAAAAAATGGCAGAATTTCAATTTTTACATTTCCCAGTGCATTTTTTCAGCCATATACAGGTAAAAAAACTATTTTCTAAAATACGGCTCCCTGGATTGGGTTTTTTGGCTAAATCGACTCTTGGTATGATAATTAGATGATTCTAGGCAAAAAATAGAAAAGTCTAGAGGAAAAAATTGCAGAATTTCAATTTTTACATTTTCCAGTGCATTTTTTCAGCCATATACAGGTAAAAAAATTATTTTCTAAAATACGGCTCCCTGGATTAGGTTTTTTGGCTAAATCGACTCTTGGTATGATAAGTAGGTGATTCTAGCCAAAAAATAGAAAAGTCTAGAGGAAGAAATCGCAGAATTTGAATTTTTACATTTTCCCTTGTATTTTTTAAACCCTAACCCGGAAACAAAATTATTTTCTAAAACAGGGCTCCCCGGATCGGGTTTCAGCTTTTTATTATTATTTATATAATATAGGCAACATCACATCTTGTTTTTTCTTTTATTTATTTTTTTCAACCTTTTAATTATAATTTTTTTGGTAAAGTACGGATAAAAGTTCATTGAGGGAAAATGGGAAAATTCAAGTTCTTCCTGCGCTAAAAGACCCATTTTTCTCTGAAGTCCTGGTAATGGTGTGAAAAACTACGAAGGATTTGGTTCACAATTTCACCTCCAAAAATAATAGGTCCTTGTCCTCCGAGCTTCCGTATGGTATGATCCCAAAAAATAATTACATTAAAATTTATATAAATACCTCCTGCAATTAAGAAATCATGGGACGAAAAAAAGCCTCCTTATTTCGATATTCTCTCTACTTTCACCATTTCACCCCGCTGTCCGCGAATTAACTAAATGTAAACAAAGTGGCTGCTGTCAACTGGGAACGATAAATAAATAAAAAAAAAAGTTTTATAAGGCCTTCCCTATCACTCTGCTTGTTGATTTCACGGAAATTTTGTTCGCCTTTTCATTTTATCTCTTTAAGTACTATACAGATAACGGTTTTAAGTTTTTAGTACACCTACACTTCTGCATTGCCAACTAGTCATTGAATCTTTTTCTTTCTGGCTACTTAAAAAGATTGAAGGGAGTTTCTATCGTGGTTTCGTTCACTTCTCTCAAATTTCTTACTCTCTAACTGTTAAGTTTGTTACGCATGCGCATTTAAGGAACTTCTCTCAGCAGCAAGTATATCGAACTTCTTTACTCTACCGGGAAAATTATCTATTCGTTTCAACCAACGAACAGCTGATCCTACTACGCCTGCCCACTTTCATTGTTTGTCAATTTGACTATATATAGCTATCCTGTTTATGCTGCCTGCATTTTTAAGGGCAGTTTAGTTCTGGCTCACCTGCGCCGATTATTGATTTTTCAAATCAGCTGATCGCTCAACTGGGCTGACTCGATTTTCTTGCTGCGGTTTCTGGGCTCCTGTTGCTCCTGGTCGATTTTTGGCTCGTTTGACAGGCCCGCGGCTTGGCTTGTTGGTGTTAGTGCCGCCTGCATTATGTCAGCTGGTATTCGTGCCGCGGCCAAATAAATCGGCATTTGAGTACTGAACACAAAATATCGATAACAGATATTTGATTATGAATCTATATGTCTATATAGTATATCAGCAGAAATTTATCAAAGGTATCATAACATTTGATTTTTTTTTTCTAGATGCTTCTAGGTAAAAACCAGAAAAGACTACAAATAAAAATCGGAGAATTTCAGTTTTTACATTTTCCCTTATATTTTTTAGCCCTATCCAGGCAAAAACATGACTTCCTAAAATGCGGCTTCCCGGATCGGGGTTTTCGGCTAAATCGACTCTAAGTTAGTTAGATAATTCAAGACAAAAAACAGTAAAGCCTAGAAGAAAAAATCGCAGAATTTCAATTTTTACATTTTCCAGTGCATTTTTTCAGCCATATACAGGTAAAAAAATTATTTTCTAAAATACGGCTCCCTGGATTAGGTTTTTTGGCTAAATCGACTCTTGGTATGCTAATTAGATGATTCTAGGCAAAAAACAGCAAAGTCTAGAGGAAAAAATTGCAGAATTTCAATTTTTACATTTTCCAGTGCATTTTTTCAGCCATATACAGGTAAAAAAATTATTTTCTAAAATACGGCTCCCTGGATTAGGTTTTTTGGCTAAATCGACACTTGGTATGCTAATTAGATGATTCTAGGCAAAAAACAGCAAAGTCTAGAGGAAAAAATCGCAGAATTTCAATTTTTACATTTTCCAGTGCATTTTTTCAGCCATATACAGGTAAAAAAACTATTTTCTAAAATACGGCTCCCTGGATTGGGTTTTTTGGCTAAATCGACTCTTGGTATGCTAATTAGATGATTCTAGGCAAAAAACAGCAAAGTCTAGAGGAAAAAATCGCAGAATTTCAATTTTTACATTTTCCAGTGCATTTTTTCAGCCATATACAGGTAAAAAAACTATTTTCTAAAATACGGCTCCCTGGATTGGGTTTTTTGGCTAAATCGACTCTTGGTATGCTAATTAGATGATTCTAGGCAAAAAACAGCAAAGTCTAGAGGAAAAAATTGCAGAATTTCAATATTTACATTTTCCAGTGCATTTTTTCAGCCATATACAGGTAAAAAAACTATTTTCTAAAATACGGCTCCCTGGATTGGGTTTTTTGGCTAAATCGACTCTTGGTATGCTAATTAGATGATTCTAGGCAAAAAACAGCAAAGTCTAGAGGAAAAAATCGCAGAATTTCAATTTTTACATTTTCCAGTGCATTTTTTCAGCCATATACAGGTAAAAAAACTATTTTCTAAAATACGGCTCCCTGGATTGGGTTTTTTGGCTAAATCGACTCTTGGTATGCTAATTAGATGATTCTAGGCAAAAAACAGCAAAGTCTAGAGGAAAAAATCGCAGAATTTCAATTTTTACATTTTCCAGTGCATTTTTTCAGCCATATACAGGTAAAAAAACTATTTTCTAAAATACGGCTCCCTGGATTGGGTTTTTTGGCTAAATCGACTCTTGGTATGCTAATTAGATGATTCTAGGCAAAAAACAGCAAAGTCTAGAGGAAAAAATCGCAGAATTTCAATTTTTACATTTTCCAGTGCATTTTTTCAGCCATATACAGGTAAAAAAACTATTTTCTAAAATACGGCTCCCTGGATTGGGTTTTTTGGCTAAATCGACTCTTGGTATGCTAATTAGATGATTCTAGGCAAAAAACAGCAAAGTCTAGAGGAAAAAATCGCAGAATTTCAATTTTTACATTTTCCAGTGCATTTTTTCAGCCATATACAGGTAAAAAAACTATTTTCTAAAATACGGCTCCCTGGATTGGGTTTTTTGGCTAAATCGACTCTTGGTATGCTAATTAGATGATTCTAGGCAAAAAACAGCAAAGTCTAGAGGAAAAAATCGCAGAATTTCAATTTTTACATTTTCCAGTGCATTTTTTCAGCCATATACAGGTAAAAAAAACATTTTCTAAAATACGGCTCCCTGGATTGGGTGTTTTGGCTAAATCGACTCTTGGTATGCTAATGAGATGATTCTAGGCAAAAAACAGCAAAGTCTAGAGGAAAAAATCGCAGAATTTCAATTTTTACATTTTCCAGTGCATTTTTTCAGCCATATACAGGTAAAAAAAACATTTTCTAAAATACGGCTCCCTGGATTGGGTTTTTTGGCTAAATCGACTCTTGGTATGCTAATTAGATGATTCTAGGCAAAAAACAGGAAAGTCTAGAGGAAAAAATTGCAGAATTTCAATTTTTACATTTTCCAGTGCATTTTTTCAGCCATATACAGGTAAAAAAAACATTTTCTAAAATACGGCTCCCTGGATTGGGTTTTTTGGCTAAATCGACTCTTGGTATGCTAATTAGATGATTCTAGGCAAAAAACAGCAAAGTCTAGAGGAAAAAATCGCAGAATTTCAATTTTTACATTTTCCAGTGCATTTTTTCAGCCATATACAGGTAAAAAAAACATTTTCTAAAATACGGCTCCCTGGATTGGGTTTTTTGGCTAAATCGACTCTTGGTATGCTAATTAGATGATTCTAGGCAAAAAACAGGAAAGTCTAGAGGAAAAAATTGCAGAATTTCAATTTTTACATTTTCCAGTGCATTTTTTCAGCCATATACAGGTAAAAAAAACATTTTCTAAAATACGGCTCCCTGGATTGGGTTTTTTGGCTAAATCGACTCTTGGTATGCTAATTAGATGATTCTAGGCAAAAAACAGCAAAGTCTAGAGGAAAAAATTGCAGAATTTCAATTTTTACATTTTCCAGTGCATTTTTTCAGCCATATACAGGTAAAAAAACTATTTTCTAAAATACGGCTCCCTGGATTGGGTTTCTTGGCTAAATCGACTCTTGGTATGCTAATTAGATGATTCTAGGCAAAAAACAGGAAAGTCTAGAGGAAAAAATTGCAGAATTTCAATTTTTACATTTTCCAGTGCATTTTTTCAGCCATATACAGGTAAAAAAAACATTTTCTAAAATACGGCTCCCTGGATTGGATTTTTTGGCTAAATCGACACTTGGTATGCTAATTAGATGATTCTAGGCAAAAAACAGCAAAGTCTAGAGGAAAAAATCGCAGAATTTCAATTTTTACATTTTCCAGTGCATTTTTTCAGCCATATACAGGTAAAAAAAACATTTTCTAAAATACGGCTCCCTGGATTGGGTTTTTTGGCTAAATCGACTCTTGGTATGCTAATTAGATGATTCTAGGCAAAAAACAGGAAAGTCTAGAGGAAAAAATTGCAGAATTTCAATTTTTACATTTTCCAGTGCATTTTTTCAGCCATATACAGGTAAAAAAAACATTTTCTAAAATACGGCTCCCTGGATTGGGTTTTTTGGCTAAATCGACTCTTGGTATGCTAATTAGATGATTCTAGGCAAAAAACAGCAAAGTCTAGAGGAAAAAATTGCAGAATTTCAATTTTTACATTTTCCAGTGCATTTTTTCAGCCATATACAGGTAAAAAAAACATTTGCTAAAATACGGCTCCCTGGATTGGGTTTTTTGGCTAAATCGACTCTTGGTATGCTAATTAGATGATTCTAGGCAAAAAACAGCAAAGTCTAGAGGAAAAAATTGCAGAATTTCAATTTTTACATTTTCCAGTGCATTTTTTCAGCCATATACAGGTAAAAAAAACATTTTCTAAAATACGGCTCCCTGGATTGGGTTTTTTGGCTAAATCGACTCTTGGTATGCTAATTAGATGATTCTAGGCAAAAAACAGGAAAGTCTAGAGGAAAAAATCGCAGAATTTCAATTTTTACCTTTTTCACTGCATTTTTTTAGCCATATACAGGTAAAAAAAACTATTTTCTAAAATACGGCTCCCTGGATTGGATTTTTTGGCTAAATCGACACTTGGTATGCTAATTAGATGATTCTAGGCAAAAAACAGCAAAGTCTAGAGGAAAAAATCGCAGAATTTCAATTTTTACATTTTCCAGTGCATTTTTTCAGCCATATACAGGTAAAAAAAACATTTTCTAAAATACGGCTCCCTGGATTGGGTTTTTTGGCTAAATCGACTCTTGGTATGCTAATTAGATGATTCTAGGCAAAAAACAGGAAAGTCTAGAGGAAAAAATTGCAGAATTTCAATTTTTACATTTTCCAGTGCATTTTTTCAGCCATATACAGGTAAAAAAAACATTTTCTAAAATACGGCTCCCTGGATTGGGTTTTTTGGCTAAATCGACTCTTGGTATGCTAATTAGATGATTCTAGGCAAAAAACAGCAAAGTCTAGAGGAAAAAATTGCAGAATTTCAATTTTTACATTTTCCAGTGCATTTTTTCAGCCATATACAGGTAAAAAAAACATTTGCTAAAATACGGCTCCCTGGATTGGGTTTTTTGGCTAAATCGACTCTTGGTATGCTAATTAGATGATTCTAGGCAAAAAACAGCAAAGTCTAGAGGAAAAAATTGCAGAATTTCAATTTTTACATTTTCCAGTGCATTTTTTCAGCAATATACAGGTAAAAAAAACATTTGCTAAAATACGGCTCCCTGGATTGGGTTTTTTGGCTAAATCGACTCTTGGTATGCTAATTAGATGATTCTAGGCAAAAAACAGCAAAGTCTAGAGGAAAAAATTGCAGAATTTCAATTTTTACATTTTCCAGTGCATTTTTTCAGCCATATACAGGTAAAAAAAACATTTTCTAAAATACGGCTCCCTGGATTGGGTTTTTTGGCTAACTCGACTCTTGGTATGCTAATTAGATGATTCTAGGCAAAAAACAGGAAAGTCTAGAGGAAAAAATTGCAGAATTTCAATTTTTACATTTTCCAGTGCATTTTTTCAGCCATATACAGGTAAAAAAAACATTTTCTAAAATACGGCTCCCTGGATTGGGTTTTTTGGCTAAATCGACTCTTGGTATGATAATTAGATGATTCTAGGCAAAAAACAGGAAAGTCTAGAGGAAAAAATTGCAGAATTTCAATTTTTACATTTTCCAGTGCATTTTTTCAGCCATATACAGGTAAAAAAAACATTTTCTAAAATACGGCTCCCTGGATTGGGTTTCTTGGCTAAATCGACTCTTGGTATGCTAATTAGATGATTCTAGGCAAAAAACAGCAAAGTCTAGAGGAAAAAATTGCAGAATTTCAATTTTTACATTTTCCAGTGCATTTTTTCAGCCATATACAGGTAAAAAAACTATTTTCTAAAATACGGCTCCCTGGATTGGGTTTCTTGGCTAAATCGACTCTTGGTATGCTAATTAGATGATTCTAGGCAAAAAACAGCAAAGTCTAGAGGAAAAAATTGCAGAATTTCAATTTTTACATTTTCCAGTGCATTTTTTCAGCCATATACAGGTAAAAAAAACATTTTCTAAAATACTTCTCCCTGGATTGGGTTTTTTGGCTAAATCGACTCCTGGTATGCTAATTAGATGATTCTAGGCAAAAAACAGGAAAGTCTAGAGGAAAAAATTGCAGAATTTAAATTTTTACATTTTCCAGTGCATTTTTTCAGCCATATACAGGTAAAAAAAACATTTTCTAAAATACGGCTCCCTGGATTGGGTTTTTTGGCTAAATCGACTCTTGGTATGCTAATTAGATGATTCTAGGCAAAAAACAGCAAAGTCTAGAGGAAAAAATTGCAGAATTTAAATTTTTACATTTTCCAGTGCATTTTTTCAGCCATATACAGGTAAAAAAAACATTTTCTAAAATACTTCTCCCTGGATTGGGTTTTTTGGCTAAATCGACTCCTGGTATGCTAATTAGATGATTCTAGGCAAAAAACAGCAAAGTCTAGAGGAAAAAATTGCAGAATTTCAATTTTTACATTTTCCAGTGCATTTTTTCAGCCATATACAGGTAAAAAAAACATCTTCTAAAATACGGCTCCCTGGATTGGGTTTTTTGGCTAAATCGACTCTTGGTATGCTAATTAGATGATTCTAGGCAAAAAACAGCAAAGTCTAGAGGAAAAAATTGCAGAATTTAAATTTTTACATTTTCCAGTGCATTTTTTCAGCCATATACAGGTAAAAAAAACATTTTCTAAAATACTTCTCCCTGGATTGGGTTTTTTGGCTAAATCGACTCTTGGTATGCTAATTAGATGATTCTAGGCAAAAAACAGCAAAGTCTAGAGGAAAAAATTGCAGAATTTAAATTTTTACATTTTCCAGTGCATTTTTTCAGCCATATACAGGTAAAAAAAACATTTTCTAAAATACGGCTCCCTGGATTGGGTTTTTTGGCTAAATCGACTCTTGGTATGCTAATTAGATGATTCTAGGCAAAAAACAGCAAAGTCTAGAGGAAAAAATTGCAGAATTTAAATTTTTACATTTTCCAGTGCATTTTTTCAGCCATATACAGGTAAAAAAAACATTTTCTAAAATACTTCTCCCTGGATTGGGTTTTTTGGCTAAATCGACTCTTGGTATGCTAATTAGATGATTCTAGGCAAAAAACAGCAAAGTCTAGAGGAAAAAATTGCAGAATTTCAATTTTTACATTTTCCAGTGCATTTTTTCAGCCATATACAGGTAAAAAAAACATTTTCTAAAATACGGCTCCCTGGATTGGGTTGCTTGGCTAAATCGACTCTTGGTATGCTAATTAGATGATTCTAGGCAAAAAACAGCAAAGTCTAGAGGAAAAAATTGCAGAATTTCAATTTTTACATTTTCCAGTGCATTTTTTCAGCCATATACAGGTAAAAAAAACATTTGCTAAAATACGGCTCCCTGGATTGGGATTTTTGGCTAAATCGACTCTTGGTATGATAATTAGATGATTCTAGGCAAAAAACAGCAAAGTCTAGAGGAAAAAATTGCAGAATTTAAATTTTTACATTTTCCAGTGCATTTTTTCAGCCATATACAGGTAAAAAAAACATTTTCTAAAATACGGCTCCCTGGATTGGGTTTTTTGGCTAAATCGACTCTTGGTATGCTAATTAGATGATTCTAGGCAAAAAACAGCAAAGTCTAGAGGAAAAAATTGCAGAATTTAAATTTTTACATTTTCCAGTGCATTTTTTCAGCCATATACAGGTAAAAAAAAACATTTTCTAAAATACGGCTCCCTGGATTGGGTTTTTTGGCTAAATCGACTCCTGGTATGCTAATTAGATGATTCTAGGCAAAAAACAGCAAAGTCTAGAGGAAAAAATTGCAGAATTTCAATTTTTACATTTTCCAGTGCATTTTTTCAGCCATATACAGGTAAAAAAAACATTTTCTAAAATACGGCTCCCTGGATTGGGTTTTTTGGCTAAATCGACTCCTGGTATGCTAATTAGATGATTCTAGGCAAAAAACAGCAAAGTCTAGAGGAAAAAATTGCAGAATTTCAATTTTTACATTTTCCAGTGCATTTTTTCAGCCATATACAGGTAAAAAAAACATTTTCTAAAATACGGCTCCCTGGATTGGGTTTTTTGGCTAAATCGACTCTTGGTATGCTAATTAGATGATTCTAGGCAAAAAACAGCAAAGTCTAGAGGAAAAAATTGCAGAATTTCAATTTTTACATTTTCCAGTGCATTTTTTCAGCCATATACAGGTAAAAAAAACATTTTCTAAAATACGGCTCCCTGGATTGGGTTTTTTGGCTAAATCGACTCCTGGTATGCTAATTAGATGATTCTAGGCAAAAAACAGCAAAGTCTAGAGGAAAAAATTGCAGAATTTCAATTTTTACATTTTCCAGTGCATTTTTTCAGCCATATACAGGTAAAAAAAACATTTTCTAAAATACGGCTCCCTGGATTGGGTTTTTTGGCTAAATCGACTCTTGGTATGCTAATTAGATGATTCTAGGCAAAAAACAGCAAAGTCTAGAGGAAAAAATTGCAGAATTTCAATTTTTACATTTTCCAGTGCATTTTTTCAGCCATATACAGGTAAAAAAAACATTTTCTAAAATACGGCTCCCTGGATTGGGTTTTTTGGCTAAATCGACTCCTGGTATGCTAATTAGATGATTCTAGGCAAAAAACAGCAAAGTCTAGAGGAAAAAATTGCAGAATTTCAATTTTTACATTTTCCAGTGCATTTTTTCAGCCATATACAGGTAAAAAAAACATTTTCTAAAATACGGCTCCCTGGATTGGGTTTTTTGGCTAAATCGACTCCTGGTATGCTAATTAGATGATTCTAGGCAAAAAACAGCAAAGTCTAGAGGAAAAAATTGCAGAATTTCAATTTTTACATTTTCCAGTGCATTTTTTCAGCCATATACAGGTAAAAAAAACATTTTCTAAAATACGGCTCCCTGGATTGGGTTTTTTGGCTAAATCGACTCTTGGTATGCTAATTAGATGATTCTAGGCAAAAAACAGCAAAGTCTAGAGGAAAAAATTGCAGAATTTCAATTTTTACATTTTCCAGTGCATTTTTTCAGCCATATACAGGTAAAAAAAACATTTTCTAAAATACGGCTCCC
Source organism: Dysmachus trigonus (assembly GCA_949715965.1). Lineage (NCBI taxonomy): Eukaryota > Metazoa > Arthropoda > Insecta > Diptera > Asilidae > Dysmachus > Dysmachus trigonus. The sequence goes on from OX454324.1 coordinate 4,968,768, forward strand.
TGGATTGGGTTTTTTGGCTAAATCGACTCCTGGTATGCTAATTAGATGATTCTAGGCAAAAAACAGCAAAGTCTAGAGGAAAAAATTGCAGAATTTCAATTTTTACATTTTCCAGTGCATTTTTTCAGCCATATACAGGTAAAAAAAACATTTTCTAAAATACGGCTCCCTGGATTGGGTTTTTTGGCTAAATCGACTCTTGGTATGCTAATTAGATGATTCTAGGCAAAAAACAGCAAAGTCTAGAGGAAAAAATTGCAGAATTTCAATTTTTACATTTTCCAGTGCATTTTTTCAGCCATATACAGGTAAAAAAAACATTTTCTAAAATACGGCTCCCTGGATTGGGTTTTTTGGCTAAATCGACTCCTGGTATGCTAATTAGATGATTCTAGGCAAAAAACAGCAAAGTCTAGAGGAAAAAATTGCAGAATTTCAATTTTTACATTTTCCAGTGCATTTTTTCAGCCATATACAGGTAAAAAAAACATTTGCTAAAATACGGCTCCCTGGATTGGGATTTTTGGCTAAATCGACTCTTGGTATGATAATTAGATGATTCTAGGCAAAAAACAGCAAAGTCTAGAGGAAAAAATTGCAGAATTTAAATTTTTACATTTTCCAGTGCATTTTTTCAGCCATATACAGGTAAAAAAAACATTTTCTAAAATACGGCTCCCTGGATTGGGTTTTTTGGCTAAATCGACTCCTGGTATGCTAATTAGATGATTCTAGGCAAAAAACAGCAAAGTCTAGAGGAAAAAATTGCAGAATTTCAATTTTTACATTTTCCAGTGCATTTTTTCAGCCATATACAGGTAAAAAAAACATTTTCTAAAATACGGCTCCCTGGATTGGGTTTTTTGGCTAAATCGACTCCTGGTATGCTAATTAGATGATTCTAGGCAAAAAACAGCAAAGTCTAGAGGAAAAAATTGCAGAATTTCAATTTTTACATTTTCCAGTGCATTTTTTCAGCCATATACAGGTAAAAAAAACATTTTCTAAAATACGGCTCCCTGGATTGGGTTTTTTGGCTAAATCGACTCTTGGTATGCTAATTAGATGATTCTAGGCAAAAAACAGCAAAGTCTAGAGGAAAAAATTGCAGAATTTCAATTTTTACATTTTCCAGTGCATTTTTTCAGCCATATACAGGTAAAAAAAACATTTTCTAAAATACGGCTCCCTGGATTGGGTTTTTTGGCTAAATCGACTCCTGGTATGCTAATTAGATGATTCTAGGCAAAAAACAGCAAAGTCTAGAGGAAAAAATTGCAGAATTTCAATTTTTACATTTTCCAGTGCATTTTTTCAGCCATATACAGGTAAAAAAAACATTTTCTAAAATACGGCTCCCTGGATTGGGTTTTTTGGCTAAATCGACTCCTGGTATGCTAATTAGATGATTCTAGGCAAAAAACAGCAAAGTCTAGAGGAAAAAATTGCAGAATTTCAATTTTTACATTTTCCAGTGCATTTTTTCAGCCATATACAGGTAAAAAAAACATTTTCTAAAATACGGCTCCCTGGATTGGGTTTTTTGGCTAAATCGACTCCTGGTATGCTAATTAGATGATTCTAGGCAAAAAACAGCAAAGTCTAGAGGAAAAAATTGCAGAATTTCAATTTTTACATTTTCCAGTGCATTTTTTCAGCCATATACAGGTAAAAAAACATTTTCTAAAATACGGCTCCCTGGATTGGGTTTTTTGGCTAAATCGACTCCTGGTATGCTAATTAGATGATTCTAGGCAAAAAACAGCAAAGTCTAGAGGAAAAAATTGCAGAATTTCAATTTTTACATTTTCCAGTGCATTTTTTCAGCCATATACAGGTAAAAAAAACATTTTCTAAAATACGGCTCCCTGGATTGGGTTTTTTGGCTAAATCGACTCTTGGTATGCTAATTAGATGATTCTAGGCAAAAAACAGCAAAGTCTAGAGGAAAAAATTGCAGAATTTCAATTTTTACATTTTCCAGTGCATTTTTTCAGCCATATACAGGTAAAAAAAACATTTTCTAAAATACGGCTCCCTGGATTGGGTTTTTTGGCTAAATCGACTCCTGGTATGCTAATTAGATGATTCTAGGCAAAAAACAGCAAAGTCTAGAGGAAAAAATTGCAGAATTTCAATTTTTACATTTTCCAGTGCATTTTTTCAGCCATATACAGGTAAAAAAAACATTTTCTAAAATACGGCTCCCTGGATTGGGTTTTTTGGCTAAATCGACTCTTGGTATGCTAATTAGATGATTCTAGGCAAAAAACAGCAAAGTCTAGAGGAAAAAATTGCAGAATTTCAATTTTTACATTTTCCAGTGCATTTTTTCAGCCATATACAGGTAAAAAAAACATTTTCTAAAATACGGCTCCCTGGATTGGGTTGCTTGGCTAAATCGACTCTTGGTATGCTAATTAGATGATTCTAGGCAAAAAACAGCAAAGTCTAGAGGAAAAAATTGCAGAATTTCAATTTTTACATTTTCCAGTGCATTTTTTCAGCCATATACAGGTAAAAAAAACATTTGCTAAAATACGGCTCCCTGGATTGGGATTTTTGGCTAAATCGACTCTTGGTATGATAATTAGATGATTCTAGGCAAAAAACAGCAAAGTCTAGAGGAAAAAATTGCAGAATTTAAATTTTTACATTTTCCAGTGCATTTTTTCAGCCATATACAGGTAAAAAAAACATTTTCTAAAATACGGCTCCCTGGATTGGGTTTTTTGGCTAAATCGACTCTGGTATGCTAATTAGATGATTCTAGGCAAAAAACAGCAAAGTCTAGAGGAAAAAATTGCAGAATTTCAATTTTTACATTTTCCAGTGCATTTTTTCAGCCATATACAGGTAAAAAAAACATTTTCTAAAATACGGCTCCCTGGATTGGGTTTTTTGGCTAAATCGACTCTTGGTATGCTAATTAGATGATTCTCGGCAAAAAACAGCAAAGTCTAGAGGAAAAAATTGCAGAATTTAAATTTTTACATTTTCCAGTGCATTTTTTCAGGCCATATACAGGTAAAAAAAACATTTTCTAAAATACGGCTCCCTGGATTGGGTTTTTTGGCTAAATCGACTCCTGGTATGCTAATTAGATGATTCTAGGCAAAAAAACAGCAAAGTCTAGAGGAAAAAATTGCAGAATTTCAATTTTTACATTTTCCAGTGCATTTTTTCAGCCATATACAGGTAAAAAAAACATTTTCTAAAATACGGCTCCCTGGATTGGGTTTTTTGGCTAAATCGACTCCTGGTATGCTAATTAGATGATTCTCGGCAAAAAACAGGAAAGTCTAGAGGAAAAAATTGCAGAATTTCAATTTTTACATTTCCAGTGCATTTTTTCAGCCATATACAGGTAAAAAAAACATTTTCTAAAATACGGCTCCCTGGATTGGGTTTCTTGGCTAAATCGACTCTTGGTATGCTAATTAGATGATTCTAGGCAAAAAACAGCAAAGTCTAGAGGAAAAAATTGCAGAATTTCAATTTTTACATTTTCCAGTGCATTTTTTCAGCCATATACAGGTAAAAAAAACATTTGCTAAAATACGGCTCCCTGGATTGGGTTTTTTGGCTAAATCGACTCTTGGTATGATAATTAGATGATTCTCGGCAAAAAACAGCAAAGTCTAGAGGAAAAAATTGCAGAATTTAAATTTTTACATTTTCCAGTGCATTTTTTCAGCCATATACAGGTAAAAAAAACATTTTCTAAAATACGGCTCCCTGGATTGGGTTTTTGGCTAAATCGACTCCTGGTATGCTAATTAGATGATTCTCGGCAAAAAACAGGAAAGTCTAGAGGAAAAAATTGCAGAATTTCAATTTTTACATTTTCCAGTGCATTTTTTCAGCCATATACAGGTAAAAAAAACATTTTCTAAAATACGGCTCCCTGGATTGGGTTTTTTGGCTAAATCGACTCCTGGTATGCTAATTAGATGATTCTCGGCAAAAAAACAGCAAAGTCTAGAGGAAAAAATTGCAGAATTTCAATTTTTACATTTTCCAGTGCATTTTTTCAGCCATATACAGGTAAAAAAAACATTTTCTAAAATACGGCTCCCTGGATTGGGTTTCTTGGCTAAATCGACTCTTGGTATGCTAATTAGATGATTCTAGGCAAAAAAACAGGAAAGTCTAGAGGAAAAAATTGCAGAATTTCAATTTTTACATTTTCCAGTGCATTTTTTCAGCCATATACAGGTAAAAAAAAACATTTGCTAAAATACGGCTCCCTGGATTGGGATTTTTGGCTAAATCGACTCTTGGTATGATAATTAGATGATTCTAGGCAAAAAACAGCAAAGTCTAGAGGAAAAAATTGCAGAATTTAAATTTTTACATTTTCCAGTGCATTTTTTCAGCCATATACAGGTAAAAAAAACATTTTCTAAAATACGGCTCCCTGGATTGGGTTTTTTGGCTAAATCGACTCCTGGTATGCTAATTAGATGATTCTCGGCAAAAAACAGGAAAGTCTAGAGGAAAAAATTGCAGAATTTCAATTTTTACATTTTCCAGTGCATTTTTTCAGCCATATACAGGTAAAAAAACATTTTCTAAAATACGGCTCCCTGGATTGGGTTTCTTGGCTAAATCGACTCTTGGTATGCTAATTAGATGATTCTAGGCAAAAAACAGCAAAGTCTAGAGGAAAAAATTGCAGAATTTCAATTTTTACATTTTCCAGTGCATTTTTTCAGCCATATACAGGTAAAAAAAACATTTGCTAAAATACGGCTCCCTGGATTGGGATTTTTGGCTAAATCGACTCTTGGTATGATAATTAGATGATTCTAGGCAAAAAACAGCAAAGTCTAGAGGAAAAAATTGCAGAATTTAAATTTTTACATTTTCCAGTGCATTTTTTCAGCCATATACAGGTAAAAAAAACATTTTCTAAAATACGGCTCCCTGGATTGGGTTTTTTGGCTAAATCGACTCTTGGTATGCTAATTAGATGATTCTAGGCAAAAAACAGCAAAGTCTAGAGGAAAAAATTGCAGAATTTCAATTTTTACATTTTCCAGTGCATTTTTTCAGCCATATACAGGTAAAAAAAACATTTTCTAAAATACGGCTCCCTGGATTGGGTTTTTTGGCTAAATCGACTCTTGGTATGCTAATTAGATGATTCTAGGCAAAAAACAGCAAAGTCTAGAGGAAAAAATTGCAGAATTTCAATTTTTACATTTTCCAGTGCATTTTTTCAGCCATATACAGGTAAAAAAAACATTTTCTAAAATACGGCTCCCTGGATTGGGATTTTTGGCTAAATCGACTCTTGGTATGATAATTAGATGATTCTAGGCAAAAAACAGCAAAGTCTAGAGGAAAAAATTGCAGAATTTCAATTTTTACATTTTCCAGTGCATTTTTTCAGCCATATACAGGTAAAAAAAACATTTTCTAAAATACGGCTCCCTGGATTGGGTTTTTTGGCTAAATCGACTCTTGGTATGCTAATTAGATGATTCTAGGCAAAAAACAGCAAAGTCTAGAGGAAAAAATTGCAGAATTTCAATTTTTACATTTTCCAGTGCATTTTTTCAGCCATATACAGGTAAAAAAAACATTTTCTAAAATACGGCTCCCTGGATTGGGTTTTTTGGCTAAATCGACTCTTGGTATGATAATTAGATGATTCTAGGCAAAAAACAGCAAAGTCTAGAGGAAAAAATTGCAGAATTTAAATTTTTACATTTTCCAGTGCATTTTTTCAGCCATATACAGGTAAAAAAAACATTTTCTAAAATACGGCACCCTGGATTGGGTTTTTCGGCTAAATCGACTCTTGGTATGATAATTAGATGATTCTAGGCAAAAAACAGGAAAGTCTAGAGGAAAAAATTGCAGAATTTCAATTTTTACATTTTCCAGTGCATTTTTTCAGCCATATACAGGTAAAAAAAACATTTTCTAAAATACGGCTCCCTGGATTGGGTTTCTTGGCTAAATCGACTCTTGGTATGCTAATTAGATGATTCTAGGCAAAAAACAGGAAAGTCTAGAGGAAAAAATTGCAGAATTTCAATTTTTACATTTTTCAGTGCATTTTTTCAGCCATATACAGGTAAAAAAAACAATTTCTAAAATACGGCTCCCTGGATTGGGTTTTTTGGCTAAATCGACTCTGGTATGCTAATTAGATGATTCTAGGCAAAAAACAGGAAAGTCTAGAGGAAAAAATTGCAGAATTTCAATTTTTACATTTTCCAGTGCATTTTTTCAGCCATATACAGGTAAAAAAAAACATTTTCTAAAATACTTCTCCCTGGATTGGTTTTTTGGCTAAATCGACTCCTGGTATGCTAATTAGATGATTCTAGGCAAAAAACAGGAAAGTCTAGAGGAAAAAATTGCAGAATTTAAATTTTTACATTTTCCAGTGCATTTTTTCAGCCATATACAGGTAAAAAAAACAATTTCTAAAATACGGCTCCCTGGATTGGGTTTTTTGGCTAAATCGACTCCTGGTATGCTAATTAGATGATTCTAGGCAAAAACAGGAAAGTCTAGAGGAAAAAATTGCAGAATTTCAATTTTTACATTTTCCAGTGCATTTTTTCAGCCATATACAGGTAAAAAAAACAATTTCTAAAATACGGCTCCCTGGATTGGGTTTTTGGCTAAATCGACTCCTGGTATGCTAATTAGATGATTCTAGGCAAAAAACAGGAAAGTCTAGAGGAAAAAATTGCAGAATTTAAATTTTTACATTTTCCAGTGCATTTTTTCAGCCATATACAGGTAAAAAAAACAATTTCTAAAATACGGCTCCCTGGATTGGGTTTTTTGGCTAAATCGACTCCTGGTATGCTAATTAGATGATTCTAGGCAAAAAACAGGAAAGTCTAGAGGAAAAAATTGCAGAATTTAAATTTTTACATTTTCCAGTGCATTTTTTCAGCCATATACAGGTAAAAAAAACAATTTCTAAAATACGGCTCCCTGGATTGGGTTTTTTGGCTAAATCGACTCCTGGTATGCTAATTAGATGATTCTAGGCAAAAAACAGGAAAGTCTAGAGGAAAAAATTGCAGAATTTAAATTTTTACATTTTCCAGTGCATTTTTTCAGCCATATACAGGTAAAAAAAACAATTTCTAAAATACGGCTCCCTGGATTGGGTTTTTTGGCTAAATCGACTCCTGGTATGCTAATTAGATGATTCTAGGCAAAAAACAGGAAAGTCTAGAGGAAAAAATTGCAGAATTTCAATTTTTACATTTTCCAGTGCATTTTTTCAGCCATATACAGGTAAAAAAAACATTTTCTAAAATACTTCTCCCTGGATTGGGTTTTTTGGCTAAATCGACTCCTGGTATGCTAATTAGATGATTCTAGGCAAAAAACAGGAAAGTCTAGAGGAAAAAATTGCAGAATTTCAATTTTTACATTTTCCAGTGCATTTTTTCAGCCATATACAGGTAAAAAAAACATTTTCTAAAATACTTCTCCCTGGATTGGGTTTTTTTGGCTAAATCGACTCCTGGTATGCTAATTAGATGATTCTAGGCAAAAAACAGGAAAGTCTAGAGGAAAAAATTGCAGAATTTCAATTTTTACATTTTCCAGTGCATTTTTTCAGCCATATACAGGTAAAAAAAACATTTTCTAAAATACGGCTCCCTGGATTGGGTTTCTTGGCTAAATCGACTCTTGGTATGCTAATTAGATGATTCTAGGCAAAAAACAGCAAAGTCTAGAGGAAAAAATTGCAGAATTTCAATTTTTACATTTTCCAGTGCATTTTTTCAGCCATATACAGGTAAAAAAAACATTTTCTAAAATACTTCTCCCTGGATTGGGTTTTTTGGCTAAATCGACTCCTGGTATGCTAATTAGATGATTCTAGGCAAAAAACAGGAAAGTCTAGAGGAAAAAATTGCAGAATTTAAATTTTTACATTTTCCAGTGCATTTTTTCAGCCATATACAGGTAAAAAAAACAATTTCTAAAATACGGCTCCCTGGATTGGGTTTTTTGGCTAAATCGACTCCTGGTATGCTAATTAGATGATTCTAGGCAAAAAACAGGAAAGTCTAGAGGAAAAAATTGCAGAATTTAAATTTTTACATTTTCCAGTGCATTTTTTCAGCCATATACAGGTAAAAAAAAACATTTTCTAAAATACGGCTCCCTGGATTGGGTTTTTTGGCTAAATCGACTCCTGGTATGCTAATTAGATGATTCTAGGCAAAAAACAGGAAAGTCTAGAGGAAAAAATTGCAGAATTTAAATTTTTACATTTTCCAGTGCATTTTTTCAGCCATATACAGGTAAAAAAAACAATTTCTAAAATACGGCTCCCTGGATTGGGTTTTTTGGCTAAATCGACTCCTGGTATGCTAATTAGATGATTCTAGGCAAAAAACAGGAAAGTCTAGAGGAAAAAATTGCAGAATTTAAATTTTTACATTTTCCAGTGCATTTTTTCAGCCATATACAGGTAAAAAAAACAATTTCTAAAATACGGCTCCCTGGATTGGGTTTTTTGGCTAAATCGACTCCTGGTATGCTAATTAGATGATTCTAGGCAAAAAACAGGAAAGTCTAGAGGAAAAAATTGCAGAATTTAAATTTTTACATTTTCCAGTGCATTTTTTCAGCCATATACAGGTAAAAAAAAACAATTTCTAAAATACGGCTCCCTGGATTGGGTTTTTTGGCTAAATCGACTCCTGGTATGCTAATTAGATGATTCTAGGCAAAAAACAGGAAAGTCTAGAGGAAAAAATTGCAGAATTTAAATTTTTACATTTTCCAGTGCATTTTTTCAGCCATATACAGGTAAAAAAAAACAATTTCTAAAATACGGCTCCCTGGATTGGGTTTTTTGGCTAAATCGACTCCTGGTATGCTAATTAGATGATTCTAGGCAAAAAACAGGAAAGTCTAGAGGAAAAAATTGCAGAATTTAAATTTTTACATTTTCCAGTGCATTTTTTCAGCCATATACAGGTAAAAAAAACAATTTCTAAAATACGGCTCCCTGGATTGGGTTTTTTGGCTAAATCGACTCCTGGTATGCTAATTAGATGATTCTAGGCAAAAAACAGGAAAGTCTAGAGGAAAAAATTGCAGAATTTAAATTTTTACATTTTCCAGTGCATTTTTTCAGCCATATACAGGTAAAAAAAACAATTTCTAAAATACGGCTCCCTGGATTGGGTTTTTGGCTAAATCGACTCCTGGTATGCTAATTAGATGATTCTAGGCAAAAAACAGGAAAGTCTAGAGGAAAAAATTGCAGAATTTAAATTTTTACATTTTCCAGTGCATTTTTTCAGCCATATACAGGTAAAAAAAAACAATTTCTAAAATACGGCTCCCTGGATTGGGTTTTTTGGCTAAATCGACTCCTGGTATGCTAATTAGATGATTCTAGGCAAAAAACAGGAAAGTCTAGAGGAAAAAATTGCAGAATTTAAATTTTTACATTTTCCAGTGCATTTTTTCAGCCATATACAGGTAAAAAAAACAATTTCTAAAATACGGCTCCCTGGATTGGGTTTTTTGGCTAAATCGACTCCTGGTATGCTAATTAGATGATTCTAGGCAAAAAACAGGAAAGTCTAGAGGAAAAAATTGCAGAATTTAAATTTTTACATTTTCCAGTGCATTTTTTCAGCCATATACAGGTAAAAAAAACAATTTCTAAAATACGGCTCCCTGGATTGGTTTTTTTGGCTAAATCGACTCCTGGTATGCTAATTAGATGATTCTAGGCAAAAAACAGGAAAGTCTAGAGGAAAAAATTGCAGAATTTAAATTTTTACATTTTCCAGTGCATTTTTTCAGCCATATACAGGTAAAAAAAACATTTTCTAAAATACGGCTCCCTGGATTGGGTTTTTTGGCTAAATCGACTCCTGGTATGCTAATTAGATGATTCTAGGCAAAAAACAGCAAAGTCTAGAGGAAAAAATTGCAGAATTTCAATTTTTACATTTTCCAGTGCATTTTTTCAGCCATATACAGGTAAAAAAAACAATTTCTAAAATACGGCTCCCTGGATTGGGTTTTTTGGCTAAATCGACTCCTGGTATGCTAATTAGATGATTCTAGGCAAAAAACAGGAAAGTCTAGAGGAAAAAATTGCAGAATTTAAATTTTTACATTTTCCAGTGCATTTTTTCAGCCATATACAGGTAAAAAAAACAATTTCTAAAATACGGCTCCCTGGATTGGGTTTTTTGGCTAAATCGACTCCTGGTATGCTAATTAGATGATTCTAGGCAAAAAACAGGAAAGTCTAGAGGAAAAAATTGCAGAATTTAAATTTTTACATTTTCCAGTGCATTTTTTCAGCCATATACAGGTAAAAAAAACAATTTCTAAAATACGGCTCCCTGGATTGGGTTTTTTGGCTAAATCGACTCCTGGTATGCTAATTAGATGATTCTAGGCAAAAAACAGCAAAGTCTAGAGGAAAAAATTGCAGAATTTCAATTTTTACATTTTCCAGTGCATTTTTTCAGCCATATACAGGTAAAAAAAACAATTTCTAAAATACGGCTCCCTGGATTGGGTTTTTTGGCTAAATCGACTCCTGGTATGCTAATTAGATGATTCTAGGCAAAAAACAGGAAAGTCTAGAGGAAAAAATTGCAGAATTTAAATTTTTACATTTTCCAGTGCATTTTTTCAGCCATATACAGGTAAAAAAAACAATTTCTAAAATACGGCTCCCTGGATTGGGTTTTTTGGCTAAATCGACTCCTGGTATGCTAATTAGATGATTCTAGGCAAAAAACAGGAAAGTCTAGAGGAAAAAATTGCAGAATTTAAATTTTTACATTTTCCAGTGCATTTTTTCAGCCATATACAGGTAAAAAAAACAATTTCTAAAATACGGCTCCCTGGATTGGGTTTTTGGCTAAATCGACTCCTGGTATGCTAATTAGATGATTCTAGGCAAAAAACAGGAAAGTCTAGAGGAAAAAATTGCAGAATTTAAATTTTTACATTTTCCAGTGCATTTTTTCAGCCATATACAGGTAAAAAAAACAATTTCTAAAATACGGCTCCCTGGATTGGGTTTTTTGGCTAAATCGACTCCTGGTATGCTAATTAGATGATTCTAGGCAAAAAACAGGAAAGTCTAGAGGAAAAAATTGCAGAATTTCAATTTTTACATTTTCCAGTGCATTTTTTCAGCCATATACAGGTAAAAAAAACAATTTCTAAAATACGGCTCCCTGGATTGGGTTTTTTGGCTAAATCGACTCCTGGTATGCTAATTAGATGATTCTAGGCAAAAAACAGGAAAGTCTAGAGGAAAAAATTGCAGAATTTAAATTTTTACATTTTCCAGTGCATTTTTTCAGCCATATACAGGTAAAAAAAACAATTTCTAAAATACGGCTCCCTGGATTGGGTTTTTTGGCTAAATCGACTCCTGGTATGCTAATTAGATGATTCTAGGCAAAAAACAGGAAAGTCTAGAGGAAAAAATTGCAGAATTTAAATTTTTACATTTTCCAGTGCATTTTTTCAGCCATATACAGGTAAAAAAAACAATTTCTAAAATACGGCTCCCTGGATTGGGTTTTTTGGCTAAATCGACTCCTGGTATGCTAATTAGATGATTCTAGGCAAAAAACAGCAAAGTCTAGAGGAAAAAATTGCAGAATTTCAATTTTTACATTTTCCAGTGCATTTTTTCAGCCATATACAGGTAAAAAAAACAATTTCTAAAATACGGCTCCCTGGATTGGGTTTTTTGGCTAAATCGACTCCTGGTATGCTAATTAGATGATTCTAGGCAAAAAACAGGAAAGTCTAGAGGAAAAAATTGCAGAATTTAAATTTTTACATTTTCCAGTGCATTTTTTCAGCCATATACAGGTAAAAAAAACAATTTCTAAAATACGGCTCCCTGGATTGGGTTTTTTGGCTAAATCGACTCCTGGTATGCTAATTAGATGATTCTAGGCAAAAAACAGGAAAGTCTAGAGGAAAAAATTGCAGAATTTAAATTTTTACATTTTCCAGTGCATTTTTTCAGCCATATACAGGTAAAAAAAACAATTTCTAAAATACGGCTCCCTGGATTGGTTTTTTTGGCTAAATCGACTCCTGGTATGCTAATTAGATGATTCTAGGCAAAAAACAGGAAAGTCTAGAGGAAAAAATTGCAGAATTTAAATTTTTACATTTTCCAGTGCATTTTTTCAGCCATATACAGGTAAAAAAAACATTTTCTAAAATACGGCTCCCTGGATTGGGTTTTTTGGCTAAATCGACTCCTGGTATGCTAATTAGATGATTCTAGGCAAAAAACAGCAAAGTCTAGAGGAAAAAATTGCAGAATTTCAATTTTTACATTTTCCAGTGCATTTTTTCAGCCATATACAGGTAAAAAAAACATTTGCTAAAATACGGCTCCCTGGATTGGGTTTTTTGGCTAAATGGACTCTTGGTATCCTAATTAGATGATTCTAGGCAAAAAACAGCAAAGTCTAGAGGAAAAAATTGCAGAATTTCAATTTTTACATTTTCCAGTGCATTTTTTCAGCCATATACAGGTAAAAAAAACATTTTCTAAAATACGGCTCCCTGGATTGGGTTTTTTGGCTAAATCGACTCTTGGTATGCTAATTAGATGATTCTCGGCAAAAAACAGCAAAGTCTAGAGGAAAAAATTGCAGAATTTCAATTTTTACATTTTCCAGTGCATTTTTTCAGCCATATACAGGTAAAAAAAACATTTGCTAAAATACGGCTCCCTGGATTGGGTTTTTTGGCTAAATGGACTCTTGGTATCCTAATTAGATGATTCTAGGCAAAAAACAGCAAAGTCTAGAGGAAAAAATTGCAGAATTTCAATTTTTACATTTTCCAGTGCATTTTTTCAGCCATATACAGGTAAAAAAAACATTTGCTAAAATACGGCTCCCTGGATTGGGTTTTTTGGCTAAATGGACTCTTGGTATCCTAATTAGATGATTCTAGGCAAAAAACAGCAAAGTCTAGAGGAAAAAATTGCAGAATTTCAATTTTTACATTTTCCAGTGCATTTTTTCAGCCATATACAGGTAAAAAAAACATTTGCTAAAATACGGCTCCCTGGATTGGGTTTTTTGGCTAAATGGACTCTTGGTATCCTAATTAGATGATTCTAGGCAAAAAACAGCAAAGTCTAGAGGAAAAAATTGCAGAATTTCAATTTTTACATTTTCCAGTGCATTTTTTCAGCCATATACAGGTAAAAAAAACATTTGCTAAAATACGGCTCCCTGGATTGGGTTTTTTGGCTAAATGGACTCTTGGTATCCTAATTAGATGATTCTAGGCAAAAAACAGGAAAGTCTAGAGGAAAAAATTGCAGAATTTCAATTTTTACATTTTCCAGTGCATTTTTTCAGCCATATACAGGTAAAAAAAACATTTGCTAAAATACGGCTCCCTGGATTGGGTTTTTTGGCTAAATGGACTCTTGGTATCCTAATTAGATGATTCTAGGCAAAAAACAGCAAAGTCTAGAGGAAAAAATTGCAGAATTTCAATTTTTACATTTTCCAGTGCATTTTTTCAGCCATATACAGGTAAAAAAAACATTTGCTAAAATACGGCTCCCTGGATTGGGTTTTTTGGCTAAATGGACTCTTGGTATCCTAATTAGATGATTCTCGGCAAAAAACAGCAAAGTCTAGAGGAAAAAATTGCAGAATTTCAATTTTTACATTTTCCAGTGCATTTTTTCAGCCATATACAGGTAAAAAAAACATTTGCTAAAATACGGCTCCCTGGATTGGGTTTTTTGGCTAAATGGACTCTTGGTATCCTAATTAGATGATTCTAGGCAAAAAACAGCAAAGTCTAGAGGAAAAAATTGCAGAATTTCAATTTTTACATTTTCCAGTGCATTTTTTCAGCCATATACAGGTAAAAAAAACATTTGCTAAAATACGGCTCCCTGGATTGGGTTTTTTGGCTAAATGGACTCTTGGTATCCTAATTAGATGATTCTAGGCAAAAAACAGGAAAGTCTAGAGGAAAAAATTGCAGAATTTCAATTTTTACATTTTCCAGTGCATTTTTTCAGCCATATACAGGTAAAAAAAACATTTTCTAAAATACGGCTCCCTGGATTGGGATTTTTGGCTAAATCGACTCTTGGTATGCTAATTAGATGATTCTAGGCAAAAAACAGCAAAGTCTAGAGGAAAAAATCGCAGAATTTCAATTTTTACATTTTCCAGTGCATTTTTTCAGCCATATACAGCTAAAAAAAACATTTTCTAAAATACGGCTCCCTGGATTGGGTTTTTTGGCTAAATCGACTCTTGGTATGCTAATTAGGTGATTCTAGGCAAAAAACAGCAAAGTCTAGAGGAAAAAATTGCAGAATTTCAATTTTTACATTTTCCAGTGCATTTTTTCAGCCATATACAGGTAAAAAAAACATTTTCTAAAATACGGCTCCCTGGATTGGGTTTTTTGGCTAAATCGACTCTTGGTATGATAATTAGATGATTCTCGGCAAAAAATAGAAAAGTCTAGAGGAAAAAATCGCAGAACTTCAGTTTTTACAGGTTTGAATTGGCCGCCTCAAGCATGCAGACGTTTCTTATGTTTGGCGAATGTGGCGCCGTCGTGTGTTAAGATTGTGGAACCACATGAATTTTGGTAAATTTACCTTTGAGAATAGATGCGAATGTTCTCTCTCCCCCTTTCACTAACTAATGCTCTCATCTCTCCCTCGTTGCGTTTCGCTGGCGGGTTTCGGTGGTGCTGCGCTCGAGTCGCGGCCTCAGTGCGTGATTGCGATTTTGTGTGAATCGTGTGTTTGGAATTTTGTTGCCACCGCTTGAACGTGACGTGAGAAGTGTCCACCGCTTAGGTGCCAGAGTTTTTTTTTTCCGTTCCGCAAGCCTTATAATAAAAGAAGAAGAAGAAGTTCGTTTGGTGCTTTTAATTTGGTTTTGTTGTTTCAATTGATAATTTTGTCCGCTCGACAGGAGCGCCCGAAAAACGAAGAAAAAGC
This sequence comes from Dysmachus trigonus, assembly GCA_949715965.1. Taxonomy (NCBI): domain Eukaryota; kingdom Metazoa; phylum Arthropoda; class Insecta; order Diptera; family Asilidae; genus Dysmachus; species Dysmachus trigonus. The sequence goes on from OX454324.1 coordinate 4,983,778, forward strand.
GCCTCCTTTTTAACACGAAAAACCTCCGTAAAAATGGTGCCACAGCTGCGTTTCTTTTTTTGTCTTATATTTTATGTAGTTTTATGTATTTCTTTTTTGTTTTTATGCAATTGTTTTACACCTTTAAAATTAATTCTTGGGCAACGAGGAAAAATATTTGTAAAATAATTATTCTTTTTTTATCTTTTGTTCTTTTTATTTACGTAACTGTAACGCCGCATTGCACGCAATTGAAGAAAATATATATATTATTTTTTTATCTACTTTTATTTTTGCGGTTTTCCTTCGTGTTCGTGGCGCCGCCGCGGTGAAATAGAATTTTATAAATAAAAAATTGTCGCCGTTTTCGGGGAACTAAAAGGAGTAACAAAAAACAAGGAAAAGAAAACGAATAAATCGTAATAAAAGAAAAGTGAAAAAGATCAAAAAGCACGCGGCCGAAAAGATGTCGATTTTTAGTAAATTGTAATTGCCACAATTTTATAATGAATTGAGCGTGAATTAAAAGAGAGAGGGGATTTATTAAGAGGAAAATAAATTTTTTATAAAAGTGGCGGAAGGGAGCGAGAGTGTTTTTTTATATACAGATTTATATATTTTTGAATTTTATGGTTTTTTTATTTGAATTTTTACATTAAATGTGGAATTGAATTTTCTCCTCCATCCCAAAAGAATTGTGAGATAGAGCGAGCGAGCGAGCGAGAGAGAGAGGAGCTAAATAGATAATTCGGGTTTGATGGTGTTAGTAAAGTGTGAATTTTCTTTTCACCCCTCATTTTCTTAATGAATTGTTTAAAATTTTAATACTTTCTTCTTCCTTTTCCCTTTTTAACTGAGGTTATAATCTTTGAGGATTAAAAGGGAATCCGCATCCTAATGGATTATATTAAAAAGAAATAAAATTGACAAGTCGGTTTAGCGTGTGTACGGAGTGTGATCGACATGTGGTAGTGTAAATGCTGCTCCGCTTCAAAATAAAACGTCTCTTTGAGAGCGAGCAAGATTCAAGGAAATTTTGATTATTATATTATTTATTTAATGGTGTGTTTTGTAATCGCACACTCCCACTAAAATAAATATTATTTTTAAATTATTCATATTTAAAATTTACCCCATCCCCTGCAGCCATTAAGCAGAAAGGAGCGTGAGAGAAGAGGGAGAAGACAATAAATGGAGAGAGAAATTTGTTGGGAAGAATTTTACGTGAGAAAATCTGATTACTTGGCAGCCCCAAAAAGTTGAAATATAACAAAAAAGGAAATTTTTTTGTAAAATCTGTTAAAATTAGTTAATTATTTTTTTTTCTTGTTGTGTTAAATCAACAAGAAAACTCTAATTTAAAAAATATACTTGATTTTTGTGTTCCTTATTAAATTGTGTTGTGTGTGGCTGAGTACGAAGAAAACGGTGTAGAAGATATATTTTTTTTTTTTTGCTGTGTGTTGCTGCGCCTGAGGAGAGGAAGAGAAGACACGATTGTTTTTTTTTTTAAACTAGAAATCTATAGAAGTGTGTGTAAGAAAATTGGCTATTGGGATATTTAAAATATATATATATAATACGTGGGTGAACGTGATTGAGTACTTTTGTGTGCGTTAATATTTATACAGAGGTGAATTTTATTTTTATACTCTAAAGAAAAAAAAAAAGAAAATTCTGTTTTCTAGATTTGTACTTGGTTTTGTTTTTATTTTTGCATTTGATGTGTCAAGAAAATAATTTTTAAAAAAATCCCTAACATTTTTATTATTATTATTATTTTTTTTTATAACAGTCCTTTTTTTTTTTACCCACGTTTTTTCTTTGTGTATCTTTTACGCATTTTTTCTTCACCCACATGAACCCCCCACGGAATTCCTCACCAATAATCAAGGAATTAAAATGGCTTAAATAGTTTAAATTTGCTTTCATCAGTAAACAAAACCTAAGAAAAATCATATTTAATAACATTTTATATGATTTTGAAAAAAACACACCCTTCGCCAAAAGCTCGAATCTTCATTTAAAATTTTTTTTAAAAACAATATATACAAACGTTTTACACGATTTATGGGAGTCATATGAGTATGCTTCGTCCTGGGCTCAAAATCAGGCTCCAGCCTTAAAATCGGCCTCATCGTCTCCCCACCTTTTCTAATATCCCTTTAATGGGTCTTATCGTAGAAAACGTCTAACGTATCGCGTTTAAAGTCAAATGAATAATAATCACACCGCGTTGCGGTGACTGCAGGTTTTCCACGATAAACCCCAAAAAATCCTTAGAAGTTTAAACACTGTGGGTTTTTTTTCCCCTTCATCTTGTATTTTTTGTTACAACTTTCCGTTTTGTTTTAGATTATCTGATTTTCTTCCTTCCCATTATTAACAAGTCCTCTGAATATTTTCCACTTTAATATATAACAAAAAAAACCTCGTATATTAAAATAAAATATCTTTTGAAAATTTTCAATTTTTATCTTCATCTCTTCATATTCAGATATAAAATATGTCGGTGGAATTTTTTCAAGTTGCTGAAGATGAGGGCGAGGAGCCCATTGAACTTCCTGTTGAAGGGAATGGGACCCTTTTGTTATCGACCCTACAGGCCCAATTTCCCGGAGCCTGCGGCCTGAAATATCGAAATCCTGAATCTCGAGCAATACGCGGTGTACGAATGATTGAGGATCGATTTTATCCCCCCTCCAGAGACGCTGGATGGGGCACAGAAATTTATTTCTGTGTTTTCCCGAAAGGTTTGTTCTATTTAATTTATTATTCACTTATAACTTATAAAAAAATATATATATATATATATATATATATACATTTTAAATATATAGAAAATAAAAGAAAGAGCGATGACAACTTAGAAAATTCTACGGCAAAAACGAAAAGAATTGAAACAAGGTTGCGGTGCACGGATTTAATTGTTCTCGGATTACCGTGGAAAACCTCAGAGCAGAGCCTTCGGGAACATTTTGAAGAATTCGGTGAGGTGTTGATGGCTCAAGTTAAAAAAGATTTAAAATCAGGACAGTCGAAGGGTTTCGGTTTCATACGATTTGGATCGTATGAGGCTCAAATGAGAGTGCTTGCGACACGTCATCTAATCGACGGACGATGGTGTGAAGTTAAAGTACCCAATTCTAAGGTAAAAGTTCTTATTTATATATGTTCTTAAAATTTTAACTCATATGCAACGCATTATTATTTTAGGAGGGTATGGTTCATCAGGTACCTTGCAAAGTATTTGTCGGACGATGCACAGAAGATTTAACTGCAGAAGATTTACGAGAATATTTTTCGAAATTTGGTGAAGTAACAGACGTTTTCATACCGAAACCCTTTAGGGCGTTCAGTTTCGTAACATTTTTGGATCCTGACGTCGCACAAAGCCTTTGTGGAGAGGATCATATTATAAAAGGTTTTAATTTAACATTATTATTATTATTGTATCAACATTTTATTTATTTTTATCTTATTAGGCGTATCTGTGCATGTTTCAAATGCAGCACCTAAATCTGAAAGTAATCGAAACGCAAATAATACAGCCGGTGCAATTGTTCCCCATCAGCGAGGTGGACCCAATCAAATGTGCCGTCAAGATAATATGCCGTATCCTCAGCAGAGAGGCAATTATATGCCGAACCCTCCGATGCCCCCGAATAACAGCTGGAACAGTCAGAATCGAGGAAATTTGGATATGCCAAATTTACAGGCGCTCGGTATTAATCCCCAGGGTCAGAATCCTTCGAATCAGGGTCAAAATATGAATAATCCTCTCGGTGTAGGATTAAATCTTAACACCCTTCCAATGAATCCGGCTATTGTTGCAGCAGCTCTCAATCAGTGGAGTCTCATCGGAAATTTACAAAATCAAAATCAAGATCAGGTAAAAAGAAAAAGAAAAATTATACATATACCCAACTGTCTTTTTCCACGGTAGTTCGTCGAAAGTTGGGTGTATTTCTAAATGCGAATTTTAAAATATATATTTAATAATATTTGCCTATATTTTTAAGAATTTTGGGGCGTCAGGAGGACCAAATTCACAGCCAGGAACATCACAGCAAGGTGGCGGATTTCTTTCGTGGATGTCGCAAGGCGGAGGAGGCGAAGGTCAACAGGTAACGCTTCCGCTTTTAAAAACTACAAGAGAAACAAAAAAACGGTTGATAAATACAAAAAACATTTTCTTTCCTCCCAACCCCCCGCCTTATTCCTTGTTCTACAACAACGACGACGACGACCACAACACCAACAATAACAACGACAAAAAATACACCAACAACCGTTTAAAGGGAAGCAATCAACCATGGTCAAGACAACCGAGTGGAGCTACAGCGCCCCAGGGACCAGATACCAACAAGCCAAATTTTCTCTAAGAGATAGCCAGCACTGAAGACGTCGGGGGCGTAACGACTCGAGGGCCCGCCCACTTTCCAATGTTGGCTTTTAGACGATGAAATGCCCTCAGCTACTCCTCCCTTCACCAGCATCATCATCATCTTCAAAAATAAGAAAGAATCAACAATAGCTGTAGTAGAATGTGTGCGCGAAGAGGAAACAAACAAACAAACAAAAATATTTTTTACGTTTTTCGCTTTAGAAAAAACAAAAAACAACTAAAAAAAGAAAAATAACAAGAAAATATGAGGACTACTATTATTATTATTATTTTTTATTTGTACTGTATATATATATAAGAGACAGTCGAGAATGCTTGGATTTTGTGTATGATGTGGTGGTAACATTGAGATAAATGCCGAAAGAACCCTACCCCGGACCCCTCCCTTCCCGTAATACCTTACATTTTTATTGTAATTATTATCGCTATTAAGAAATACTTTTCCTAGAAATTGTTGCGTCAGTTTTCATTAATTCTTTACACAGGTAAAATTACCTTTAAAAAAACAAAAAAGTCCTGAGAGTGGAGTTGTGTTTTTGATTTCGTACAATTTTCTGATTGTAAAAATAAAAAAGCTATTTAAAAAAAGGAAAAAAAAAAAAACCTGAAGAAAAGTGGAGAAGAGTCTTTAATAAAAATCGTTCGATTTTGATTAAGTATTTAATTCAAATCCCTTACCAAGATCCTAAGAGTTAGATTTTATTTATTATTTGTTGTGATGAAGGGTCCTGAAGGAAATATCGAAATTTTGCAATCAATGATCCCCGTGCCGATTTTAATAAGATTCCTGTCAAACTAAAATTAAATAAAACCACAGTTAATTCAATATAAATATTATTACACACATACATACAGGTTAACATCGTCTAACAAGCCGTTCTTTATTTTTTACTTTTTTAGGTCTATACAGAGAAACTTGTACTTTTCTTTTTTGGATTTCACTTTGCCTTCAATTCCCCTGTAGGACAGAACAAAACTAAAAATTTATATATAAATTGTATATGTAATAAATATGCATACTATATAAAATAAATATTATATATATATATACACATTTATACTAAAGAGGAAAAATAAAGGAAATACGCATCAAATCAATTTCTTGGTGCAATCAATTGAAAGGGAAGGGGCAGTCAAATTTAACTTGGCCGACCACGCCCATCAGACGGGTGGGAAGGGGCGAGGTAGTGGCCAATGAACTCGAAATACCTGCAGACGTGTTTACCAAAAAAATCACTTTTCCACTTTATTTTTTTTTCCTTTTGTATCTTCAGTTTTTTCGTTTCCAGGTAAAAATTTCAAATTTCTTCTAATTAAAAAAAAAATCATCTTACAAACTCTTATTTCTTATAAAAGAAAAAAAATAATATAAACAGAAAAAATGGAAGGGCAAAACGAAAAAAAAACGTGATTCACCTTCGCATTTACACAAAGGTCCTAATACTTTGCTTATTAATTAAAAACTCGCTCTATATATATAAGAAAAAAGTAACGATTCATCGGTGAGAATAAAAGGAAAAAAAAAGGATGTGGGAGGAGTTTGTGGCAAAAGTCTAGATCGTGCCTTGGTGCTACAAAAGAAAGAAAAACGAGAAAGAAACTCACCATCTATCATCAGGGCAATAGGGGCGGGGCTCTAACTCTTTGTGGAGGACATTGACGTTGTTGTTTGCGATGGTGGGGGAGATTTTGGTAAAGGTGATGCCGGAGGAGGCGACACGACGGATTGGCCAGTTTCAAAACTAGGCCCTGTCCCTGCCCCTGCTGGCGAAGTGGCCCCGCCCACTACCCTTCTACTACTGCTACTATTATTATTATTACTACAACTAGGGGCCGTGTCCCCTAAAATTGGGGAGGGTGTGCTCGAACTAACACTTAATACATTTGTGGTTTGCTGAATTTTACCGGCACTGCCCCCTTCAGGAGAAGACTGCTGTTGCTGTCCTGCTCCCGCTGGAGACGGTGGATTGCTGCTGCCGTTGTTGCTTGTTGATGTCACAATCGATGATGGAAGTATCGGAGATTCTGTTGTCGAAGCTCCGCCCACTGCTGCAATTGGAGGAGGAGGAGTTCGGCTCGATGTGGTAGGAATGGGAGTTGTCGTTGGCGAGACCATGCCACGAGACACCTCCTTTTCTGAAGTCTTCTTGCATCGCTTGCAGATGTAATCATCATCCGGCTTGATCGAGTGCTTGTCGAGGTCTACGCAAAACATGTGGAACCACTTGTTGCAGCCTCCGTCGCACTGGACCCAGTCAACTTCCCTACCTAAAATGTACATATTAATTTATTTACCATTTATTTATTTCAGTATTTTTACCTGAAGGTCGGGCACAACTAGTAGCACTGCACTCTTCATCATCATCCGATGTTGAGCCAGTCGTAAGAAGTTGTTCCTGCTGCTGTTGCTGTTGTTGATTTATTTTCTTGCCACGTTTCCGTTTTTTTGTTTCACCCAGCAAAATAGATGAGTCTGTGTCCTTGGTAGCGATTAATTTCATTTTTCTGCCTCTTTTCATTTTTGTGGGACTCTTTTCACCACCACTCCCTAATGTTGTGGTAGAAACTGTTTTGTAGAAGATAATAAAAAAATAATGTTATTTTATATTTATGAAGAAGCCTAACCAAACCAACCTTTGGATGTTCGTTTCGCCTGAGGACCCCCAATTTCGTCTGATCTCCGCTTCTTCACATTGTTGACTAGAACATCGTTTGAAGAACTCTGGAAATAAAAGAAATTAATTTTTTTTTTATGAAGTTATCTGTAGGATTTTTATATCACACACACGCACTCACCACAATATTATAGCGATGTTGAATGTAGGCTAGATCAGACATTGACGGTTTAGCCGCATTAAGAATCCGCCAAATGTGAAGAGTTTCGTCCAGCGATACTTCGAGGAGGTCACCCTCCATCATGAGGTCTTCGAGGGTCTCTCGTGTTGTCTTATTTAACTGTATCAGGGGCAGATCAGATTTATGTGCAGGACTGGACACCTTCCCGTAGTTGGATATTGCCGATGCGGTGGGAGGTGGCACCGAGTAGGCGTGTTCTATTTTTCTGCAAGGACATATATATATATATTATAAAAAGTAATAATACTATCCAAAAATAACAAATGTCCAACTTACGTTGGCGATGATGGTGAGCTCTCCCCGCCCGAAGCGACATCTTCATGAATGTGCAGGGAACGAAATTCTTCATCATCTGAACTTGTCGCTGGACCATCATCTTCTGATGTTTGAGTCTGTGATCTCCGTTTTCTGTTCGGTTTACCCTTTCGCATAATTTCCGTTAATATTTTATCACTGCTCCGTCCTCCGTCGCTAATTTTTTGCGATATTATTGAGAGGGCTGCAAGAGCAGAGGCAACATCTTCCGTTGCGAATGCCTGCCTCGCTCTATCCTGCCAATTCATTGCTCTCTCTGTTAGACACTGAAGCGCCTCTCCCTCGGGCAAACGAATCGGAAGTCGTTGCAGTGAAACGAGAAGGGATAAAATTGTCTCTAGACGAGGGCGCCTCGATCGCATACAAGACTGACAGAGATATTTTGATTCGCGATCCTTTTCCCGTACATTCAACTGGGGTACGAACGGTGTCCCAGTGGGCGTGGCTGCGTTCGATGATCTCGGACGAACTGTATTTTTTGGAGGCGGGACACAGCCGTCATGGAACCAATCCTTACACAATTGACAATGATACATTTGACCTTGAAACTTCCTCTTACAAACGCAATATTTATCATCTTGCGGATTTTTCGCCCCGTTCACCTGACGAAGGTCGCGCATCTCGCGAAGCTCCTTCTCTTCGGCATTTTTGAATGCGTTCACCATTTGGGCGGGGCCAGTCTCCTCGGTGAATTGATCCTCTAGAGATTTTTTCTTACCCTTGGATCCGATCATAACTGCATCGGACCGCGGCGACAAAACATCCATCAGGGTAAATGATGTATCCTTTTTGAGAAATGTTCGTGATGTTCTCTCCTTCCAAAGTTTCGCCGCATTCAAATGATCCTCCATTCTCTGGAGTTCCTCAAGCTTAAAAGGAATATTTTTTCCGCGATTCACGACATTCTCTAGAGTATGAAAATATGGGTAAGTCTCATTCGCTTGCAGATTTTCGACAATTCCAAGCCATTCTTTAGCCTTTTTCAGGGCATCCTTGAGGGCCTGCTGACTCGGCAAAATTCCCTGGATCTCCTCAGCCCTTTCGAGCAACAGCTCGATTTCAGGCAGTTCGTGCTGTGTGCCGCTCTTGAAACATTTCTCAGCGACCAGCTCCCATTCTTCGACCGCCAAAATTATGTCCTGCAAGTTGATCAGCTGCTTTTCAAGAACGGTATCCGGTGTTATGGTAAGACCCTCCTTAATAAGGGCCTTTATTTCGGCGACAGATTTTTTATCGTTCGACTGGCGAAACTGCTTGATCCGATTGAACCAGTTCACCTGCTGGAACCGATCCTTGAGCGCTTTAATCTCATGCAGTTCAATGCACAGGGATCCGCCCTCTTCGATGAGCCGATCCAGCGCCTTCTCATCGGCCTTATTAATCGGTTTCGACAATTGAATTTTAGCCGATTCCACAAATTCCTTACCTAATGACCTCAACTCCCGCACACTTTGACCCTCTTGAATAATGCAGCAAAGGTTATCGATCTCTTGCACAAAAAGTTCCAATTCGTCCAGGGTCAATTTATATTTGGCCGATTCATTTGAATTTCGTGTCCTTGTCCTCATTTTATTAATATCCAACTGTTGTATGACTGTAACACATTTTTCCGCCTCAAGAACGGCTGAATTAAGACGCTCCAACAGCACAGAACTTGGAAATTTCTTGTCATCAGCCTCCTGGGCCAATTCCTGGAGCTCCTCAAGCGTTATTGTTGTCGGCGTGTTCGGATCAAGAACGTCGCGGACTTTTGAGAGCCAATTCTCAAAACTTTCCGCTTTTACTTTCAATTTTTTTAGCATTAATGGTAGCTCATCAAGCGTGTAACGATACTTAAGCGTATGTTTTTCAGGCTGACATTCACACAGCTCCGTGTAATGTCGAAGGCACACAATCGCCTGAGTGCAGGAGCACGCGACCGCCGATAAAAAGCACGTGGTCTTGCACGAATCACACTGTCGCTCATCGTCCGGAATCAATTCGAACGGCTCACGTTCAGCTTGGGTCACTCCCTGCCAGGAAAACAATCCGAAATATATCGAAATAATTCAAAATTCCACATAATACTAACCCACTCGAGAAGAGATTTTCGCAATTTTTTCTCCGAATCAACCATCTCAGCCATGTCCAAATAGCATGCAGTTGCGATTCCAAGATTAAGACGATCCGGATCTAGGGCCATTTTGCAAACAAGCTCATCATGAGAAAAAACGCAGAAGCGCCTCAGCGTTGAGTAGTGATTTATGCACTCACGACCCATCTTCATCTAAAAAATGATATACTATAAAATAAAATAGAGTAAAATGTTTTTTTTTTTTTTTTGTAACTTTTGGAAATATTGGAATTTTGTTTAATTTTTAAAAGTTTCATTTTAGAATATTAATGATCTTATTTGACGAGTATTTGAAAGATATGGGCACTATATTTCTTCGTTTTCAATGACATTGACAAGAACAAATTACAAAAAAGAAAAACCAAATAAAATCTCAGGCCTATTCCTTACCCAGTCAGCGGGAGCAAAATTGACAGCCTCTGCAAAATTGTAGCCTTGATTAAATCCGGCGTGATAAGCCCTCGGGAATGTGATAACAAACTCGCCGGCATGCTGATCGGTACGATAGACGGGGACCCCAGAGTTCATCAAAATGTTTGGGTTCATTATGGTGACCAGCTGATGAAGCAAATCGGGCTGGGAGTGGAACAGTTCGGGGGCGGCACTCTTCATGGTCGCCTCGAACGCCTCCGCCTTGCTGCCGGGGACCCCATACCAAGTTTTTGCCTCGCCCCAGTGAAGGTAATTGATCGAGTAGCTCCAGTGATCCTCGTTATGCCAGCAAAATGTCGCGAAGCACATCCCGACGTACATCCATGGGACTTTCATACCGCTAATGTCGGCATTGATGTGCCCCAAAATCGACTCCTCGAGAAGGGGCAAATTGTTTAGATTCCAGGACGATTCGGCGTACTCCTGGTCGCCAGGAAGAAGGTAAAGGGAGCTTTTTGTGGGGAATCCCGACCCATGGTCCATAGTGTGCAGATCGGCCCCATATTCGACCGTCACGTCCTCGTCGATGGAGGAGACAATCCGCCAAAATTCGCGCTCCACCAGCTCGGTGGGGACCAGATGGACGGACATGTTGAAGTAGTCCGCCTTAAACTGGTCGGCCATCTCCCCGAACTGCTGGAGCGTGTACTCGCGGGAGGCTTGCTCGAATCCGAACGCCTCCTGGGGCTTGCTCACCTCCTCGACGACACATTTGGGGCACCGCCAGTCCCCCTTCGGGATGTCATTGAGCGGGGGGATCAGGCAGAACGTGTGGTAGCTGTCGTCGCATCCATCGCAGAGGAGCATCGCCTCCTCGGCGTCCCCCCGATTGCAAATGTGACAAATATACTTTGCGAGAGGGTCCACCTCCTTTGGCTTCTTCTTGGTGCTGTTAGAGGGCGGGGCATTGATTACGCTGCTCGGCCCCATCATCATTCGGGATCGGCTGCTGCTCCGTCCCGTCGAATACCCGGGGACCTTGTGTCCAGGGCCCCCGTAACAATGGACCTTACGGTAGTCGGAGGAACCCCTCCTCTCGGGCGCTGACGGTGGCTCCTCCTCCTCTTCCTCCCGCTTGATATCCTTTTCGTCCTTAATCGCAGAGCCCAACCCACAGGATGCGTTGCTGTTTGCGAACCTTTTCGACCTCCTCGCAGTCGTCTCGTTCGGCGGAGTGATCTGCTGTCGGGAGATAATCCCGTGGGGCTTGTAGTCCTGGTCGTCGGACTCCGTTTCGAGCTTCAAATCGACCGCCTTCCCAGACGTGAATATGTCGAAGGGATGGAGTATTCGCTCGTAGTGACCCTTAAGAATTGTACCGATGCTCTTTCCCGCCGGGTATCCCATTCGCTGAGCAATTTTTGACCATTTCCGGTCCTTCGTCGCCAGCTCCATGCCCCCCTCATCCTGCACGATCCGATGGAGGGTGTAGAGATCGAGAGCCTTCCTTTCGACCATCGGAATTTTTAGGGAGGACCCCTGAAGCTCCCAGAATTTTGCGATTTGATCCAGGAAATTTAATTTTACCCGAGTCTTTGCTTCCAGCTCGTTTAGACGCTGAACACGGGGCGTAAAACGTAATTTATCCACATCCACGGTAAACGGTGGAGTCCATGTCTAAAGGGAAAGGAGTTTAATTTAAAAAAAATTCTTGAATAAAAATAAATATATTTAAGATTCATTAAAAAAAACATAGTTTGTTATTTTCTGATATATATGTATCATCAACTTAGATAAGCTTTTATAAAACTTTCTATAAGAATTTATTCAAATTCACCAATTCAAATTTATTAGAGTTTCAAAAAAAGTATATAAAATATAGTAATAAAAAAAATTAAATTGAAAGCGATAATCAGTACACTTGCTTTTAAAAAATTACAAAAATAAATAGGTCATCTCAAACAGACATAATAACAATAATCAAGTGACAGAAGACGGGTTCTTGTACGTACCTTTGGTGGTTTTATTTTACAGATGCCATACTTTTCGGCAAAGGGTCGAATTTTGCTGATGTATGCGAGCGGATTCTTGAACTCCTCATCGTTGGGCTTAAACACGGGACATTCGGGCGGCTTAAGAAAGTTGAATTCCTCATTTTTATCGAGGGAGAAAGTTGTAGTTGTGTGGCAGAAATTGTGGCTGCTTCCACCAGAACCAGCACCACCCGCCGCAGTGTTCCCACCACCCCCACCGCCTCCAGGAGGTAAAGGTCCCCTTTGATTTCCCGATGTTGCTGAGCCTCCGCCCCCGCCGCCACCGACAGCACTGGCGGAAATGTTGCCAGCATTTGTTGAACCACCGCCATTATTTGCAGTGTTATTGTTGTTCCCCAGTAATTTTTTTGGGGATGCATGCAATTGCTTTGATTCACCAAATTTACGCGCTCCTAAAATAATTGTCGGATGGTTATGATGATAAAAATTAAGTGATTGACCCGTTGTGGTCGAATCCGATGAATACTTTAACGTTGCGGGGATAGATGCCGCTGTTGGAGGGGTTGTCGCTGCTGCTGCTGTTGCTGGTAATGACGACGATCCAGGTGGTGTTGTTAGATGCGAAGATTTGCTAACTATCGCCGAGCTATCGATCACAGAAATTGTCTGATTTAAATTTGACATAATATTTTTGTTCGTATTATTTAAGTGTCTGTCACAACGTGTTGTTTGAGGTGAAAAATCACAACAGTCACTTTTCTCTGTCGAGTCATCCAATCTGGCAGTATTGTTGAAATTTTGTATTAAACCAGCGATTGATTGAGTTTCGTCCGACGACGACGAGGATCCTGTTGTTGTCCTCCTCTTCAACCTCTGGGGTCTCTTGAAGACCTCCCCATCCCTCCCGGTGCCAGCGCCAGCCCCACGAATGGGCCTTTCGCAATTTAGGACCTCCCCTTTTCCTGGGGCTGGCAACGTCTCTCTTGGGGGCGGGCCGTCCTCTATCGCCGAGCCACTTCGGTTGAAGTTCGTGCAGAATTTCTCGAAATCGTCCACATCGGTACTGCTCGATCGCCTCCTCTTGCTTCCCCCGCCGGCTGTAGCTCCGCCCCCGAGCCCTTTAGTTCCTGCAGCGGCCACCCCACGCCCCCTCCTACTGCCGATGGTGCTATTATTATTGTTGTTGTTTTTGCTGTGTTGGTAGGACTGCTGATGATCGCACGATCGTCGCAAATTATTCGTTTTTCGCGTTATCTTTTCCGTTGTAACTGTTCTTTTCACTGTACCGCACTCACTCACACTGCCGCGGACCGCTGTATTGTTGTTGTCCTTGTCGTCCCCTACCGCAATCGCTTTCGATCGCTCGGAAACGCCCTCTACGAAAAACTGCCGATCAAGCTTATGTACCATATTTTTTTTCGTTTTTCAATTTCCACCGAGTCCCCATTTATTACTATTTTTTGTTATTTTTTTAGATTTCCGAAAATCTTTTAGACCCTAAGACGGGGAAAAAATTTGTTTTTTTTTATTTTTCTTAATTGTGGTAGCACTGATTATAAAAGTACAAATATAAAGTATAAAAATAATATTTTATTAACGCTTTCATGCCTTTTGCTCCAGTGGTCCTAAAGCGACTAAATACACACGATGAATTAAATTCTAGGGTCCCAATTTTACTAAAATCTAAATCAAATCAAAATTTATTTCTCAGGGTCCTCAAATTATTCAAATTGAGTTTTAGAAGTCTTGAATTTTCTAGGATCCAAATTAATTTATTTTTAGAATTCTTTATGTTGATTTAATTAATACAGGTCCTAATTTCTACATCCTGACTAATTTTGTTTGCTTGATTTTTAAGTGTTTGAAACAGAAACTAAAGGTCTCTTTTTTTTTTTTTTTTTGAATCACTTAGGGGTCTTAAAATTAAGGTCTCTAAGAAAAAAGAAAATATTCTAAAATTATGATTAAAATATATTTTGTTTTGTGTTTTTATCTCTTATTTGTTTTTGTTTTTAATATTCCGTTTCAACCAATTCAAAGACATTTTTCCCTTTTTTTGTGACGCCATTTTTGTTTATCTTTTTTTTCTTTTCTTTTTGTTAATTTTGTAAAATAATTATTTTTTAAGGATTTATTAAATGATATATATATAAAGTTTCCAAGTTATTCTAATGGAAATGGACAAAGAAATTTCCATTTTCCATGATAACTAAATATATAATAACTTGAATTTATTATAATAAATAAATATAGTGCTAAAAGGTCTAAAGAAGACATACAATTTTAATTAAATCGACTAGAGTTAAAAGTAAAGTGAAATTTATTTGTATCTTTGTACCTTTTTAACCCGCCATGGAGCCCTCTTTAAAATGGCACGTACTTCTCACAGGAAAAAAGAATATCTGATGAATATTTATACCAATTTAAGGAATAAAACAAACACCTTTTCTTCAATCCACTGAGGAAATTCAGAAGTCTGTTTTTAGAATAAATCACACAATTAGCAAAAATTAACATACAACAAATAGTAAAATAGTCGTAAAAATAAAAAGCTTCTTTCTCACCCGCTGTATTTACGCAAGGCACTGACATATAAGAACTGGACTGCTGATCCCGTACAAAAACTCACATCAAAAGCAAGACCAAATTTTGACCGAATTCTAACTATCTCGCTCTTTCTTAAGCCCGCAGGCAGACAAATTTACAAAAAAAAATGGCCAATAGCCAAATGAAGGTGGCGCCATGTATGTGCACTTCTTTTGGTTTTTTCTAGTATCTTCGCGTGTGATACATCTTTTTGATACTCCCAATAGATAAATAAAAGTAAACACAAGCTTTTTGCACATCACTTTTACCCACGACAGCCTTTACAAGTTGCCCGCCAACTCATCATTTTCCGTTGCAATCAGCTGTTAGAATAGTTTAACGATGTCCAACAGATGGCTACTTCATTTTGTAATACAACTTTTAGCTTGGGTTGGTATAAACGAGAAATGTGAAGGTTAGACAAAGGCAGAAAAATAATTTGTATAGCTATCTTTGTCTTTCTTAAGACCGCAGCTGATTGCCGCGAGGAACATTTTTGTGAAAAAACTTAAAATTAAGCGTGATATAAAAGAAATCGGTTCATGACAGCTTAATTATTTTTTATTTGCTTCATTTTAAACATAATTGTGCGGTATTTTAGGGAATTTTTAATAGCATGATTTGCGCCATGTGGTTTGAGCCTGCGCTAAAAATGGTCTCGTTTTTCAGACGGCGGTTAGCAGTCCAGTTCCTCTATGTCAGTGACGCAAGGTTATATGCCTGTTGTGTCCTTTTCAAGGGGAAGTTTTTTTTTTTACCAGAATTTAATTTTTTCCCCTCAGTTCGATAAAATAAGGTGGAAAAAAGAATAGGAATTTTTTAAATCATCAAAACTAAAAAATTAAGTGACGGGGATGGTTAATTTATTATTTTTTTTTTTTTTTTGCAAAACAAAAGAAAAACAAAAAATTGAATAAACAAAAATGGGACACCTTTTTTTTTTTTGTGTACTACCCAAACCTAATTCAAAATTTTATTTATTTTCTTGCAATTTCCCCATTTTTTCCTGCACACCACTGAGCGATTTTTTCCTGTTATCCCTCCCTCTTCAAAAGACATAAAAATAAGAAGAAAAAAATTATATACATTTAAAAAAAAGAAAGAAAAAAAATCCCACTTTTTCTTCCGCTTCTTCACAAACTTTTCATAATTTTATTTTATTCCTTCTCCCGTGCGACCATTGTTCACACGAATAAAACAATAAGGGAAAGATTTCCAATAAATTCACATCAATTCACTATGTTTCTGTTTCTTTATACTTATTATATTATTACAAAATATTTATTTATTTTACGACTGCACAATCCACAGGTAACAAATTTTATATTTCATTGTTTTTCGTTTATTTATTTTTTTTATATTGTTTGTTAAAAAAAAAATCTAAAATTTTTGTTACACCGCCGACAAAAATTATTTTTGTTGTATGGAAGAAGAAGAAAACGACGCACCGAACAGGAAGAAAAAAGAATAACACAAAATAAAACAGAAAACCCCACACACAAGAGGAAAAGAATTAAAACAAAAATTACTGCAACACCGCGCACCGAAAGTGAAAAACACCCGAACGAATCCTCCGAACTGCACAGGAATAATAAATAAACACGATTAAAGCAACCGCGCACGGAGGCTTCGATTTTTGACAGATATAAATAAATATATTTATCCTTTATTCTCACTCTTATTTCGAGACTTATATCCCTAAGCTCACCTCCGCCGCCACCGAATTATCATTCTGAACTAAAAAACAATTTTTCCGATTCCCGTAATTTTCCTCATTTTCGAACATGCCCCCTCCCCCGCCGCCCCGGGTTGAATGAAAAATTATTCCGTTTATTTTTTCAACCCCTCCTAATTGTGATACACTTTTAATATGTGTGTGTGTGTGTGTGTGTGCGAGAGAGATTGCGAACTTTTTGGGGAGGGGAGTAACTATGACGCCCGATTTCCGAAATGAACGCGAAACTTTTCTTGTTCTCCTCCAGCGCCCCACAAATGAAGCGGCGGATTTATTTATTTTGAAAATTAAACTTTTTATAATAAAATAAACCTGAAGATAAAACACAAAAATTTTATACGCTTCAGAGAAAAATAAGATCAACTTAAATAACTAGTTTCTATAGAAATAAATTAAACAGGAAATTAAAAAAAAAAAAAATTATTTACGAGATATTCTGGGGAAGAAGAAAAAACGATGACATTTATTCTGAATCCCCCCCCCCCCCCTTTGTCGAATGTGCGATTTTGATTCGAACTCGAAGTCACGTACGCACACCGCCGGCTCTCCTCCATCAAAGTTTGTTTTTTCGATGATAACTTCATTGGCGTCCCGCAAGGAGGCTCGATGTTCACTGGTCGAGGCTGGCAATGCAGTTCGTTAACGAATTTTGGGCGGTCAGATGAAAATTTGAATTATTATAAAGTGCATTTTTTGAGAATCTGACGATTTAAATGGGATAAATTAATTAAATAATCCCCCAGAAAATTACTAATTAATTAATTTTCTATTTTAGCTTCCCCAAAAATAAATAAAAATGTGTTTTCAAGATTCATTTTAAGATTAATTTCAATATTTTCGGATTTTAATGGATAATGATGAAAACCGATTTTTTAGTAGTAGTTAAAATTAAAATGAATTAATCAAAATTAAAATTAAATAAGGATTGTAATAGAATTCTTCCAATTACCAATTTTCACTTAAAACGTGTTATTTAGTTATTTAAAACGAAATTCTGGAAATTAACATATCTACAGCTTGAATACCAATAAATACTTTCGAATGTTTGATGTCGCATTTAAAGAAATTTAATTAAAGCATACTAGGTACAATACAAATATAAATAATATTTTTAAATTCACCGCCCTTTTGGTACATATAAAATGGCAATGCAGTTCTCCTCTTTTCTGAGAATAAAAATTGTAATTTCGAAGTGAACAGTTATTCGAAGATCTAACAGTTAGTAGTTTGGTTCAAAAATGTTTCTTCGTATTTCATTTTCAAGTCCGAGAAACGTTAAAACTTCATAATTTTTACTCCATATAATTTAATTATAAAAAAATCGTGATATAAGATTAATTTTAATTGATGATGGAAGCATATTTTAAGTTCTACTTTTATTTATACGAAAAATACTACTTTTCGGAGGGGAAGTTTTCGAAAATCACAGCCCTTTTCCGATTCGGATATTGCCCCAAACATCACGACGGCGAAGTTTGTTAACATTAAATTTGTTGTAGGGGTTTTTATAAATAATTATGAATTAAACTAATCACTTTTTGCAATAAAAATGATATAGTTCTCTTTTGTGTAATGTAAAAGGTTTTCAGATACAAAATCCGTGTTAAACAAACTTAAAAATTACGATTCTAAAAACTACTTATTTTTATTAAAATATTTAAAAAGAAAACAGAAGAGCTTGTTTCGAACATAATAATAAAGATTAAAATAAAACTAGAAAACAAGAAATTCATTCGCAAATACTCACAATAAATCTCCTCATTTTATGAATTATTAATTAAAATTCAGAAATGTTGTTCCTTTTAATTTTTTTGAATTGCGCGCCAATTTTCCAATCGAAACGCCATCTACATTTGTTTTGAATGCAACTATTTAGTTCTGTTCACGCGAATTTGTGGGCCGTTATTTGGAGAAGTAAGAAGATTTAAAGAAATTTAAACCGACAAAAAGTTACAAAAGTGATTTTATTTAGAAATAACAACACAAAAATTGCCGAAAACAGTTGAATTTTAAAAATAACGTGCTCATTTTCCTTAATTTCCGATGCTTACCCTCCATAACGGTTTTTGTGCGTGGACGTGTGTGAAAAAGAATATTTCTGAGAAAAAAGTGTTTCCAACTTAAAAAAATAAAAAACACAATGAATATTCGTATAAGTACTTTACGGTAAACGTAAAAAAAAAGTGTTTTTCGTGCATTTCCTTAACTTTGCTACGTAACACGATCACATTTTTTTTCATTTTCATGTCATCGGCGACAGGTAGAGGGGGAAAAGATAATTTCATTTGTCATTTTGTTTTTTGGCATTTGTTTTTACACCGTTGCGTCAGTTGTCAGAGGGCCCCGCGCTGTTGAGCATCGAACACGATCCGTTGAGGAGTTTTTGCGAGTGAGAAAATCAATCGAATCGAATTTTATCGGCAGACATAAAATAAATTTGATTCAGTCGTCGATTGTCTACCGATTTGAGAAGTTTGAGTGGCATTTTTATTGCGGAACGCGCGCGGACTGTGGAATCTGCGGGGTGTGATTGCGTAAATTTTGTGTGTTTCGGCTTTTGGCTTATTTATAATTTTTGTTTTATTTTTTAATTTTGTATAAAACACAGAACTTTTAAAAGTCTCGGACAAATTGTGAGAAAAGTTTTGTGTTATTTTAATATTTAGCACGTGAACTGTGGATAGATAGAAAGAGAATAAATTAAGAAGAGCTCCAAAGGGGGCTGCTTTGTGCAAGCAAGAAGATCCCGCAGTCTTACGGCGCCTTAATAATTCCTGGAAGAAGTAAAGAGATAACCTAAAAAATTTTATTGTTCTCTTATTTTTTTTTTATTTTCTCCTCCTCCAGCCAGGATAACAAAAACCGCCACGCGCGCGACAAATGACCGCAAAAAATTTAGCCGTCTTTTGAACCTGTTCCTGTGAGATTTTCGCCCAAGAAATAAAATATATAAGAAATCAAAATGAGCAACATATCGGGCCCCATTGGTCAGTTGGCCGCCTATTCGGGCATCCCGGAGCCAGCCCTACGGCTCTTCTTGTCGATTTTGGCAGGTAAGAAATAACTTTTCTCATTTTATGTTATTTATAGCTACAGCCTAAGCCCTTTAATTTATTGAAATTGAAGCCATACCACACGAACGCGCAGCCATTCAGCTTCAGTTTGTTCCAATTAAGGGACCCTTGAAATTTATAAATTCTCACCTAACGCTCGTCTACCGCCGAAATAAATCGAAGGAGACTTTTAATACAAAAAATAAAAATAAACTTTCACTTCCTTCCGACCAAAATCATTGCCGCTAAAAAATAAAGAAGACTTACACAACCACTTAAGAGATAAGGTCAAGAAAGTGACCTGAGTGTTTAAGTTAACGCGCGTCTTAGATTTATCAAATGTGATTTGCTTAAATCGTATCATCATCGTGCTGAATACGTACTCTTACTCGTTGATAAGGTTCGCGTGGTTAAAAATGACACAAAAAAGCAATAAATGATTAATTCATTGCAAGCTGAAGAGCTTCCGTAAAATTTTTATATAAATAAAATTCCTTATCAGAGAGCGTAGTCCGTGACCCCGATCGGAAAAAAAAATATTTCTTCGATTCAAATAGACAACTAATTAATTCTTTTAAATAATAAAAATGTTAAGATGTTGTGTAGGTCACGGACAACAGTCGCGGTTAGAGAAGAAAATGAATTAAATAACTAAAAAGCGAAGATTGTAGGTCATTGGATTGGCGCCAAAAGATAAGCCACTGAAGAGGCCAATGGCACAAAATTGTAATTCAGTTTTATTAAGAATATTTTTTCGAATTTATTTAATTTTAATTTTGAAGAAATACAAATTTAAACTAATTTATTAATTTGTTTTTTTAAATATGAAATGATATCAGGTGACAAGTGGGGTTTTACAAGTAAATATTTTTATTTTTTTAATCATCCACAGGATATCCGTTGGCAAGAATTTATGTTAAATTTCTCCGTGGTACGACAGAGGCAATTAAGCATCTATTTTGTGCCTGTACCGGATTTTATTTGTGCGTTTTTAATTATGGTTTCGATGCATACCACAGCCTGATTGCAATTTGGACCACATATCTTTTGATCCGGATAATGCACACATCAAAATATTTTGTTGCTGTAAATTTTGCCTTTCATATGGGCTACCTTTTGACGGGATATTATTTCACGGAGAGCGATGATTACGACATAAAATGGACAATGCCGCACTGTGTAATGGTGTTACGATTAATCGGATTCGGATTCGATATTGCCGACGGTCAAGCCCTCACAGAAACCCTCTCGAAGGATCAAAAGGAGACTGCTCTACAAGAGATTCCATCACTTCTTGAGATAGCCGGATTCACATATTTTCCGGCTAGTTTTCTTGTAGGACCACAATTTCCGTACAGGCGATACAAAAATTTCATTTTGGGAGTCTACGATAAAAACAAGTGCAACATTGAAGTCGGACTAAAACGTGGAGCCTTGGGAATTTTATATTTAATAATTCGACAGTACGGCGCCTCGCTTATTCCGGATGATTACTTTTTCACCGAAGATTTCAAGGATACGGCGTTCTACACAAAATTGTTTATGGTGGGTATTTGGGCGAAAATCTCACTCTACAAATATATCTCGTGTTGGCTGCTTGCCGAAGGGGCCCTCACGTGCTTCGGTAAGATCATAAAAATTATTATTATTATTACATATAAATATAACTTTTAATCCTAGGCCTATCTTACGTCGGTATCGATCAGAATGGAAACGAAGATTGGTCCGGTTGCACGAACGTTAAATTGAAGATTTTTGAGATGGCAAGCAAAATGAACCACTATGTGCTATCGTTTAATGTTAATACCAACCACTGGGTGGCGCAGTACGTGTACAAGCGTCTCAAGTTCCTTGGCAATCGGACAATTAGCTACGGAGCAGCCCTTCTCTTTCTAGCTATTTGGCATGGATTCCACACCGGGTACTATGTCTGCTTCCTTCTTGAATATCTTGTGATCACGTTTGAAAAACAGGTAAGACTATCTTTATATATATGAATTTATTTCTTAAGTGTCGACTGAATTATTTATTTTCCTTTCTTTGCAGTTTGAATCCGTCTTTGAAGATCTCCGATCAAGCTATAAAATTTTTGATTCTCCACCAGCAAACGCCATCTATTCGGTGGGTCGAAGAATTTACACGCACGTTTGTATGGGCTGGTGCCTGATACCTTTCATTTACTTAAGCTACAGCAAGTGGATGTTGGTCTTCAGCATATTTAATTATTATGGATTCATTTTCTTGGGGACATGGTTTGTTTGTCATTTCATTTATAAGAAAGTTCGAAATAATTTCAGACGACAAAGGGCACCGGAGGCCCCAAAAACTGACTAGGTTTATGTCATCCTCCACAGGGAGGAGTATAATTTTGAAAGAAGTGATTTTTTCATTTTACTTTGTATGATCGAATTAATTTTTAGTTTCATTGTTAAATACTTTTTCTGGGCTCTCGACTTAGTGTGTGAATTTTGGTACGGTGAGGGAACTTGTCCCTACGATGACAAATATGTCGATGGCTTGACTCGGGAGGGTGTAGAATTTAAAAGGAATTAATTAAAAGAAAGAAGAAGAGAATGACAGAGATAAATATTAAAAGAAATCCAAAATTTTTTTTTGTTTTTGGATTTTAGGGAAAAGCTTTAATACTATTTGATAGCCTTAAAAAAAATCTAATAATAAATAACTGTATGTAACTCTCAAATCTTAAGTTTGATAGCTGTTCCCTCTTATGTTTTTTTTTTCTTATTTTTTATTTATTAATATAGATATATAAATTTTTAATTTAATCCAGAAATGTACTTAAACTTCGGGAAAACAAAATAATAGAAAATAAGACGGGTCTGTAGACGTCCACAAAGCCCCGGCCACCCCCTTCGAAGCTGCTATTAAAATGGTAGCTTCTTATTCCACAGGAGGAGGGGCAGGAGCATCACAAAAAATCCTAAAAAATCAAAAAGACTCAGTGCAAAGCCACAAAATAAACATTTCTTTTTTCCTCTTCCAAATGATAAATAACTCAAGACCAAACAATAGTTCAATTAAAATTAAATATAATTTTGTTTTGTCTCAACTTTCCCTCAGTCGAATTTATTTTAGTTCGCTCAAAAAGACATAAAACGATTTAAAACAATAAAAGTATGTAAGAAAACTTACCTTAAAGCCTTCGCGGCACGTGTTATATAAAGTAAATAAAATGTGATATTTGATGAAACTATACAAATATGCGGGATTCGAGCTGGCAGCAGCGTCCTTGACCGAGAATTTTCAGGTTAATTTATTTAATTATTATTTCTTGTTTTTCATTCTTTCCATAATTATTTTTATGGGAGTGAACTTAATCTTGAATCTTATTCGAGTCATTCACTGTATGTAAAATATAAAGAAAGAAAGATACCTGGGAAGAATAGGTAAAATAATATAAGTAATATATAAACACAAAAACACTGCAGTTATTAAACACTGGCGGAAACAAAAAAAATATATAAAAAGACAAAAAAAAAAAAAAAAAAAAAAAAAAATCCGCTGATCTTTAGTCCGTAGTATTTATTTAGGGAACTAGTTTCAACCAAAAAAAATAATAAAATTATTTCCAAATATTCTCTCAAAGCGTTCCTTGAAATTTAATCTTACTTCGTTTGTAAATTAAAAAAAAAAGAAAAATTGAATAAAATGATTCTGTTTAAATAAATATGAAAGCATTATTTTTTCCTAGCTTCCATATCCACAAAAAAAAAACATAAATGCATTCTCGTCTGCATTCATTTTTAAGATTTACTGACAAGCACGCATTAAAATTTTTCGTTCGCAGAAAAAATTCGTTGAAAAACAATTTTTGGGCCAGGGCAAGTGGTTCTCTAATTAAACGCGTTCCATAATAATAAATGTCGCTCTTTATTTCTATATAATTAAATCAAAAAGAGAACTTTGTATACAAAATAAATAGAGGCTACGAATTTAACAAAATACAGATAACATCAAATTTCCTTCTTTTATTTTTTCACCTTCTCTTTTAAATTTACTTCTTGTCGACGTTCTGCTTCACTTCGCATTTCTTTTTTTTTTCTTATACAAATGACTTTTCATCTCCTTTGACAATTAATAATAATAATTAAAAAAAAATATATAAAAATAAAAACACGTTTCTTTTTCGTGTTTAGTAGAGAAAAAATAAAAAATATATTTAATTAAAAGTTTAAAAAATTGTGTGTTTCTTTGCGTGTGAAAGTTATCCTTCTAAGAAAAAGACCACAAAAGGTAAAATTAATTATTTTTTCAATATTTTTTTATCCCGGCAAAGTTTTAACAAACAGAAAAAAGGGAAATAAAATGAAATAAATAACTCGAAAAAAAAATACACAAATTGAAACAAACAAAAAAACATAGATACAATTTTTAAGAAACAATGTCACACAAGTTTCCTTGGACTAAAAAAATACAATTAGTGAGGGGGCGCATTTTGTACAATAAGCTGATTTCTTACGTGTTGTTTTATTAATTTTTTTTTTTTTTTTTTGCAATAACGACAATACAGTTACCTGCGGGGGCGAGGAGCAATTGTTCTTTTTTTTTGACGTGTATATTAATTTTCGATTTTCAGTTTCTGCATATTTTTCGGCTGGTTTTATGTGAGAATATTTTTTTTTTTATATATAGTTTTTTCTCCGTTTCCATTTTATTGATTTTATTTCAAAGAGCAAGACAGTTTTGAAGTTTTGTTTCTTATTACTTTTATAATTTTTTTTCTGAAAAAATAAAAAATTTTCCTTATTCCCTAGAATGTTACATTTTTTTTGTTTTTTTTTTTGACATTAGTTCCATTTTTACATTCAATAGCGAGTTGTTATATTTTTCATTTATTTATAATTTTTTTTTTTTAACTTTATATTTTTCTTTTTTGTATATACGCTTACAGATTTTTTTTTTTTTCTTAGTGATTCTCCTTATTAATTTTACTTACTTCGATTTTCTCTTCTCCCCTATTTCTTTCGTTTTTTTTTCTCTTTTTCTCCTATACCGTGGATCACTTTTTAATGCTGTGGATCAATGTTTTAAATTTGTTTTCTTATTGTGAAGGTTGTTGGTTGCATAATTCTGTTTATTTTTGTGTGTGTGTGTGTTTTATCCTTCTTAATTATGTTCGACTGCTTCCAGCTCTCTTAAAGCAGTGCACACTTGCGCTTCGATTTCGGCTGCAAGACTGGACAAAGCACTGATCGAATTGCCTCGTCGAAGACTGTTTTTAAACCCTTTTGTGTTAGCGCTGAGCATTCCAAATACTTGACAGCACCAATTTCTTTGGCCATCGCTAGTCCCTGGAAACGGAGAAATTATTTAAAAGGTTTTATACATATATCTTAAGGTCTATAAAATTGTGTAATAAAAATTGTACTATGTATCTGTTATACAATACCTGTGGATAAGTGATAGGTGCTAACTTTTTATCCCTCAATTTCTCTATAGTACTTTTATCGTCTCTTAAATCCAATTTTGTGCCAACAAGTATGATAGGAGTGCTTGGACAATGGTGACGTACCTCCGGGTACCACTGTAATTAATAATTAATAATAGTTGCGTTTATTTTGTTTGTATTTATTTTCACATTAAAATCCCACCTTTGCTCTAACATTTTCAAAAGAGGCTGGGTTGACCAATGAAAAGCAAATTAAAAATACATCAGTTTGTGGATAGGAAAGTGGTCGCAGCCGGTCGTAATCCTCCTGTCCAGCTGTATCCCAAAGCCCCAAATTTATTGGCTTTGCATCGACCATAACATTTGCTGAGTAGTTATCAAAGCTGGTAAAATTTTTTTTATTTTTATAAAACATTAAAACGATAAAATAAAAATTACAATTTTTCTACTTACACAGTCGGAATATATTCGCCAGGAAAGGCATTTGTTGTATAGCTTATAAGTAAACATGTTTTACCAACGGCCCTGGAATTGAAAAGAAATATAATTTTTATTTTGTTTTTTAAATTGAATAATAATAATTGAATAATAAAAATAAAAAATAAATGAATAAAATTTAACTCACCCGTCACCGACAACCACACATTTGATCGCTTGCATTTTGAACGACTGTTTTTCCCTTTTTTGTTTGTTGCGCGTCAAAAGTTTTTATTGAATTTTGGAATTTTGAAAAATGTAGATTATCTCTTACTCTAAAATTACACACTCTTAAAACACTGGAACAAAATGTGGCACAACAAAGAAAAAAAATCAAAATGATCACATAAAAAGGAGATTTTTGTGCCAACAGCTGTTTGTTATTTTTTCAGTATTTTTCTTAACTTTTGGCGACGTCCTATTAATTTGTATTTTTTTATTTTGTCCTCTAAGAACTATTTTTAATGTGCCTGGAAAAGTTTTTATAATATTTTTATTTTATTATATTTTATGATATTCTTCTTGTCCCTGGTTCCCGGAAGTAGACAAATATTTCGTTGAAAAACCGGAAAGAAGACTATGATAAAATTATCAATTTTATTTATTTATTTTTGGATAGTTTAGTGCAAGTTTAAAAGCACTCGACAATGTAACAAAACAAAACAAGATCTGTAGAACTGAAATAAATAACAAAAACTTATGCAGAACTTGATAAAATTAATTTTTAGGATGAAAATATCAACAGGAAATGTTCATGTTTTTTTTGTTTATCGGTTAGAAAATTTTAATATTTGTTTATTTTATGAGTCATAACTTTGATCGTTTTCTTATTTATCTTTTCTCTGAGAGATTTAACAATGATTTTATCGATTGCAGGAAATTGAAACAGATGAAAGCAATTAAATAAACGTATTCAATTCTGTAAAAATGAAAAATTGAAAATATTAAATCACACAAATCACACTAACAAATTAAAAAGGAAAATTAATCTAAATACAATACAATAGGGGGTTCCGGGAGGTGTGGGTGGAATTCAAATAAAAAAATTACTCCTACAAACGAAGATTATTAAAGAATATTTCTGCACGCCTAAGCAAATTTCGAAGAACACGAATGAACTTAAAAATAAGATACCGCCCGAAGATAGGAGAATTTTGTAAGACGCTTCTTTTATCTTTTTTCTTTTAATAAAATTGTTCGACGCGACGATAAATAAAAATCGGACGACGGGCAGCAGGGACACAAGAGGAAAAAATCGTAGCGACAATTTTGTCGGTCTGGTGGGCGCATGCAAGGAAGAAAATTATTTTATAATAGATAAATGGGGAAACGGAGGGATGAAAATCAAGACGGAAAACGAAAAAACAGGCCGCGGAAATGTCCACTTTATTTATTGTAAAATTCGCGAAATTTCCAGCCTACGGAATTTATTTATCTCGCTGCTTTTAATAACGACGACGAAATGCACCAGTGGACCTCCGCGCTAACCGAAACTAGGCCAGCAATTTGTTTAACAATAAAAATAAAGTGATGAAACGAAAAATTGCCTCCCACCGCCGCCGAATCCACGAAGAATCGCTGGTGAATTTCTTTTTTTCCGAGTTTTCCTCAAATTCACCGCCGCCAAACGCCACTAAATCCGAAATATCAAGTAAATAAGTAAATTTACAAATAACGAGAACACGAAACAAGATGTTATTTATTACTATTTCCACAGGAACCACCCGAATACGATTATTTTATTTTCATTTTACAACTTCTCGACTGACATTTTCGCTTTTAAATGACTTAGAGAAAAGAGAAAAAGAGAAAAACCCTTTTTTGGTCGCCACAATCGCGATCCTTAGCGGTGTAAACGAGCGCGCGACACAAACTGAGGAAGAGGGAAACACTTTTTTCCCGTTCTTTATTTTTCTTCTTCTGCACTTTGTGCGAAAATTACGAGGCGGAGAAAAAATATATAATTTTTAACTGTGTATGCGGTCACCCGTAACCAAACGGTCGTCGGATTTTTCGTTTTAATTTTATTTTATTCGGTGAGTTCGCAGAAAAATTCGCTCTCAGCTCGATCAAAAAGTCCCCGGGAAAAATTTGCCAGCTCGGCAATTGGTTTGTTTTATTTATTTATATGAAGGACAGGAAAACGGAATTTTATCCAACGAAAATGACAAAACGAAGAAACTAAGAAAACAAAAAATCATACAGCGAACGAAACTGCTCAGAAATGTGGTCAGAAACTCTCTCATCGACTCGGAGCGGCTTCACCCCGTCGCGCTGACACTCCACGCCTTTTCTGGAAATTTTATTCAGTCGCTAAAAAGGCGAACAAAGAGAGCTGAAAGGCAAACAACAAAAAGCGCACACGAAAAGAGCACGTCAAAATTCATTAGAGTAGGAGAAAGAAGGAAAAGAAACTGTCAAAACCTAAGGAAAATACATTCTTTGAGTTATTTTATCTAAGCAACCACGACAATAAAGATATACAAAGTGTTACTAAGTGAGAACCTTGATTCGCCATTTTGCTAATTCGGATATACTGAAATATGTCACGGTGGCAAAGTGTTTGAAAGCGATATTTTTTGGTAAGGAATTTTATCAACAATTATGAATTAAACTTATCGCTTTTTGCAATCAAAATGATAAAGTTCTCTTTTAAGAAATGTAAAAGATCTTTAAGAAATATCCCTGCTGCAAAAAATTAAAGATTACAATCAGAAAACTTGGACTAAACACGTGGAAACCATCAGGAGGAGAATGACTGGATTTATTGGAGTCACAGCAAAGACCGTGCAAATTATATCCAGATTGTTAAATAGGGCCAACAAAGCGGTGTTAAATCTCCCTCGGGATACTTCTACTGTAATTTTTGTATGAAAGTACAGACAAATTCAACCTGAAGCAACTATCAGATATAGAAAAGGCTAAGGTCATTTATAACATTACAAAGAGATAAGTGAAATCATTCATTAACCTAGCTTTGAGAACACAAATCCAAGGATATACTACAAGAAAAGAAAACTAAAATATGTTCCGATTTACTCTGCAATTATATTAATTATTATAACAGCTTGCCAGAAGAAATCAGTCCTATTAAAAACTTCGCTAAATCGAGAAATTAAGCAGCATTGAAGCGGAATAATTAATAATATTAGAAGTGCGATATAAAATCTATTATTACTTATTATTATTATTACTTGAAATTGCCAAGTTTTTACTTGTGAGAGAATTATTAAATTAAAATTAAAACTACTCAAAGTAATTCAGATACACTTGGGTGCAAAGAAATCGATTTGGACACTATAACTTTGTATTTACTAGCGCATTATTCAAAGTTTATTATCTATTTACGGAAAATTAGTTTGCTATCTAGAAATTGTAATAATCAGCTTTCGAATGACACCAAAATTACTAATGTAACATAACATTTAATTAATTTTGTATTTATCTAGAGATTCCTCACTTTATCCCCATAATTTTCATTATTTTCCATAAATCACCCCCTGGCCGACATTGCCCAGCTAGCAGCGCACACTTGTTTTCGCGGCCCCTGCAGAAGTTACCTAGAAATTCTCCTACTGCAGAATTGGGGCTGATTGAGAAGGCTTTCTTATTTTCCAAATTTCGACGTCCAAATTTCAACCAATTTTTAACCGATTTCAATAATTTAAATTGTAGACAGTACTTCCTCAGGAGGACTTTCTTTAGGTTTCTTTTTATATTTTTCTACCCACCTTTTCTCCCCAAAAATTCTCAAAGCAAATGCCTCTTTAAAAAGTACATTTTTGCTAATTCTGGCTAAACTAATTATCAGAATTTCTTCTACTTCTTCTACAACATTATTTTACCCAATAGCTTTCTTTCAACCCTAACTTGGACCCTCTACGCCACAATCTTCGCACAAAATTCTGCAAAAATAATTTTTCCGAGTCAATTTTCAAGGCCTTGCTATGGAAATATTTTCCACGAGCGTCTTACTTCGCGATTTTTTAGGGAAATCGCTATAACTTTTGATGTACGTAACCGAACTTAATGCATTATGCCTTCAAAAATCACTAATTTTTTTTCTCCACCTTTTTCTAATACATTATTTTTATCTAATGTTCTTACTTTTTTTATATTTCCCTTTAAACTTTACAAAAATCAAACCTTACCCCACATTTTATTTCTTTTTTCCCACAAAACTAAACTTGATGGCAATTTTAATAATTTTGTATATATTAGAGATCCCGCCCTTTATCCCATAATTTTTATTATACCAAGTGTATTTTGTAACCACGAAACATACCTAAGTATTGGCAGGGAATAAGGGAGCAAAAATGCATTTAAAAACAATTATTAAACTCTTTGAACTTTGTACAACAAAAGTTATTAGTTGTTTATACATTATATTTAATTCAATTCAATTTGGATAATGACACTTTTAAGTCATTACTTTAAGTTTTTATTCTGCTTATAGTTTGACCATGAAAGAAATATTTTTTTACTTCAAAACTCTTAATTACCCGGTTACGAAAACAATATGAAAATATAGTTAATTTACCTTGCTATGATTATACCTATAATAATTAATCGAAACTACGGCCAAATAATTAATTTAAATCATTTTCCTCGATTTGGTCAACTCCTGTGTCTATCATTACGTCACAATAATTCATTGTGTTACCTACAGCGCCATCTTCACTAGCCCACTAGGCGTCCAAGGGGACAAATTAAATATATTCGAGAATTCAATATGGCATCACTGACGCGTGTGCGCTGTTTCAGCGAATTCGAAATTGACAGTTTTAAATGCATATGCATGTACTCATACCCATGCACAAAAATAAAAAGTAAAATATAAAAATTTGAAAAAAATTTCAATTGAATCACACACACATTCAAGCGATATTTCCTATTTATGAATTATCTAATTTTTTCGAGTGCCTACGTATGAGTTAGTTACGAGACGGACGACTAGTTCTTCTTCTTCTTGCTCCGTTGGTTTCAGGTTGGGAAATTTTTATAGTTATTTAATTCTTGGGAACGGGAAAGGCAGACAGATGTTATTTGGTTTTGTTTTGTTGTTCATCTGTATTTCTAGCCACGGGATAAAAACATTTCCAAGTTGTGTGACATTAAAATAAGATAAATAATGAGTAAATATTGAGTGGAAGGTGTTTTTTTTTTTTTTTTTTTTTTTTGTTTGTTATTTCGTACGTCCGATGGATGTAGAGTGAAGGTGGGAATAATTTTTGTCCGTGTGGCAATTTCGGAGGCAACTTCATGCCATAGTGGTTGTTGGTGTGGAGTGGGTTTTTTGGGTTCCTCGCGTTGGCCGTTGTTTTTTTTTTTTTTTTGTATATAAAAGGACTGTGAACGAGTGTTTGTGTATATATATAAATGTGCACACTTCGTTCCGATTTCGCTCGCGTGCGGTTGTGTCTGTTAGTAGGGAAAAAGTAAGAGCGATTTGTTCGGAAACGTCATTGGTCGTACGCTGCCATTCACAGCGTATAGAAACGAGAAATCAAGTTTTAGTGCAAAAATCGTTTTCGTCGCAAAAATAGTTTGCCACGAATGCTAAAATAAATAATTGTTTGTAATAAAAGCGAAAAAGAGAAGCTACTTTAAAGAATTAACTAAATTTTGAGGAGTTTACACAACTATTACGGTTTATTATTATTACTTTTTTTCCTTCTAAGTACTGCTAGCTTTTACTGGGAAAACGTTTTTACAAATTCTTCGCCTTCGTTTTTTTGTCGCGTTAATTCATCGTGTTCGTTTTTTTTTCTCTTTTCTTTTCTAATAGAAATAGAAAAGAGAAAGAAAAAATAATTTAGAAGCGGATAAAATCGTTGAAAAATCGGAACTAAACTCAAACAAGCGGAAAAATAATTTATATATAAAATAAATAAATGTATATTTTAAATTATTATTAATTAATTAATTCTCTAATTTATTTAGAAAAAATTATAATATTTAATTAATATGCGAAAACAGTTTTTTATCTTTCCTCAATTTTTCATGTGATCGTTTTTCGGGGGGTTTTTTTTTGTCTCCATCGTTTTGAAGAAATAAAAAAAAAGTGTTAATTTGTGTTTTTTGCATTTTATTAAAAAGTGTTATAATAATTTTTATTTTATTTTATTATTTTCCTCAAAGTGAGTGTGCAAAAGTAAGGAAAAAAAAGCGAAAACGGTGTTGGATCGAAGACGAAAAAAGAAAAAAGAATGTCAAGCACCTTAAAAGAGAAGCAAAAAGAAGAAAACAACGTCGTCGAACAGTCGCAGGAAAAATACTAAAAGAAGAAAAAGATTTCCTTGTACGTGGTCAGAAATTTTTGGTCGAAAAAAGGTTATTTTTTTATTTTTTATTTACTTCAAGGCAACGAAAAGGCAAAAATTAATTAATTAAATAAATAATTCCTAAAATAATAACCATAAAAGGGGAATTTTTGTGGTTAGTGTTTTCGACAAAAAAGAAGTTTTGTAGTTAGCAATTTTACAAGTGAAATTTATTTATTTATTTAGTGTCTGTTCGGTGGTTTTATATTGAAAAAAATAAAGATAAATTTAAAAAGGGTCCGTACTAAAAAAAAAATTAAAGAGACGTAAAAATTTTGTTTCTTTTAAAATTTTAATTCTATTGGGAAAATTCCATTCGTAGGACAGATTTTTGTGTGTGATTTCTTGCAGTTTAAAGCGAAAAGATCGCCTGAAAAATCAAAAAGTCGCTTTTCAACGTGGAATTCGCCTCTCAAAAGACGGCGGCGGCCGCCAGCAGACAGTGAGGAAAATTTATCGCGGAGGGAAAACGTGTTAAAAAAGACGAGAGATAAAAGAAGATAATTCGGCGGTGTGCACGTTGCCAGTTGTTAAAATCTCGTAGCGAACAGACAGACAGACAGACGGCGGCGCTAACAAGAAGGGAAAAATATTTAATATACATATATATCGCTCTTAATTAACGATAATAAAGAAAAAGACTCTAAGTGTGTTTCCGGTTCGAGGGAATTCCGTCCATCGTGTGTATGTTTTTTAATTTACTATTTCGCATTCATTTTCGAATTAGTTTTACGAAGGTTCCAGCCAGGATTGATGTTTATTGGATTTTTCAATCCCTTAAATACGAAATAAATATCAATAAAAGACTAAATCGAGCCCCTGTATTTTTGAGGTTAATTTTGTAGTTGCCACATTTTTTTCTCTAAAGCATGGGATTTTGCGGCGCCCCGTTTTCTGAATGAAAAGTAAATTTTAAACTTATTGAATTGAAAGTTGTGAACCCGTTTCATCCGTTACATTTGCGTTTTTTTTAATTTTTTTGCTAAATCCCTAAAATTCAGTTTTATACAAAAATTTTCCATATTTTATTTGTTTTGTTATTTTGCTTTTAAAAATTCAATTTAGACAACAAAAAGAAAAATATTGAAATCGCACGTGAAATTTTCCCTGTGATTTGTGTAAATATCTTAAAAAAAATGCATCTGTCAAAGCTTTTAAACGTCAAAATATAACCTCAAAATTTTAAGAACGTTGCGCAATTGCAGAAATGAAACGAGTTTTTATGAGAAATATTAAAATCAAAAATATACTCGTAAAATTAGAATTAAATTTTATATAAATAAATTACTGGGGAAACAAATATTGAAAACAAAACTAAAGGAGAAAAAAAAACCGAAACGATACACATGAAAAATAAACGTTTATTTAATTTATATATATATTTATAATTTAAGTTTTCTTGATTCTTGGAAGGGAAATTAATTAATAAATTCCCCTTTTCAATCAATTTATTTATTAATTAATTTTTTTTTTATTTTTTTTTTATTTACAACAAAAGAAGAAGTAACCAGTAAATAAAAGCAAAGAATTTTACAAGAAAACTTGTAACAATTAAAAATTCAAAAAGAAGAAAAATATAAAGGAAGAACAGTTTAAATTAAAGCTGGAAAAGTGCAACAAGAAAAATACAACAGGAAAAATAAATTGTAACGCATATGGTAAGTGCACTTTTGATTAATAATTTTTGTAATTAAAACAAAAAAAGAAATAACAATTTTAGATGTAGGGGGAAAAAATGATCAAAAAAATGTTGAATACTGAAATTTTAGATACCGATTCCGATTATACAGAAATTTTAGATACCGATTTCCTTTCCCCTCTTTCAACGGTATGTTTTCATTTGTCAGTATTTTGTTGACATTTTAATAATATTAATTTTGCTATTTATTTAATTTAATTTTAAAAATAATAATTAAATAATTTAGTTCTAGATTCGATTATTTTATTTGATTTAATCGTATTTAAATTTGGACTCAGCTACTTCTTGATATGATGAGGTAAAAAGAAAACAATTTTAATGATTTGGAAAACCTTGAGAAATGATTTCATTTGTTTTGTGTTTTTTTTTACTTATTTATTTATTTATTTCTTTTCTAAGTCACCGGTACGTCCCATAAACTTTGTAACTTACATCAGCAGTTCTAAAAAATTGGCATATTTCCAATGTGCGCGGCGGCGGTGACGACGACGACGAAGAAGTCTTCTTCTTGGCAAACAAGAATTGAGGTTTGCGATTTTTATCCGAAATTGCATGAACCAAAATCAATCTCTGCTGCCACTGCGCCCCGTCTTTCCCTCTTCAGGTGCACTGTACACACTGCAAAAATGAAAAAGAATAAAGTAAATAAATAGTTGAAGGCATCAAAGTATTTGAAATATTTTTTAAGAGGATCCTCTAAAACTTTACAGAATTTAGGAATTTTATTTATTTATTTATTTTTTGTCCTCTCTACATACAGGAGTCTTTTAAGCGCCTAGAAGGAGTTTATACTTAACTGACAGCTGATAAATGATGATTTAGAAATGGCTGTCTGTCACCACTTCATTAATTAATAATTAGTGCTAAATTAGTAATTACCTAATTATTAATTTAGTTCGCTGTCTGTCTAGGGCATAACTCTCCTTTTTACCATATTTCTCTTGTCGGTTGTTTAATAGTAGATTTTGTTTTAGAAATTTGTTTTTATTAGGGAGCATGCGCCATCGTCCAAATTTTCTAAACGAGTCCGTTTCATTTGCAGCAGCCTATTCAGCCCCCGACATCTCCACACACGTTCATACCGTCACAGTCGCCAACTGAGCAATTTCACAGCTTCCCGGCGCACCAGATTCCGCCACATCAAAGCCTCCAGCCGCAGCCCCAGGGACAGCCGCAGCAGCAGCAAGTCGCCGGCGGTCAGCAGCAACAGCAGGCCGTTTTTATTACACCGCTTTATGTACAAGGTAAGATACATAGATAATTAAATAGAAACTTCGTCTCTTTTAGGGCCATATACCTTGCGCAAATAAATTGAGATTTATAAAAATAATCATAAAATTAAATTGAAAAAGTAGTGCAAAAAGCAGGTTCAAAAAAAAAAAAAACGAGAATATGAGGTAAAAAATATATAAAAATATTTAAGTTAGACTCCCTTATTTTTTTCTTTTTCTTTTAATACTTATATATATAAATTTCATATATTTTATTAATTAATTGTTAATTTTGGGTCCTTAATCATTTCTTTTTTAATCGTTTTAACGAACTTCTAAAAAGACAACAAAATCGAGAATAAAAAAGTTAAGGCTAGAGGTTTTTTTTTATAAAAAGAACAAAATTTGACAACTGCAATCTGAAAATATTTTTGCTTTTATATATATTTTATATTTTATTTTTCGTTTTATGCTATTTTTTATGTTTTACCTAAATGTGTTGTTTTTTATTCCTTACAAAATAGAAAAAAAAATATATCCTGAAGGATTAACTCAAGCACGTGATCCGCAGCTTAACTGATCCAGAACTGTTCATTTTTTGCATTGGTGTGAATGCTTTGTGTGTTTGTGAATGAGGTTCCACAAAGTAGAAAAAAAGGAAATAATAATAATAAGCAATTGTCCAAACCGCGACTAACTTCAACTCTCACCGGATAAGCCTCAAAATTCCTCCGGGATCATGTAAATTGCTGTTTTTCATTATTATTTATTTATTTTGTTATTTTAATAACTGAACAGAAATCAAGAAAACAGTTTTCTTCCTCTTTCTCTCTTCGGAGAGCTGTTGGTAAGGTATTGCAATATGTTTTGTATTCTTTTAAAGATTTAATGTCTTCTGATTTTGTATAAGTTGCACTTTAAGGGCGTGAGATGGCGCTGTATATATTGGGCCTTATTCCGGTTATCACCTCTCCTTTCATTCGGTATTTCTTGTTGTCCCTTGTTATAAGTATTTTTGGCTAAAATAACAAGATTTTAAGAATGATTTATGCTATTGACAGACTATATATCATTATGAGGAGGACCGCAGAAGATCCCAGAGTGGTATTGCATTTCTGGAAATATTAATTAGTAATTCAAATACAGAAAGTTTCATCCTTCATGAATTTATAAGAACCGTTGAGGAAGCTGTCGTGCTATTTCTTTCCTAAAATAAAATTATTTAACTATAACTTATGATTATTATACCACTAATTTAATTTTAAAGCTGTATTCAGAGAAATTGGTACAATGTATTTTATTCAAAGTACTCTCCATCGTTAGCTATGACTTTTCCCCCATCTTTCAGGCAGATTCGCAGATACCGGCCTCTGGTTTCTTCCTAAGAAGTGAAGTGTGCTGCTCGGTCAGGCCCGTGACTCATAGACCGGAACAAATGGCATTGGGTTTGTGAATATGACTCCGCCCTATTTTGTTAAAATAAAACACATTTGCTTTTTTCGAAAATTAAAGAAAAGGTTATTCAAAGTATGCTCCATTGGCAGCTACAACCTTCGCCCATCTTCCAGGTAATTTACGTATTCTTTGCATGAAGAAATCCTGGTCTTTTGGGCTGATCCAATTATCAATCCAAATTTTGATACTTTCGTATGAAGTGAACCGTTCTCCCGTAAGATCTGACTGCATTGTTCGGAATAAGTGATAATCCGAAGGAGCTATGTCTGGCGAATATGGCGGGTGGAGTAGCACTTCCCAGTTCTGTCCAGCTAAATATCTTTTCACGACTTGTGCGGTATGCGGTTTTGCATTATCCTGTTGAAGAATTAATTTACTGTGCCTATTCAACCATTCTGGTCGTTTTTCTTCTATGGCTCCCTTCAAACGCATTAGTTGTCCTAGGTAAACTTCTCCATAAATAGTCTGAGAGGGTTCGAGCAACTCATAATAAACAACAGCTCTCTGATCCCACCAAATGCAGAGCATAATCTTGTCACAATGAATATTTGTCTTTGGCTGTGATGGGCCGGGTTCACTGTGATTATTCGTTGTAAAAATCGTTTTCTTTGCTGCCTTTGTAGTAGCAGTTCACAAATTGTTTTTCGATGTTCGATGTTTTTTCTTTCAATTCATATGGAACCCTGTTGATTTGATTTGTTGGGAGGGGGGGGGGGGGGGGGGGGGGGGGGGGGGGGGGAGAGGCAAAACACCTCGAACGCTCAGACTTTATTAGTCCATTGCGCTCAAAACCCCCGCTCTATCTGAACTTCCCCGTTGTCCTGATGTACCGGAGAATCTCAAACAGAGATCGAGAATCGAAGTCCTCCATCCTCATGACATCGGCGCCAAACGTGTCCCTACGTGCACGAGAGAACGCAGGACAGTCACAGAGGAAATGCTCTGTGCTATCCTCCTCCTCCCCACACGAGGGGCCCGCAGGGTCGTCGATGATTCCCAGGGT
This sequence comes from Dysmachus trigonus, assembly GCA_949715965.1. Classification (NCBI taxonomy): domain Eukaryota; kingdom Metazoa; phylum Arthropoda; class Insecta; order Diptera; family Asilidae; genus Dysmachus; species Dysmachus trigonus. Next base: position 5,020,767 of record OX454324.1, read on the forward strand.
ATTCAAGTGTTTGCCAAGTGTGTTATGCCCTGTAATTGTCCCTACTAGAGCCCTGCAATCTTTCCTACCTAAGCTAAGTAAGAATTTCGCAGTATTCTTGTTCGGACTACCTATAAAGTACTTGGTACGTCTGCTGGTACTTAGGCTGGACCATCTCTCTCCGTGAACTAAGTCAACGTGTCGAGTTATCCAGTTCTTCAACGCCGCAGAGCTAATACCAATAATGGGCTCTGGACCTATGGGGTTACTGTTACTAACTTTTTAAACCATTCCCAATGCTTTTAAAGGCTTTGCAACAATTGAAAGTTCAACATTTAATGCTGCAGCCAATTTTGATTGAGTTTGGCAAGAATCCTCTGCCAATAATGCTTCTAATTCAGCATCTTCAAATTTTTTTGGTGGTTTTCCATGTTCTTTGTCCTCAGTGCCAAAATCATTATTTTGAAATCGTCGAAACCATTCCTTACAAGTTGTATTAGATGGAGCATGCTCACCGTAAATCTCCACAAGCAAATGATGAGTTTCCGCTGCACTTTTCTTTGCAATAAATGATGTTTACTTGGAACGAAGATCGACCTTTTGCAGGGAGGTAAAAGCACTTGTTGCTAATATTTCAAGCAAATGTCACGTAGTGAATTTGACAGGTGACATAAAGTACTATCGAACACAAGTGTTGCCATTTATTATTACACGAAAACAATACTAAAAACGACATCTGTTGGGAAGGGCCGGAGTCATATTCACACACCCAATAGTAGATCATTTCGAGCTGAACCCACCAGATGCAAAGCATTAGCTTCTTGCCATGAATATACTCGGGTTTGTCGTTAAATTTTGCCTTTGCAGCAGTTGTTCGCACGTGCAAAAACGGCGTTCAACATCTTTTGGCTTGAGTTCATACGGAACCCAATTCCCTGTTTTTGCACCATACCCATGGCCTTGCGATGGTTTAAAATCGCTTCTGGAGTCACTCCCAAGGTTTCAGTGAGCCCTTCTTTAGTTTGGCATGAATTTTAGGGTCCAATAACGCCTCCAACGAAAGAAAGTAGGTTGTTTATACTTCAGCGAAATTTCTTCTTTTGTAAATTTTTCAAAACTTATTTGTGCCCCTAGCATCAATACAATTTATTCTTCAATATTTTAAAACTAGTTGACAATCAGAAATTACGTACGCTCATAATGACGTTCTTCCTCATAATCAGGTGTAGTTTGTCAAATAGCATCAAATAAAATTGTCATCAGATGGCGCTGGTCACTCCGAACAAAATTTCAAAATTCGAAAGAGTAAAGGAAATAGTGCAGCAGGTGCGTGATTTTGTGAGCCACTGTTTAGTCTGCTACGGGGTAACACAAAACAAACACGTTTGATGGCACACCTCTCTCGCGACGGTGTAGTGTCAAAACCCCCGGGAAAACATATAAACACATCTATATATATTTCCTGGGGATTTTGGTAGTGCGATGGATTTTTTTAAAATTTTTTCTCCGGGAGAGGACTTACTCACACGCGCGTGAATAATTCCCTATTTGTATACATTAACCGTCGGACTAGCTAAAGTAGTGTGTGTGTTTTTACATTGCGTCGTTCTTGCGAAAGGATTAGAAAAGAGAAAACGTGGTAAATAGAATTCCTATGTGGTGGTGAATAATGAAAGAAACGGTGGGAAGAGAGAGAGAAAAACTCGAGAAACATTCCAACCTCGAAATTTTGTGTATCGATTTTTTCCCCCTCCTCTGTGAAAGCGAGTGAAGCGAAGAAGAGCGCAAAGCGTAGAGGGCGATAAGTCTCGCGATCCGTCGTCGTGAGTAAAAATGGGAATAATGTCCAAACGGGAGAAAAACAGAAACAAGTGATTTTTATAAAACACACGAATTTTGCTTCGTTCCGAGGAGGAAAAATAAAGGAAAAACTTGAAAAGTGTGGCGGACGTAGTCGTGTTTTTCGAAAAGGCGACAAAATTGCAAAAATTCGTACAGAAAACGGTGGAAATAAAATTTCAATAAAACCCATAGAAAGAATTCAAACGCGATTTTATAATATATAAAAAAAATTTTCGATGTGTTTCATTTCGCTTTTTTTTTTTTCGTTTCGCTGGTGCGTGTGAAAAAATGAAATATTATTTTAAAAAAGATTTTTGTGCGTTGATCGCGTGTGAGGAAAATTGAGCAGAGTAAGAAAAAAGAAAAAGAAACCGAATGTAAAATTCCCCGAGGATAAGGCAAATAAATAAATAATATTTGAGAAATTAATAAAACAAGCTGTGGTTGTCTGTCTGCTGTCGCGTGCGTCCTCTCAATAGTTCTTCTCGTTTCCAGGCTTAAATCTTCTTTCCGCACGGCGACAAAAATCTCAAGAGGAAAATACGCTTCGATTAAAATCAAATAAATGAAATCAATTAATCTCGCGGTGTCTCCCCGTTAGAGCCACTGCGCCGCCGCCCCTCGCGCCCCCTGTACGCTGCGCCCTTCGGAGCAGCTGCCACTTTTAAGAAAATGCCGAAAAAAAAATTTATTATTACACAAGTTTCCGTCCAGAAAAATCTTAATTTTAATATTTTACCTAGGTGGAAAATTAATGAAGAATTATTGAGAGCAAAAATGACAGTGGAATTTATGTTTTGTAATTTTTTTGCTCCTTATTTAATTTCTTATATTATTGTATTTAATCATTTCACAATTCTCCTTTTTACTGTGTCCCTTTAAATTTTATATTTTTTGTTATTGTTGGTTGTTTACAAATTAAGAAAAAGTAAAATTAATCGAAAACAAAAAATATTAAATTCAGTGACAGCGCGGATTTTTGTGTGTGCAACTTTTGTGAGGTGGCATCCTGTTTAATTAATTTTAATATAAGTTTCTACACAAAGTTTTCATACAATTTTTAATGCTGCAACATGAAAGATGAATATATATATATATACAATAATAATAATAATTTCGCATTTAAAATTCGTGATAAACTATTCTATTTATTTTTTTGTATCCCACTTCTGACACCAGCAATTTAGTAACATCGATTTTTTAGTGTAAGCCCTTAAAAATTTGAGTTATTATATTTTTAAAATTTACTTACCACGTTCTTAGGACAACAGGTGTCTGCCCCCAAAATAAATAATTCAAATTAAATTGGCCCTAAAATAAGATAAAATATAAAATAAAAACTTACAACAGTTGCACACCTTTAACGATTGAGTTTTTTTTTTTTTTTTTTTTGTTATAATATTATATTTGACCCTTTTACCTTTTTTAAATTATATGTGAACCTTCTTAACTTGCAGGTTTTTGTAACGCACACTAATTATGGGTGATTAAAGAGCAAGAAAGAACAGAAATTGTAAAGTTAAAAAGTTGAAAATTTTTTAAAGCAAGTGGACGATTCAAACTTTGAGGCCGAGAACAAAATAAAAATAAATAAAAGACAGCAGAGACTTATAAACTTTTAAGAAAAAGTGCTAAAGAGACAGAAATATCATCTTATTTATAAAAACAAAGATTAAAAATTTGTTTTGCCCTAGAATAGTGAAAAAAAATGTCAAAAAGTGTAATTGACTTTTAAAAAATTCAAGTGTAACAAAAGAGAGATAAAATAATATAAATCTCTTACACCGTGAGACAGATAGAGAGAGAGACAGACATTTTGTTATTGTTGTTTCGTCTCCTTTTTTTTCTCTCTATAACAGTATATTTTTTTGTTTTTTTGAAAAAAATTCGAATATAAAATTTCGGTTTTTTTGTCGAACAATTTAAATGTGCAAAGTTTACAAAAATGCTTATTAGTAATAATCGGTGTACTCTGAAAATTTATAAAAATAAAAAGAAATTCTACGAGCGTTCTGCTAAAATAAATACAACAATTGCTAAAAAAGACGAACAGAATAAAAATCAAATCATCGAAATAACGAAAGAGAATAATAAAAAAGAGAACGAGAGCAATATATGTTTTAAAAATTTTCGTAGTTTAATCATAATAAAACAAAATTCAAATTGTAAAAATCTAAAAAAATTTCTTACACGTAAAGAAGAACGCTGTAACATTCGAAAGAAATTAATCGCCATCAGCAATAATAATAGGAAATATTTAAACAGACATTATGCCGTTGGTATAGCGGAAATTTAGTTTTATTTACGTTTCCAAATAATTTTAAAATAAAATTAAAGAGAATAATTAACACAAAAGTTAAGCAAAAAAAAAGAGAAATACATACAGCAAAAAAAAAAAAAAATATATTTCGGTTAATTGTTGACGGCTGCATTAAAAAAAGAGCAAAGAAATTATATATATATAAAAAAAACCAATAATAATAGAAAGACACAAAAATAAAAACACCAATTTTACACGTGAATTTTATTTTTGTCCGCTTAAAACGAATTCAATATTTAAATAAAAAAAAAACATATTCGTAAACAAAATAATCAACAAATAACGGTCGAGGAGGCATATAACAGCGAAAAGAACCGTTTACTGAACAACTTCACATTCAAAAGGATACAGCAATTTTTTGGAAAAAATCGAAAAAAAACATTTTTTATAATTAAAAAAAATCAACAAAATTGTTGAAATATTTTCTCCTGTAGCAAGGGGGAAAAGCTAAAATAAAAAAACTCAAGACGAGTACGAAAAAAACCCGAAAAAGAGAAATACAACTAAATTTTTCCATCCTTCGATAAATTCAACTAAGAGGAGAGGAAAAATTTTTCTCCTATGCTTTTCTAAATCGTACGAACAAATAGCAAAAAAAAAAAAAATTTGTTTTGTAAAGCCAACGAAATTAAGTAAAAAATAAATAAGAGAAATTAATAAAAATAAGAAACATTTTATATACATACATTAAAAAAGAAAAATGGTATCGCGTTACGTGTCGAATTTTACACTTGGCATCGGTCCGGGGAACCCAAGCGGCCACCCGCCGCCCCATGTTACACCGATGCCGTTGGGCGTCGCGATGGCGGCGACAGCTGCAGCCGCCGCAGCGGCCGCCTCGGTGCCGCAGCAGCCCCAACAGTCGCAAGGTCAGGGCCAGCAGCAGCAGCAGTCGGCGCAGTCCCTAAAGGGGCCCAACCCGTCCGACTATCACGTTCAGCAGTGTCTCGTTCAAGGCCCGTCGGGGCCCCCGCAAGCTCAGCACCAGCACTATCGAATTTTGCATTCCAGTGAGTTTTCCAAAAAAAAAATCCAAAAACAAAAGAAAAAAAAAAGAATATAAAAAATATTTAAAAGGAAAATATAAAAAAAAATGAAATTTGCATGTTATAAAATATTTCTTGAGTTGCTGTTGTCCGTTATACTTAAAAACGAAAAACAAAATTTATATATTAAAATACTTTTTTTGGAGTTATTCTTTCTCAGCTTTTGGCAATCACCACACTCTCAAAAAAAAAAAAAAATATATCCTCTCACCAAATTTTGTAATCTGACTTATATTAAATTTTACTTTCACGCTTAGACCTTAGAAGTTTTAAATATTTTTCAAAAGTTTGCATGCGTTGGCTTTATAAAATAAATTGATTTATATTTTCTTGCCCCCCCCCCCTTTCTTAATTATAATTTATATTAATTTTCAGTTAGAAGATCTCACAGAACCAAAAATACCCTCATTTAGTAATACTTAAAATTCACATGATCCTACCCAACCCTAAAATTAACAAAAAAGAATTTATTAAGGGGCTTAGTCCTGAAATATATTTTCTGATTTATTTATTATTACTCCTCGTATTCTCTGATTTCCTCTGAATAAAAGAGTATAAGAAAAATACATTAAGTAACATAGGCCAAAAAGTGGAATCTTGTGGCATATCAAGAAGAATTTAATTCCTCTAAGTTTCTGTCTTGATCGTCGGCCTTTTTTTATTTTTATTTTATTTTTGTTTTCCTCTTTATGTTATTATTATTATTTTATATTATTTTACAGCTGAACAAAAAAAATAATAAAAGCTTGCAGTGAATGGTAGTCGAAAGCTGTTAAAAACGTTATTTTAAATTGTAGTTATTTTGCTTATTTTTATATAAGAAAGATAAAATTTGCATTTTTGAAATTCTTCATGATCGTATAAATTGACTTGTCGTAGAAACCTTTCGTTGGAATGTACTTTTCTTTATATATATATTTTATATTTAGATAAAATAAGGAAAAATAAATTACTTGCAAAAGGCAAGGTATAAGTAAAAAAAATAAAAAACAATTAAATTGAATTAAATTTTACTTTGAATTTTTAGGTAGAGTGCGGTGATTGTATTTAGTTTCTCTATTTGTTTCTAAAATAATATTATTTTTCGAATATTTACTTGAATGCGTTTAAGATAGCTTGTCTAGTTAAGAGATTAAAGTACAATTAAAATAATGAATTTTACCTTAAAACAATTCCAGGGTCCGATGGTTATGTAGCCTCACCCTCAGCGGGTTTCTCGGCACCCCAAAGTGGGCCTCCCCATCAAGGTCCGCCCGCTGTTCTGCGCGGCATGCAATCGACGCCGCCGACGCCACCACAACAAGATTTGAATAAAATGCAGCAACCTACTCAATCGATGGTTTGTATTCAATTGTATTTTAATTAAATTATTATTATTATTAATCTTTTTTTCATTACAGTATGCTCCGCCAGGATCGGCAAATAACAGCGGCAATGTCCGAGCCTCACAGCAGTCAAGCATATTCCGCGGTGCGGCCCCAAATTCAGCACAAAGAGGCGGTCCCCGACATAATGTCGCCGCAATACCGCCAATGTACCAGACCCAGTTACAGCCAGTCGTGATGCAGTACCCGTTTGCAGCCCGACAACCGGCGCCCCAGTTATATTCGGGCAATCATTCATATCATTTTCAACAGCCGCAGATACCTAATTTTAGTTTTCCCATTTATTATCCAATGTCGACACAACATCGCCAAACCGGTGTGCCGGGTGGCATTGTCCAGACGCCGACAGGCCCAACTTTAGGGCCAACAACGACACAAAATCCAATTGCTTTACAATCGGGCTCAGTTTTAACGCCGCTCGGACAATCCGGTGGGGATACATCGTCCGGTGGTGGCGGTACGACCGGGAAGCGAACAACAAAAAATAGGCCAAATGCAATACCAATTGTAGATCCGAAAACACAAAAAAGTATATTTATTGGCTCCGAGGTAAGTTGTTTATAAAATGTATTTTTATTGATCGTCCTCGATATGACAATTCTCCTTTTTATCTCAGGCACAGAGTGGATCTGGAGCGGACCTCGAATACCAGGAACACGGCGGGATTGGAACAAGTGATATATCTGTTGGTAGCCAACCACCTCCTGATCAAATGATCAGCGCTGACCTACCCTGTAGCAATAAGACAATTCAAGGAATGGCCTACATTGGTAGGTTTTTTTTGCAAAATTTGACTTTATAGGGATATTTGTCAAATTCTTTTAACACCACCACCCAAAAAACCTACCCGTTATTCCTAAAAATAAAACCCCAAACCCTAGATGTAATACAACACCACAAAATGAGTCACATGACCCCCTTTCAATCAGGTTTTAATCAAGTCAATGAGACGATCGGACCGACACCAATCGTTTCGGCAATGTCGGACGCGCCATCTGTAGAAATTCATCCGAAGCAACAGACTAAGAAGAAAAAGTGAGTTTCCGAAAAAAAAATATATATATATATGCACGCATATAAAATTATTTATGTCTTTATTACAGTAAACCAATCGAAATCGTAGCGGGGCCGACGGCATCGCCCTTGGCAGCTGAAAAATTAAACGATTGTAAAAATCAAGCACCAGTGAATCCAGAAAGTTAGTATAAATTGTTAACACTATATTTTAAGTTAAACTTATAAGAAAAAAGAAAATTTCTGCATTTTTAGCACTAGATTTATGGAAATTTATTGAATGATTTTGTAGGGATACCGAAAAAAAAAAATTTAGATTATATTTCCGTTCAAAACAAATGGCTTCAGAGGTAAGGAATTCACAAAAACATATGAAATTGTCGGATTTCGTAAATCTATTTTTACAGTGGTAAAGATGCTAAGATTTTTTTTTTTTTTTATATTTAAAATTTTTTGAGTTCTATTCTTACTATTTTTTTAATTTTCTAGGTATAGGTGAAGATGTTTCAGAGTTAGTCGAAATTTCTGAGTCAAATACGTGTTCCTTTTCTCCAAGTAAGTGAATTTTAATTATCTTATTATATTTTAAAATATATTTTGAAATAAAAAATTAATATATCCTTCGAAATCGAGAATTCAAAAGAATGCATCTAGAAATAATTCAGATTCCCTAAAGTCCGTTAAAATTGGGGGAAAGTGAAAAGTGCATGATTTTCTGCTAGGATTTAAGAACGCGATTTTTTAAACCACGTTTTTTGTTGACTATTTCTCTATCTGTATTTATTATAAGAATTCCCAGTGGTAATAGTCCTGTCCTACTTCATCTAAAGAAAGTAAAGCTGCATAAAATTCACGTTCCAGCCTTGCGAAGGAAGAGAGATGGAAAGTGTGGATTTTTAGGATAACGAAAAAAACGTAAACAAACCAACCTTAAACGTGTGAGAGCCCCTCCCGTTTTTCTAAGAAGAAGAGCGCCTTGTAGAATGAATTTCTATATTCTTAGTTGTACGATCCGCCGATCTTATAAATCAAACAGAAAAGGGGAAAAATTAAAAACTCTGATAAATTTGTCCTCATCGTTCTCTTTCTTTCTCAAAAATACAAAAAGAATCGATCGTGAAGGTCACTCGACGCCCCTCTACCCCACCACCAGTAACGTTTGAGTTTTTGGAAAGCTTTTTAAGGTGGAGAACAGAAAGTTCAATCGTTGGTTCCCCTCGCTTTCATATTTCAAAAACTTGTTCGCCCTGAAAGCTGAGACGGGGCACGATCGTCTTCGGTGTGTGTCTTGTTTTCTGGTCACGATCTTAAGTTACAAATGATGTCACCTACAAATACACACGCTTCTGTGAAAGATAAAAGCTCAAGAAAAATTTCAGTCGTCAAGACGACTTTCTCTGTCCCTTTCGTAATGCACGATCGTGATCATTTTAACTGTGGCGGGGTGGAACCGATCACGAAAGTGTCACGTTCTTTAAGAGTTTTTAGACATTTAAAAGGGTAAAGATTTTTATTTTACTATTTATTTATTTGACATGATCATTTTCAGATTTTACCACGATCACTTTTCATAGATAGCTAAAATAAGATAAATATAAATGCGACCACTTGCCGTATCACTCGCACACGATTGTTGTGTTAGTCGAAGGGGTGTGGGATGGGGGGTGGTCAAGTGAGAGTGTTAGTTCCCCCACCCAACTAGGTATTTTTACCCCTTCTCGGTGGGTAAAATAAAAATAAAATGACGATCAATTCCACGATCATTTTAAGCACGAAATTTTGTCATCACGCTCGTTGTTTTCGTTTTTTTCTTTTTGGTATATAGTTTTACATATTTTTATGTACTTGCTTTTTATATATGGCCGGTTTGGACACAGCGACCGCATGGCCGCTTTAAACAGTATTTGAAACGGCCTGCCACAGAGCAGCGTATTTCTTCTCGCTCGTGCGATTTTCACGATAAAAGTTCACCTTTTTTAAAGGAACGTTTCATAAAAATACTTTTTCGCCGTTTTTTCTCCTCATTTTTCTCTTGTTTTCTGTTGTTTCATAGTTCTTATACTCCATTTTTTTATGTATTTATTTATGTATATATGTACAATTAAAATAATAATTAGGCCGTGGTCAGGGGCAATTTGTTTTCGGGTGTTAAATTTTTTTTGAAAAAATTAGGCGAAACGTGATTTTTTTATGATTTCTACGTGCGGTGGCGGTTTAAAAAAGTATAAAAATTTAAAATATATATATATATATATGGAATTATATATATAAAAATATATTTAGCAAAATTTTATTTTAATAAAATATTTGACTGTGGAAAAAGCAAAAAAAAGTAAAGAAATACGTGGGAGAAACGAAAAACAAAAACCAAAAACTCGAAAGGTTAGAACGAAAAAAAACCAATGATCTCGTTTTCAGGCTGTAAAAACAAATAAAAATTATTATTATTTCTTTCTTCTTTAAATCGCTCTTTGAGTTAATTAAATTATAAAAATAAGAAGCCTAAAAATCGATTTTTCTGCACAAAAGTTGGCTTTTTAAGCTTAAAACAAAAAAACAGAAAATAAAATGCAACAAAAATGTTTCGGGGAATTTGTCACAGATATTTTTGGGTACATTAAAAAAATCAAATAAAATAAAGAATCGAAATAATTTCACCATCTTTTTAAAGTCGAGAAAGAAAAGTTTCTCTCGGTCGGTTGTTGTGCAAGAAATTTATATACATATATAATTTTGTGATATTTTTAAAACTACTTCTAGTTTCCTAATTAAATAAAAAATAAAATTTATATTAAGTACCAAAAAAAAAACGGCGAAAGTCAAAATTTATTCCAGCGTGCGTGAGCTTTTTTTTCTATGCAAATTTCATAGCCGCTGAATTGCGATTTTGTCCTTTTCTTTTTATTTTCTCCTCTTTAAATTGTTTAATTTATGTAAAAAAAAAAAAATAAAAAAATTACAAACATCACCTGCAAATCGAATCTAAAATTAAAATTGATCGTCTTCTTCCAGGTACGTGCCAAGAAATTTTTCTTTCTTAATATTCTCACATTTTCTCAAATTTTTCTTGATGCTGTCCAAATAACTAAAATAAAATCAAAATAATTATAATTGTTTTATATTTATTTTTTAGAAAATAATAAATGCAATTTAAAGGGGAAATAACAAGAAGAAGAATACGGTATAAAAAAAAAATAAATAAAATTTTGCGGGGTGACAAATGAAGATGACGTCAAAGCCCCCCAGAGAAGAGGAAAAATATTTTGAGTATGACTCAAACGAAAAAAATGAAAAAGATCACAAGAATTTGTATAAACAAACCATTTTCGTGGTACAGTAGGATAAAGAATTTATTTCTCTGATTTTTCTTATACTACTTTTTTACTAAAATTTGTATAGGATTTTAGTTTTTTAAATATTACAAATGAGAAAACCCCCAAGAAATTAATCGGGCTGGGGCAACGTCCCAAAAAATAATAAATTAAATAAATTATCGAAATTAGATAAAATCGCTGCTTCACGTAATCGAGCGTATTTATTTTATTTTCGATAATTTTGTTTAATTTTCAGCAGGATATCGAATTCAAAAAAACTTACTCGATTTTTTGGAGGCGACTTTCTCAGCAGGGGTGTGCCACAAATACACTCAAAGGCACGCACACAAACACCTGACTTGGATGCTGCAATGGTTTAAAAAAAAATAAAATAGAAACTCTTCAGTTGAGGGAAATTGTACAGAAAATTGTTTAAAATTAGATTTTTAGAGGAAACCACAAAAACATTTTTTTTTAATGTTTTAGTTTTTTTCCTTATTTTTTCATTCTCTTTGAGGTAGTGTGTGAGGAATCAGTGAACGATTTAACACACAAAAACACGATCTCTGATTATTTCTAGTTTTATTTATTCCACTAAAATAAGACGAAGACGAGAAAAGTTGTCTTATTTTTGTCTCCTCTCGCAAGGTGTTGAATCACACTAAAAACGAATAGTAATTAAATAGCGCTGAAAACGAAACTTACGATTAAAAAAAAAATCATAATATAATAATAATAATAATTATAATAATAATAAAAATATAAATACCAAATTAATAAACTGAACGATGGGTAACTATTTTTTTACAGCTCAACCAGTTGAAGAGAGTGCTGATGATAAAGCAATACAAAATCGAGGTGATAGTGAAATTGATAATTGTCCTGTAAAGCAAAAAATTAGTGGCGGCGGTATCGATGCAACAGAATTATTAATTGGTACCTCTACCGATCACCACCATACGACGGCGGAGCCTGTGTCCTCGTCGACCTCATCGCCCCTATTGTCCGCATCGTCAGGGTCATCGAGCAACAGTAGCAATAATATCACCACTAGCGGCTACCAGCAACAGCAACAGCAGCAGTCACAAAATCCTCTTTCATTGTCCACACCGTCGCCATCAACCGCAGCAACAATCCTTCAGCAGCAGCAACAGCAGTCAACAACGTCGTCAACATCTGCAACAGTCCCCCAGTCAATCGGTACCAGTAATATATTAAATACGAAACGTGATACCACCAGCAAAGTACCAGCCGCATCATCATCGTCATCGTCTTCATTGCCACCCCTACCGCATTCGAATAGTAGTACCACAAATAATCAACAGTCGTCGAACATTCCGACGGTGAGTAGCAACAACATTAGTAATATTGCTCAACAGTCCGGTAAAGCGTTAGAAAAGCAATCGACGGTGAATAGCAGCAGTAGCACAACATCTTTAGGGTCATCGGTGACGTCGTCACAGTCACCGTCATCATCATCATCATCGATTACGACGGGTCAACAGAACCCAAAGCAGCCAGCAGGTGCCTCCTCATCGATTAGCGTGAATAGTTCAAATGTAGCTAGCACCACGGGTAAGCAGAGCAAAGGAAAGGACAAGCACGCGCAGCAGCACCAACAACAACAGCAACATCAACAACCTTCTGGGGTTCCTGGTGTTGCCGGTGGAGGCGGTAGTAGTGCTGCTGCTGCTGTAGCTCCATCTGTTGGAAATAACAACAATTCTCCCAGTTCTTCGGTTACAATTGGTCAAAATTTAATTGTTGACGATATTAAGACCCAGTCGAAACAGAATTCAATAAATAATAATAATACTAATAACAATAACGCCCAGTCAAAACAGCCTGATAAAATGAAGCTTGATAAACAAGACGATAAATTAGATCACCACCATCAAAAGGTGAGCAGTAGCGGAACTACAGCCCCCTCGAATCTCAATATGTCCAGTGTAGGAGGGGGAGGGGGCGGAGGAGGAGGTGGAGGTGGAAATAATTTAAGCAACAGCAAAAAATTAATTACTAGCGATACAAATGAAAATATAATGCCCAGTAGTAAAACATACCCAGGTGATGATTCTGCCGACGCCACTGGCACCAGCAGCAGCAGTAGCAGCCTTCATCCGCGTGAAAGAGACAACAATGCCCAGTTAGCGAGTAGCACCGCCTCAATAAAATCTCAATCATCGAGAGACGAGACTGATAAGGCGGCGTCCACACTACCTGACGACAACTTGAACTACTACAGTAGTAATAAAAAGCAGCCGAGCAACAATAATAACAATAACAATAATAATAACAACAACGAAAAAATCGTTAGCGTTGAAAATAAGGGGAACAGCAGTCAGCAGGCTGCGTCAAAATCGAAAACACTTGATGATGTCCAAGTTAAGGACAGCTCTGTTCCTGTCGCACCACAGAATTGTTCCGTCGAAGAGGAGGGCGTCGATGATGAGACAAGCCCCGCCCTCGATGAGAGTGAGACAACAACAGCAACTGCAGCATCTGTTTCACCGGCTACGATTGCAAACGGTCATGGAGGGGATGAGAAGTCGGAGTCACGATCATTGTCGTCAACTATCACGTACGATCGGACCCAATTGTTATCTCTTAGAGACACGCCCAGTTCGAAGGCGATGCCTGATGTTAGTAGCAGTAAGGCTCCGCCCCATATTTTCGTTACACAAAACCGATCTCCGCAACCATCACTGATGCCATCTTTTGCGCAGAATAATAAGCGCGGTCAACCGATGGGTTCACGGAATCTGTCGATAGGTGGCGGTATGACGGGATCACAAAATTCCGGCTCCTTTCACAAGCAGGCCTCAATGTCGGGGGTGAATGCAAAGAATAGTTCGAAAGGTAGCAAATCGGGAATGATTCACGTGAGCTTGTCCCTGCGTGAGGATGTTAAATTAAATGAAACTGAAAACGCGTGGAGGCCGACTCATCTGAAGAATGATAATTCAAAATCACCCGAAGAGATTGAACACGAGGAGCTGTTAAGGCGTGTTCGAGGCATTTTAAATAAACTAACCCCTGAAAAATTCGAAACATTAGTCGAGCAAATTATGAAGTTACAAATTGATTCACCGAAAAAATTAAACGGTGTCATGGAGCTGGTCTTCGAGAAGGCGGTCGATGAGCCAAACTTCTCTGTTTCGTATGCAAGACTTTGCCAACGCCTCGGTGAACTCAAGATCCATTCCGAGGAGGGTAAGACATTTAAGAATGCTTTAATCGATAAAACTGAAAATGAATTCAGCAACAATGTCCTTCATCGAAAGGCAAAGGAGGAGAAACTCCAGCCGATCATGGATAAAATCAAAGAATGTACCGACGATGAAAAGAAACTCGAATTGCAAGCGATCCTCGAAGATGAGGAGCGTAAAATTCGTCGACGTTCCGGCGGTACTGTCCGATTTATTGGAGAGCTATTCAAAATTAGCATGCTTACAGGGAGTATAATAAACTCGTGCATCGAGAGTCTGTTGGATGCATCCTCTGAGGATAAGCTCGAGTGCCTATGCAAACTCCTCGAAACGGTTGGGAAGAAGTTCGAATCGACGACTGTTAATAAAAATAAATTCTTCAGCCTTGAAACGGTCGTTAAGAAAATGCAGGCCATTGCTGACCGAAAGGGAAATACTAAAATTAGCAGTCGGGTCCGATTTATGCTACAAGATGTTATCGATTTAAGGAAGAACAAGTGGATGTCGTCCAGGGTCGATTTAAATCCAAAAACGATGGACCAAATCCAGAAGGAGGCTAAAACCGAACAAATTAGCAATCAATACTTGAACTATAATATGATGTCGAATAAGAAAGATGATAGACGATATGCTGGCGGTGGCGGCGGAGGCAGCGGTTCCGGAGGGAATAATATGTCATTCGGAGGCGGAGGAGGAGGAGGCGGCGGCGGCGGCGGCGGCGGCGGTGGAGGCTACTTTAATAAGGGTAACCGTCAGCCCCAGAGCGATGATGTCTGGTACACACAGACCGGGAAGGGAAGAGCGGTCGATACAAGCAAATTAGGATCAATGGTAAGTTATTTTTATATCAAAAACCTGACAAGCACGAATTTATTATCTATTTATTCTGTTATTAGCTTACCAATTCAACAAATATTGATCAAGAAACACGATTGGGCGGCTCATCACAATTCATTTGGACAAGTTACGGTGGAATGCGACAGCCATCATCAACCCCAATCACAACAACAGCAAATTCGTTTGCGCCACTTTCGAGCCTTGACTCAAACAAAAATAGCAACAGCGGGCCACGAAACAAAGGGTCCTACAATAAGGGTTCGATGGAGAGGGACAGATATGGTGAGTAGGGTTCCAGGCTCAAATTAATTTATATATCTTTATATATATAATAATTTTTTTTTTTTTTACCCTTACAGATGGTGTTCATTCCAGAACGGGATCCGCTCACGGCTCCAGGGAGAGCTCATCATCGAGAAATCCTACCTCAAGAGGCAGCTCAAATGTCCAAAAGTCTACTAGCTATCAAAATTATAATTCGAGTGCAGCTTCGGCAGCCTCGCGATCAGCTAAGGTAAGATTGATTTTGAATTCAAAGTTAAATAAACGTAAAATAATACGTTTCAGGCTGGATCATCGAGTGGTGTACCGCCACCTTCATCATCGTCTGGATCATCTGCGTCGTCAATTCAAGCGCCAGCTGCTCCACCGCCACCAGTGTTTGATGAGCTCGAATCGAGCCTCCAGAGACCCATGATTTCAGCTCTTGACGAAATGGTCGAAGTTGTTTTGGATAATAAAATGGATGATTGTATACAGATACTGAAAAAATTCCCGGAGGGAAAACGTTGGGGATTATTCTATTACACATTTTGTGAATATCTCCATTTAGGGAATGTTAAGCCGATGCACAGAAGAATATTGGCGAGAGTATTTCTATTCCTAATTCATAGAAATTACATATCGCTTGACCATTTAAAGAAAGGGTATGCAGAATTTTGCGATCTAGCCGCTGATACCGTAATTGATGTTCCCGAAGCGTGGAATTATATTTTCCAATTTATGGGTATGTCACTTTTTAAATTATTATACAATTTATTATTTATTTGTTATTATTGTTGTCTATCCAAAAAACAGTACCATTAATTCATAAAAAGCTTGTCACAATAAAAGACTTGTGGAATGATACGCTCAAGGAGACTGAACAACAAGAGAAATTCCTTAAAAATCTAATCCTCCAATGTACACGGGAAATTGGTCCACAATTTATGAGAGATTTTTGGACAACAAACAATATGAAATGTTCTGATTTCTTCAGTAAGAAGGAGGCCGAAGAGAAATTTATTAAAGACAACGTGAGTATCTTACAAATAAACAAAAAAAGGAAAATAAGTAAAAATCAATAACATTTTAATTCCAGCAATTTGAGTTTATTGAATCCAAGAATGCTAATCCTCCTTTGCCAACAAATCCTGCTGTAGATAAAATTATGGATAGAGTTAAAGAACTACTTACCGATGGCGCTACAAAAGACGCAATTATTGATTATATAAGTGTAAGTGTTTGTTTGTTTCCTTAAAATTATCACTCTTTATGTGATTTCATTCTATATTTATATTTTGCGCACAGGGCAACACAACTGATATAAATAAGGCATTCATAAGGGGTCTAACCACAACATTATGCAATTTTGCCATTCAAAATAATAGGAGCCTTGACCAAAAACGCTTCCAACAGATTTGTATACCTCTACTGCAACGATATATTGATTCGAAAGAAGATCGAGAGCTGGAATGCTTATATGCCATACAAGTGCTTGTAAATAATTTAGAACATCCGTCAGGTATGCAATTAATTAACATAAACAATAATAAATTATCTATTTAATTTTAAAAAATAATTCTAAAAAATTTATAATTTCAGGATTGCTTAGCGAGTTGTTTGGCGAGTTGTACGATGATTATTTTATTCCACAAGATTCTTTCCTTAAGTGGCGTGATTCCAAAGAAGAACCAGCGGGTAAAGGTAAGTCTAAAAACAAATAAAAATATCAGGCGCATGATCGCCACGTGCGTAAGAAGTGTAACTTCAATGTTAGATGAATGGGGAAATTAGTAGGGTAAACGAAAATGAGTGAGCTGAAAATATGTATTTATTCTCTTGAATCCAAACGTTTAATATTTAGTAACGTTTCCTTTATTAATAACTTGTTGTTATTCTTCTTGGTGATCTCGTGATATAACTCTTCCCTCATTTTCCTAAGATCTTGGTCATTTTGCCAAATATCAGTAATATTTGTATAGAAGCATTCGGTGGAGCACACTTAGGATTTTAGAAGAGCCCAGCAATTCTCGATCGGATTCAAATTAGGAGAGTTCCCGGGCCAAGGAAAGATAGTAAAATCCGATACATCTAAAAAAATTTTAATAAATCTGGCAGTATGGCATGGCACGCCATCCTGCATTCAAGTGTATTCGGAATTGGGTAAAGGTAGGGAATGCACATAAGGCAGTAAAATGTCCCTTAAAATAATTGTGTATTGCTCCTTTCCCTCTTCGCTGATGCAGCTCCAAACTGTTATAGCTCGTGTGGGTGTTTCATAGTTCTCTGCCCGCGCAGTCTTCTTTTCGTTTTAATTTCATGTTTTTCGTAGATAGCAACGGAAAAATATTGAAAATTACAAAATATCTTTCCTGTGCCAAGTTCAGTGGCCACATAATTAATTAAAAAATAATAATTGTCCTCTCTCCCCTTTCAGGTGTTGCAGTTAAAGGTCTTAATAGATTTTTTAATACCCTTTCAAGTGGCGACACGAGCGATGAAAACAACTAGCGTACACTTTATATATTATTTAATTTATTCTTATTATTACATTGTTATAACCTTTTATACGAAGAAAAAAAAATATAAACAATAATATTGTAAGTAAAAGTTCGAAAGTGAACAAAAGTGAAGTAAAAAAAAAAAATAAAAAAAAATTAAAAAAAAAAAATTACGACCGATAAATAAAAAAGCAGCAAAGCAAATTTTTGCAGTAAAATAAAAGAATAAACTGAAGTTTATAACAAACAAAAAACACTCACTAAAAAAAACGTAGCCCGGCTAAATAAAGCAAAATAAAACAAAAATATCAAGAGTTGTGTGTGATCCAGTCAGACGGACAGACATTTAAAAACAAAGCAAAACAAAAATTATTTGAGGTCAGAGAGTGGGAAAAGAAAGAAGAGATAAAAACACAATTATAAATAATAAATAAAAGTAAAAACAGTATAAATTTAAAAAGGAAGAAAAACAAAATAATAATAATAATAAAAAAAAGTGAAAAAAGTATAAATAAAATAACTGCATGAGATAAATCCGACGAAATGCCGGGGGGCTGCTGAGACGCACCACAGACAAGAGCGTCGGCGCCTCTTTTCAAAAAAAAAAAAAATAAGAAAAAAACAAAAAAACCCAAAATTTCTAGGTGAACGAATGCTGACTAATTGAGCGCTAAGTTTAAGGAAAATTGTTGATTTAATAATTTTAAGTAATTTAAAAATAACGAAAGAATTCATTATTATTATTATTTATGTACATTGTTAAATACACGACGCGAGCGGAGCAGTGTGTAGCCGAAGCTGAAACTTAAATTGAAGCTGATAAACTGAGAAACTGATGCCCCGAAGTCGATGGTGTGAAGCTTGAAGCGCTGGAGGAGATCCGGACGACTCTACGTTTTGTCTTTTTTTTTCTTTTTTTTTTAATTTCATTTATTATTTTGGAGGTTCACAGGAGAAGCAACCTACTAAAATATGTGACGATTTTATATAATATTACTTATTCCGCAATAATTTAGAAAAATATTCGTATGCTACGAGATCCGGAGTATAAAATAGTGTATATTTAAAAATTTATATTTTACCCCCTTATTAGGGAAACTGTATGTAGATAAAAAGAAATAAATATTATATATTGGAAACAACTTCCAAACAACTGATTTAACTATTTTACTTAAATCCTTAATTGAAATACGTCCATTTTTTTGATATTTCTTAGCATTACACTTTCGTCACGAGAATTTTAAATTAATGGTAAATTGAATGGAATTTGTTGTGCAAAGAAATATAAGAAAAACATTTAAAAACTTACATTTTTACTAGTATTTTTGCACCAAACGAATTCTCGTAATGTTCTGGCTCATTTTCTCGTGGTTAGAATTTCTTGTCGAGTGTCTGTTTGTTAGTAAAACTAATTAAAATAAAAGAAGTCGATTATTTCTTAATTTGCTTGAACTCTTTAGTACGAAATTCGAACGGATAGATGGCGCTTCAAAATGCCTGGCGGAAAAAAGGTAGTTTTTACGTCGTCCTGTTCACGGTGTTAACGGATTTCAGTAAGCAATCTGAGGATTTTTGGAAATTTCTCGATTTTAATGGTAGAATGTAACTAAATAATTACACCAAAATTAATAAATTCATTTGTTTTGTATGCAAGTCCTTTAAAAGTAGGTGAAAGTATGTTTTAAGACCCTTTTTGAGGTATTTTTGAATTTCTCACACAAAATTTCCTGCTTTTTATGTGGCTTTTCGATCGCTGCTAACTTCATAGCTGTTTAATTTATCGTACAAAGTTTCATTTGGTGTTATTTATTTAGTTATTTCTTCAGTCAATATAAATAAAATTGTGTTTTGTTTTTTCAACTATCGATTGCCAGAAGAAATAAAATTTAAGTTGATGTGGGGACTTGATAAAAACCCATCAAATCCTACTCAAACCTAGGTGGCACTGGTGTAGAAACTATTCAAAATTTGTTGAGTAGCGCAGTAGCTGCAATAAATATAGGCGGCCATTTAAAAAAATTCCTTAATAACGGTGCATACGAGAGATTTGTGTTAGTGTGCGTGGAAAAAATCAACAGCAATTTAAAAAAAAAAACCAAATGCATACACCCACACATACACAACATCAAAAGCTGGCGGAAATGTCAAAGATGGCGGCCGATTTGTTGTCTCCGGACGGTGCTTCTTGCGCTGGGGTAAATTCGTGAATTCGAGTTGAAGATTAATATGCAAAAAGCGTGCTCAAGCGTGATTTAAGTGATCGAAATTGAATGAGATTTTGCCGATACGATCAATGCGCGATCAAGGAAACCCGGTAAATTGCTTAAAGTCGCTAAATTCTCGGTGAAATTGAGTTGAGAAGAAAAAGGAGTTTCGCATACCAGAGGAGCCCGATTTTGTGTTTTTTTTTTTGTTATTTTGTATTATTTTCTTGTTTTTACCTTTTTATTTTCTTAAGTACGACGAAGAACTGTTTTTTCCTTGTGTGTTTTTTATTAATAAAAACCTAAAAGACATTTTTCAATTTAATTTAATGTTTTCATTAATTTTTAGAGCTTTCCACGAATAAAGGAAAAGAAGGAATTTTTCTCTTTTGTTTTTCTTCTTGTAAGAAGAAATACCGATAAAGCGCGGGTGTAAGAAGAACATGAAATGATACGAAAATTGTGAATAAAATAAATAATTCCGTGGAAGGAGGGCCGCTGCCGAATCGCGCCGAAGGAGCACCTCATTTTCGAATGTGATTTATTCTGTCCGCGGCGGAAGAATTTGAAGGACACTCGTTTTTTCGCTCCCCTGCGCCCCAAAAGACGTTGAACCTTTTTTAAGAAGGAGTAGTGTTTTTGTTTGTTTCCTTCTTCTCCCCCTTAGAAATGTGATTTTTAATTTATTTTATATTTTTTCCGGCAGTGTGAAATTTTTCCTTATCGAGTGCGCTACTAGAAAAGAATTGTTGAACTTTTCTATTTATTTAAATGAATTTACGAAACGAAAGAATCCCCACTGTCACCGGTTTTAGCACCGGTAGCTGCAGACAATTTATACAGCGATAAATAAATAACTTAAAATGTGCTGCTGCTGTAATAAATTTTATTTTTGCTGAGATCGAAACAGAAGACCATCAATGAATAAATGAGGGTCACGGAGGTGAGGAGGACATCACCGTCATTATTATCAGGAGCACCAGGAGCCCCAATCACAAAAGATATTGAGGTGATAATTTCCAGTGGATCGCCGGTGCCTCGGGTCGGCTGTAATTATTTTGGTTGGAGGGGGTCCTAAAGGGTGTCGTTGCCTCGCCAAAAAAAAAAAAAAAAAAAAAAACCGATAAGAAATAAATATAAACATTAAAACGGCTTCCTTCCTCAGTGCCTCAAAAGTAAAGAAGAAAACAACAAATTGGAATTTTCCGTGTTAATTGACTGGAGATAAAAAAGAAAAACAAATAGTAATAATTTCTATATATAAACGTGTTTATTATTATGATTATTAATAATTTTTTTATTATTTAAAGGATATATTTAATAAGAGAAAAAAAACAGCTCCGTTTTGGTCCCTCACCTCCCAAACCTCACCGCGGTCATGTCCGTCCTGTCGCCAGCAATTGTGCTCTTAGCCTTACAAGCGATCGTATTGCAAAAATTCGAGCCGGTCTCCTCATCGTCATCAAGTCGACAAAGTAATAATAACAACAACAATAATAATAATAATAGTAAGCAGGGTGAAGGTTCTGGAAATGGTACCGCATTATCCCCGGATATTATTTCACAATTTACCCTCCCCGGAACGGGGGAGGGGAGTAGTTATTTTACGCATATGGCTTATGATAAGCCACGATCAATTCTATATGCGGGCGCAACAAATAAAATCATTCAATTAAATGAGGATCTCAAAGTAATCAAGCAGGCGATCACGGGTCCAATTCATGATAGCCCCCAATGTTATGCGGGCGGTGGATGTCCCGAAGATGTTGAAACAGTACAAACAACAAATCATAATAAGATTTTAATAGTTAATCCGATTGGTGAAACTTTGATAGCTTGCGGCAGTACCAGACAGGGAGCATGCCAAATTTATAATTTAACAACATTCCCCGATTCACCGAAATTTATAGCGACTCCACTGGCTGCCAACGATGAACATTCGTCAACGTACGCATTTATAGGACCCTCACAGTATGCGACATGGAAACGAGAAAATATTCTCTATGTGGGAACAACATTTACAAACATTGGGGAGTATCGGCACGATGTTCCAGCAATCTCATCCCGTAAATTGGACAGCCTTAACTATGCCGAATATTCGATCCAGCAGTCGATAATTAATATCGATGTTAAGTATCGTGACCATTTTCTGGTCGATTATGTTTACGGTTTCAATTCATCCGATTACACGTATTTTGCGATCGTTCAGAAGCAATCTCATCTCGCCGAGGAGGCCGGCTATGTGACTCGGTTGGCGCGAATTTGTATCACCGATTCGAATTATGAAAGCTACACTGAAATCACAATTCAGTGTCTTGTGACACAGAACAATATCGACTACAACATTCTGAGGGATGCGAAAATTACTGTAGCTGGACAAAAACTCGGCCAGCAGCTCGGAATTAAGCGGGATGATTATGTTCTGGTTGCCGTCTTCTCGCCCTCGAAGGAGATCACAAATCAGCCAGAACCAAAATCTGCGATGTGCATTTATAGTCTCAAGGAAATCGAGGAGCTGTTCATCGAAAATGTTCACATGTGTTTCAATGGGACGATCAAGGACCGCAATTTGGGGTACATTTCAGGGACTATTAACGACGGGAAATGTCCTATGGCTGGGGTAAGTAAAAAACCTTCTTCTCTAATTTTAAGACCTCTCTTGTTAGGCAGAATTATATTTCGGGACCTCCATAATTTTAAAACTTATTTTATTTTATCTTTACCTTATCTATAATTTTGAATTCTTTAATATTGGGGTGCCTTTATAGATTTTGAGAAATTCTTTTTTTATTATATTATAGAGGTATAATTTAGTGACCTTTTTATTTTAGTTGGAGATCGCAATTTTACGCTGTTATAAAAAATTATTAAAAATCAAACAACTTTCTAATAATTATTTTTACAGTCACTAGGGAATATTTACAATTTCTGTTCAGCCGGATTAAAAATTAGTGGAGTCTCACCAGTTAGGGCTCAAGCCCTTTTCCACTTTGAGAATGAATCAATTACATCGGTGACTGCAACAACAACAGGGCCACATTCTTTAGCTTTTTTAGGTACTGAAGACGGAAGCATAAAAAAGGTAATTAGAGATCTTAAGCAATAAAATATAAATGTAATTATTACTTTTTTCTTACATAGGTTTTAATATCGGGCCAAACACCTGGAGAATATGAAGAGATAAAAGTTGACCCAGGTAACAGGATCTTGCCAGACACAATGATGTCACCAAAAAAGGATTATCTCTACATTTTGTCAAAAAAGAAGGTATATACATATATTTTTTTCAAGTATAGAAGTAAAAATGTTATTAATTTCACAGATTACAAAACTTCGTGTAGAGCACTGTGGGGTCTACACGAACTGTTCAAGTTGCCTTGAGTCGCGGGACCCCTTCTGCGGTTGGTGCTCCCTCGAAAAACGTTGTACAGTTCGAAGTGCCTGCCAAAAGGATACTAGCGCCGCCCGGTGGCTGTCACTAGGAAGTGGCCAACAATGTATCGATTTTGAATCGATTGTGCCAGATAAAATTCCAATTTCTGAATTGACAACTGTTCAATTAATAATTCGAACCCTACCGGAACCATTAAATGCAAAATATCGATGCGTTTTTGGGAATTCTACACCAATCGATGCAGAAGTTTTAGAAAATGGACTGTCATGCCTAACGCCACCTATTGAACAGAGACCTGTAATTGAGCCGAATAAAGATCATGTTCTCGTTCCGTTGTCGGTTCGTAGTTCTGAAACGAATAAAGATTTTGTTTCGAGATCTTTTGCATTTTTCGATTGTACACGCCACAATACGTGTCGGGAGTGCGTGAAAAGTCAGTGGGGCTGCAGCTGGTGCATTTTTGACAATAAATGCGTCCATCAAATGGGACAGTGCAGGAATATGGAGAATATAATTGCTAAGGAGGAGGTGGGTAGATTTGATTAAATATAATTTATTTATTAAATTTTACATCTCTGTTGGGTTTGGGTTCACTCACCTTGAAGTTATATATTTTTATATGTAATTTTTTCAGATGTGCCCACACTTTAAGCATCAAACAACACCAATTCTTCTCCCTGTAAATGTCCTCAAGGAGATTCGTCTTGAGATTGAGAATCTTCCGAAACCGAAAAGTGCTCACACCGGCTTCCTCTGTACAGTAAATATTGAAGGGGCTGTGATGCTCCTTCCAGCGCGTGTTGAATCCAACAAGTACGTTGTCTGCGAAAAGACACAGGTAAATTAAAAAGCAAAAATAAATTTTTTCAAAATCTAAAACAATTTATATTTACAGTACTTTTACGAGGTGAACACAAACGAATACGTAGCAAAAGTTGATGTAACATGGAATCGACAACATTACATAGATACAGCATCGGTAATATTGTACAAATGTGACATTTTGGGGTCTCATCGAGAGCATGCAGATTGCAGTCTATGTGTGACCCGTGACCCAAAATATCAATGTTCATGGTGCGGAAATTCTTGCGTTTACAATGAGACATGCCCCGTTGATAAGCCGAACGAATGTCCACGGCCTCGAATTGATATGATTAAACCCCTAAGTGGTCCCATTGAAGGCGGGACACTTGTTACAATTGAGGGGAGCAACTTGGGAATTAAGGAGGAGGATGTACGAGGCAAAATAAGTATCGGGAATGTTCCCTGTGAGCTTGTTAATTATGAGATTTCTGTTAAAATTGAGTGCCGAACAGGAGCTGTTTCTCATGAGATAACCGCACCGATAAAAGTTGCTAATGATGCTGGATACACGGAATCAAGTGTACAGTTCCAGTTTAAGGATATTAAATTGGAGGGCCTACATCCAACAATGGGTCCTAAAAGTGGTGGCACCCAACTATCGTTAATTGGTAAATATTTAAATATTGGATCACATATTCGAGCATTTCTCGACGATTATGAATGTTACATAAACGTAACCCAGGCGTCGAGCAGTCGCTTGACCTGCATAACATCGGCTGCCCGCCAGGCGGAACCGATTAGGACCCTAACACTTGTCGTCGATGGTGCAAATAGATCGTTTAGCTGCAATCCGTACGACCATAGACACAATTATCCTTATTTATATGGATCGTGCAGCATTTACAATTACACTCAGGATCCGAAAATAATGCAAATTAAGCCTCTGAGAAGTTTTGCTAGTGGCGGACGAATGCTTACAGTGCATGGAACAAATCTTGATTCAATTCAGAAACCCGAAATTGAGGTATTTTTCGATGAGGAACGAATTAATAAGAGTTCATGTTTTGTAATTAATTCAAATCAAATGGAATGTCCGTCTCCGCCGGTTAATTCAAAATTTGTCGCATACAAAAAATCTGTTGAGCAGCTACAGAGCAATCAGGTGGATTATGACAGCCTACAGAAAAGAAGTATTGCTGAAAGTAGCAGCTATTTTACAACAATTGGATATTTTTCAATACCGACTGGGGGCAGTGATCCGGCGGCGCTAAAAATTCGAGAGACTCAATTGAGCTTACAAATCGGTTTTGTTATGGATAATGTTCAATCAGTGCGAGACCTCAGCAAGGATTTCTCAAGCATTCGGAGCACGATCGTTTACGTTGATGATCCTAACTACTTTTCATTTCCTAACGGAATGAAGCTGTACAAGGGGGACACTCTCGTCATCGAAGGGGAGAGCCTCAACATCGCCTCCGATGAGACTGATGTCAATGTAACGATTGGGATCCAACAGTGCAACGTCACAAGTCTGGCCCTCACTCAGCTGGTTTGTACCCCGCCTGAGCAGCAGCCCCTCGCCACTGATGAGAATGGAATCGAAACGAACGCTGATCTGCCTCTGGTCGTTGTGAGAGTAGGCCGTTCGCTAAGGTTTCCAATTGGGTACCTGAAATATGAGCTCCTGAAACCCTACACATTTTCTCATGCTATGGTCGGGATTGCGATTGGCATCGTAATAATTGTGATCCTCCTGGTCGTTATTTTGGTCGTTTACAGACGAAAGAGTACGCAGGCAGAGCGGGAGTATAAAAGAATCCAGATCCAAATGGATACGCTCGAGAGCAACGTGCGACTCGAATGTAAGCAGGCGTTTGCCGAACTCCAGACAGACATGACGGATCTTACCGCCGACCTCGAGAGCACCGGTATACCAACCTTGGATCATGTTAATTATATCATGAAGGTATTCTTTCCGGGAGTCTCTGATCATCCTGTCCTGAATTCCCCGAAGGTAAGGATTTTCTGTCCCTTACTTAAAACAAATGGTTTATTACTAATTTTTTAAATTTTTTTTTTTTAAATCTAGCTGCGGCTTAACACTCCCAGAACTAATTATGACACAGCCATGCTCCAGTTTGAACAATTAATCAGCAACAAATATTTTGTTCTGGCATTTATTGAGACCCTTGAGGCACAGAAATCTTTCAATATTAGAGACAAGTAAGTTGCAAAACCAAAAAGTAATATTCTTAATATCAACAGTAAGATAAAAGTTAATTTTAAGCTATTTTTCTTACCTTCTAAATATTCCTCTTCCGCAGGGTGAACGTGGCCTCTCTTTTGATGATCGTGCTGATGAATAAAATGGAGTATGCAACTGAAATTCTAAAATGTCTCCTTCTCCGTCTGATCGACAAGAGCGTGATGACGAAACACCCCCAATTGATGCTCCGCCGGACGGAGAGTGTCGTCGAGAAAATGCTAACAAATTACATGGCAATTTGCATGTACGATTATTTAAAGGAGTACGCCGGCTCGAGCCTCTTCCTGTTGTTCAAAGCGATTAAGCATCAGATTGAAAAGGGTCTTGTTGACGCAGTAACGAACGATGCCCGATATTCGCTGTCCGAGGAGAAATTGCTCAGGGAACAGATCGAGCATTCGATTGTGACCCTTCATATTGTACAGGATGATCTTGACGAGAAAGTCCAGTGTAAAGTTCTCGACTGGGACACAATATCCCAGGTGAAATCAAAAATTTTGGATGCCCTCTTCAAAAATACCCCCTTCTCGATGAGACCCTCGGTACATGAGGTCGATCTCGAATGGCGGCACGGTCGCGGGGGTCATCTAACTCTTCAGGATGAGGATTTGACGACGAAAACAATCAACGGATGGAAAAGGCTTAACACTTTGGCACATTATGGGGTCAAGGAGTCAGCTGTCATGTCCCTGATTGCTAGACAAAATGACAGCTATAACATTAATTACAGCAAGCAGCAGCCTTATCATAATTGTGAGTTATATTTTATATTTTCGATTATATTTTGACAACAGATTCAGTTTGAGGTCTTAAGACAAAAATATTTCTTCAATTATTATTATTAATAGTTTATATTTGAATTTTTTAACGGAGCAGTGCCCTGTTTTTTCTTCTCTTATTTTAGTTTACTACATAAACAACTCACAGTCCCATATTATAATTAATGGTGATCTGGAATCGGGGCTACAGCAGCCGAGAATATTTCATTTAGTTAAGCCCCTTCTCGCTGATCATCATATGAATGTGAAAAATTCCGCCCTTTCGACAGCGGGAGCGGAACGTACGCATAAAGCGATACCGGAAATATTTTTAACTCGGCTGCTCGCGACAAAAGGGACAATACAAAAATTTGTTGATGATTTTTTTGCAACAATATTAACTGTAAACGAGGAACTCCCACCGGCAGTTAAATGGCTTTTCGATTTATTAGACGAAGCGGCACGACGGCACGGCATCATAGATCAGGAAATTGTTCATGCGTGGAAATCGAACAGTTTGCCGCTCCGATTTTGGGTTAATTTCATAAAAAATCCTGATTTCATATTTGATATTAATAAAACGACCACCGTCGATGCCTGCCTTAGTGTTATTGCACAAACCTTTATGGATGCCTGCTCGACAACGGAGCATCGGCTGGGAAAGGATTCGCCCTCGAATAAGCTCCTCTTTGCTAAAGTAAATGTTCGCTAAAACCTTGATCCTGAAAATTGGATGTGCGATTATTAATTATGTTTCTTTTTTTTCCAAAAAATACATACATATTCTAGGACATTCCACAGTATCGTGATATGGTGAAGCAATTTTACCGGGAAGTCGCCCGATTACCTCAAATCAGTGACCAAGAAATGGGAACTGCAATGCAACAGCTCTCCGTTCAGCAGAGCGACGAATTTGATACGATTGCGGCTCTTAAAGAGCTCTATATTTACGTCACAAAATATAGAGACCAGGTAAGAATTTTTTCCAACAATTCGGTTTTCACTTTTTAAGTATTAAATTTAAATAAAAACCAAAAATTAAAAAAAAAAAAACAAAAAAACAAAAAAAATACAGATCATGCAGACACTTGAGGTTGATATTAATTGCAAGAAAATGCATCTTGCGCATAAACTTGAAAATGTGGCCTGCACCCTAGATGGTGAAGAGACATCAGCCTGCTGACAAAAAAATCAAAAAAGTAAGTGCTAATCTATCCACTGCTATAAAAATTCGTGCTTAGGGGGTTTATTTTATTACAGATGACATGAGCCTTCTAAATGGTGACATAATCTCGGTCAACAATTTGACTACGACTGATCTAAAATGCCTGCTCCTTCTATATTAAAATGGACTCGTCAATTTTTCTTCGAAAATAAACAGAAAAAACAAAAAAAAAAAAAACTAAAAAAAAACATAATAATAATAATAATAAAAAAAAACAAAAACATTTGATATTAAGGCTGCAAAAACAAAACAAACAAAAAATTGTACATTCATTTTCTATTGCCATTGTAAAGTAATATGTGTTCGTTTTTAGTTTTCAATTAATTAATTTTCTTTTTCTTCGTTTTTTTGAAAAAGGTTAGAAAAACGATAAAAAGAAAAACAGAGGAATTGTTTTTAAATTGCCAACTTAGTTACTACCTAAATAAATAGGTCATATATATATACATATATATATATATATATGTATATATATATTTGCGATAGAAAATGGCGTAAAGGTGCAACAGACAGACAAACAAACAAACAAAACAGCCATTCAAAACCGGGCAGTAGACGATTATGAATTTTTCTTCCGCAAGGAGTAGGCTTTTTTGTAAGTAGGTAAAATAGGTAAAACGAAATGACGAATTTTTTTTATACGAGTTATATATGTAAGCCAGACCGAACACACCGACGAAAATTGAGAAAGAAAAGCGTAGTATGTTTTTATTACGATTTTTATTTTTTTATTTTTCTAGTGTTAATACTTAGGACATACGAAAACTCAAAAGTAAGATAGGCCATCGAATTGCCAATCCATTTTTTTCGCTCTCTATTATATATATATATGTTTTTTTATTTTTTATTTTATCCATCGACTGCAATGTTTTTTTCCTCTTTTTTATATGCATTTTTTTAATTGTGATATATTTTTTATATACTGTATAGACAAGTTTTTTTTTTTTTTTTTGTATCGAACTACTTAATTACGTTTTACAGCTGTAATTTAGAGTGTAAGATCTCTTTATTTTTATAAGACACAAGAATCCTCATTTCCCTCATCCTCACATATCCCCCTCCCCTTTCCCGGCAGTTCCCTTTTTGACTCTACATTTTTAAGACATATATTTAGGTCCTACAAAGCATATATATATGCATAAAGACATCATCCCAGTGAATTGCCGAGATATATTCATAAGCGTCTGCTGCGTTGACTATAAAGACAAACAAACAAAAATAGATATAAGAATAAAAAAAACATCGGGAATAAAGTTTAAAAATGAAAAAAAGTTAATTAAAATGATTTAATGATAGAACAAACAAATATTTAAAAAAAAAAAATGAAAGGGTTAATTAAATCGCTTGTCTCGGTACATGCGTGTATCCAATTTGTAAATTTTTCGTATAAATCCAGCGTAGGAACAGACAGACAGACATACATTCATAAGTTCTAAAAAATAAATAAAGAAAACAGATAAAGAAGAGAAATAAGAAAAAATGCTAACGTACTTATAGCGTACATTAAGTCACTCGAATTCCTTCCATCGTTAGGATGACCTTATTTTCTTTCTTTTTTTGGGGAAAATATATATATTTAATATTATATATATCACTGTAGCTTTTCATTGCCTCCCCTCTGCCCTTCCCTTGTCCTACGAAGGCCATAGAAAAATTATATAAAAATTACTTAAGAATTTTTATTTTGCTGTTTAAGTTCTGTATTATTTAAGCGCTTCGAAAAAAACATGTTCATTTTACAACGAAGAAAAAAATATAATTGGTGTTATATATATATATATATATTTTTTGTTGCATTCAAATCCCTAGACGAAGGGCATAAGATCGTCAGGACAAACACAAGCAACAATTTGGCCAAGATTAAATGACCGATTTTTATTTGTTTTTTGTACGTTTTGTTTGCCTTACAGTCACCAGTTTTTCAGCCTGATTAAAGGCCCAGGAAAAAATATACTATATATATATATACTATACTAATCGATTCTATGGAGTGTCCTGATCAACGTTTCCTCTTGAGACCCTTCTAGGTCCTTGTAATCGCAGAACATCGAGCAAAGATTCATTTAAAAGAGGAGGCGATCACCTTTCCAACGATACCCCATTTCTTGGGATATGTCAGAACATGTAAAAGGCAGAGGGTGAATAATAAAAATAAGGTAATTTTTCCCATAGAAAGTTTTTATGTGTATATTTATTTGTCCGTTTTGTCCGTCAACTTTGAGCTCGGATAACTTTGTTACTTACTTTTAAAAAGTTCTGAAAATTCATACCCGGGTATTTCCAATTGTGCTTTTTCAGAACATCACCTGAAAATTAAAATAGAATCATCCCTTCCTATTGTATTTTTGATTTTAAAAAATATATACCGATTTCTGAGGGTCAATTTTATAAAAAACTGAATTTTCGATATGAAAGAAAAAGCCAAAACTACAAAGCTCAAAGTGTCCAATTAATAAAAATATTAAACTATTAAAAGTAAAAATTGAAATTCTGCAATTTCTTCCTCTAGACATTTCCAGTTTTTGCCTAGTATTATCTAGTTATTTTGCTTAGAGTCGATTTAGCCAAAAAACCGGATCCGGGGAGCTCTATTTTAGAAAATAATTTTTTTTGCCTCTATAGGGCTTAAGAAATGCAAGGGAAAATGTAAAAATTGAAATTCTGCCATTTCTTCCTCTAGACTTTTCCGGTTTTAGGCTAGAATCATCTAGTTATTTTGCTTAGAGTCGATTTAGCCAAAAAACCGGATCTGGGGAGCTCTATTTTAGAATTTATTATTTTGCTAGAATACTATAAAAATGTCTGTGACCAACTCGAAGGAGAAAAATTATTTTATTACATGTTCCTATCCATAATAAGGATTAAAAATAGTGAGGATGTTTGTTTCCCCACTTTACCTGCATTTCTTCTTCTCTATAAAGCATTTTGCTCGACTATAAGATTAAAATTTGTTTTATTTAATGAAGAAATTGCAGAACTTTTGGGTAAAATCGGATTCAGCTCATTGGACAGCCCTGCACATTGGATAGCGGAGCTTTGAACGGTGGCGCCTCGGCGGTGAATGGTGGTGACAACTCTTTGCAGCTGTCACTTTGTAAACTTCGGGGGGAACTCTGTTTGTTGTGTTTACCTCCAGATTGTGGCAGATTGCGTTGTTTTTGCGTCAATTTTCCGGTGGCGCAGGCGTTTTTCGGGGTTTTTATTTTGTTTTTCCTGTTTTAAAGCGAAACTCGGAAAAATTGCGATATTCATTTTTCTCGCCCGCTCCTCCATTTCCCGGCGGCGGGATTTGTTCGGTTTGAAAAAGTGGAGTAAGAACAAAAGACGTGACAAAAACTTTGTTTTGACTGGGAAAATAAGAGAAGAAGGAAATTCGGATCAATAGAAGAAGAAAGACAGATAAACAAAAAAGTATGTTTTGATGAAATTTGTTTATTCCTTTATTTCATGTTTTGTTGTTTGTTGTTGTGGGTGCTTCGCATGGGTCCGAATTGAGGGATTTTTTCTCGTTTCTTCTGTGGTTTTTGCAAAAAAATCTGTGGAGTCGTGATTTTGTGCGGTCGAAATTTTTCCAGTCACTACCACGCCCACGGGAGGCCTCCCGGAAAAACGAAAAGTTTAATTGAAATGATGGAACTTTCCGCGGACACAGCCAGCGAATATTTTGCGACTTTGAATACGATCGCTCGGAAAATCTCAATAGACATCGATGAGACAAAGTCTAATTATGAGCACATCTGGAGCCAGCTGAGCCCCACCGAACAGAAGGATATCATCAATGAGACTCTCATCCGGCCGGAAATAGCGCTCCGGTATTTTGATAATTTTTCAACATCGTCCTCATCCTCGTCGGTGACTCTTTCAAACGTCGACGAAGAGGACGATCACGAGGAGGGGGAGGAGCCGGTGGTGGAGTACCGGCGACGCCCTCCCGCTCCCCCGGAGCAGACTAAACTGAAGAAATCTTGTGATAAATTAAATACCAAAAATATCTACAGCTACGACGGGAAGAACATTGGATCATTTTCCGCCCAAAAGACTGGATCAAGAATTGTTAACGATGAGGTGATTGGGGTCTTTCGGGACGAACACTCGGCCCCATTCAGTTATAAAACGAAAAGCCAAATTAATTTGAAACTGTTCACCGACACAAACGCTAATTGTAGGGCCACCGAAGTCCATCAGGCGCTCGTTCAGCTTCAAAAATATCAAAAATTGTCAGCTGCCACAAAGGCTGGGGCGCATCCAGTCAAAGGGTCCCACCATTCCGATTCGAAGGGATTCGATAAAATCGATGGAGTCTGCGTCGGTGGCGGCGGTTACGAGCGATTTTATAATGACCAAAAATCTCAAAGTAATTTAACTTTAATGATGGACCCCACAACAATTGCCCCTTCCGCCTCCGGTCCCGATTCGGATGATATTAAAGGGAATTTTCTATCGAAATTCATTTGTAAAAATTCTCTAATTTTTAATGCGGGCACAAATCTCATCATAAAAGCGAATCAAGTAGCCAGCGGTCAGTCGGCCATCGATGAGGAGGACGAGGGCCTAAATTTAATTAAAAATGTAAGCTACAGCGGTCTCACCTCGTCCTCATCCGTTCCCTCCGAGGAGGAGGAAGAGAAGCAAATCTGCGAAGATTCAAAGTTACTTCTTGAAAACGATGAGCTCCGGAAGGGATTCGATTTTCTGAATAACTGGTAGAGAGTTTTTTTTTTTTCCTTTTTTTAGGGCAAATTAATGTGTGAAATCTTAAAAAAAAAATAAAAGTTTTTTATATGTTTGTGGGAAAACATGGTAGTTTTATTAATAAATTCCCTGAAATAGAGCACGGTTCCGTTTTAATTTTTAATGTTTAAGAACAAAAAATTTACTTTTACTATACTAAGGTTTTAAGCTCACAAAGCCCCAGCAGAAATAAATTAAAGGGTCCTGAATCTTCGTTAAAAACGTTAAATTTTAAAATTTATGCGATTTGCATGAAAAAAGGAGGCTTAAATTGAAAAACTTTATTTTAAACAACTTTACCTTTTTACGTATTAAAATTGTTATGTAAATATATATTTTACAAGTCTCTGGACTTTTCTGTATTTTGCCTAGAATCATCTAATTATCCTACCGAGAGTCGATTTAGCAAGAAAACCCAATCTAGGGAGCCGTATTTTAGAAAATAGTTTTTTTTTACCTGTATATGGCTGAAAAAATGCACTGAAAAATGTAAAAATTGAAATTCTGCGATTTTTTCCTCTAGACTTTCCTGTTTTTTGCCTAGAATCATCTAATTATCATACCAAGAGTCGATTTAGCCAAAAATCCCAATCCAGGGAGTCGTATTTAAGAAATTAGTTTTTTTACTTGTACATGGCTGAAAAAATGCACTGAAAAATGTACAAATTGAAATTCAGCGATTTTTTCCTCTAGACTTTCCTGTTTTTTGCCTAGAATCATCTAATTATCATACCAAGAGTCGATTTAGCCAAAAATCCCAATCCAGGGAGTCGTATTTTAGAAATTAGTTTTTTTACTTGTACATGGCTGAAAAAATGCACTGAAAAATGTACAAATTGAAATTCTGCGATTTTTTCCTCTAGACTTTCCTGTTTTTTGCCTAGAATCATCTAATTATCATACCAAGAGTCGATTTAGCCAAAAATCCCAATCCAGGGAGTCGTATTTAAGAAATTAGTTTTTTTACTTGTACATGGCTGAAAAAATGCACTGAAAAATGTACAAATTGAAATTCAGCGATTTTTTCCTCTAGACTTTCCTGTTTTTTGCCTAGAATCATCTAATTATCATACCAAGAGTCGATTTAGCCAAAAATCCCAATCCAGGGAGTCGTATTTTAGAAATTAGTTTTTTTACTTGTACATGGCTGAAAAAATGCACTGAAAAATGTACAAATTGAAATTCTGCGATTTTTTCCTCTAGACTTTCCTGTTTTTTGCCTAGAATCATCTAATTATCATACCAAGAGTCGATTTAGCCAAAAATCCCAATCCAGGGAGTCGTATTTTAGAAATTAGTTTTTTTACTTGTACATGGCTGAAAAAATGCACTGAAAAATGTACAAATTGAAATTCTGCGATTTTTTCCTCTAGCCTTTTCTGTTTTTTGCCTAGAATCATCTAATTATCATACCAAGAGTCGATTTAGCCAAAAATCCCAATCCAGGGAGTCGTATTTTAGAAATTAGTTTTTTTACTTGTACATGGCTGAAAAAATGCACTGAAAAATGTACAAATTGAAATTCTGCGATTTTTTCCTCTAGCCTTTTCTGTTTTTTGCCTAGAATCATCTAATTATCATACCAAGAGTCGATTTAGCCAAAAATCCCAATCCAGGGAGTCGTATTTTAGAAATTAGTTTTTTTACTTGTACATGGCTGAAAAAATGCACTGAAAAATGTACAAATTGAAATTCTGCGATTTTTTCCTCTAGACTTTCCTGTTTTTTGCCTAGAATCATCTAATTATCATACCAAGAGTCGATTTAGCCAAAAATCCCAATCCAGGGAGTCGTATTTTAGAAATTAGTTTTTTTACTTGTACATGGCTGAAAAAATGCACTGAAAAATGTACAAATTGAAATTCAGCGATTTTTTCCTCTAGACTTTCCTGTTTTTTGCCTAGAATCATCTAATTATCATACCAAGAGTCGATTTAGCCAAAAATCCCAATCCAGGGAGTCGTATTTTAGAAATTAGTTTTTTTACTTGTACATGGCTGAAAAAATGCACTGAAAAATGTACAAATTGAAATTCTGCGATTTTTTCCTCTAGCCTTTTCTGTTTTTTGCCTAGAATCATCTAATTATCATACCAAGAGTCGATTTAGCCAAAAATCCCAATCCAGGGAGTCGTATTTTAGAAATTAGTTTTTTTACTTGTACATGGCTGAAAAAATGCACTGAAAAATGTACAAATTGAAATTCTGCGATTTTTTCCTCTAGCCTTTTCTGTTTTTTGCCTAGAATCATCTAATTATCATACCAAGAGTCGATTTAGCCAAAAATCCCAATCCAGGGAGTCGTATTTTAGAAATTAGTTTTTTTACTTGTACATGGCTGAAAAAATGCACTGAAAAATGTACAAATTGAAATTCAGCGATTTTTTCCTCTAGACTTTCCTGTTTTTTGCCTAGAATCATCTAATTATCATACCAAGAGTCGATTTAGCCAAAAATCCCAATCCAGGGAGTCGTATTTTAGAAATTAGTTTTTTTACTTGTACATGGCTGAAAAAATGCACTGAAAAATGTACAAATTGAAATTCTGCGATTTTTTCCTCTAGCCTTTCCTGTTTTTTGCCTAGAATCATCTAATTATCATACCAAGAGTCGATTTAGCCAAAAATCCCAATCCAGGGAGTCGTATTTTAGAAATTAGTTTTTTTACTTGTACATGGCTGAAAAAATGCACTGAAAAATGTACAAATTGAAATTCAGCGATTTTTTCCTCTAGACTTTCCTGTTTTTTGCCTAGAATCATCTAATTATCATACCAAGAGTCGATTTAGCCAAAAATCCCAATCCAGGGAGTCGTATTTTAGAAATTAGTTTTTTTACTTGTACATGGCTGAAAAAATGCACTGAAAAATGTACAAATTGAAATTCTGCGATTTTTTCCTCTAGCCTTTTCTGTTTTTTGCCTAGAATCATCTAATTATCATACCAAGAGTCGATTTAGCCAAAAATCCCAATCCAGGGAGTCGTATTTTAGAAATTAGTTTTTTTACTTGTACATGGCTGAAAAAATGCACTGGAAAATGTACAAATTGAAATTCAGCGATTTTTTCCTCTAGACTTTCCTGTTTTTTGCCTAGAATCATCTAATTATCATACCAAGAGTCGATTTAGCCAAAAATCCCAATCCAGGGAGTCGTATTTTAGAAATTAGTTTTTTTACTTGTACATGGCTGAAAAAATGCACTGAAAAATGTACAAATTGAAATTCTGCGATTTTTTCCTCTAGCCTTTTCTGTTTTTTGCCTAGAATCATCTAATTATCATACCAAGAGTCGATTTAGCCAAAAATCCCAATCCAGGGAGTCGTATTTTAGAAATTAGTTTTTTTACTTGTACATGGCTGAAAAAATGCACTGAAAAATGTACAAATTGAAATTCTGCGATTTTTTCCTCTAGCCTTTTCTGTTTTTTGCCTAGAATCATCTAATTATCACACCAAGAGTCGATTTAGTCAAAAATCCCAATCCAGGGAGTCGTATTTTAGAAATTAGTTTTTTTACTTTTACATGGCTGAAAAAATGCACTGAAAAATGTACAAATTGAAATTCTGCGATTTTTTCCTCTAGCCTTTTCTGTTTTTTGCCTAGAATCATCTAATTATCATACCAAGAGTCGATTTAGCCAAAAATCCCAATCCAGGGAGTCGTATTTTAGAAATTAGTTTTTTTACTTGTACATGGCTGAAAAAATGCACTGAAAAATGTACAAATTGAAATTCTGCGATTTTTTCCTCTAGCCTTTTCTGTTTTTTGCCTAGAATCATCTAATTATCATACCAAGAGTCGATTTAGCCAAAAATCCCAATCCAGGGAGTCGTATTTTAGAAATTAGTTTTTTTACTTGTACATGGCTGAAAAAATGCACTGAAAAATGTACAAATTGAAATTCTGCGATTTTTTCCTCTAGCCTTTTCTGTTTTTTGCCTAGAATCATCTAATTATCATACCAAGAGTCGATTTAGCCAAAAATCCCAATCCAGGGAGTCGTATTTTAGAAATTAGTTTTTTTACTTGTACATGGCTGAAAAAATGCACTGAAAAATGTACAAATTGAAATTCTGCGATTTTTTCCTCTAGCCTTTTCTGTTTTTTGCCTAGAATCATCTAATTATCATACCAAGAGTCGATTTAGCCAAAAATCCCAATCCAGGGAGTCGTATTTTAGAAATTAGTTTTTTTACTTGTACATGGCTGAAAAAATGCACTGGAAAATGTACAAATTGAAATTCAGCGATTTTTTCCTCTAGACTTTCCTGTTTTTTGCCTAGAATCATCTAATTATCATACCAAGAGTCGATTTAGCCAAAAATCCCAATCCAGGGAGTCGTATTTTAGAAATTAGTTTTTTTACTTGTACATGGCTGAAAAAATGCACTGAAAAATGTACAAATTGAAATTCTGCGATTTTTTCCTCTAGCCTTTTCTGTTTTTTGCCTAGAATCATCTAATTATCACACCAAGAGTCGATTTAGTCAAAAATCCCAATCCAGGGAGTCGTATTTTAGAAATTAGTTTTTTTACTTGTACATGGCTGAAAAAATGCACTGAAAAATTTAAAAATTGAAATTCTGCTGTTTTTTCCTCTAGACTTTCCTGTTTTTTGCCTAGAATCATCTAATTATCACACCAAGAGTCGATTTAGTCAAAAATCCCAATCCAGGGAGTCGTATTTTAGAAATTAGTTTTTTTACTTTTACATGGCTGAAAAAATGCACTGAAAAATGTACAAATTTAAATTGTGCGATTTTTTCCTCTAGACTTTCCTTGGTTTTGCCTAGAATCATCTAATTATCACACCAAGAGTCGATTTAGCCAAAAATCCCAATCCAGGGAGCTGTATTTTAGAAAATAGTTTTTTTACCTGTATAAGGCTGAAAAAATGCACTGAAAAATGTAAAAATTTAAATTCTGCGATTTTTTCCTCTAGACATTTCTGTTTTTTGCCGAGAATCATCTAATTATCATACCAAGAGTAGATTTAGCCAAAAATCCCAATCCAGGGAGTCGTATTTTAGAAATTAGTTTTTTTACTTGTACATGGCTGAAAAAATGCACTGAAAAATGTAAAAATTGAAATTCTGCGATTCTATCCTCTAGCCTTTCCTTGGTTTTGCCTAGAATCATCTAATTATCACACCAAGAGTCGATTTAGCCAAAAATCCCAATCCAGGGAGCTGTATTTTAGAAAATAGTTTTTTTACCTGTATAAGGCTGAAAAAATGCACTGAAAAATGTAAAAATTTAAATTCTGCGATTTTTTCCTCTAGACATTTCTGTTTTTTGCCGAGAATCATCTAATTATCATACCAAGAGTAGATTTAGCCAAAAATCCCAATCCAGGAAGTCGTATTTTAGAAATTAGTTTTTTTACTTGTACATGGCTGAAAAAATGCACTGAAAAATGTAAAAATTGAAATTCTGCGATTCTATCCTCTAGCCTTTCCTTGGTTTTGCCTAGAATCATCTAATTATCATACCAAGAGTAGATTTAGCCAAAAAACCCAATCCAGGGAGCCGTATTTTAGAAAATAGGTTTTTTACCTGTGTATGGCTGATAAAATGCACTGAAAAATGTAAAAATTGAAATTCTGCGATTTTTTCCTCTAGACTTTTCTGTTTTTTGCCTAGAATCATCTAATTATCATACCAAGAGTCGATTTAGCCAAAAATCCCAATCCAGGAAGTCGTATTTTAGAAATTAGTTTTTTTACTTGTACATGGCTGAAAAAATGCACTGAAAAATGTAAAAATTGAAATTCTGCGATTCTATCCTCTAGCCTTTCCTTGGTTTTGCTTAGAATCATCTAATTATCACACCAAGAGTAGATTTAGCCAAAAATCCCAATCCAGGGAGTCGTATTTTAGAAATTAGTTTTTTTACTTGTACATGGCTGAAAAAATGCACTGAAAAATGTAAAAATTGAAATTCTGCGATTTTTTCCTCTAGACTTTTCTGTTTTTTGCCTAGAATCATCTAATTATCATACCAAGAGTAGATTTAGCCAAAAATCCCAATCCAGGAAGTCGTATTTTAGAAATTAGTTTTTTTACTTGTACATGGCTGAAAAAATGCACTGAAAAATGTAAAAATTGAAATTCTGCGATTCTATCCTCTAGCCTTTCCTTGGTTTTGCCTAGAATCATCTAATTATCATACCAAGAGTAGATTTAGCCAAAAAACCCAATCCAGGGAGCCGTATTTTAGAAAATAGGTTTTTTACCTGTGTATGGCTGATAAAATGCACTGAAAAATGTAAAAATTGAAATTCTGCGATTTTTTCCTCTAGACTTTTCTGTTTTTTGCCTAGAATCATCTAATTATCATACCAAGAGTAGATTTAGCCAAAAATCCCAATCCAGGAAGTCGTATTTTAGAAATTAGTTTTTTTACTTGTACATGGCTGAAAAAATGCACTGAAAAATGTAAAAATTGAAATTCTGCGATTCTATCCTCTAGCCTTTCCTTGGTTTTGCTTAGAATCATCTAATTATCACACCAAGAGTAGATTTAGCCAAAAATCCCAATCCAGGGAGTCGTATTTTAGAAATTAGTTTTTTTACTTGTACATGGCTGAAAAAATGCACTGAAAAATGTAAAAATTGAAATTCTGCGATTCTATCCTCTAGCCTTTCCTTGGTTTTGCCTAGAATCATCTAATTATCACACCAAGAGTCGATTTAGCCAAAAATCCCAATCCAGGGAGCTGTATTTTAGAAAATAGTTTTTTTACCTGTATAAGGCTGAAAAAATGCACTGAAAAATGTAAAAATTTAAATTCTGCGATTTTTTCCTCTAGACATTTCTGTTTTTTGCCGAGAATCATCTAATTATCATACCAAGAGTAGATTTAGCCAAAAATCCCAATCCAGGAAGTCGTATTTTAGAAATTAGTTTTTTTACTTGTACATGGCTGAAAAAATGCACTGAAAAATGTAAAAATTGAAATTCTGCGATTCTATCCTCTAGCCTTTCCTTGGTTTTGCTTAGAATCATCTAATTATCACACCAAGAGTAGATTTAGCCAAAAATCCCAATCCAGGGAGCTGTATTTTAGAAAATAGTTTTTTTACCTGTATAAGGCTGAAAAAATGCACTGAAAAATGTAAAAATTTAAATTCTGCGATTTTTTCCTCTAGACATTTCTGTTTTTTGCCGAGAATCATCTAATTATCATACCAAGAGTAGATTTAGCCAAAAAACCCAATCCAGGGAGCCGTATTTTAGAAAATAGGTTTTTTACCTGTGTATGGCTGATAAAATGCACTGAAAAATGTAAAAATTGAAATTCTGCGATTTTTTCCTCTAGACTTTTCTGTTTTTTGCCTAGAATCATCTAATTATCATACCAAGAGTAGATTTAGCCAAAAATCCCAATCCAGGAAGTCGTATTTTAGAAATTAGTTTTTTTACTTGTACATGGCTGAAAAAATGCACTGAAAAATGTAAAAATTGAAATTCTGCGATTCTATCCTCTAGCCTTTCCTTGGTTTTGCTTAGAATCATCTAATTATCACACCAAGAGTAGATTTAGCCAAAAATCCCAATCCAGGGAGCTGTATTTTAGAAAATAGTTTTTTTACCTGTATAAGGCTGAAAAAATGCACTGAAAAATGTAAAAATTTAAATTCTGCGATTTTTTCCTCTAGACATTTCTGTTTTTTGCCGAGAATCATCTAATTATCATACCAAGAGTAGATTTAGCCAAAAAACCCAATCCAGGGAGCCGTATTTTAGAAAATAGGTTTTTTACCTGTGTATGGCTGATAAAATGCACTGAAAAATGTAAAAATTGAAATTCTGCGATTTTTTCCTCTAGACTTTTCTGTTTTTTGCCTAGAATCATCTAATTATCATACCAAGAGTCGATTTAGCCAAAAATCCCAATCCAGGAAGTCGTATTTTAGAAATTAGTTTTTTTACTTGTACATGGCTGAAAAAATGCACTGAAAAATGTAAAAATTGAAATTCTGCGATTCTATCCTCTAGCCTTTCCTTGGTTTTGCTTAGAATCATCTAATTATCACACCAAGAGTCGATTTAGCCAAAAATCCCAATCCAGGGAGCTGTATTTTAGAAAATAATTTTTTTACCTGTATAAGGCTGAAAAAATGCACTGAAAAATGTAAAAATTTAAATTCTGCGATTTTTTCCTCTAGACATTTCTGTTTTTTGCCGAGAATCATCTAATTATCATACCAAGAGTAGATTTAGCCAAAAATCCCAATCCAGGGAGTCGTATTTTAGAAATTAGTTTTTTTACTTGTACATGGCTGAAAAAATGCACTGAAAAATGTAAAAATTGAAATTCTGCGATTCTATCCTCTAGCCTTTCCTTGGTTTTGCCTAGAATCATCTAATTAGCATACCAAGAGTCGATTTAGCCAAAAAACCCAATCCAGGGAGCCGTATTTTAGAAAATAGGTTTTTTACCTGTGTATGGCTGATAAAATGCACTGAAAAATGTAAAAATTGAAATTCTGCGATTTTTTCCTCTAGACTTTTCTGTTTTTTGCCTAGAATCATCTAATTATCATACCAAGAGTAGATTTAGCCAAAAATCCCAATCCAGGGAGTCGTATTTTAGAAATTAGTTTTTTTACTTGTACATGGCTGAAAAAATGCACTGAAAAATGTAAAAATTGAAATTCTGCGATTCTATCCTCTAGCCTTTCCTTGGTTTTGCCTAGAATCATCTAATTAGCATACCAAGAGTCGATTTAGCCAAAAAACCCAATCCAGGGAGCCGTATTTTAGAAAATAGGTTTTTTACCTGTGTATGGCTGATAAAATGCACTGAAAAATGTAAAAATTTAAATTCTGCGATTTTTTCCTCTAGACATTTCTGTTTTTTGCCGAGAATCATCTAATTATCATACCAAGAGTAGATTTAGCCAAAAATCCCAATCCAGGGAGTCGTATTTTAGAAATTAGTTTTTTTACTTGTACATGGCTGAAAAAATGCACTGAAAAATGTAAAAATTGAAATTCTGCGATTCTATCCTCTAGCCTTTCCTTGGTTTTGCCTAGAATCATCTAATTATCATACCAAGAGTAGATTTAGCCAAAAAACCCAATCCAGGGAGCCGTATTTTAGAAAATAGGTTTTTTACCTGTGTATGGCTGATAAAATGCACTGAAAAATGTAAAAATTGAAATTCTGCGATTTTTTCCTCTAGACTTTTCTGTTTTTTGCCTAGAATCATCTAATTATCATACCAAGAGTCGATTTAGCCAAAAATCCCAATCCAGGAAGTCGTATTTTAGAAATTAGGTTTTTTACTTGTACATGGCTGAAAAAATGCACTGAAAAATGTAAAAATTGAAATTCTGCGATTCTATCCTCTAGCCTTTCCTTGGTTTTGCTTAGAATCATCTAATTATCACACCAAGAGTCGATTTAGCCAAAAATCCCAATCCAGGGAGCTGTATTTTAGAAAATAATTTTTTTACCTGTATAAGGCTGAAAAAATGCACTGAAAAATGTAAAAATTTAAATTCTGCGATTTTTTCCTCTAGACATTTCTGTTTTTTGCCGAGAATCATCTAATTATCATACCAAGAGTAGATTTAGCCAAAAATCCCAATCCAGGGAGTCGTATTTTAGAAATTAGTTTTTTTACTTGTACATGGCTGAAAAAATGCACTGAAAAATGTAAAAATTGAAATTCTGCGATTCTATCCTCTAGCCTTTCCTTGGTTTTGCTTAGAATCATCTAATTATCACACCAAGAGTCGATTTAGCCAAAAATCCCAATCCAGGGAGCTGTATTTTAGAAAATAATTTTTTTACCTGTATAAGGCTGAAAAAATGCACTGAAAAATGTAAAAATTTAAATTCTGCGATTTTTTCCTCTAGACATTTCTGTTTTTTGCCGAGAATCATCTAATTATCATACCAAGAGTAGATTTAGCCAAAAAACCCAATCCAGGGAGCCGTATTTTAGAAAATAGGTTTTTTACCTGTGTATGGCTGATAAAATGCACTGAAAAATGTAAAAATTGAAATTCTGCGATTTTTTCCTCTAGACTTTTCTGTTTTTTGCCTAGAATCATCTAATTATCATACCAAGAGTCGATTTAGCCAAAAATCCCAATCCAGGAAGTCGTATTTTAGAAATTAGGTTTTTT
Organism: Dysmachus trigonus; assembly: GCA_949715965.1. Classification (NCBI taxonomy): domain Eukaryota; kingdom Metazoa; phylum Arthropoda; class Insecta; order Diptera; family Asilidae; genus Dysmachus; species Dysmachus trigonus. The sequence continues at coordinate 5,064,002 of OX454324.1, forward strand.
ACTTGTACATGGCTGAAAAAATGCACTGAAAAATGTAAAAATTGAAATTCTGCGATTCTATCCTCTAGCCTTTCCTTGGTTTTGCTTAGAATCATCTAATTATCACACCAAGAGTCGATTTAGCCAAAAATCCCAATCCAGGGAGCTGTATTTTAGAAAATAATTTTTTTACCTGTATAAGGCTGAAAAAATGCACTGAAAAATGTAAAAATTTAAATTCTGCGATTTTTTCCTCTAGACATTTCTGTTTTTTGCCGAGAATCATCTAATTATCATACCAAGAGTAGATTTAGCCAAAAATCCCAATCCAGGGAGTCGTATTTTAGAAATTAGTTTTTTTACTTGTACATGGCTGAAAAAATGCACTGAAAAATGTAAAAATTGAAATTCTGCGATTCTATCCTCTAGCCTTTCCTTGGTTTTGCCTAGAATCATCTAATTATCATACCAAGAGTAGATTTAGCCAAAAAACCCAATCCAGGGAGCCGTATTTTAGAAAATAGGTTTTTTACCTGTGTATGGCTGATAAAATGCACTGAAAAATGTAAAAATTGAAATTCTGCGATTTTTTCCTCTAGACTTTTCTGTTTTTTGCCTAGAATCATCTAATTATCATACCAAGAGTCGATTTAGCCAAAAATCCCAATCCAGGAAGTCGTATTTTAGAAATTAGGTTTTTTACTTGTACATGGCTGAAAAAATGCACTGAAAAATGTAAAAATTGAAATTCTGCGATTCTATCCTCTAGCCTTTCCTTGGTTTTGCTTAGAATCATCTAATTATCACACCAAGAGTCGATTTAGCCAAAAATCCCAATCCAGGGAGCTGTATTTTAGAAAATAATTTTTTTACCTGTATAAGGCTGAAAAAATGCACTGAAAAATGTAAAAATTTAAATTCTGCGATTTTTTCCTCTAGACATTTCTGTTTTTTGCCGAGAATCATCTAATTATCATACCAAGAGTAGATTTAGCCAAAAATCCCAATCCAGGGAGTCGTATTTTAGAAATTAGTTTTTTTACTTGTACATGGCTGAAAAAATGCACTGAAAAATGTAAAAATTGAAATTCTGCGATTCTATCCTCTAGCCTTTCCTTGGTTTTGCCTAGAATCATCTAATTAGCATACCAAGAGTCGATTTAGCCAAAAAACCCAATCCAGGGAGCCGTATTTTAGAAAATAGGTTTTTTACCTGTGTATGGCTGATAAAATGCACTGAAAAATGTAAAAATTTAAATTCTGCGATTTTTTCCTCTAGACATTTCTGTTTTTTGCCGAGAATCATCTAATTATCATACCAAGAGTAGATTTAGCCAAAAATCCCAATCCAGGGAGTCGTATTTTAGAAATTAGTTTTTTTACTTGTACATGGCTGAAAAAATGCACTGAAAAATGTAAAAATTGAAATTCTGCGATTCTATCCTCTAGCCTTTCCTTGGTTTTGCCTAGAATCATCTAATTAGCATACCAAGAGTCGATTTAGCCAAAAAACCCAATCCAGGGAGCCGTATTTTAGAAATTAGTTTTTTTACTTGTACATGGCTGATAAAATGCACTGAAAAATGTAAAAATTGAAATTCTGCGATTTTTTCCTCTAGACTTTTCTGTTTTTTGCCTAGAATCATCTAATTATCATACCAAGAGTCGATTTAGCCAAAAATCCCAATCCAGGGAGTCGTATTTTAGAAATTAGTTTTTTTACTTGTACATGGCTGAAAAAATGCACTGAAAAATGTAAAAATTGAAATTCTGCGATTCTATCCTCTAGCCTTTCCTTGGTTTTGCCTAGAATCATCTAATTAGCATACCAAGAGTCGATTTAGCCAAAAAACCCAATCCAGGGAGCCGTATTTTAGAAAATAGGTTTTTTACCTGTGTATGGCTGATAAAATGCACTGAAAAATGTAAAAATTGAAATTCTGCGATTTTTTCCTCTAGACTTTTCTGTTTTTTGCCTAGAATCATCTAATTATCATACCAAGAGTCGATTTAGCCAAAAATCCCAATCCAGGAAGTCGTATTTTAGAAATTAGTTTTTTTACTTGTACATGGCTGAAAAAAATGCACTGAAAAATGTAAAAATTGAAATTCTGCGATTCTATCCTCTAGCCTTTCCTTGGTTTTGCTTAGAATCATCTAATTATCACACCAAGAGTCGATTTAGCCAAAAATCCCAATCCAGGGAGCTGTATTTTAGAAAATAATTTTTTTACCTGTATAAGGCTGAAAAAATGCACTGAAAAATGTAAAAATTTAAATTCTGCGATTTTTTCCTCTAGACATTTCTGTTTTTTGCCGAGAATCATCTAATTATCATACCAAGAGTAGATTTAGCCAAAAATCCCAATCCAGGAAGTCGTATTTTAGAAATTAGTTTTTTTACTTGTACATGGCTGAAAAAATGCACTGAAAAATGTAAAAATTGAAATTCTGCGATTCTATCCTCTAGCCTTTCCTTGGTTTTGCCTAGAATCATCTAATTATCATACCAAGAGTAGATTTAGCCAAAAATCCCAATCCAGGGAGTCGTATTTTAGAAATTAGTTTTTTTACTTGTACATGGCTGAAAAAATGCACTGAAAAATGTAAAAATTGAAATTCTGCGATTCTATCCTCTAGCCTTTCCTTGGTTTTGCCTAGAATCATCTAATTAGCATACCAAGAGTCGATTTAGCCAAAAATCCCAATCCAGGGAGCTGTATTTTAGAAAATAGTTTTTTTACCTGTATAAGGCTGAAAAAATGCACTGAAAAATGTAAAAATTTAAATTCTGCGATTTTTTCCTCTAGACATTTCTGTTTTTTGCCGAGAATCATCTAATTATCATACCAAGAGTAGATTTAGCCAAAAATCCCAATCCAGGAAGTCGTATTTTAGAAATTAGTTTTTTTACTTGTACATGGCTGAAAAAATGCACTGAAAAATGTAAAAATTGAAATTCTGCGATTCTATCCTCTAGCCTTTCCTTGGTTTTGCCTAGAATCATCTAATTAGCATACCAAGAGTCGATTTAGCCAAAAAACCCAATCCAGGGAGCCGTATTTTAGAAAATAGTTTTTTTACCTGTATATGGCTGAAAAAATGCACTGAAAAACGTAAAAATTTAAATTCTGCGATTTTTTCCTCTAGACATTTCTGTTTTTTGCCTAGAATCATCTAATTATCACACCAAGAGTCGATTTAGCCAAAAATCCCAATCCAGGGAGTCGTATTTTAGAAATTAGTTTTTTTACTTGTACATGGCTGAAAAAATGCACTGAAAAATGTAAAAATTGAAATTCTGCGATTCTATCCTCTAGCCTTTCCTTGGTTTTGCCTAGAATCATCTAATTATCACACCAAGAGTAGATTTAGCCAAAAATCCCAATCCAGGAAGTCGTATTTTAGAAATTAGTTTTTTTACTTGTACATGGCTGAAAAAATGCACTGAAAAATGTAAAAATTGAAATTCTGCGATTCTATCCTCTAGCCTTTCCTTGGTTTTGCCTAGAATCATCTAATTAGCATACCAAGAGTCGATTTAGCCAAAAATCCCAATCCAGGGAGCTGTATTTTAGAAAATAGTTTTTTTACCTGTATAAGGCTGAAAAAATGCACTGAAAAATGTAAAAATTTAAATTCTGCGATTTTTTCCTCTAGACATTTCTGTTTTTTGCCGAGAATCATCTAATTATCATACCAAGAGTAGATTTAGCCAAAAATCCCAATCCAGGAAGTCGTATTTTAGAAATTAGTTTTTTTACTTGTACATGGCTGAAAAAATGCACTGAAAAATGTAAAAATTGAAATTCTGCGATTCTATCCTCTAGCCTTTCCTTGGTTTTGCCTAGAATCATCTAATTAGCATACCAAGAGTCGATTTAGCCAAAAAACCCAATCCAGGGAGCCGTATTTTAGAAAATAGTTTTTTTACCTGTATATGGCTGAAAAAATGCACTGAAAAACGTAAAAATTTAAATTCTGCGATTTTTTCCTCTAGACATTTCTGTTTTTTGCCTAGAATCATCTAATTATCACACCAAGAGTCGATTTAGCCAAAAATCCCAATCCAGGGAGTCGTATTTTAGAAATTAGTTTTTTTACTTGTACATGGCTGAAAAAATGCACTGAAAAATGTAAAAATTGAAATTCTGCGATTCTATCCTCTAGCCTTTCCTTGGTTTTGCTTAGAATCATCTAATTATCACACCAAGAGTCGATTTAGCCAAAAATCCCAATCCAGGGAGCTGTATTTTAGAAAATAGTTTTTTTACCTGTATAAGGCTGAAAAAATGCACTGAAAAATGTAAAAATTTAAATTCTGCGATTTTTTCCTCTAGACATTTCTGTTTTTTGCCGAGAATCATCTAATTATCATACCAAGAGTAGATTTAGCCAAAAATCCCAATCCAGGAAGTCGTATTTTAGAAATTAGTTTTTTTACTTGTACATGGCTGAAAAAATGCACTGAAAAATGTAAAAATTGAAATTCTGCGATTCTATCCTCTAGCCTTTCCTTGGTTTTGCCTAGAATCATCTAATTAGCATACCAAGAGTCGATTTAGCCAAAAAACCCAATCCAGGGAGCCGTATTTTAGAAAATAGTTTTTTTACCTGTATATGGCTGAAAAAATGCACTGAAAAACGTAAAAATTTAAATTCTGCGATTTTTTCCTCTAGACATTTCTGTTTTTTGCCTAGAATCATCTAATTATCACACCAAGAGTCGATTTAGCCAAAAATCCCAATCCAGGGAGTCGTATTTTAGAAATTAGTTTTTTTACTTGTACATGGCTGAAAAAATGCACTGAAAAATGTAAAAATTGAAATTCTGCGATTCTATCCTCTAGCCTTTCCTTGGTTTTGCCTAGAATCATCTAATTATCACACCAAGAGTAGATTTAGCCAAAAATCCCAATCCAGGAAGTCGTATTTTAGAAATTAGTTTTTTTACTTGTACATGGCTGAAAAAATGCACTGAAAAATGTAAAAATTGAAATTCTGCGATTCTATCCTCTAGCCTTTCCTTGGTTTTGCCTAGAATCATCTAATTATCACACCAAGAGTAGATTTAGCCAAAAATCCCAATCCAGGAAGTCGTATTTTAGAAATTAGTTTTTTTACTTGTACATGGCTGAAAAAATGCACTGAAAAATGTAAAAATTGAAATTCTGCGATTCTATCCTCTAGCCTTTCCTTGGTTTTGCCTAGAATCATCTAATTAGCATACCAAGAGTCGATTTAGCCAAAAAACCCAATCCAGGGAGCCGTATTTTAGAAAATAGTTTTTTTACCTGTATATGGCTGAAAAAATGCACTGAAAAACGTAAAAATTTAAATTCTGCGATTTTTTCCTCTAGACATTTCTGTTTTTTGCCTAGAATCATCTAATTATCACACCAAGAGTCGATTTAGCCAAAAATCCCAATCCAGGGAGCTGTATTTTAGAAAATAGTTTTTTTACCTGTATAAGGCTGAAAAAATGCACTGAAAAATGTAAAAATTTAAATTCTGCGATTTTTTCCTCTAGACATTTCTGTTTTTTGCCTAGAATCATCTAATTATCACACCAAGAGTCGATTTAGCCAAAAATCCCAATCCAGGGAGTCGTATTTTAGAAATTAGTTTTTTTACTTGTACATGGCTGAAAAAATGCACTGAAAAATGTAAAAATTGAAATTCTGCGATTCTATCCTCTAGCCTTTCCTTGGTTTTGCCTAGAATCATCTAATTATCACACCAAGAGTAGATTTAGCCAAAAATCCCAATCCAGGAAGTCGTATTTTAGAAATTAGTTTTTTTACTTGTACATGGCTGAAAAAATGCACTGAAAAATGTAAAAATTGAAATTCTGCGATTCTATCCTCTAGCCTTTCCTTGGTTTTGCCTAGAATCATCTAATTATCACACCAAGAGTAGATTTAGCCAAAAATCCCAATCCAGGAAGTCGTATTTTAGAAATTAGTTTTTTTACTTGTACATGGCTGAAAAAATGCACTGAAAAATGTAAAAATTGAAATTCTGCGATTCTATCCTCTAGCCTTTCCTTGGTTTTGCCTAGAATCATCTAATTATCACACCAAGAGTAGATTTAGCCAAAAATCCCAATCCAGGAAGTCGTATTTTAGAAATTAGTTTTTTTACTTGTACATGGCTGAAAAAATGCACTGAAAAATGTAAAAATTGAAATTCTGCGATTCTATCCTCTAGCCTTTCCTTGGTTTTGCCTAGAATCATCTAATTATCATACCAAGAGTAGATTTAGCCAAAAATCCCAATCCAGGAAGTCGTATTTTAGAAATTAGTTTTTTTACTTGTACATGGCTGAAAAAATGCACTGAAAAATGTAAAAATTGAAATTCTGCGATTCTATCCTCTAGCCTTTCCTTGGTTTTGCCTAGAATCATCTAATTAGCATACCAAGAGTCGATTTAGCCAAAAAACCCAATCCAGGGAGCCGTATTTTAGAAAATAGTTTTTTTACCTGTATAAGGCTGAAAAAATGCACTGAAAAATGTAAAAATTTAAATTCTGCGATTTTTTCCTCTAGACATTTCTGTTTTTTGCCGAGAATCATCTAATTATCATACCAAGAGTAGATTTAGCCAAAAATCCCAATCCAGGAAGTCGTATTTTAGAAATTAGTTTTTTTACTTGTACATGGCTGAAAAAATGCACTGAAAAATGTAAAAATTGAAATTCTGCGATTCTATCCTCTAGCCTTTCCTTGGTTTTGCCTAGAATCATCTAATTATCACACCAAGAGTCGATTTAGCCAAAAATCCCAATCCAGGGAGCTGTATTTTAGAAAATAGTTTTTTTACCTGTATAAGGCTGAAAAAATGCACTGAAAAATGTAAAAATTTAAATTCTGCGATTTTTTCCTCTAGACATTTCTGTTTTTTGCCTAGAATCATCTAATTATCACACCAAGAGTAGATTTAGCCAAAAATCCCAATCCAGGGAGCTGTATTTTAGAAATTAGTTTTTTTACTTGTACATGGCTGAAAAAATGCACTGAAAAATGTAAAAATTGAAATTCTGCGATTCTATCCTCTAGCCTTTCCTTGGTTTTGCCTAGAATCATCTAATTATCATACCAAGAGTAGATTTAGCCAAAAATCCCAATCCAGGAAGTCGTATTTTAGAAATTAGTTTTTTTACTTGTACATGGCTGAAAAAATGCACTGAAAAATGTAAAAATTGAAATTCTGCGATTCTATCCTCTAGCCTTTCCTTGGTTTTGCCTAGAATCATCTAATTAGCATACCAAGAGTCGATTTAGCCAAAAAACCCAATCCAGGGAGCCGTATTTTAGAAAATAGTTTTTTTACCTGTATAAGGCTGAAAAAATGCACTGAAAAATGTAAAAATTTAAATTCTGCGATTTTTTCCTCTAGACATTTCTGTTTTTTGCCGAGAATCATCTAATTATCATACCAAGAGTAGATTTAGCCAAAAATCCCAATCCAGGAAGTCGTATTTTAGAAATTAGTTTTTTTACTTGTACATGGCTGAAAAAATGCACTGAAAAATGTAAAAATTGAAATTCTGCGATTCTATCCTCTAGCCTTTCCTTGGTTTTGCCTAGAATCATCTAATTATTACACCAAAAGTCGATTTAGCCAAAAAACCCAATCCAGGGAGTGGTATTTTAGAAATTAGTTTTTTCACTTGTACATGCCTGAAAAAATGCACTGAAAAATGTAAAAATTGAAATTCTGCGATTCTATCCTCTAGCCTTTCCTTGGTTTTGCCTAGAATCATCTAATTATCACACCAAGAGTCGATTTAGCCAAAAATCCCAATCCAGGGAGCTGTATTTTAGAAAATAGTTTTTTTACCTGTATAAGGCTGAAAAAATGCACTGAAAAATGTAAAAATTTAAATTCTGCGATTTTTTCCTCTAGACATTTCTGTTTTTTGCCGAGAATCATCTAATTATCATACCAAGAGTAGATTTAGCCAAAAATCCCAATCCAGGAAGTCGTATTTTAGAAATTAGTTTTTTTGCTTGTACATGGCTGAAAAAATGCACTGAAAAATGTAAAAATTGAAATTCTGCGATTCTATCCTCTAGCCTTTCCTTGGTTTTGCCTAGAATCATCTAATTATCACACCAAGAGTCGATTTAGCCAAAAATCCCAATCCAGGGAGTCGTATTTTAGAAATTAGTTTTTTTACTTGTACATGGCTGAAAAAATGCACTGAAAAATGTAAAAATTTAAATTCTGCGATTTTTTCCTCTAGACATTTCTGTTTTTGCCGAGAATCATCTAATTATCATACCAAGAGTAGATTTAGCCAAAAATCCCAATCCAGGAAGTCGTATTTTAGAAATTAGTTTTTTTGCTTGTACATGGCTGAAAAAATGCACTGAAAAATGTAAAAATTGAAATTCTGCGATTCTATCCTCTAGCCTTTCCTTGGTTTTGCCTAGAATCATCTAATTATCACACCAAGAGTCGATTTAGCCAAAAATCCCAATCCAGGGAGTCGTATTTTAGAAATTAGTTTTTTCACTTGTACATGGCTGAAAAAATGCACTGAAAAACGTAAAAATTTAAATTCTGCGATTTTTTCCTCTAGACATTTCTGTTTTTTGCCTAGAATCATCTAATTATTACACCAAAAGTCGATTTAGCCAAAAAACCCAATCCAGGGAGCTGTATTTTAGAAAATAGTTTTTTTACCTGTATAAGGCTGAAAAAATGCACTGAAAAATGTAAAAATTTAAATTCTGCGATTTTTTCCTCCAGCCTTTTCTGTTTTTTGCCTAGAATCATCTAATTATTACACCAAAAGTCGATTTAGCCAAAAAACCCAATCCAGGGAGCTGTATTTTAGAAAATAGTTTTTTTACCTGTATAAGGCTGAAAAAATGCACTGAAAAATGTAAAAATTTAAATTCTGCGATTTTTTCCTCCAGCCTTTTCTGTTTTTTGCCTAGAATCATCTAATTATTACACCAAAAGTCGATTTAGCCAAAAAACCCAATCCAGGGAGCTGTATTTTAGAAAATAGTTTTTTTACCTGTATAAGGCTGAAAAAATGCACTGAAAAATGTAAAAATTTAAATTCTGCGATTTTTTCCTCCAGCCTTTTCTGTTTTTTGCCTAGAATCATCTAATTATTACACCAAAAGTCGATTTAGCCAAAAAACCCAATCCAGGGAGCTGTATTTTAGAAAATAGTTTTTTTACCTGTATAATGCTGAAAAAATGCACTGAAAAATGTAAAAATTTAAATTCTGCGATTTTTTCCTCTAGACATTTCTGTTTTTTGCCTAGAATCATCTAATTATTACACCAAAAGTCGATTTAGCCAAAAAACCCAATCCAGGGAGCTGTATTTTAGAAAATAGTTTTTTTACCTGTATAATGCTGAAAAAATGCACTGAAAAGTGTAAAAATTTAAATTCTGCGATTTTTTCCTCTAGACATTTCTGTTTTTTACCGAGAATCATCTAATTATTACACCAAAAGTCGATTTAGCCAAAAAACCCAATCCAGGGAGCTGTATTTTAGAAAATAGTTTTTTTACCTGTATAATGCTGAAAAAATGCACTGAAAAATGTAAAAATTTAAATTCTGCGATTTTTTCCTCTAGACATTTCTGTTTTTTGCCTAGAATCATCTAATTATTACACCAAAAGTCGATTTAGCCAAAAAACCCAATCCAGGGAGCTGTATTTTAGAAAATAGTTTTTTTACCTGTATAATGCTGAAAAAATGCACTGAAAAATGTAAAAATTTAAATTCTGCGATTTTTTCCTCTAGACATTTCTGTTTTTTGCCTAGAATCATCTAATTATTACACCAAAAGTCGATTTAGCCAAAAAACCCAATCCAGGGAGCTGTATTTTAGAAAATAGTTTTTTTACCTGTATAAGGCTGAAAAAATGCACTGAAAAATTTAAAAATTTAAATTCTGCGATTTTTTCCTCTAGACATTTCTGTTTTTTGCCTAGAATCATCTAATTATTACACCAAAAGTCGATTTAGCCAAAAAACCCAATCCAGGGAGCTGTATTTTAGAAAATAGTTTTTTTACCTGTATAATGCTGAAAAAATGCACTGAAAAATGTAAAAATTTAAATTCTGCGATTTTTTCCTCTAGACATTTCTGTTTTTTACCGAGAATCATCTAATTATTACACCAAAAGTCGATTTAGCCAAAAAACCCAATCCAGGGAGCTGTATTTTAGAAAATAGTTTTTTTACCTGTATAATGCTGAAAAAATTCACTGAAAAATGTAAAAATTTAAATTCTGCGATTTTTTCCTCTAGACATTTCTGTTTTTTACCGAGAATCATCTAATTATTACACCAAAAGTCGATTTAGCCAAAAAACCCAATCCAGGGAGCTGTATTTTAGAAAATAGTTTTTTTACCTGTATAAGGCTGAAAAAATGCACTGAAAAATGTAAAAATTTAAATTCTGCGATTTTTTCCTCTAGACATTTCTGTTTTTTACCGAGAATCATCTAATTATTACACCAAAAGTCGATTTAGCCAAAAAACCCAATCCAGGGAGCTGTATTTTAGAAAATAGTTTTTTTACCTGTATAATGCTGAAAAAATGCACTGAAAAATGTAAAAATTTAAATTCTGCGATTTTTTCCTCTAGACATTTCTGTTTTTTACCGAGAATCATCTAATTATTACACCAAAAGTCGATTTAGCCAAAAAACCCAATCCAGGGAGCTGTATTTTAGAAAATAGTTTTTTTACCTGTATAATGCTGAAAAAATGCACTGAAAAATGTAAAAATTTAAATTCTGCGATTTTTTCCTCTAGACATTTCTGTTTTTTACCGAGAATCATCTAATTATTACACCAAAAGTCGATTTAGCGAGAAAACCCAATCCAGGGAGCTGTATTTTAGAAAATAGTTTTTTTACCTGTATAATGCTGAAAAAATGCACTGAAAAATGTAAAAATTTAAATTCTGCGATTTTTTCCTCTACACATTTCTGTTTTTTGCCTAGAATCATCTAATTATTACACCAAAAGTCGATTTAGCCAAAAAACCCAATCCAGGGAGCTGTATTTTAGAAAATAGTTTTTTTACCTGTATAAGGCTGAAAAAATGCACTCAAAAATGTAAAAATTTAAATTCTGCGATTTTTTCCTCTACACATTTCTGTTTTTTGGCTAGAATCATCTAATTATCATACAAGAGTCGATTTAGCCAAAGAACCCAATCCAGGGAGCCGTATTTTAGAAAATAGTTTTCTTACCTGTATATGGCTGAAAAAATGCACTGAAAAATGTAAAAATTGAAATTCTGCTATTTTTCCCTCCGCACTTTTCGGTTTTTGGCCTCGAATCATCTAGTTATTTGACTAAGACTCGAGTTAGCCAAAAATCCCGATCCGGTGAGTGCAGGGTATTTTCTTTGCATTGATTTTTTTTTATTTTTGTATTTGAAACTACAACTCTTCAAGAGCATCCAGTAAAAATCAGTTAAAATTTAACTGAATATTCTTGAAATTATACTTTATTATGCGTACAATTTACAAATAAAATACACTTTACCATATGCTCAAGAAAATTATCAAAGATATGCTTAAAATAAAGCGAATTAACTCTACCCGTATGGTTCTTTTTGTTGTTGTTTTATTTGAGGTGTGTTTGGTGAATGTGGTCAGGTGTCATTTGACGCTTTTAACGCCACTGTTCTAGATCCTTGGAATGCAATTTTTCTTGTAAACAACAACTGATTGCCAGGCAATTCGTAATCAGAGAATATCTGCTATCTATATTTTGCGTTCATACCGTTTTATCTGCCCGAGGCACAAATACCAGCTGACATAATACGGGCGACACCAACACCAACGAGCCAAGTCGCGGGCCTGCCGAGCGAGCCGAGAATCGATCAGGAGCAACAGGAGCCCAGAAATCGCAGCAAGCAAATCGAGTCAGCCGAGTTGAGCGATCAGCTGATTTGAAAAATCAATAATCGGCGCAGGTGAAACAAAAAAACTGCCCTTAAAAATGCAGGCAGTATAAGCAGGATAGCTATATACAGTCAACTTCATAAACAATGAAAGTGGGCAGGCGTAATAGGATCAGCTGTTCGTTGGTTGAAACGAATAGATAATTTCCCAGGAAGAGTAAACAAGTTCAATATACTTGCTGCTGAGAGAAGTCCCTTAAATGCGCATGCGTAACAAATTTAACAGTTAGAGAGTAAGAAATTTGAGAGAAGAGAATGAAACCACGGTAGAAACTCCCTTCAATCTTTTTAAGTAGCCAGAAAGAAAAAGATTCAGTGACTTGTTGGTAATGCATAAGTGTAGGTGTTCTAAAAACTTAAGCCGTTACCTGACGAATACTAAAAGAGATAAAATGAAAAGGTGAGAAAAATTTCCGTGAAATCAACAAGCAGAGTGATAGGGAAGGCCTTAGAGAACTTTTTTTTTATTTATCTTACCCGGTTGACAGCAGCCACTTTGTTTACATTTAGTTGAACCGTGGACAGTGTGGTGAAGTGCTGAAGGTAGGAAGAATATTCTGCGGTTTTTTCCTCTAGCCTTTTCTGTTTTTTGCCTAGAATCATCTAGTTATCATACCAAGAGTCGATTTAGCCAAAAATCCCAATCCCGGGAGTGGTATTTTAGAAATTAGTTTTTTTACTTGTACATGGCTGAAAAATGCACTGAAAAATGTAAAAATTGAAATTCTGCAATTTTTTCTTATAGACTTTCCTGTTTTTTGCCTAGAATCATCTAATTATCACACCAAGAGTCGATTTAGCCAAAATTCCCAATCCAGGGAGTGGTATTTTAGAAATTAGTTTTTTTACTTGTACATGGCTGAAAAATGCACTGAAAAATGTACAAATTGAAATTCTGCGATTTTTTCCTCTAGACTTTCCTGTTTTTTGCATGAAATCATCTAATTATTATACCAAGAGTCGATTTAGCCAGAAATCCCAATCCAGGGAGTCGTATTTTAGAAATTAGTTTTTTTACCTCTATATGGCTGAAAAAATGCACTGAAAAATGTAGAAATTGAAATTCTGCAATTTTTTCGTCTAGACTTTTCTGTTTTTTGCCTAGAATCATCTAATTATCATACAAAGAGTCGATTTAGCGAGAAATCCCAATCCCGGGAGTGGTATTTTAGAAATTAGTTTTTTTACTTGTACATGGCTGAAAAAATGCCCTGAAAAATGTAAAATTTGAAATTCTGCGATTTTTTCCTCTAGACTTTCCTGTTTTTTGCCTAGAATCATCTAATTATCATACCAAGAGTCGATTTAGCCAGAAATCCCAATCCCGGGAGTGGTATTTTAGAAATTAGTTTTTTTACTTGTACATGGCTGAAAAAATGCCCTGAAAAATGTAAAAATTGAAATTCTGCGATTTTTTCCTCTAGACTTTTCTGTGTTTTGCCTAGAATCATGTAATTATCATACCAAGAGTCGATTTAGCCAAAAATCCTAATCCAGGGAGTCGTATTTTAGAAATTAGTTTTTTTACCTGTATATGGCTGAAAAAATGCCCTGAAAAATGTAAAAATTGAAATTCTTCAATTTTTTCTTCTAGACTTTACTGTTTTTTGCATAAAATCATCTAATTATCATACCAAGAGTCGATTTAGCCAGAAATCCCAATCCCGGGAGTGGTATTTTAGAAAATAGTTTTTTCACCTGTATGTGGCTGAAAAAATGCCCTGAAAAATGTAAAAATTGAAATTCTGCGATTTTTTCCTCTAGACTTTTCTGTGTTTTGCCTAGAATCATCTAATTATCATACCAAGAGTCGATTTAGCCAAAAATCCCAATCCAGGGAGTCGTATTTTAGAAATTAGTTTTTTTACCTGTATATGGCTGAAAAAATGCACTGAGAAATGTAAAAATTGAAATTCTGCAATTTTTTCTTCTAGACTTTACTGTTTTTTGCATAAAATCATCTAATTATCATACCAAGAGTCGATTTAGCCAGAAATCCCAATCCCGGGAGTGGTATTTTAGAAAATAGTTTTTTCACCTGTATGTGGCTGAAAAAATGCCCTGAAAAATGTAAAAATTGAAATTCTGCGATTTTTTCCTCTAGACTTTTCTGTGTTTTGCCTAGAATCATCTAATTATCACACCAAGAGTCGATTTAGCCAAAAATCCCAATCCCGGGAGTGGTATTTTAGAAATTAGTTTTTTTACTTGTACATGGCTGAAAAATGCACTGAAAAATGTACAAATTGAAATTCTGCGATTTTTTCCTCTAGACTTTCCTGTTTTTTGCCTAGAATCATCTAATTATCATACCAAGAGTCGATTTAGCCAGAAATCCCAATCCCGGGAGTGGTATTTTAGAAAATAGTTTTTTCACCTGTATGTGGCTGAAAAAATGCCCTGAAAAATGTAAAAATTGAAATTCTGCGATTTTTTCCTCTAGACTTTTCTGTGTTTTGCCTAGAATCATCTAATTATCATATCAAGAGTCGATTTAGCCAAAAATCCCAATCCAGGGAGTCGTATTTTAGAAATTAGTTTTTTTACCTGTATATGGCTGAAAAAATGCACTGAAAAATGTACAAATTGAAATTCTGCAATTTTTTCGTCTAGACTTTTCTGTTTTTTGCCTAGAATCATCTAATTATCATACAAAGAGTCGATTTAGCGAGAAATCCCAATCCCGGGAGTGGTATTTTAGAAATTAGTTTTTTTACTTGTACATGGCTGAAAAAATGCCCTGAAAAATGTAAAAATTGAAATTCTGCGATTTTTTCCTCTAGACTTTTCTGTGTTTTGCCTAGAATCATGTAATTATCATACCAAGAGTCGATTTAGCCAAAAATCCTAATCCAGGGAGTCGTATTTTAGAAATTAGTTTTTTTACCTGTATATGGCTGAAAAAATGCCCTGAAAAATGTAAAAATTGAAATTCTTCAATTTTTTCTTCTAGACTTTACTGTTTTTTGCATAAAATCATCTAATTATCATACCAAGAGTCGATTTAGCCAGAAATCCCAATCCCGGGAGTGGTATTTTAGAAAATAGTTTTTTCACCTGTATGTGGCTGAAAAAATGCCCTGAAAAATGTAAAAATTGAAATTCTGCGATTTTTTCCTCTAGACTTTTCTGTGTTTTGCCTAGAATCATCTAATTATCATACCAAGAGTCGATTTAGCCAAAAATCCCAATCCAGGGAGTCGTATTTTAGAAATTAGTTTTTTTACCTGTATATGGCTGAAAAAATGCACTGAGAAATGTAAAAATTGAAATTCTGCAATTTTTTCTTCTAGACTTCACTGTTTTTTGCATAAAATCATCTAATTATCATACCAAGAGTCGATTTAGCCAGAAATCCCAATCCCGGGAGTGGTATTTTAGTAAATAGTTTTTTCACCTGTATGTGGCTGAAAAAATGCCCTGAAAAATGTAAAAATTGAAATTCTGCGATTTTTTCCTCTAGACTTTTCTGTGTTTTGCCTAGAATCATCTAATTATCATACCAAGAGTCGATTTAGCCAAAAATCCCAATCCAGGGAGTCGTATTTTAGAAATTAGTTTTTTTACCTGTATATGGCTGAAAAAATGCACTGAGAAATGTAAAAATTGAAATTCTGCAATTTTTTCTTCTAGACTTTACTGTTTTTTGCATAAAATCATCTAATTATCATACCAAGAGTCGATTTAGCCAGAAATCCCAATCCCGGGAGTGGTATTTTAGAAAATAGTTTTTTCACCTGTATGTGGCTGAAAAAATGCCCTGAAAAATGTAAAAATTGAAATTCTGCGATTTTTTCCTCTAGACTTTTCTGTGTTTTGCCTAGAATCATCTAATTATCACACCAAGAGTCGATTTAGCCAAAAATCCCAATCCCGGGAGTGGTATTTTAGAAAATAGTTTTTTCACCTGTATGTGGCTGAAAAAATGCCCTGAAAAATGTAAAAATTGAAATTCTGCGATTTTTTCCTCTAGACTTTTCTGTGTTTTGCCTAGAATCATCTAATTATCATATCAAGAGTCGATTTAGCCAAAAATCCCAATCCAGGGAGTCGTATTTTAGAAATTAGTTTTTTTACCTGTATATGGCTGAAAAAATGCACTGAGAAATGTAGAAATTGAAATTCTGCAATTTTTTCGTCTAGACTTTTCTGTTTTTTGCCTAGAATCATCTAATTATCATACAAAGAGTCGATTTAGCGAGAAATCCCAATCCCGGGAGTGGTATTTTAGAAATTAGTTTTTTTACTTGTACATGGCTGAAAAAATGCCCTGAAAAATGTACAAATTGAAATTCTGCGATTTTTTCCTCTAGACTTTCCTGTTTTTTGCATAAAATCATCTAATTATCATACCAAGAGTCGATTTAGCCAAAAATCCCAATCCAGGGAGTCGTATTTTAGAAATTAGTTTTTTTACCTGTATATGGCTGAAAAAATGCACTGAGAAATGTAGAAATTGAAATTCTGCAATTTTTTCGTCTAGACTTTTCTGTTTTTTGCCTAGAATCATCTAATTATCATACAAAGAGTCGATTTAGCGAGAAATCCCAATCCCGGGAGTGGTATTTTAGAAATTAGTTTTTTTACTTGTACATGGCTGAAAAAATGCCCTGAAAAATGTACAAATTGAAATTCTGCGATTTTTTCCTCTAGACTTTCCTGTTTTTTGCCTAGAATCATCTAATTATCATACCAAGAGTCGATTTAGCCAGAAATCCCAATCCCGGGAGTGGTATTTTAGAAATTAGTTTTTTTACTTGTACATGGCTGAAAAATGCACTGAAAAATGTAAAAATTGAAATTCTGCAATTTTTTCTTCTAGACTTTACTGTTTTTTGCATAAAATCATCTAATTATCATACCAAGAGTCGATTTAGCCAAAAATCCCAATCCAGGGAGTCGTATTTTAGAAATTAGTTTTTTTATCTGTATATGGCTGAAAAAATGCACTGAAAAATTTAAAAATTGAAATTCTGCGATTTTTTCCTCTAGACTTTTCTTCGCAGAATTTCCGGAATTTTCCTTCCGGAAATTCTGCGATTTTTTTCTCTAGACTTTTCTATTTTCTGCCTATCCGGTCATGCGTTAAATTGATTTCTCCTGGACTCCGCGGGATCCGTTATATACATATATTTATATAAATTGATAACTTGATAGACGCACTAAATCGTGGTGTTTCTCACCATAGTACCCTCAAATTGTGGCTCTGTTCTATTCAGATGTAGGTGCTCCTTTATATATATCTTTTTTTACTTTGATTTTGCAATTTTCAATATTTTTGCCAATTTTTACACTTAATGTAGAATGTTTATTATTATTTAAATATTCTCAAAAAAACAGCGCTAAGTACCATGTTTAAAAATTTTAAAAATTGACTTTCCAAAAAAACCGGCTCTAGGGTTAATTTTTTCTGTGTCATTAAGTGGATTGGATTAATTATTTTTATTGAATTTTACATACGTCGGAAGTAACCTTTAAATACGTCGGGAGTAACTTTTAATTTAAATTAACTTAATGCGTGCAGCCGGACGCATTAAATGTAAAATTCCGCCGAATTATTGCTGGAATCGACCGTTTAATTCAAAATGCAAAACGTGGAAGATCTGGAACGCGACCAAACTGAAATGGAACGCAATTTCCCCTTCGGTTTATATTTGACGGCTAATTCTTTGTGTCTCTCTGGCTCTCTCTCGTTAGTTGGCAGTTTGTTCCCGAATACATCGTTGGCCATGTCGCGTCGGATATAAAAATAATTAAATTAAAATATTTTAATCCTTCTAACGGGCACGGAAATCAGCTTACGGTTTAATTTAATCATCGAAATATCGATATACAATAAAAGTTTTCGCAAATATCGAGTAATAAGTGATGAATTTAAAAGAATAATTTTAAGAACATTTTACGGGCATCACTTAACGGTTAATTTGCAGAAAATCAAGTTTTGATGCAGACTACATGTGTCAGAAATAGAAATGTGGCAAATGAAGTTGTGAAACATTTTTTTCTTGTGTAAATCGTCGATTACATCGTGTTGGGTCGGTGTAAAATTATTCATTTAAAACAGGAATTTGCGGTTTAATTTTATCACTGAAATACAATAAAAATATTTGCAAATATTAAGTATAATAAATGACGGCTGTAAATACAAAAATGTTGGGGAATTGCACGGGCATTATTTAGCGTTTTAGTTGAATTCAAATTTTGTTGCCTACAACATGTGGCCAGACCAACTGAAAAGAATGAGGCGGACGTTATTAAAATGTAAGGGCTTCGTTTTTCATCATAATACAATATGTTTTTACGTTACTTATAAATACAATTTTTAATTAGTGATCCTTTAATTAATTAATTTTATTTTCAGATGTCTTTCAATAACAAATTCAATGGTCAAGTCAACGAGAATTTCATCAACAAATTCATATAAGAGGTGAGTCTTTATTTTGTGCTAGAATTTAATTTTTTGATATTTGATTTATATTTAACACTCGATTCAAATTTGAAAATTACTAAGTTTTATATTTGAAATTATCTTTTTGGAAGCTGTTTAATTTCGCTAAATAATTAGTATTTTTTCCCGGGATTTTATAAAAATTCTACATAAATAAAATAAGATATATTTTATTTTCTGTTTATTTCAGATGTACTTTCAACAACAAATTCAACGAAAAATACATATAATAGGTGAGTCTTTATTATTTTATTTTAGAATTTCATTGTTAGCGTTGTTCCTTTCGTAAAGTTTTCCTGGATTTTTATTTAATATGTGACTTAAATTTGGACCATTACTTAATTTGTTTATATTTGAAATTATCTTAAGAATTTATCTTACTTGAAACCATTTAATTTGCGTTTTTCCCGGAAATTTTTTAAAAATGCCCCCTTAATAAAATAAATTTTTTTTTTTTTTTTTAAATTACGCCTTTTTATTTATTAATATATTCATTAAACAAAAAACTTCATTTTAATTTCACCTTTTTTATTTTTGTGTGTTTGTGTGTGTATGAGGTATGTTTTGTGGCTTTAACCCCTAGCGGTGGATTTTTTTCCTGTAATAAATTGTGACGATTTCATATCGCATGTCTCTTCGGCGTGCAGACTGTAGGCCATTTCACATTTACAATCGCTAATTACTTCCAATTTTGATGTATATTTGGCCAAATTTGTACTGATCGCATTAGCGAAAGCCTGCTTCTGTTCGGGTGAAGATTGTTTATCGAAATTTTGTAGGGCAAATATCCATCCGCCGTCACCATGTACAATATCAACGCCCATATCACCGCTGTATTGAGGTTTGCTTCGTTTCTTTGCAACACGTCCTTCAGGTGTGGCGACAACTCGTGAATTGAAACCTGTGGATAATTTTAAAGATGTGTTTAGTTTTTCTTATTTTTACAAAATAATAAACTTGTAAACTTACCAACTATCTTCTCGCTAGGCAATCCTTCAACAGAAAGATCTCGTACAGGTCCAATTAAATGTAGGGCGATACCATCATTCTTTGCAATTTCATTAGTTACAGCTGCTCCAAGGAATTTTATCTGGAGGAAAAAAATAAATATTAGTCAATAAATGTTAAATTATGTCGATATTTTTTTAATTATTTACCGGATTTCCAAATTCGAGATGATCTCCGCGAACGGCGACAATGGCTTTGCTAGCGCCAGCCCTGAAGGGATAATCCAGGGCTAGATTGAATGCTTGGGCATCGGATGACAATAAATTTTTTGATCTTTCCTCGCGGAATTTGGCAAGGATTTCGTTGATTTTTTCGTTTGCAACATCTTCGAGTTCCTCGTGGACGGGACCATCAATATTCGCACTCTTAAGATCACCTTGGAAGTTGAGTTTTCCATGGGTGGTGAAGAAGTTCGGATACTTTTGAGTGTGATCATAGCCGATGACGGCAACATGGGCATCATTAATGCCGCGACTCTTTAGCTGATTGCGAAGTTCTGAGATTACTGGATTAATTAATTCTCCAAGTTTTTGCCTGCCGATGGATGTATCAACCACGAAAATAAAATCAGCCTTGCTGCTTGGCACCTTAGTCTGGAAGGTGGTTCCAATTGTTTTCTGTTCTTGGGTATTGGGGTTGCATTTTAGGCATTGTGTCGGTACTGTAACTGGAGGTACTCGAGTCGTGCAGCAGATGCATAGGCTGTGGCAATGTTGCAAGCAACGTCTTCCTTGTTGGCGGCCTTTTCAACAGCATGATTACAGGCCTCGCGGTATATTGCCGGGTTGATGAACAAATATCCTAGAATAAGGGGTGAGTACAGGTCGAATAGATCCTTGCAGATAGGCGATTTTTCGTGCTCGTGGGGTTGGGGTGCTACTGGTGGGCAGTTTCCAATTCCGTAGTCATTACCAAAATTAGCGTAGTTATCAGCGACGACACCGTTGGGTTGGGTAAAATCATCGTAGGGTTCTGCATTACCGTTTCCGAGCAGACCGCGTGTCTTAGCCGTGTAGAAACCATTGACGGTGACATGACAAATACGCAAATCAGTCGTGCACTTAACATTCACACCGTATTCACTCAGAGCGTTGACGGTGTAGTATCTTCTCCATGCGTGCAAGTCACCCTTGTGAACAGGGTATTCAGTGGGTTGGCCGTTCAGTTTGATGGCACCCTGATCGGTAATTTCGACGAAGCCTGTCTTATCGACGAGTACGATCGACTTCAGTTTGCCTTCTTTAAGATTTGCAATAACGCTGAAATTGTTGCTTACATAGTCTTGGGCGATGACATATTTGCAGGTGCTGGGGAACGCAATGTGGCGACCATCGAACGTGAAAATGTGCTCTCCGTCAGCGATGGTACCGCGCATATCGTAAGGTGGCAAGATATCGAACAGAGGACGTTGGAATTGCATAAGATACTC
Organism: Dysmachus trigonus; assembly: GCA_949715965.1. Taxonomy (NCBI): domain Eukaryota; kingdom Metazoa; phylum Arthropoda; class Insecta; order Diptera; family Asilidae; genus Dysmachus; species Dysmachus trigonus. Next base: position 5,084,827 of record OX454324.1, read on the forward strand.
GATGGGGTCCTCATTTCTCAAGAAATTGATTGGGCTAGATTTCAGACTGATCCAAGATGGCACCTGTTTGATAGTGTCCCATGTGTATGGCAGTGGGGAAGTGAGGCTACTCTGGAATCCTTCGCCCTGAAGGTACAAAATTAGGGAACGGATCGCACTAATGAAAGTTCCATATAACTCCTCAAGTTTCTGGACATCATCGACTTCGGTGTTGGTCAATTTTGCATTGATGTAGTCATGCAATTTAGCAATAAACTCTTTGCACTCCTCGGTGACGACATAGTCTTGCAATTGAATAATAAATTCATTAGCGAATGGCAGGATTTCGTTTATGAAAGTAAATTCGCCGATCTTCCCCTGTGTCCAATGAGTTGTAGTAAGCCTCAGCCTCTTTAGCGAAATCATCAATTTCCTTTGTCAAAGTCTTGAATAGCTCACTGATTAGTTCGCCGATTGGTTTGAAAATTTCCATTAGTGGCTTTCCGAGTTTATTAAGCTCAGCTTCGACTGATTTAAGTGATTTGAGGACACTTTCTAGAGACGAGCCAAGGATCCAGGGAGTGGTATTTTAGAAATTAGTTTTTTTACTTGTACATGGCTGAAAAAATGCACTGAGAAATGTACAAATTGAAATTCTGCTATTTTTTCCTCTAGACTTTTCTCTTTTTTGCCTAGAATCGACTAATTATCATACCAAGAGTCGATTTAGCCAAAAATCCCAATCCAGGGAGTCGTATTTTAGAAATTAGTTTTTTTACTTGTACATGGTTGAAAAATTGGACTGAAAAATGTAAAAATTGAAATTCTGCGGTTTTTTCCTCTAGACTTTCCTGTCTTTTGCCTAGAATCATCTAATTATCACACCAAGAGTCGATTTAGTCAAAAATCCCAATCCAGGGAGTCGTATTTTAGAAATTAGTTTTTTTACTTTTACATGGCTGAAAAAATGCACTGAAAAATGTAAAAATTGAAATTCTGCGATTTTCTCATCTAGATTTTCCTGTTTTTTGCCTAGAATCATCTAATTATCACACCAAGAGTCGATTTAACCAAAAATCCTAATCCAGGGAGTCGTATTTTAGAAATTAGTTTTTTTACTTTTACATGGCTGAAAAAATGCACTGAAAAATGTAAAAATTGAAATTCTGCGATTTTCTCATCTAGATTTTTCTGTGTTTTGCCTGGAATCATCTAATTATCATACCAAGAGTCGATTTAGCCGAAAATCCCAATCCAGGGAGTCGTATTTTAGAAATTAGTTTTTTTACTTGTACATGGTTGAAAAATTGGACTGAAAAATTTAAAAATTGAAATTCTGCGATTTTTTCCTCTAGACTTTCCTGTTTTTTGCCTAGAATCATCTAACTATCACACCAAGAGTCGATTTAGTCAAAAATCCCAATCCAGGGAGTCGTATTTTAGAAATTAGTTTTTTTACTTTTACATGGCTGAAAAAATGCACTGAAAAATGTAAAAATTGAAATTCTGCGATTTTCTCATCTAGATTTTTCTGTGTTTTCCCTGGAATCATCTAATTATCATACCAAGAGTCGATTTAGCCAAAAATCCCAATTCAGGGAGTCGTATTTTAGAAATTAGTTTTTTTACTTGTACATGGTTGAAAAATTGGACTGAAAAATGTAAAAATTGAAATTCTGCGGTTTTTTCCTCTAGACTTTCCTGTTTTTTGCCTAGAATCATCTAATTATCACACCAAGAGTCGATTTAACCAAAAATCCTAATCCAGGGAGTCGTATTTTAGAAATTAGTTTTTTTACTTTTACATGGCTGAAAAAATGCACTGAAAAATGTAAAAATTGAAATTCTGCGATTTTCTCATCTAGATTTTTCTGTGTTTTGCCTGGAATCATCTAATTATCATACCAAGAGTCGATTTAGCCAAAAATCCCAATTCAGGGAGTCGTATTTTAGAAATTAGTTTTTTTACTTGTACATGGTTGAAAAATTGGACTGAAAAATGTAAAAATTGAAATTCTGCGGTTTTTTCCTCTAGACTTTCCTGTTTTTTGCCTAGAATCATCTAATTATCACACCAAGAGTCGATTTAACCAAAAATCCTAATCCAGGGAGTCGTATTTTAGAAATTAGTTTTTTTACTTTTACATGGCTGAAAAAATGCACTGAAAAATGTAAAAATTGAAATTCTGCGATTTTCTCATCTAGATTTTTCTGTGTTTTGCCTGGAATCATCTAATTATCATACCAAGAGTCGATTTAGCCAAAAATCCCAATCCAGGGAGTCGTATTTTAGAAATTAGTTTTTTTACTTGTACATGGTTGAAAAAATGCACTGAAAAATGTAAAAATTGAAATTCTGCGATTTTCTCATCTAGATTTTTCTGTGTTTTGCCTAGAATCATCTAATTATCACACCAAGAGTCGATTTAACCAAAAATCCTAATCCAGGGAGTCGTATTTTAGAAATTAGTTTTTTTACTTTTACATGGCTGAAAAAATGCACTGAAAAATGTAAAAATTGAAATTCTGCGATTTTCTCATCTAGATTTTTCTGTGTTTTGCCTGGAATCATCTAATTATCATACCAAGAGTCGATTTAGCCAAAAATCCCAATCCAGGGAGTCGTATTTTAGAAATTAGTTTTTTTACTTGTACATGGTTGAAAAAATGCACTGAAAAATGTAAAAATTGAAATTCTGCGATTTTCTCATCTAGATTTTTCTGTGTTTTGCCTAGAATCATCTAATTATCACACCAAGAGTCGATTTAACCAAAAATCCTAATCCAGGGAGTCGTATTTTAGAAATTAGTTTTTTTACTTTTACATGGCTGAAAAAATGCACTGAAAAATGTAAAAATTGAAATTCTGCGATTTTCTCATCTAGATTTTTCTGTGTTTTGCCTGGAATCATCTAATTATCATACCAAGAGTCGATTTAGCCAAAAATCCCAATCCAGGGAGTCGTATTTTAGAAATTAGTTTTTTTACTTGTACATGGTTGAAAAATTGGACTGAAAAATGTAAAAATTGAAATTCTGCGGTTTTTTCCTCTAGACTTTCCTGTTTTTTGCCTAGAATCATCTAATTATCACACCAAGAGTCGATTTAGTCAAAAATCACAATCCAGGGAGTCTTATTTTAGAAATTAGTTTTTTTACTTTTACATGGCTGAAAAAATGCACTGAAAAATGTACAAATTGAAATTCTGCGATTTTTTCCTCTGGACTTCTCTGCTTTTTGCCTAGAATCATCTAATTATCATACCAAGAGTCGGTTTAGCCCAAAATCCTAATCCAGGGAGTCGTATTTTAGAAATTAGTTTTTTTACTTATGCATGGCAAAAAATATGCACTGAAAACTGTACAAATTGAAATTCTGCGATTGTTTCCTCTAGACTTTCCTGTTTTTTGCCTAGAATCATCTAATTATCACACCAAGAGTCGATTTAGCCAAAAATCCCAATCCAGGGAGTGGTATTTTAGAAATTAGTTATTTCACTTTTACATGGCTGAAAAAATGCACTGAAAACTGTACAAATTGAAATTCTGCGATTTTTTCCTCTAGACTTTGCTGTTTTTTGCCTAGAATCATCTAATTATCTCACCAAGAGTCGATTTTGCCAAAAAACCCAATCCAGGGAACCGTATTTTAGAAAATAGTTTTTTTACCTGTATATGCCTGAAAAAATGCACTGAAAAACGTAAAAATTTAAATTCTGCGATTTTTTCCTCTAGACTTTTCTGTTTTTTGCCTAGAATCATCTAATTATCATACCAAGAGTGGTTTTAGCCAAAAATCCCAATCCATGGAGTCGTATTTTAGAAATTAGTTTTTTTACTTGTACATGGCTGAAAAAATGCACTGAAAAATGTAAAAATTGAAATTGTGCGATTTTTTCCTCTAGACTTTTCTGTTTTTTGCCTAGAATCATCTAATTATCATACCAAGAGTCGATTTAGCCAAAAATCTTAATCCAGGGAGAGGTACTTTAGAAATTAGTTTTTTTACTTGTACATGGCTGAAAAAATGCACTGAAAAATGTAAAAATTGAAATTCTGCGATTTTTTCCTCTAGACTTTTCTGTTTTTTGACTAGAACCATCTAATTATCATACCTAGAGTCGATTTATCCAGAAATCCCAATCCAGGGAGCCGTATTTTAGAAGTTAGTTTTTTTACCTGTATATGGCTGAAAAAATGCACTGAAAAATGTAAAAATTGAAATTCTGCGATTTTTTCCTCTAGACTTTTCTGTTTTTTGACTAGAACCATCTAATTATCATATCTAGAGTCGATTTAGCCAGAAATCCCAATCGAGGGAGCCGTATTTTAGAAGTTAGTTTTTTTACCTGTATATGGCTGAAAAAATGCACTGAAAAATGTAAAAATTGAAATTCTGCGATTTTTTCCTCTAGACTTTTCTGTTTTTTGACTAGAACCATCTAATTATCACACCTAGAGTCGATTTAGCCAGAAATCCCAATCCAGGGAGCCGTATTTTAGAAGTTAGTTTTTTTACCTGTATATGGCTGAAAAAATGCACTGAAAAATGTAAAAATTGAAATTCTGCGATTTTTTCCTCTAGACTTTTCTGTTTTTTGACTAGAACCATCTAATTATCATACCTAGAGTCGATTTAGCCAGAAATCCCACTCCAGGGAGCCGTATTTTAGAAGTTAGTTTTTTTACCTGTATATGGCTGAAAAAATGCACTGAAAAATGTAACAATTGAAATTCTGCGATTTTTTCCTCTAGACTTTTCTGTTTTTTGACTAGAACCATCTAATTATCATACCTAGAGTCGATTTAGCTAGAAATCCCAATCCAGGGAGCCGTATTTTAGAAGTTAGTTTTTTTACCTGTATATGGCTGAAAAAATGCACTGAAAAATGTAAAAATTGCAATTCTGCAATTTTTTCTTCTAGGCTTTCCTGTATTTTGCCTAGAATCATCTAATTATCATACCAAGAGTCGATTTAGCCAAAAATCCCAATCCAGGGAGTCTTATTTTAGAAATTAGTTTTTTTACTTTTACATGGCTGAAAAAATGCACTGAAAAATGTAAAAATTGAAATTCTGCGATTTTTTCCTCTAGACTTTTCTGTTTTTTGACTAGAACCATCTAATTATCATACCTAGAGTCGATTTAGCCAGAAATCCCAATCCAGGGAGCCGTATTTTAGAAGTTAGTTTTTTTACCTGTATATGGCTGAAAAAATGCACTGAAAAATGTAAAAATTGAAATTCTGCGATTTTTTCCTCTAGACTTTTCTGTTTTTTGACTAGAACCATCTAATTATCATACCTAGAGTCGATTTAGCCAGAAATCCCAATCCAGGGAGCCGTATTTTAGAAGTTAGTTTTTTTACCTGTATATGGCTGAAAAAATGCACTGAAAAATGTAAAAATTGAAATTCTGCGATTTTTTCCTCTAGACTTTTCTGTTTTTTGACTAGAACCATCTAATTATCACACCTAGAGTCGATTTAGCCAGAAATCCCAATCCAGGGAGCCGTATTTTAGAAGTTAGTTTTTTTACCTGTATATGGCTGAAAAAATGCACTGAAAAATGTAAAAATTGAAATTCTGCGATTTTTTCCTCTAGACTTTTCTGTTTTTTGACTAGAACCATCTAATTATCATACCTAGAGTCGATTTAGCCAGAAATCCCAATCCAGGGAGCCGTATTTTAGAAGTTAGTTTTTTTACCTGTATATGGCTGAAAAAATGCACTGAAAAATGTAAAAATTGAAATTCTGCGATTTTTTCCTCTAGACTTTTCTGTTTTTTGACTAGAACCATCTAATTATCATACCTAGAGTCGATTTAGCCAGAAATCCCAATCCAGGGAGCCGTATTTTAGAAGTTAGTTTTTTTACCTGTATATGGCTGAAAAAATGCACTGAAAAATGTAAAAATTGAAATTCTGCGATTTTTTCCTCTAGACTTTTCTGTTTTTTGACTAGAACCATCTAATTATCATACCTAGAGTCGATTTAGCCAGAAATCCCAATCCAGGGAGCCGTATTTTAGAAGTTAGTTTTTTTACCTGTATATGGCTGAAAAAATGCACTGAAAAATGTAAAAATTGCAATTCTGCAATTTTTTCTTCTAGGCTTTCCTGTATTTTGCCTAGAATCATCTAATTATCATACCAAGAGTCGGTTTAGCCCAAAATCCTAATCCAGGGAGTCGTATTTTAGAAATTAGTTTTTTTACTTATGCATGGCAAAAAATATGCACTGAAAACTGTACAAATTGAAATTCTGCGATTTTTTCCTCTAGACTTTCCTGTTTTTTGCCTAGAATCATCTAATTATCGTACCAAGAGTCGATTTAGCCAAAACTCCCAATCCAGGGAGTCGTATTTTAGAAATTAGTTTTTTTACTTGTACATGGCTGAAAAAATGCACTGAAAAACGTAAAAATTTAAATTCTGCGATTTTTTCCTCTAGACTTTTCTGTTTTTTGCCTAGAATCATCTAATTATCATACCAAGATTGGTTTTAGCCAAAAATCCCAATCCAGGGAGTCGTATTTTAGAAATTAGTTTTTTTACTTGTACATGGCTGAAAAAATGCACTGAAAAATGTAAAAATTGAAATTCTGCGATTTTGTCCTCTAGACTTTGCTGTTTTTTGCCTAGAATCATCTAATTATCTCACCAAGAGTCGATTTTGCCAAAAAACCCAATCCAGGGAACCGTATTTTAGAAAATAGTTTTTTTACCTGTATATGCCTGAAAAAATGCACTGAAAAACGTAAAAATTTAAGTTCTGCGATTTTTTCCTCTAGACTTTTCTGTTTTTTGCCTAGAATCATCTAATTATCATACCAAGAGTGGTTTTAGCCAAAAATCCCAATCCATGGAGTCGTATTTTAGAAATTAGTTTTTTTACTTGTACATGGCTGAAAAAATGCACTGAAAAATGTAAAAATTGAAATTGTGCGATTTTTTCCTCTAGACTTTTCTGTTTTTTGCCTAGAATCATCTAATTATCATACCAAGAGTCGATTTAGCCAAAAATCTTAATCCAGGGAGAGGTACTTTTGAAATTAGTTTTTTTACTTGTACATGGCTGAAAAAATGCACTGAAAAATGTAAAAATTGAAATTCTGCGATTTTGTCCTCTAGACTTTTCTGTTGTTTACCTAGAATCGTCTAATTATCATACCAAGAGTCGATTTAGCCAAAAATCCCAATCCAGGGAGTCATATTTTAGAAATTAGTTTTTTTACTTGTACATGGCTGAAAAAATGCACTGAAAAATGTAAAAATTTAAATTGTTCGATTTTTTCCTCTAGACTTTTCTGTTTTTTGCCTAGAATCATCTAACTATCATACCAAGAGTCGATTTAACCAAAAATCGTAATCCAGGGAGAGGTACTTTAGAAATTAGTTTTTTTACTTGTACATGGCGAAAAAATGCACTGAAAAATGTACAAATTGAAATTCTGCGATTTTTTCCTCTAGAGTTTTCTCTTTTTTGCCTAGAATCATCTAATTATCATACCAAGAGTCGATTTTGCCAAAAAACCCAATCCAGGGAGTCATATTTTAGAAATTAGTTTTTTTACTTGTACATGGCTGAAAAAATGCACTGAAAAATGTAAAAATTGAAATTCTGCGATTTTGTCCTCTAGACTTTTCTGTTGTTTACCTAGAATCGTCTAATTATCATACCAAGAGTCGATTTAGCCAAAAATCCCAATCCAGGGAGTCATATTTTAGAAATTAGTTTTTTTACTTGTACATGGCTGAAAAAATGCACTGAAAAATGTAAAAATTGAAATTCTGCGATTTTGTCCTCTAGACTTTTCTGTTGTTTACCTAGAATCGTCTAATTATCATACCAAGAGTCGATTTAGCCAAAAATCCCAATCCATGGAGTCATATTTTAGAAATTAGTTTTTTTACTTGTACATGGCTGAAAAAATGCACTGAAAAATGTAAAAATTGAAATTGTGCGATTTTTTCCTCTAGACTTTTCTGTTTTTTGCCTAGAATCATCTAATTATCATACCAAGAGTCGATTTAGCTAAAAATCTTAATCCAGGGAGAGGTACTTTAGAAATTATTTTTTTTACTTGTACATGGCTGAAAAAATGCACTGAAAAATGTACAAATTGAAATTCTGCGATTTTTTCCTCTAGAGTTTTCTCTTTTTTGCCTAGAATCATCTAATTATCATACCAAGAGTCGATTTTGCCAAAAAACCCAATCCAGGGAGTCGTATTTTAGAAATTAGTTTTTTTACTTGTACATGGCTGAAAAAATGCACTGAAAAATGTAAAAATTGAAATTCTGCGATCTTTTCCTCTAGAGTTTTCTGTTTTTTGCCTAGAATCATCTAATTATCATACCAAGAGTCGATTTAGCCAAAAATCCCAATCCAGGGAGTCGTATTTTAGAAATTAGTTTTTTTACCTGTATATGGCTGAAAAAATGCACCGAAAAATGTAAAAATTGAAATTCTGCGATCTTTTCCTCTAGAGTTTTCTGTTTTTTGCCTAGAATCATCTAGTTATCATACCAAGAGTCGATTTAGGCAAAAATGCCAATCCAGGGAGTTGTATTTTAGAAATTAGTTTTTTTACTTGTACATGGCTGAAAAAATGCACTGAAAAATGTAAAAATTGAAATTCTGTGATTTTTTCCTCTAGACTTTCCTGTTTTTTGCCTAGAATCATCGAATTATCATACCAAGAGTCGATTTAGCCAAAAATCCCAATCCAGGGAGTCGTATTTTAGAAATTAGTTTTTTTACCTGTATATGGCTGAAAAAATGCACTGAAAAATGTAAAAATTGAAATTCTGCGATCTTTTCCTCTAGAGTTTTCTGTTTTTTGCCTAGAATCATCTAGTTATCATACCAAGAGTCGATTTAGGCAAAAATGCCAATCCAGGGAGTTGTATTTTAGAAACTAGTTTTTTTACTTGTACATGGCTGAAAAAATGCACTGAAAAATGTAAAAATTGAAATTCTGCGATCTTTTCCTCTAGAGTTTTCTGTTTTTTGCCTAGAATCATCTAATTATCATACCAAGAGTCGATTTAGCCAAAAATCCCAATCCAGGGAGTCGTATTTTAGAAATTAGTTTTTTTACCTGTATATGGCTGAAAAAATGCACTGAAAAATGTAAAAATTGAAATTCTGCGATCTTTTCCTCTAGAGTTTTCTGTTTTTTGCCTAGAATGATCTAGTTATCATACCAAGAGTCGATTTAGGCAAAAATGCCAATCCAGGGAGTTGTATTTTAGAAATTAGTTTTTTTACTTGTACATGGCTGAAAAAATGCACTGAAAAATGTAAAAATTGAAATTCTGTGATTTTTTCCTCTAGACTTTCCTGTTTTTCGCCTAGAATCATCGAATTATCATACCAAGAGTCGATTTAGCCAAAAATCCCAATCCAGGGAGTCGTATTTTAGAAATTAGTTTTTTTACCTGTATATGGCTGAAAAAATGCACTGAAAAATGTAAAAATTGAAATTCTGCGATCTTTTCCTCTAGAGTTTTCTGTTTTTTGCCTAGAATCATCTAGTTATCATACCAAGAGTCGATTTAGGCAAAAATGCCAATCCAGGGAGTTGTATTTTAGAAATTAGTTTTTTTACTTGTACATGGCTGAAAAAATGCACTGAAAAATGTAAAAATTGAAATTCTGCAATTTTTTCCTCTAGACTTTTCTGTTTTTTGCCTAGAATCATCTAATTATCATACCAAGAGTCGATTTAGCCAAAAATCCCAATCCAGGGAGTCGTATTTTAGAAATTAGTTTTTTTACCTGTATATGGCTGAAAAAATGCACTGAAAAATGTAAAAATTGAAATTCTGCGATCTTTTCCTCTAGAGTTTTCTGTTTTTTGCCTAGAATGATCTAGTTATCATACCAAGAGTCGATTTAGGCAAAAATGCCAATCCAGGGAGTTGTATTTTAGAAATTAGTTTTTTTACTTGTACATGGCTGAAAAAATGCACTGAAAAATGTAAAAATTGAAATTCTGTGATTTTTTCCTCTAGACTTTCCTGTTTTTCGCCTAGAATCATCGAATTATCATACCAAGAGTCGATTTAGCCAAAAATCCCAATCCAGGGAGTCGTATTTTAGAAATTAGTTTTTTTACCTGTATATGGCTGAAAAAATGCACTGAAAAATGTAAAAATTGAAATTCTGCGATCTTTTCCTCTAGAGTTTTCTGTTTTTTGCCTAGAATCATCTAGTTATCATACCAAGAGTCGATTTAGGCAAAAATGCCAATCCAGGGAGTTGTATTTTAGAAATTAGTTTTTTTACTTGTACATGGCTGAAAAAATGCACTGAAAAATGTAAAAATTGAAATTCTGCAATTTTTTCCTCTAGACTTTTCTGTTTTTTGCCTAGAATCATCTAATTATCATACCAAGAGTCGATTTAGCCAAAAATCCCAATCCAGGGAGTCGTATTTTAGAAATTAGTTTTTTTACCTGTATATGGCTGAAAAAATGCACTGAAAAATGTAAAAATTGAAATTCTGCGATCTTTTCCTCTAGAGTTTTCTGTTTTTTGCCTAGAATCATCTAGTTATCATACCAAGAGTCGATTTAGGCAAAAATGCCAATCCAGGGAGTTGTATTTTAGAAATTAGTTTTTTTACTTGTACATGGCTGAAAAAATGCACTGAAAAATGTAAAAATTGAAATTCTGTGATTTTTTCCTCTAGACTTTCCTGTTTTTTGCCTAGAATCATCGAATTATCATACCAAGAGTCGATTTAGCCAAAAATCCCAATCCAGGGAGTCGTATTTTAGAAATTAGTTTTTTTACCTGTATATGGCTGAAAAAATGCACTGAAAAATGTAAAAATTGAAATTCTGCGATCTTTTCCTCTAGAGTTTTCTGTTTTTTGCCTAGAATCATCTAATTATCATACCAAGAGTCGATTTAGCCAAAAATCCCAATCCAGGGAGCCGTATTTTAGAAAATAGTTTTTTTACCTGTATGTGGTTGAAAAAATGCTCTGAAAAATGTAAAAATTGAAATTCTGCGATTTTTTCCTCTAGACTTTCCTGTTTTTTGCCTAGAATCATCGAATTATCATACCAAGAGTCGATTTAGCCAAAAATCCCAATCCAGGGAGTCGTATTTTAGAAATTAGTTTTTTTACCTGTATATGGCTGAAAAAATGCACTGAAAAATGTAAAAATTGAAATTCTGCGATTTTTTCCTCTAGAGTTTTCTGTTTTTTTGCCTAGAATCATCTAATTATCATACCAAGAGTCGATTTAGCCAAAATTCCCAATCCAGGGAATCGTATTTTAGAAAATAGTTCTTTTACTTGTACATGGCTGAAAAAATGCACTGAAAAATGTAAAAATTGAAATTCTGCGATTTTTTCCTCTAGACTTTCCTGTTTTTTTGCCTAGAATCATCTAATTATCATACCAAAAGTCGATTTAGCCAAAAATCCCAATCCAGGGAATCGTTTTTTAGAAAATAGTTTTTTTACTTGTACATGGCTGAAAAAATGCATTGAAAAATGTAAAAATTGAAATTCTGCGATTTTTTCCTCTAGACTTTCCTGGTTTTTTGCCTAGAATCATCTAATTATCATACCAAGAGTCGATTTAGCCAAAATTCCCAATCCAGGGAGTCGTATTTTAGAAATTAGTTTTTTGACTTGTGCATGGCTGAAAAAATGCACTGAAAAATGTAAAAATTGAAATTCTGCAATTTTTTCCTCTAGACTTTTCTGTTTTTTGCCTAGAATCATCTAATTATCATACCAAGAGTCGATTTAGCCAAAAATCCCAATCCAGGGAGTCGTATTTTAGAAATTAGTTTTTTTACCTGTATATGGCTGAAAAAATGCACTGAAAAATGTAAAAATTGAAATTCTGCGATTTTTTCCTCTAGACTTTCCTGTTTTTTGCCTAGAATCATCGAATTATCATACCAAGAGTCGATTTAGCCAAAAATCCCAATCCAGGGAGTCGTATTTTAGAAATTAGTTTTTTTACCTGTATATGGCTGAAAAAATGCACTGAAAAATGTAAAAATTGAAATTCTGCGATCTTTTCCTCTAGAGTTTTCTGTTTTTTGCCTAGAATCATCTAACTATCATACCAAGAGTCGATTTAACCAAAAATCGTAATCCAGGGAGAGGTACTTTAGAAATTAGTTTTTTTACTTGTACATGGCGAAAAAATGCACTGAAAAATGTACAAATTGAAATTCTGCGATTTTTTCCTCTAGAGTTTTCTCTTTTTTGCCTAGAATCATCTAACTATCATACCAAGAGTCGATTTAGCCAAAAATCCCAATCCAGGGGGCCGTATTTTAGAAAATAGTTTTTTTACTTGTATATGGCTGAAAAAATGCACTGAAAAATGTAAAAATTTAAATTCTGCGATTTTTTGCTCTAGAGTTTTCTGTTTTTTTGCCTAGAATCATCTAATTATCATACCAAGAGTCGATTTAGCCAAAAATCGCAATCCAGGGAGCCGTATTTTAGAAAATAGTTTTTTTACGAAAACTTAAGTAAGTTTAGAAATACAAATAATAGAAAAAGTGGAAATAATAACTATAATGAAAAAGGCTGTTTTAGTTTTAATACGAAAATTATATTTAGTATTTATGTTGTAAATTTATTATTTAGACTATGGAAACGATTTAATGAACTAGGAAGAAATATTGTGCTTTATATTAAAGAAAATAAAACAACTTTTATTATAATCAAAACAAAACAAAAATAACTACGGTCAAAGGGAGCATTTTTCCGTCCAAACAGCACGTAATTGAATCGAACGAGCTTCGAAGCTACGACGAGGAGCAATGTTCCTAGACTTTTGTTTTTAGTCACATTGATCTTTGTCAACACACAAAGAGGCGAAAATCGTTTACCTTCTCGAGGCAACGGTTTGTGTCCCCCCCATGAACCAATCGCAGAATATCAACCATTTTATAATATTGATACCGCGAACCAATCAGCGTTCACACCTCTCACAAGATCCTGCATATTTGAATTTAACGGCTTTTATCACTCTTTCGGCACTGCACTACCACTGAATGCAACTGTTCTCTCTTAATACGATTCAATTTCCGCTCTTTGAATTTGAATCGTTCCTTCACTTCAGTTTGTGTCGTGCTCGGGTGAAGTTCTCTCCGCTTCTTCTACGGTGGAGAATTATTGATTTAAATAAAATTCAAGGAATGCTACCCATTAAATAAGCTACCTAAACTCTGGATAAACTTAATAAAAGGTAATTGTCCAAAAAACAAAAGAAAATCACTGAGATATCGAAAATATTCATCGATTATTGTCTGTTGGTGAGCTAGCGAAAGGAGGGCTAAAATCTCCAGTGGGAATTTTAAAAATGCTTTTAATTTATTTCTTTTGTTCTTAAAATTATGTATTTGTCAAATTTTTTTGCCGGGCGACGCTGTAATAAATAAAAATCTAGTTTTCCGTTAAGTTGTAACGGATTTTCTTGGATTCAGTTCAAATTTTCAGCGAACGAGGTGAGAAAGAGATTGCCTACTCTCGAAATTGCCTCTCTTTCTCTTGAATTTAAACTTTCAGCGGACGCGCAGGAGAATGGAACAACTTCCGCTCGGTGCTCTTTAATTATTTCAGGGGTTGCTTGCGGACTCCGCTTCGAACTTTTGTAACAGTTCGGAGGAGTTGTGTTGTTTTCTACTTCGTTCGACTAGGGAGGATCAAACAAGACAAACTGCTCACCGATGGGTTGTGATTTGTTTTTTTTTTAGAAGCAGACTACTAGATATTTAAGACATTTTGTGAAATAATAAAATTATGAAAATACATGTGTTTTTATATATTGCAAATAATTTGATAAATTTAATCTAATATTTACAAAAATTATCCCAATTAAATCCATAATCATCTAATTATCATACTAAGAGTGGATTTAACCAGAAAACCCTATCCAGGGAGCCGTATTTTAGAAAATAGTTTTTTTACCAGCATTTGGCTGAAAAAATGCACTGCAAAATTGAAAAATTGAAATCTGCGATGTTTTCCTCTAGACTTTTCTGTTTTTTTCCTAGAATCATCTAATTATCATACCAAGTGTCGATTTAACCAAAAAACCCAATCCAGGGAGCAGTATTTTAGAAAATAATTTTTTTACCTGTGTATGGCTGAAAAACTGCACTGGAAAATGTAAAAATTTAAATTCTGCAATTTTCTCCTCTAGAATTTTCTGTTTTTTATCTAGAATCATATAATTATCATACCAAGAGTCACTTTAGCCAAAAAACCCAATCCAGTTAGCCGTATTTTAGAAAATAGGTTTTTTACCTGTGTATGGCTGATAAAATGCACTGAAAAATGTAAAAATTTAAATTCTGCGATTTTTTCCTCTAGACTTTTCTGTTTTTTGCCTAGAATCATCTAATTATCGTACCAAGAGTCGATTTAGCCAAAAATCCCAATCCAGGGAGTCGTATTTTAGAAATTGGCTTTTTTACTTGTACATGGCTGAAAAAATGCACTGAAAAATATAAGAATTGAAATTCTGCGATTTTTTCCTCTAGACTTTTCTTTTTTTTGCCTAGAATCATCTAACTATCATACCAAGAGTCGATTTAACCAAAAATCGTAATCCAGGGAGAGGTACTTTAGAAATTAGTTTTTTTACTTGTACATGGCGAAAAAATGCACTGAAAAATGTACAAATTGAAATTCTGCGATTTTTTCCTCTAGAGTTTTCTCTTTTTTGCCTAGAATCATCTAACTATCATACCAAGAGTCGATTTAGCCAAAAATCCCAATCCAGGGGGCCGTATTTTAGAAAATAGTTTTTTTACTTGTATATGGCTGAAAAAATGCACTGAAAAATGTAAAAATTTAAATTCTGCGATTTTTTGCTCTAGAGTTTTCTGTTTTTTTGCCTAGAATCATCTAATTATCATACCAAGAGTCGATTTAGCCAAAAATCGCAATCCAGGGAGCCGTATTTTAGAAAATAGTTTTTTTACGAAAACTTAAGTAAGTTTAGAAATACAAATAATAGAAAAAGTGGAAATAATAACTATAATGAAAAAGGCTGTTTTAGTTTTAATACGAAAATTATATTTAGTATTTATGTTGTAAATTTATTATTTAGACTATGGAAACGATTTAATGAACTAGGAAGAAATATTGTGCTTTATATTAAAGAAAATAAAACAACTTTTATTATAATCAAAACAAAACAAAAATAACTACGGTCAAAGGGAGCATTTTTCCGTCCAAACAGCACGTAATTGAATCGAACGAGCTTCGAAGCTACGACGAGGAGCAATGTTCCTAGACTTTTGTTTTTAGTCACATTGATCTTTGTCAACACACAAAGAGGCGAAAATCGTTTACCTTCTCGAGGCAACGGTTTGTGTCCCCCCCATGAACCAATCGCAGAATATCAACCATTTTATAATATTGATACCGCGAACCAATCAGCGTTCACACCTCTCACAAGATCCTGCATATTTGAATTTAACGGCTTTTATCACTCTTTCGGCACTGCACTACCACTGAATGCAACTGTTCTCTCTTAATACGATTCAATTTCCGCTCTTTGAATTTGAATCGTTCCTTCACTTCAGTTTGTGTCGTGCTCGGGTGAAGTTCTCTCCGCTTCTTCTACGGTGGAGAATTATTGATTTAAATAAAATTCAAGGAATGCTACCCATTAAATAAGCTACCTAAACTCTGGATAAACTTAATAAAAGGTAATTGTCCAAAAAACAAAAGAAAATCACTGAGATATCGAAAATATTCATCGATTATTGTCTGTTGGTGAGCTAGCGAAAGGAGGGCTAAAATCTCCAGTGGGAATTTTAAAAATGCTTTTAATTTATTTCTTTTGTTCTTAAAATTATGTATTTGTCAAATTTTTTTGCCGGGCGACGCTGTAATAAATAAAAATCTAGTTTTCCGTTAAGTTGTAACGGATTTTCTTGGATTCAGTTCAAATTTTCAGCGAACGAGGTGAGAAAGAGATTGCCTACTCTCGAAATTGCCTCTCTTTCTCTTGAATTTAAACTTTCAGCGGACGCGCAGGAGAATGGAACAACTTCCGCTCGGTGCTCTTTAATTATTTCAGGGGTTGCTTGCGGACTCCGCTTCGAACTTTTGTAACAGTTCGGAGGAGTTGTGTTGTTTTCTACTTCGTTCGACTAGGGAGGATCAAACAAGACAAACTGCTCACCGATGGGTTGTGATTTGTTTTTTTTTTAGAAGCAGACTACTAGATATTTAAGACATTTTGTGAAATAATAAAATTATGAAAATACATGTGTTTTTATATATTGCAAATAATTTGATAAATTTAATCTAATATTTACAAAAATTATCCCAATTAAATCCATAATCATCTAATTATCATACTAAGAGTGGATTTAACCAGAAAACCCTATCCAGGGAGCCGTATTTTAGAAAATAGTTTTTTTACCAGCATTTGGCTGAAAAAATGCACTGCAAAATTGAAAAATTGAAATCTGCGATGTTTTCCTCTAGACTTTTCTGTTTTTTTCCTAGAATCATCTAATTATCATACCAAGTGTCGATTTAACCAAAAAACCCAATCCAGGGAGCAGTATTTTAGAAAATAATTTTTTTACCTGTGTATGGCTGAAAAACTGCACTGGAAAATGTAAAAATTTAAATTCTGCAATTTTCTCCTCTAGAATTTTCTGTTTTTTATCTAGAATCATATAATTATCATACCAAGAGTCACTTTAGCCAAAAAACCCAATCCAGTTAGCCGTATTTTAGAAAATAGGTTTTTTACCTGTGTATGGCTGATAAAATGCACTGAAAAATGTAAAAATTTAAATTCTGCGATTTTTTCCTCTAGACTTTTCTGTTTTTTGCCTAGAATCATCTAATTATCGTACCAAGAGTCGATTTAGCCAAAAATCCCAATCCAGGGAGTCGTATTTTAGAAATTGGCTTTTTTACTTGTACATGGCTGAAAAAATGCACTGAAAAATATAAGAATTGAAATTCTGCGATTTTTTCCTCTAGACTTTTCTTTTTTTTGCCTAGAATCATCTAATTATCATACCAAGAGTCGATTTAGCCAAAATTCCCAATCCAGGGAGTCGTATTTTAGAAATTAGTTTTTTGACTTGTGCATGGCTGAAAAAATGCACTGAAAAATGTAAAAATTGAAATTCTGCGATTTTTTCCTCTAGACTTTCCTGGTTTTTTGCCTAGAATCATCTAATTATCATACCAAGAGTCGATTTAGCCAAAAATCCCAATCCAGGGAGTCGTATTTTAGAAATTAGTTTTTTGACTTGTGCATGGCTGAAAAAATGCACTGAAAAATGTAAAAATTGAAATTCTGCGATTTTTTCCTCTAGACTTTTCTTTTTTTTGCCTAGAATCATCTAATTATCATACCAAGAGTCGATTTAGCCAAAAATCCCAATCCAGGGAGTCGTATTTTAGAAATTAGTTTTTTGACTTGTGCATGGCTGAAAAAATGCACTGAAAAATGTAAAAATTGAAATTCTGCGATTTTTTCCTCTAGACTTTCCTGGTTTTTTGCCTAGAATCATCTAATTATCATACCAAGAGTCGATTTAGCCAAAAATCCCAATCCAGGGAGTCGTATTTTAGAAATTAGTTTTTTGACTTGTGCATGGCTGAAAAAATGCACTGAAAAATGTAAAAATTGAAATTCTGCGATTTTTTCCTCTAGACTTTCCTGGTTTTTTGCCTAGAATCATCTAATTATCATACCAAGAGTCGATTTAGCCAAAATTCCCAATCCAGGGAATCGTATTTTAGAAAATAGTTCTTTTACTTGTACATGGCTGAAAAAATGCACTGAAAAATGTAAAAATTGAAATTCTGCGATTTTTTCCTCTAGACTTTCCTGTTTTTTTGCCTAGAATCATCTAATTATCATACCAAAAGTCGATTTAGCCAAAAATCCCAATCCAGGGAATCGTTTTTTAGAAAATAGTTTTTTTACTTGTACATGGCTGAAAAAATGCATTGAAAAATGTAAAAATTGAAATTCTGCGATTTTTTCCTCTAGACTTTCCTGGTTTTTTGCCTAGAATCATCTAATTATCATACCAAGAGTCGATTTAGCCAAAATTCCCAATCCAGGGAGTCGTATTTTAGAAATTAGTTTTTTGACTTGTGCATGGCTGAAAAAATGCACTGAAAAATGTAAAAATTGAAATTCTGCGATTTTTTCCTCTAGACTTTCCTGTTTTTTTGCCTAGAATCATCTAATTATCATACCAAGAGTCGATTTAGCCAAAAATCCCAATCCAGGGAGTCGTATTTTAGAAATTAGTTTTTTGACTTGTGCATGGCTGAAAAAATGCACTGAAAAATGTAAAAATTGAAATTCTGCGATTTTTTCCTCTAGACTTTCCTGGTTTTTTGCCTAGAATCATCTAATTATCATACCAAGAGTCGATTTAGCCAAAATTCCCAATCCAGGGAGTCGTATTTTAGAAATTAGTTTTTTGACTTGTGCATGGCTGAAAAAATGCACTGTAAAATGTAAAAATTGAAATTCTGCGATTTTTTCCTCTAGACTTTCCTGGTTTTTTGCCTAGAATCATCTAATTATCATACCAAGAGTCGATTTAGCCAAAAATCCCAATCCAGGGAATCGTATTTTAGAAATTAGTTTTTTGACTTGTGCATGGCTGAAAAAATGCACTGAAAAATGTAAAAATTGAAATTCTGCGATTTTTTCCTCTAGACTTTCCTGGTTTTTTGCCTAGAATCATCTAATTATCATACCAAGAGTCGATTTAGCCAAAATTCCCAATCCAGGGAGTCGTATTTTAGAAATTAGTTTTTTGACTTGTGCATGGCTGAAAAAATGCACTGAAAAATGTAAAAATTGAAATTCTGCGATTTTTTCCTCTAGACTTTCCTGGTTTTTTGCCTAGAATCATCTAATTATCATACCAAGAGTCGATTTAGCCAAAAATCCCAATCCAGGGAGTCGTATTTTAGAAATTAGTTTTTTGACTTGTGCATGGCTGAAAAAATGCACTGAAAAATGTAAAAATTGAAATTCTGCGATTTTTTCCTCTAGACTTTCCTGGTTTTTTGCCTAGAATCATCTAATTATCATACCAAGAGTCGATTTAGCCAAAAATCCCAATCCAGGGAATCGTATTTTAGAAAATAGTTTTTTTACTTGTACATGGCTGAAAAAATGCACTGAAAAATGTAAAAATTGAAATTCTGCGATTTTTTCCTCTAGACTTTCCTGTTTTTTGCCTAAAATCATCTAATTATCATTCCAAGAGTCGATTTAGCCAAAAATCCCAATCCAGGGAATCGTATTTTAGAAAATAGTTTTTTTACTTGTACATGGCTGAAAAAATGCACTGAAAAATGTAAAAATTGAAATTCTGCGATTTTTTCCTCTAGACTTTCCTGTTTTTTGCCTAAAATCATCTAATTATCATTCCAAGAGTCGATTTAGCCAAAAATCCCAATCCAGGGAATCGTATTTTAGAAAATAGTTTTTTTACTTGTACATGGCTGAAAAAATGCACTGAAAAATGTAAAAATTGAAATTCTGCGATTTTTTCCTCTAGACTTTCCTGTTTTTTGCCTAAAATCATCTAATTATCATTCCAAGAGTCGATTTAGCCAAAAATCCCAATCCAGGGAATCGTATTTTAGAAAATAGTTTTTTTACTTGTACATGGCTGAAAAAATGCACTGAAAAATGTAAAAATTAAAATTCTGCGATTTTTTCCTCTAGACTTTCCTGTTTTTTTGCCTAGAATCATCTAATTATCATACCAAGAGTCGATTTAGCCAAAATTCCCAATCCAGGGAATCGTATTTTAGAAAATAGTTTTTTTACTTGTACATGGCTGAAAAAATGCACTGAAAAATGTAAAAATTGAAATTCTGCAATTTTTTCCTCTAGACTTTCCTGTTTTTTTGCCTAGAATCATCTAATTATCATACCAAGAGTCGATTTAGCCAAAAATCCCAATCCAGGGAGTCGTATTTTAGAAATTAGTTTTTTTACTTGTACATGGCTGAAAAAATGCACTGAAAAATGTAAAAATTGAAATTCTGCGATTTTTTCCTCTAGACTTTCCTGTTTTTTGCCTAAAATCATCTAATTATCATTCCAAGAGTCGATTTAGCCAAAAATCCCAATCCAGGGAATCGTATTTTAGAAAATAGTTTTTTTACTTGTACATGGCTGAAAAAATGCACTGAAAAATGTAAAAATTAAAATTCTGCGATTTTTTCCTCTAGACTTTCCTGTTTTTTTGCCTAGAATCATCTAATTATCATACCAAGAGTCGATTTAGCCAAAATTCCCAATCCAGGGAATCGTATTTTAGAAAATAGTTTTTTTACTTGTACATGGCTGAAAAAATGCACTGAAAAATGTAAAAATTGAAATTCTGCGATTTTTTCCTCTAGACTTTCCTGTTTTTTTGCCTAGAATCATCTAATTATCATACCAAGAGTCGATTTAGCCAAAAATCCCAATCCAGGGAATCGTATTTTAGAAAATAGTTTTTTTACTTGTACATGGCTGAAAAAATGCACTGAAAAATGTAAAAATTGAAATTCTGCGATTTTTTCCTCTAGACTTTCCTGTTTTTTTGCCTAGAATCATCTAATTATCATACCAAGAGTCGATTTAGCCAAAATTCCCAATCCAGGGAATCGTATTTTAGAAAATAGTTTTTTTACTTGTACATGGCTGAAAAAATGCACTGAAAAATGTAAAAATTGAAATTCTGCGATTTTTTCCTCTAGACTTTCCTGTTTTTTTGCCTAGAATCATCTAATTATCATACCAAGAGTCGATTTAGCCAAAAATCCCAATCCAGGGAATCGTATTTTAGAAAATAGTTTTTTTACTTGTGCATGGCTGAAAAAATGCACTGAAAAATGTAAAAATTGAAATTCTGCGATTTTTTCCTCTAGACTTTCCTGTTTTTTTGCCTAGAATCATCTAATTATCATACCAAGAGTCGATTTAGCCAAAAATCCCAATCCAGGGAGTCGTATTTTAGAAATTAGTTTTTTGACTTGTGCATGGCTGAAAAAATGCACTGAAAAATGTAAAAATTGAAATTCTGCGATTTTTTCCTCTAGACTTACCTGGTTTTTTGCCTAGAATCATCTAATTATCATACCAAGAGTCGATTTAGCCAAAATTCCCAATCCAGGGAGTCGTATTTTAGAAATTAGTTTTTTGACTTGTGCATGGCTGAAAAAATGCACTGTAAAATGTAAAAATTGAAATTCTGCGATTTTTTCCTCTAGACTTTCCTGGTTTTTTGCCTAGAATCATCTAATTATCATACCAAGAGTCGATTTAGCCAAAAATCCCAATCCAGGGAATCGTATTTTAGAAATTAGTTTTTTGACTTGTGCATGGCTGAAGAAATGCACTGAAAAATGTAAAAATTGAAATTCTGCGATTTTTTCCTCTAGACTTTCCTGGTTTTTTGCCTAGAATCATCTAATTATCATACCAAGAGTCGATTTAGCCAAAATTCCCAATCCAGGGAGTCGTATTTTAGAAATTAGTTTTTTGACTTGTGCATGGCTGAAAAAATGCACTGAAAAATGTAAAAATTGAAATTCTGCGATTTTTTCCTCTAGACTTTCCTGGTTTTTTGCCTAGAATCATCTAATTATCATACCAAGAGTCGATTTAGCCAAAAATCCCAATCCAGGGAGTCGTATTTTAGAAATTAGTTTTTTGACTTGTGCATGGCTGAAAAAATGCACTGAAAAATGTAAAAATTGAAATTCTGCGATTTTTTCCTCTAGACTTTCCTGGTTTTTTGCCTAGAATCATCTAATTATCATACCAAGAGTCGATTTAGCCAAAAATCCCAATCCAGGGAGTCGTATTTTAGAAATTAGTTTTTTGACTTGTGCATGGCTGAAAAAATGCACTGAAAAATGTAAAAATTGAAATTCTGCGATTTTTTCCTCTAGACTTTCCTGGTTTTTTGCCTAGAATCATCTAATTATCATACCAAGAGTCGATTTAGCCAAAATTCCCAATCCAGGGAATCGTATTTTAGAAAATAGTTCTTTTACTTGTACATGGCTGAAAAAATGCACTGAAAAATGTGAAAATTGAAATTCTGCGATTTTTTCCTCTAGACTTTCCTGTTTTTTTGCCTAGAATCATCTAATTATCATACCAAGAGTCGATTTAGCCAAAAATCCCAATCCAGGGAGTCGTATTTTAGAAATTAGTTTTTTTACTTGTACATGGCTGAAAAAATGCACTGAAAAATGTAAAAATTGAAATTCTGCGATTTTTTCCTCTAGACTTTCCTGTTTTTTGCCTAAAATCATCTAATTATCATTCCAAGAGTCGATTTAGCCAAAAATCCCAATCCAGGGAATCGTATTTTAGAAAATAGTTTTTTTACTTGTACATGGCTGAAAAAATGCACTGAAAAATGTAAAAATTAAAATTCTGCGATTTTTTCCTCTAGACTTTCCTGTTTTTTTGCCTAGAATCATCTAATTATCATACCAAGAGTCGATTTAGCCAAAATTCACAATCCAGGGAATCGTATTTTAGAAAATAGTTTTTTTACTTGTACATGGCTGAAAAAATGCACTGAAAAATGTAAAAATTGAAATTCTGCGATTTTTTCCTCTAGACTTTCCTGTTTTTTTGCCTAGAATCATCTAATTATCATACCAAGAGTCGATTTAGCCAAAATTCCCAATCCAGGGAATCGTATTTTAGAAAATAGTTTTTTTACTTGTACATGGCTGAAAAAATGCACTGAAAAATGTAAAAATTGAAATTCTGCGATTTTTTCCTCTAGACTTTCCTGTTTTTTTGCCTAGAATCATCTAATTATCATACCAAGAGTCGATTTAGCCAAAATTCCCAATCCAGGGAATCGTATTTTAGAAAATAGTTTTTTTACTTGTGCATGGCTGAAAAAATGCACTGAAAAATGTAAAAATTGAAATTCTGCGATTTTTTCCTCTAGACTTTCCTGTTTTTTTGCCTAGAATCATCTAATTATCATACCAAGAGTCGATTTAGCCAAAATTCCCAATCCAGGGAATCGTATTTTAGAAAATAGTTTTTTTACTTGTACATGGCTGAAAAAATGCACTGAAAAATGTAAAAATTGAAATTCTGCGATTTTTTCCTCTAGACTTTTCTGTTTTTTTGCCTAGAATCATCTAATTTTCATTCCAAGAGTCGATTTAGCCAAAATTCCCAATCCAGGGAATCGTATTTTAGAAAATAGTTTTTTTACTTGTACATGGCTGAAAAAATGCACTGAAAAATGTAAAAATTGAAATTCTGCGATTTTTTCCTCTAGACTTTCCTGTTTTTTTGCCTAGAATCATCTAATTATTATACCAAGAGTCGATTTAGCCAAAATTCCCAATCCAGGGAATCGTATTTTAGAAAATAGTTTTTTTACTTGTACATGGCTGAAAAAATGCACTGAAAAATGTAAAAATTGAAATTCTGCGATTTTTTCCTCTAGACTTTCCTGTTTTTTTGCCTAGAATCATCTAATTATCATACCAAGAGTCGATTTAGCCAAAATTCCCAATCCAGGGAATCGTATTTTAGAAAATAGTTTTTTTACTTGTACATGGCTGAAAAAATGCACTGAAAAATGTAAAAATTGAAATTCTGCGATTTTTTCCTCTAGACTTTCCTGTTTTTTTGCCTAGAATCATCTAATTATCATACCAAGAGTCGATTTAGCCAAAATTCCCAATCCAGGGAATCGTATTTTAGAAAATAGTTTTTTTACTTGTACATGGCTGAAAAAATGCACTGAAAAATGTAAAAATTGAAATTCTGCGATTTTTTCCTCTAGACTTTCCTGTTTTTTTGCCTAGAATCATCTAATTATCATGCCAAGAGTCGATTTAGCCAAAATTCCCAATCCAGGGAATCGTATTTTAGAAAATAGTTTTTTTACTTGTACATGGCTGAAAAAATGCACTGAAAAATGTAAAAATTGAAATTCTGCGATTTTTTCCTCTAGACTTTTCTGTTTTTTTGCCTAGAATCATCTAATTTTCATTCCAAGAGTCGATTTAGCCAAAATTCCCAATCCAGGGAATCGTATTTTAGAAAACAGTTTTTTTACTTGTACATGGCTGAAAAAATGCACTGAAAAATGTAAAAATTGAAATTCTGCGATTTTTTCCTCTAGACTTTCCTGTTTTTTTGCCTAGAATCATCTAATTATCATACCAAGAGTCGATTTAGCCAAAATTCCCAATCCAGGGAATCGTATTTTAGAAAATAGTTTTTTTACTTGTACATGGCTGAAAAAATGCACTGAAAAATGTAAAAATTGAAATTCTGCGATTTTTTCCTCTAGACTTTCCTGTTTTTTTGCCTAGAATCATCTAATTATCATACCAAGAGTCGATTTAGCCAAAAATCCCAATCCAGGGAATCGTATTTTAGAAAATAGTTTTTTTACTTGTACATGGCTGAAAAAATGCACTGAAAAATGTAAAAATTGAAATTCTGCGATTTTTTCCTCTAGACTTTCCTGTTTTTTTGCCTAGAATCATCTAATTATCATACCAAGAGTCGATTTAGCCAAAATTCCCAATCCAGGGAATCGTATTTTAGAAAATAGTTTTTTTACTTGTACATGGCTGAAAAAATGCACTGAAAAATGTAAAAATTGAAATTCTGCGATTTTTTCCTCTAGACTTTCCTGTTTTTTTGCCTAGAATCATCTAATTATCATACCAAGAGTCGATTTAGCCAAAATTCCCAATCCAGGGAATCGTATTTTAGAAAATAGTTTTTTTACTTGTACATGGCTGAAAAAATGCACTGAAAAATGTAAAAATTCAAATTCTGCGATTTTTTCCTCTAGACTTTCCTGTTTTTTTGCCTAGAATCATCTAATTATCATACCAAGAGTCGATTTAGCCAAAATTCCCAATCCAGGGAATCGTATTTTAGAAAATAGTTTTTTTACTTGTACATGGCTGAAAAAATGCACTGAAAAATGTAAAAATTGAAATTCTGCGATTTTTTCCTCTAGACTTTCCTGTTTTTTTGCCTAGAATCATCTAATTATCATACCAAGAGTCGATTTAGCCAAAATTCCCAATCCAGGGAATCGTATTTTAGAAAATAGTTTTTTTACTTGTACATGGCTGATAAAATGCACTGAAAAATGTAACAATTGAAATTCTGCGATTTTTTCCTCTAGACTTTCCTGTTTTTTGCCTAGAATCATCTAATTATCATACCAAGAGTCGATTTAGCCACAAATCCCAATCCAGGGAGTGGTATTTTAGAAATTAGTTTTTTGACTTGTGCATGGTTGAAAAAATGCACTGAAAAGTGTAAAAATTGAAATTCTGCGATTTTTTCCTCTAGACTTTCCTGGTTTTTGCCTAGAATCATCTAATTATCATACGAAGAGTCGATTTATCCAAAAATCCCAATCCAGGGAGTGGTATTTTAGAAATTAGTTTTGTTAGTTGTACATGGCTGAAAAAATGTACTGAAAAATGTACAAATTGAAATTCCGCGATTTTTTCCTCTAGACTTTCCTGTTTTTTGCCTAGAATCATCTAATTATCATACCAAGAGTCGATTTAGCCACAAATCCCAATCCAGGGAGTGGTATTTTAGAAATTAGTTTTTTGACTTGTGCATGGTTGAAAAAATGCACTGAAAAGTGTAAAAATTGAAATTCTGCGATTTTTTCCTCTAGACTTTCCTGGTTTTTGCCTAGAATCATCTAATTATCATACGAAGAGTCGATTTATCCAAAAATCCCAATCCAGGGAGTGGTATTTTAGAAATTAGTTTTGTTAGTTGTACATGGCTGAAAAAATGTACTGAAAAATGTACAAATTGAAATTTCGCGATTTTTTCCTCTAGACTTTCCTGTTTTTTGCCTAGAATCATCTAATTATCATACCAAGAGTCGATTTAGCCAAAAAACCCAATCCAGGGAGTGGTATTTTAGAAATTAGTTTTTTTACTTGTATATGGCTGAAAAAATGCACTGAAAAATGTACAAATTGAAATTCTGCGATTTTTTCCTCTAGACTTTCCTGTTTTTTGCCTAGAATCATCTAATTATCATACGAAGAGTCGATTTATCCAAAAATCCCAATCCAGGGAGTGGTATTTTAGAAATTAGTTTTGTTAGTTGTACATGGCTGAAAAAATGTACTGAAAAATGTACAAATTGAAATTCCGCGATTTTTTCCTCTAGACTTTCCTGTTTTTTGCCTAGAATCATCTAATTATCATACCAAGAGTCGATTTAGCCACAAATCCCAATCCAGGGAGTGGTATTTTAGAAATTAGTTTTTTGACTTGTGCATGGTTGAAAAAATGCACTGAAAAGTGTAAAAATTGAAATTCTGCGATTTTTTCCTCTAGACTTTCCTGGTTTTTGCCTAGAATCATCTAATTATCATACGAAGAGTCGATTTATCCAAAAATCCCAATCCAGGGAGTGGTATTTTAGAAATTAGTTTTGTTAGTTGTACATGGCTGAAAAAATGTACTGAAAAATGTACAAATTGAAATTCCGCGATTTTTTCCTCTAGACTTTCCTGTTTTTTGCCTAGAATCATCTAATTATCATACCAAGAGTCGATTTAGCCACAAATCCCAATCCAGGGAGTGGTATTTTAGAAATTAGTTTTTTGACTTGTGCATGGTTGAAAAAATGCACTGAAAAGTGTAAAAATTGAAATTCTGCGATTTTTTCCTCTAGACTTTCCTGGTTTTTGCCTAGAATCATCTAATTATCATACGAAGAGTCGATTTATCCAAAAATCCCAATCCAGGGAGTGGTATTTTAGAAATTAGTTTTGTTAGTTGTACATGGCTGAAAAAATGTACTGAAAAATGTACAAATTGAAATTCCGCGATTTTTTCCTCTAGACTTTCCTGTTTTTTGCCTAGAATCATCTAATTATCATACCAAGAGTCGATTTAGCCACAAATCCCAATCCAGGGAGTGGTATTTTAGAAATTAGTTTTTTGACTTGTGCATGGTTGAAAAAATGCACTGAAAAGTGTAAAAATTGAAATTCTGCGATTTTTTCCTCTAGACTTTCCTGGTTTTTGCCTAGAATCATCTAATTATCATACGAAGAGTCGATTTATCCAAAAATCCCAATCCAGGGAGTGGTATTTTAGAAATTAGTTTTGTTAGTTGTACATGGCTGAAAAAATGTACTGAAAAATGTACAAATTGAAATTTCGCGATTTTTTCCTCTAGACTTTCCTGTTTTTTGCCTAGAATCATCTAATTATCATACCAAGAGTCGATTTAGCCAAAAAACCCAATCCAGGGAATCGTATTTTAGAAAACAGTTTTTTTACTTGTACATGGCTGAAAAAATGCACTGAAAAATGTAAAAATTGAAATTCTGCGATTTTTTCCTCTAGACTTTCCTGTTTTTTTGCCTAGAATCATCTAATTATCATGCCAAGAGTCGATTTAGCCAAAATTCCCAATCCAGGGAATCGTATTTTAGAAAATAGTTTTTTTACTTGTACATGGCTGAAAAAATGCACTGAAAAATGTAAAAATTGAAATTCTGCGATTTTTTCCTCTAGACTTTTCTGTTTTTTTGCCTAGAATCATCTAATTTTCATTCCAAGAGTCGATTTAGCCAAAATTCCCAATCCAGGGAATCGTATTTTAGAAAACAGTTTTTTTACTTGTACATGGCTGAAAAAATGCACTGAAAAATGTAAAAATTGAAATTCTGCGATTTTTTCCTCTAGACTTTCCTGTTTTTTTGCCTAGAATCATCTAATTATCATACCAAGAGTCGATTTAGCCAAAATTCCCAATCCAGGGAATCGTATTTTAGAAAATAGTTTTTTTACTTGTACATGGCTGAAAAAATGCACTGAAAAATGTAAAAATTGAAATTCTGCGATTTTTTCCTCTAGACTTTCCTGTTTTTTTGCCTAGAATCATCTAATTATCATACCAAGAGTCGATTTAGCCAAAAATCCCAATCCAGGGAATCGTATTTTAGAAAATAGTTTTTTTACTTGTACATGGCTGAAAAAATGCACTGAAAAATGTAAAAATTGAAATTCTGCGATTTTTTCCTCTAGACTTTCCTGTTTTTTTGCCTAGAATCATCTAATTATCATACCAAGAGTCGATTTAGCCAAAATTCCCAATCCAGGGAATCGTATTTTAGAAAATAGTTTTTTTACTTGTACATGGCTGAAAAAATGCACTGAAAAATGTAAAAATTGAAATTCTGCGATTTTTTCCTCTAGACTTTCCTGTTTTTTTGCCTAGAATCATCTAATTATCATACCAAGAGTCGATTTAGCCAAAATTCCCAATCCAGGGAATCGTATTTTAGAAAATAGTTTTTTTACTTGTACATGGCTGAAAAAATGCACTGAAAAATGTAAAAATTCAAATTCTGCGATTTTTTCCTCTAGACTTTCCTGTTTTTTTGCCTAGAATCATCTAATTATCATACCAAGAGTCGATTTAGCCAAAATTCCCAATCCAGGGAATCGTATTTTAGAAAATAGTTTTTTTACTTGTACATGGCTGAAAAAATGCACTGAAAAATGTAAAAATTGAAATTCTGCGATTTTTTCCTCTAGACTTTCCTGTTTTTTTGCCTAGAATCATCTAATTATCATACCAAGAGTCGATTTAGCCAAAATTCCCAATCCAGGGAATCGTATTTTAGAAAATAGTTTTTTTACTTGTACATGGCTGATAAAATGCACTGAAAAATGTAACAATTGAAATTCTGCGATTTTTTCCTCTAGACTTTCCTGTTTTTTGCCTAGAATCATCTAATTATCATACCAAGAGTCGATTTAGCCACAAATCCCAATCCAGGGAGTGGTATTTTAGAAATTAGTTTTTTGACTTGTGCATGGTTGAAAAAATGCACTGAAAAGTGTAAAAATTGAAATTCTGCGATTTTTTCCTCTAGACTTTCCTGGTTTTTGCCTAGAATCATCTAATTATCATACGAAGAGTCGATTTATCCAAAAATCCCAATCCAGGGAGTGGTATTTTAGAAATTAGTTTTGTTAGTTGTACATGGCTGAAAAAATGTACTGAAAAATGTACAAATTGAAATTCCGCGATTTTTTCCTCTAGACTTTCCTGTTTTTTGCCTAGAATCATCTAATTATCATACCAAGAGTCGATTTAGCCACAAATCCCAATCCAGGGAGTGGTATTTTAGAAATTAGTTTTTTGACTTGTGCATGGTTGAAAAAATGCACTGAAAAGTGTAAAAATTGAAATTCTGCGATTTTTTCCTCTAGACTTTCCTGGTTTTTGCCTAGAATCATCTAATTATCATACGAAGAGTCGATTTATCCAAAAATCCCAATCCAGGGAGTGGTATTTTAGAAATTAGTTTTGTTAGTTGTACATGGCTGAAAAAATGTACTGAAAAATGTACAAATTGAAATTTCGCGATTTTTTCCTCTAGACTTTCCTGTTTTTTGCCTAGAATCATCTAATTATCATACCAAGAGTCGATTTAGCCAAAAAACCCAATCCAGGGAGTGGTATTTTAGAAATTAGTTTTTTTACTTGTATATGGCTGAA
Organism: Dysmachus trigonus; assembly: GCA_949715965.1. Lineage (NCBI taxonomy): Eukaryota > Metazoa > Arthropoda > Insecta > Diptera > Asilidae > Dysmachus > Dysmachus trigonus. The sequence goes on from OX454324.1 coordinate 5,114,397, forward strand.
AAAATGCACTGAAAAATGTACAAATTGAAATTCTGCGATTTTTTCCTCTAGACTTTCCTGTTTTTTGCCTAGAATCATCTAATTATCATACGAAGAGTCGATTTATCCAAAAATCCCAATCCAGGGAGTGGTATTTTAGAAATTAGTTTTGTTAGTTGTACATGGCTGAAAAAATGTACTGAAAAATGTACAAATTGAAATTCCGCGATTTTTTCCTCTAGACTTTCCTGTTTTTTGCCTAGAATCATCTAATTATCATACCAAGAGTCGATTTAGCCACAAATCCCAATCCAGGGAGTGGTATTTTAGAAATTAGTTTTTTGACTTGTGCATGGTTGAAAAAATGCACTGAAAAGTGTAAAAATTGAAATTCTGCGATTTTTTCCTCTAGACTTTCCTGGTTTTTGCCTAGAATCATCTAATTATCATACGAAGAGTCGATTTATCCAAAAATCCCAATCCAGGGAGTGGTATTTTAGAAATTAGTTTTGTTAGTTGTACATGGCTGAAAAAATGTACTGAAAAATGTACAAATTGAAATTCCGCGATTTTTTCCTCTAGACTTTCCTGTTTTTTGCCTAGAATCATCTAATTATCATACCAAGAGTCGATTTAGCCACAAATCCCAATCCAGGGAGTGGTATTTTAGAAATTAGTTTTTTGACTTGTGCATGGTTGAAAAAATGCACTGAAAAGTGTAAAAATTGAAATTCTGCGATTTTTTCCTCTAGACTTTCCTGGTTTTTGCCTAGAATCATCTAATTATCATACGAAGAGTCGATTTATCCAAAAATCCCAATCCAGGGAGTGGTATTTTAGAAATTAGTTTTGTTAGTTGTACATGGCTGAAAAAATGTACTGAAAAATGTACAAATTGAAATTCCGCGATTTTTTCCTCTAGACTTTCCTGTTTTTTGCCTAGAATCATCTAATTATCATACCAAGAGTCGATTTAGCCACAAATCCCAATCCAGGGAGTGGTATTTTAGAAATTAGTTTTTTGACTTGTGCATGGTTGAAAAAATGCACTGAAAAGTGTAAAAATTGAAATTCTGCGATTTTTTCCTCTAGACTTTCCTGGTTTTTGCCTAGAATCATCTAATTATCATACGAAGAGTCGATTTATCCAAAAATCCCAATCCAGGGAGTGGTATTTTAGAAATTAGTTTTGTTAGTTGTACATGGCTGAAAAAATGTACTGAAAAATGTACAAATTGAAATTCCGCGATTTTTTCCTCTAGACTTTCCTGTTTTTTGCCTAGAATCATCTAATTATCATACCAAGAGTCGATTTAGCCACAAATCCCAATCCAGGGAGTGGTATTTTAGAAATTAGTTTTTTGACTTGTGCATGGTTGAAAAAATGCACTGAAAAGTGTAAAAATTGAAATTCTGCGATTTTTTCCTCTAGACTTTCCTGGTTTTTGCCTAGAATCATCTAATTATCATACCAAGAGTCGATTTAGCCAAAAATCCTAATCCAGGCAGTCGTATTTTAGAAATTAGTTTTTTTACTTGTACATGGCTGAAAAAATGCATCGAAAAATGTAAAAATTGAAATTCTACGATTTTTTCCTCTAGACTGTTCTGTTTTTTGCCTAGAATCATCTAATTATCATACCAAGAGTCGATTTAGCCACAAATCCCAATCCAGGGAGTGGTATTTTAGAAATTAGTTTTTTGACTTGTGCATGGTTGAAAAAATGCACTGAAAAGTGTAAAAATTGAAATTCTGCGATTTTTTCCTCTAGACTTTCCTGGTTTTTGCCTAGAATCATCTAATTATCATACCAAGAGTCGATTTAGCCAAAAATCCTAATCCAGGCAGTCGTATTTTAGAAATTAGTTTTTTTACTTGTACATGGCTGAAAAAATGCATCGAAAAATGTAAAAATTGAAATTCTACGATTTTTTCCTCTAGACTGTTCTGTTTTTTGCCTAGAATCATCTAATTATCATACCAAGAGTCGATTTAGCCACAAATCCCAATCCAGGGAGTGGTATTTTAGAAATTAGTTTTTTGACTTGTGCATGGTTGAAAAAATGCACTGAAAAGTGTAAAAATTGAAATTCTGCGATTTTTTCCTCTAGACTTTCCTGGTTTTTGCCTAGAATCATCTAATTATCATACGAAGAGTCGATTTATCCAAAAATCCCAATCCAGGGAGTGGTATTTTAGAAATTAGTTTTGTTAGTTGTACATGGCTGAAAAAATGTACTGAAAAATGTACAAATTGAAATTTCGCGATTTTTTCCTCTAGACTTTCCTGTTTTTTGCCTAGAATCATCTAATTATCATACCAAGAGTCGATTTAGCCAAAAAACCCAATCCAGGGAGTGGTATTTTAGAAATTAGTTTTTTTACCTGTATATGGCTGAAAAAATGCACTGAAAAATGTACAAATTGAAATTCTGCGATTTTTTCCTCTAGACTTTCCTATTTTTTGCCTAGAATCATCTAATTATCATACGAAGAGTCGATTTATCCAAAAATCCCAAACCAGGGAGTGGTATTTTAGAAATTAGTTTTGTTAGTTTTACATGGCTGAAAAAATGTACTGAAAAATGTACAAATTGAAATTCCGCGATTTTTTCCTCTAGACTTTCCTGTTTTTTGCCTAGAATCATCTAATTATCATACCAAGAGTCGATTTAGCCACAAATCCCAATCCAGGGAGTGGTATTTTAGAAATTAGTTTTTTGACTTGTGCATGGTTGAAAAAATGCACTGAAAAGTGTAAAAATTGAAATTCTGCGATTTTTTCCTCTAGACTTTCCTGGTTTTTGCCTAGAATCATCTAATTATCATACGAAGAGTCGATTTATCCAAAAATCCCAATCCAGGGAGTGGTATTTTAGAAATTAGTTTTGTTAGTTGTACATGGCTGAAAAAATGTACTGAGAAATGTACAAATTGAAATTTCGCGATTTTTTCCTCTAGACTTTCCTGTTTTTTGCCTAGAATCATCTAATTATCATACCAAGAGTTGATTTAGCCAAAAATCCCAATCCAGGGAGTCGTATTTTAGAAATTAGTTTTTTTACGAAAACTTAAGTAAGTTTAGAAATGCAAATAACAGAAAAAGTGGAAATAATAATTATAATGAAAAAGGCTGTTTTAGTTTTAATACGAAAATTATATTTAGTATTTATGTTGTAAATTTATTATTTAGACTATGGAAACGATTTAATGAACTAGGAAGAAATATTGTGCTTTATATTAAAGAAAATAAAACAACTTTTATTATAATCAAAACAAAACAAAAATAACTACGGTCAAAGGGAGCATTTTTCCGTCCAAACAGCACGTAATTGAATCGAACGAGCTTCGAAGCTACGACGAGGAGCAATGTTCCTAGACTTTTGTTTTTAGTCACATTGATCTTTGTCAACACACAAAGAGGCGAAAATCGTTTACCTTCTCGAGGCAACGGTTTGTGTCCCCCCCATGAACCAATCGCAGAATATCAACCATTTTATAATATTGATACCGCGAACCAATCAGCGTTCACACCTCTCACAAGATCCTGCATATTTGAATTTAACGGCTTTTATCACTCTTTCGGCACTGCACTACCACTGAATGCAACTGTTCTCTCTTAATACGATTCAATTTCCGCTCTTTGAATTTGAATCGTTCCTTCACTTCAGTTTGTGTCGTGCTCGGGTGAAGTTCTCTCCGCTTCTTCTACGGTGGAGAATTATTGATTTAAATAAAATTCAAGGAATGCTACCCATTAAATAAGCTACCTAAACTCTGGATAAACTTAATAAAAGGTAATTGTCCAAAAAACAAAAGAAAATCACTGAGATATCGAAAATATTCATCGATTATTGTCTGTTGGTGAGCTAGCGAAAGGAGGGCTAAAATCTCCAGTGGGAATTTTAAAAATGCTTTTAATTTATTTCTTTTGTTCTTAAAATTATGTATTTGTCAAATTTTTTTGCCGGGCGACGCTGTAATAAATAAAAATCTAGTTTTCTGTTAAGTTGTAACGGATTTTCTTGGATTCAGTTCAAATTTTCAGCGAACGAGGTGAGAAAGAGATTGCCTACTCTCGAAATTGCCTCTCTTTCTCTTGAATTTAAACTTTCAGCGGACGCGCAGGAGAATGGAACAACTTCCGCTCGGTGCTCTTTAATTATTTCAGGGGTTGCTTGCGGACTCCGCTTCGAACTTTTGTAACAGTTCGGAGGAGTTGTGTTGTTTTCTACTTCGTTCGACTAGGGAGGATCAAACAAGACAAACTGCTCACCGATGGGTTGTGATTTGTTTTTTTTTTAGAAGCAGACTACTAGATATTTAAGACATTTTGTGAAATAATAAAATTATGAAAATACATGTGTTTTTATATATTGCAAATAATTTGATAAATTTAATCTAATATTTACAAAAATTATCCCAATTAAATCCATAATCATCTAATTATCATACTAAGAGTGGATTTAACCAGAAAACCCTATCCAGGGAGCCGTATTTTAGAAAATAGTTTTTTTACCAGCATTTGGCTGAAAAAATGCACTGCAAAATTGAAAAATTGAAATCTGCGATGTTTTCCTCTAGACTTTTCTGTTTTTTTCCTAGAATCATCTAATTATCATACCAAGTGTCGATTTAACCAAAAAACCCAATCCAGGGAGCAGTATTTTAGAAAATAATTTTTTTACCTGTGTATGGCTGAAAAACTGCACTGGAAAATGTAAAAATTTAAATTCTGCAATTTTCTCCTCTAGAATTTTCTGTTTTTTATCTAGAATCATATAATTATCATACCAAGAGTCACTTTAGCCAAAAAACCCAATCCAGTTAGCCGTATTTTAGAAAATAGGTTTTTTACCTGTGTATGGCTGATAAAATGCACTGAAAAATGTAAAAATTTAAATTCTGCGATTTTTTCCTCTAGACTTTTCTGTTTTTTGCCTAGAATCATCTAATTATCGTACCAAGAGTCGATTTAGCCAAAAATCCCAATCCAGGGAGTCGTATTTTAGAAATTGGCTTTTTTACTTGTACATGGCTGAAAAAATGCACTGAAAAATATAAGAATTGAAATTCTGCGATTTTTTCCTCTAGAGTTTTCTGTTTTTTTGCCTAGAATCATCTAATTATCATACCAAGAGTCGATTTAGCCAAAAATCCCAATCCAGGGAGTCGTATTTTAGAAATTAGTTTTTTGACTTGTGCATGGCTGAAAAAATGCACTGAAAAATGTAAAAATTGAAATTCTGCGATTTTTTCCTCGTATTTTAGAAAATAGTTTTTTTACTTGTACATGGCTGAAAAAATGCACTGAAAAATGTAAAAATTGAAATTCTGCGATTTTTTCCTCTAGACTTTCCTGTTTTTTTGCCTAGAATCATCTAATTATCATACCAAGAGTCGATTTAGCCAAAATTCCCAATCCAGGGAATCGTATTTTAGAAAATAGTTTTTTTACTTGTACATGGCTGAAAAAATGCACTGAAAAATGTAAAAATTGAAATTCTGCGATTTTTTCCTCTAGACTTTTCTGTTTTTTGCCTAGAATCATCTAATTATCATACCAAGAGTCGATTTAGCCAAAAATCCCAATCCAGGGAATCGTATTTTAGAAAATAGTTTTTTTACTTGTACATGGCTGAAAAAATGCACTGAAAAATGTAAAAATTGAAATTCTGCGATTTTTTCCTCTAGACTTTCCTGTTTTTTTGCCTAGAATCATCTAATTATCATACCAAGAGTCGATTTAGCCAAAAATCCCAATCCAGGGAATCGTATTTTAGAAAATAGGTTTTTACCTGTGTATGGCTGATAAAATGCACTGAAAAATGTAAAAATTGAAATTCTGCGATTTTTTCCTCTAGACTTTTCTGTTTTTTGCCTAGAATCATCTAATTATCATACCAAGAGTCGATTTAGCCAAAATTCCCAATCCAGGGAATCGTATTTTAGAAAATAGGTTTTTTACCTGTGTATGGCTGAAAAAATGCACTGAAAAATGTAAAAATTGAAATTCTGCGATTTTTTCCTCTAGACTTTTCTGTTTTTTGCCTAGAATCATCTAATTATCATACCAAGAGTCGATTTAGCCAAAAATCCCAATCCAGGGAATCGTATTTTAGAAAATAGGTTTTTACCTGTGTATGGCTGATAAAATGCACTGAAAAATGTAAAAATTGAAATTCTGCGATTTTTTCCTCTAGACTTTTCTGTTTTTTGCCTAGAATCATCTAATTATCATACCAAGAGTCGATTTAGCCAAAAATCCCAATCCAGGGAATGGTATTTTAGAAAATAGTTTTTTTACTTGTACATGGCTGAAAAAATGCACTGAAAAATGTAAAAATTGAAATTCTGCGATTTTTTCCTCTAGACTTTCCTGTTTTTTTGCCTAGAATCATCTAATTATCATACCAAGAGTCGATTTAGCCAAAATTCCCAATCCAGGGAATCGTATTTTAGAAAATAGGTTTTTTACCTGTGTATGACTGATAAAATGCACTGAAAAATGTAAAAATTGAAATTCTGCGATTTTTTCCTCTAGACTTTCCTGTTTTTTTGCCTAGAATCATCTAATTATCATTCCAAGAGTCGATTTAGCCAAAAATCCCAATCCAGGGAATCGTATTTTAGAAAATAGTTTTTTTACTTGTACATGGCTGAAAAAATGCACTGAAAAATGTAAAAATTGAAATTCTGCGATTTTTTCCTCTAGACTTTCCTGTTTTTTTGCCTAGAATCATCTAATTATCATACCAAGAGTCGATTTAGCCAAAATTCCCAATCCAGGGAATCGTATTTTAGAAAATAGGTTTTTTACCTGTGTATGGCTGATAAAATGCACTGAAAAATGTAAAAATTGAAATTCTGCGATTTTTTCCTCTAGACTTTCCTGTTTTTTTGCCTAGAATCATCTAATTATCATTCCAAGAGTCGATTTAGCCAAAAATCCCAATCCAGGGAATCGTATTTTAGAAAATAGTTTTTTTACTTGTACATGGCTGAAAAAATGCACTGAAAAATGTAAAAATTGAAATTCTGCGATTTTTTCCTCTAGACTTTTCTGTTTTTTGCCTAGAATCATCTAATTATCATACCAAGAGTCGATTTAGCCAAAAATCCCAATCCAGGGAATCGTATTTTAGAAAATAGTTTTTTTACTTGTACATGGCTGAAAAAATGCACTGAAAAATGTAAAAATTGAAATTCTGCGATTTTTTCCTCTAGACTTTCCTGTTTTTTTGCCTAGAATCATCTAATTATCATACCAAGAGTCGATTTAGCCAAAATTCCCAATCCAGGGAATCGTATTTTAGAAAATAGGTTTTTTACCTGTGTATGGCTGATAAAATGCACTGAAAAATGTAAAAATTGAAATTCTGCGATTTTTTCCTCTAGACTTTCCTGTTTTTTTGCCTAGAATCATCTAATTATCATTCCAAGAGTCGATTTAGCCAAAAATCCCAATCCAGGGAATCGTATTTTAGAAAATAGTTTTTTTACTTGTACATGGCTGAAAAAATGCACTGAAAAATGTAAAAATTGAAATTCTGCGATTTTTTCCTCTAGACTTTTCTGTTTTTTGCCTAGAATCATCTAATTATCATTCCAAGAGTGGATTTAGCCAAAAATCCCAATCCAGGGAATCGTATTTTAGAAAATAGTTTTTTTACTTGTACATGGCTGAAAAAATGCACTGAAAAATGTAAAAATTGAAATTCTGCGATTTTTTCCTCTAGACTTTTCTGTTTTTTGCCTAGAATCATCTAATTATCATACCAAGAGTCGATTTAGCCAAAAATCCCAATCCAGGGAATCGTATTTTAGAAAATAGTTTTTTTACTTGTACATGGCTGAAAAAATGCACTGAAAAATGTAAAAATTGAAATTCTGCGATTTTTTCCTCTAGACTTCCCTGTTTTTTTGCCTAGAATCATCTAATTATCATACCAAGAGTCGATTTAGCCAAAAATCCCAATCCAGGGAATCGTATTTTAGAAAATAGTTTTTTTACTTGTACATGGCTGAAAAAATGCACTGAAAAATGTAAAAATTGAAATTCTGCGATTTTTTCCTCTAGACTTTCCTGTTTTTTTGCCTAGAATCATCTAATTATCATACCAAGAGTCGATTTAGCCAAAATTCCCAATCCAGGGAATCGTATTTTAGAAAATAGGTTTTTTACCTGTGTATGGCTGATAAAATGCACTGAAAAATGTAAAAATTGAAATTCTGCGATTTTTTCCTCTAGACTTCCCTGTTTTTTTGCCTAGAATCATCTAATTATCATACCAAGAGTCGATTTAGCCAAAAATCCCAATCCAGGGAATCGTATTTTAGAAAATAGTTTTTTTACTTGTACATGGCTGAAAAAATGCACTGAAAAATGTAAAAATTGAAATTCTGCGATTTTTTCCTCTAGACTTTTCTGTTTTTTGCCTAGAATCATCTAATTATCATACCAAGAGTCGATTTAGCCAAAAATCCCAATCCAGGGAATCGTATTTTAGAAAATAGTTTTTTTACTTGTACATGGCTGAAAAAATGCACTGAAAAATGTAAAAATTGAAATTCTGCGATTTTTTCCTCTAGACTTTCCTGTTTTTTTGCCTAGAATCATCTAATTATCATACCAAGAGTCGATTTAGCCAAAATTCCCAATCCAGGGAATCGTATTTTAGAAAATAGGTTTTTTACCTGTGTATGACTGATAAAATGCACTGAAAAATGTAAAAATTGAAATTCTGCGATTTTTTCCTCTAGACTTTCCTGTTTTTTTGCCTAGAATCATCTAATTATCATTCCAAGAGTCGATTTAGCCAAAAATCCCAATCCAGGGAATCGTATTTTAGAAAATAGTTTTTTTACTTGTACATGGCTGAAAAAATGCACTGAAAAATGTAAAAATTGAAATTCTGCGATTTTTTCCTCTAGACTTTTCTGTTTTTTGCCTAGAATCATCTAATTATCATACCAAGAGTCGATTTAGCCAAAAATCCCAATCCAGGGAATCGTATTTTAGAAAATAGTTTTTTTACTTGTACATGGCTGAAAAAATGCACTGAAAAATGTAAAAATTGAAATTCTGCGATTTTTTCCTCTAGACTTTTCTGTTTTTTGCCTAGAATCATCTAATTATCATACCAAGAGTCGATTTAGCCAAAAATCCCAATCCAGGGAATCGTATTTTAGAAAATAGTTTTTTTACTTGTACATGGCTGAAAAAATGCACTGAAAAATGTAAAAATTGAAATTCTGCGATTTTTTCCTCTAGACTTTTCTGTTTTTTTGCCTAGAATCATCTAATTATCATACCAAGAGTCGATTTAGCCAAAAATCCCAATCCAGGGAATCGTATTTTAGAAAATAGTTTTTTTACTTGTACATGGCTGAAAAAATGCACTGAAAAATGTAAAAATTGAAATTCTGCGATTTTTTCCTCTAGACTTTCCTGTTTTTTTGCCTAGAATCATCTAATTATCATACCAAGAGTCGATTTAGCCAAAATTCCCAATCCAGGGAATCGTATTTTAGAAAATAGTTTTTTACCTGTGTATGACTGATAAAATGCACTGAAAAATGTAAAAATTGAAATTCTGCGATTTTTTCCTCTAGACTTTCCTGTTTTTTTGCCTAGAATCATCTAATTATCATTCCAAGAGTCGATTTAGCCAAAAATCCCAATCCAGGGAATCGTATTTTAGAAAATAGTTTTTTTACTTGTACATGGCTGAAAAAATGCACTGAAAAATGTAAAAATTGAAATTCTGCGATTTTTTCCTCTAGACTTTTCTGTTTTTTGCCTAGAATCATCTAATTATCATACCAAGAGTCGATTTAGCCAAAAATCCCAATCCAGGGAATCGTATTTTAGAAAATAGTTTTTTTACTTGTACATGGCTGAAAAAATGCACTGAAAAATGTAAAAATTGAAATTCTGCGATTTTTTCCTCTAGACTTTCCTGTTTTTTTGCCTAGAATCATCTAATTATCATACCAAGAGTCGATTTAGCCAAAATTCCCAATCCAGGGAATCGTATTTTAGAAAATAGGTTTTTTACTGTGTATGGCTGATAAAATGCACTGAAAAATGTAAAAATTGAAATTCTGCGATTTTTTCCTCTAGACTTTCCTGTTTTTTTGCCTAGAATCATCTAATTATCATTCCAAGAGTCGATTTAGCCAAAAATCCCAATCCAGGGAATCGTATTTTAGAAAATAGTTTTTTTACTTGTACATGGCTGAAAAAATGCACTGAAAAATGTAAAAATTGAAATTCTGCGATTTTTTCCTCTAGACTTTTCTGTTTTTTGCCTAGAATCATCTAATTATCATTCCAAGAGTGGATTTAGCCAAAAATCCCAATCCAGGGAATCGTATTTTAGAAAATAGTTTTTTTACTTGTACATGGCTGAAAAAATGCACTGAAAAATGTAAAAATTGAAATTCTGCGATTTTTTCCTCTAGACTTTTCTGTTTTTTGCCTAGAATCATCTAATTATCATACCAAGAGTCGATTTAGCCAAAAATCCCAATCCAGGGAATCGTATTTTAGAAAATAGTTTTTTTACTTGTACATGGCTGAAAAAATGCACTGAAAAATGTAAAAATTGAAATTCTGCGATTTTTTCCTCTAGACTTCCTGTTTTTTTGCCTAGAATCATCTAATTATCATACCAAGAGTCGATTTAGCCAAAAATCCCAATCCAGGGAATCGTATTTTAGAAAATAGTTTTTTTACTTGTACATGGCTGAAAAAATGCACTGAAAAATGTAAAAATTGAAATTCTGCGATTTTTTCCTCTAGACTTTCCTGTTTTTTTGCCTAGAATCATCTAATTATCATACCAAGAGTCGATTTAGCCAAAATTCCCAATCCAGGGAATCGTATTTTAGAAAATAGGTTTTTTACCTGTGTATGGCTGATAAAATGCACTGAAAAATGTAAAAATTGAAATTCTGCGATTTTTTCTCTAGACTTTCCTGTTTTTTTGCCTAGAATCATCTAATTATCATTCCAAGAGTCGATTTAGCCAAAAATCCCAATCCAGGGAATCGTATTTTAGAAAATAGTTTTTTTACTTGTACATGGCTGAAAAAATGCACTGAAAAATGTAAAAATTGAAATTCTGCGATTTTTTCCTCTAGACTTTCCTGTTTTTTTGCCTAGAATCATCTAATTATCATTCCAAGAGTCGATTTAGCCAAAAATCCCAATCCAGGGAATCGTATTTTAGAAAATAGGTTTTTTACCTGTGTATGGCTGATAAAATGCACTGAAAAATGTAAAAATTGAAATTCTGCGATTTTTTCCTCTAGACTTTCCTGTTTTTTTGCCTAGAATCATCTAATTATCATTCCAAGAGTCGATTTAGCCAAAATTCCCAATCCAGGGAATCGTATTTTAGAAATAGTTTTTTTACTTGTACATGGCTGAAAAAATGCACTGAAAAATGTAAAAATTGAAATTCTGCGATTTTTTCCTCTAGACTTTTCCTGTTTTTTGCCTAGAATCATCTAATTATCATTCCAAGAGTCGATTTAGCCAAAAATCCCAATCCAGGGAATCGTATTTTAGAAAATAGTTTTTTTACTTGTACATGGCTGAAAAAATGCACTGAAAAATGTAAAAATTGAAATTCTGCGATTTTTTCCTCTAGACTTTTCTGTTTTTTGCCTAGAATCATCTAATTATCATACCAAGAGTCGATTTAGCCAAAAATCCCAATCCAGGGAATCGTATTTTAGAAAATAGTTTTTTTACTTGTACATGGCTGAAAAAATGCACTGAAAAATGTAAAAATTGAAATTCTGCGATTTTTTCCTCTAGACTTCCCTGTTTTTTGCCTAGAATCATCTAATTATCATACCAAGAGTCGATTTAGCCAAAAATCCCAATCCAGGGAATCGTATTTTAGAAAATAGTTTTTTTACTTGTACATGGCTGAAAAAATGCACTGAAAAATGTAAAAATTGAAATTCTGCGATTTTTTCCTCTAGACTTTCCTGTTTTTTTGCCTAGAATCATCTAATTATCATACCAAGAGTCGATTTAGCCAAAATTCCCAATCCAGGGAATCGTATTTTAGAAAATAGGTTTTTTACCTGTGTATGGCTGATAAAATGCACTGAAAAATGTAAAAATTGAAATTCTGCGATTTTTTCCTCTAGACTTCCCTGTTTTTTTGCCTAGAATCATCTAATTATCATACCAAGAGTCGATTTAGCCAAAAATCCCAATCCAGGGAATCGTATTTTAGAAAATAGTTTTTTTACTTGTACATGGCTGAAAAAATGCACTGAAAAATGTAAAAATTGAAATTCTGCGATTTTTTCCTCTAGACTTTTCTGTTTTTTGCCTAGAATCATCTAATTATCATACCAAGAGTCGATTTAGCCAAAAATCCCAATCCAGGGAATCGTATTTTAGAAAATAGTTTTTTTACTTGTACATGGCTGAAAAAATGCACTGAAAAATGTAAAAATTGAAATTCTGCGATTTTTTCCTCTAGACTTTCCTGTTTTTTTGCCTAGAATCATCTAATTATCATACCAAGAGTCGATTTAGCCAAAATTCCCAATCCAGGGAATCGTATTTTAGAAAATAGGTTTTTTACCTGTGTATGACTGATAAAATGCACTGAAAAATGTAAAAATTGAAATTCTGCGATTTTTTCCTCTAGACTTTCCTGTTTTTTTGCCTAGAATCATCTAATTATCATTCCAAGAGTCGATTTAGCCAAAAATCCCAATCCAGGGAATCGTATTTTAGAAAATAGTTTTTTTACTTGTACATGGCTGAAAAAATGCACTGAAAAATGTAAAAATTGAAATTCTGCGATTTTTTCCTCTAGACTTTTCTGTTTTTTGCCTAGAATCATCTAATTATCATACCAAGAGTCGATTTAGCCAAAAATCCCAATCCAGGGAATCGTATTTTAGAAAATAGTTTTTTTACTTGTACATGGCTGAAAAAATGCACTGAAAAATGTAAAAATTGAAATTCTGCGATTTTTTCCTCTAGACTTTTCTGTTTTTTGCCTAGAATCATCTAATTATCATACCAAGAGTCGATTTAGCCAAAAATCCCAATCCAGGGAATCGTATTTTAGAAAATAGTTTTTTTACTTGTACATGGCTGAAAAAATGCACTGAAAAATGTAAAAATTGAAATTCTGCGATTTTTTCCTCTAGACTTTTCTGTTTTTTGCCTAGAATCATCTAATTATCATACCAAGAGTCGATTTAGCCAAAAATCCCAATCCAGGGAATCGTATTTTAGAAAATAGTTTTTTTACTTGTACATGGCTGAAAAAATGCACTGAAAAATGTAAAAATTGAAATTCTGCGATTTTTTCCTCTAGACTTTCCTGTTTTTTTGCCTAGAATCATCTAATTATCATACCAAGAGTCGATTTAGCCAAAATTCCCAATCCAGGGAATCGTATTTTAGAAAATAGGTTTTTTACCTGTGTATGACTGATAAAATGCACTGAAAAATGTAAAAATTGAAATTCTGCGATTTTTTCCTCTAGACTTTCCTGTTTTTTTGCCTAGAATCATCTAATTATCATTCCAAGAGTCGATTTAGCCAAAAATCCCAATCCAGGGAATCGTATTTTAGAAAATAGTTTTTTTACTTGTACATGGCTGAAAAAATGCACTGAAAAATGTAAAAATTGAAATTCTGCGATTTTTTCCTCTAGACTTTTCTGTTTTTTGCCTAGAATCATCTAATTATCATACCAAGAGTCGATTTAGCCAAAAATCCCAATCCAGGGAATCGTATTTTAGAAAATAGTTTTTTTACTTGTACATGGCTGAAAAAATGCACTGAAAAATGTAAAAATTGAAATTCTGCGATTTTTTCCTCTAGACTTTCCTGTTTTTTTGCCTAGAATCATCTAATTATCATACCAAGAGTCGATTTAGCCAAAATTCCCAATCCAGGGAATCGTATTTTAGAAAATAGGTTTTTTACCTGTGTATGGCTGATAAAATGCACTGAAAAATGTAAAAATTGAAATTCTGCGATTTTTTCCTCTAGACTTTCCTGTTTTTTTGCCTAGAATCATCTAATTATCATTCCAAGAGTCGATTTAGCCAAAAATCCCAATCCAGGGAATCGTATTTTAGAAAATAGTTTTTTTACTTGTACATGGCTGAAAAAATGCACTGAAAAATGTAAAAATTGAAATTCTGCGATTTTTTCCTCTAGACTTTTCTGTTTTTTGCCTAGAATCATCTAATTATCATTCCAAGAGTGGATTTAGCCAAAAATCCCAATCCAGGGAATCGTATTTTAGAAAATAGTTTTTTTACTTGTACATGGCTGAAAAAATGCACTGAAAAATGTAAAAATTGAAATTCTGCGATTTTTTCCTCTAGACTTTTCTGTTTTTTGCCTAGAATCATCTAATTATCATACCAAGAGTCGATTTAGCCAAAAATCCCAATCCAGGGAATCGTATTTTAGAAAATAGTTTTTTTACTTGTACATGGCTGAAAAAATGCACTGAAAAATGTAAAAATTGAAATTCTGCGATTTTTTCCTCTAGACTTCCCTGTTTTTTTGCCTAGAATCATCTAATTATCATACCAAGAGTCGATTTAGCCAAAAATCCCAATCCAGGGAATCGTATTTTAGAAAATAGTTTTTTTACTTGTACATGGCTGAAAAAATGCACTGAAAAATGTAAAAATTGAAATTCTGCGATTTTTTCCTCTAGACTTTCCTGTTTTTTTGCCTAGAATCATCTAATTATCATACCAAGAGTCGATTTAGCCAAAATTCCCAATCCAGGGAATCGTATTTTAGAAAATAGGTTTTTTACCTGTGTATGGCTGATAAAATGCACTGAAAAATGTAAAAATTGAAATTCTGCGATTTTTTCCTCTAGACTTTCCTGTTTTTTTGCCTAGAATCATCTAATTATCATTCCAAGAGTCGATTTAGCCAAAAATCCCAATCCAGGGAATCGTATTTTAGAAAATAGTTTTTTTACTTGTACATGGCTGAAAAAATGCACTGAAAAATGTAAAAATTGAAATTCTGCGATTTTTTCCTCTAGACTTTCCTGTTTTTTTGCCTAGAATCATCTAATTATCATTCCAAGAGTCGATTTAGCCAAAAATCCCAATCCAGGGAATCGTATTTTAGAAAATAGGTTTTTTACCTGTGTATGGCTGATAAAATGCACTGAAAAATGTAAAAATTGAAATTCTGCGATTTTTTCCTCTAGACTTTCCTGTTTTTTTGCCTAGAATCATCTAATTATCATTCCAAGAGTCGATTTAGCCAAAAATCCCAATCCAGGGAATCGTATTTTAGAAAATAGTTTTTTTACTTGTACATGGCTGAAAAAATGCACTGAAAAATGTAAAAATTGAAATTCTGCGATTTTTTCCTCTAGACTTTCCTGTTTTTTTGCCTAGAATCATCTAATTATCATACCAAGAGTCGATTTAGCCAAAATTCCCAATCCAGGGAATCGTATTTTAGAAAATAGTTTTTTTACTTGTACATGGCTGAAAAAATGCACTGAAAAATGTAAAAATTGAAATTCTGCGATTTTTTCCTCTAGACTTTCCTGTTTTTTTGCCTAGAATCATCTAATTATCATACCAAGAGTCGATTTAGCCAAAATTCCCAATCCAGGGAATCGTATTTTAGAAAATAGGTTTTTTACCTGTGTATGGCTGATAAAATGCACTGAAAAATGTAAAAATTGAAATTCTGCGATTTTTTCCTCTAGACTTTCCTGTTTTTTTGCCTAGAATCATCTAATTATCATTCCAAGAGTCGATTTAGCCAAAAATCCCAATCCAGGGAATCGTATTTTAGAAAATAGTTTTTTTACTTGTACATGGCTGAAAAAATGCACTGAAAAATGTAAAAATTGAAATTCTGCGATTTTTTCCTCTAGACTTTCCTGTTTTTTTGCCTAGAATCATCTAATTATCATACCAAGAGTCGATTTAGCCAAAATTCCCAATCCAGGGAATCGTATTTTAGAAAATAGGTTTTTTACCTGTGTATGGCTGATAAAATGCACTGAAAAATGTAAAAATTGAAATTCTGCGATTTTTTCCTCTAGCCTTTCCTGTTTTTTTGCCTAGAATCATCTAATTATCATTCCAAGAGTCGATTTAGCCAAAAATCCCAATCCAGGGAATCGTATTTTAGAAAATAGTTTTTTTACTTGTACATGGCTGATAAAATGCACTGAAAAATGTAAAAATTGAAATTCTGCGATTTTTTCCTCTAGACTTTCCTGTTTTTTTTTTAGCCAAAAATCCCAATCCAGGGAATCGTATTTTAGAAAATAGTTTTTTTACTTGTACATGGCTGAAAAAATGCACTGAAAAATGTAAAAATTGAAATTCTGCGATTTTTTCCTCTAGACTTTCCTGTTTTTTTGCCTAGAATCATCTAATTATCATTCCAAGAGTCGATTTAGCCAAAAATCCCAATCCAGGGAATCGTATTTTAGAAAATAGTTTTTTTACTTGTACATGGCTGAAAAAATGCACTGAAAAATGTAAAAATTGAAATTCTGCAATTTTTTCCTCTAGACTTTCCTGTTTTTTTGCCTAGAATCATCTAATTATCATACCAAGAGTCGATTTAGCCAAAATTCCCAATCCAGGGAATCGTATTTTAGAAAATAGGTTTTTTACCTGTGTATGGCTGATAAAATGCACTGAAAAATGTAAAAATTGAAATTCTGCGATTTTTTCCTCTAGACTTTCCTGTTTTTTTGCCTAGAATCATCTAATTATCATTCCAAGAGTCGATTTAGCCAAAAATCCCAATCCAGGGAATCGTATTTTAGAAAATAGTTTTTTTACTTGTACATGGCTGAAAAAATGCACTGAAAAATGTAAAAATTGAAATTCTGCGATTTTTTCCTCTAGACTTTCCTGTTTTTTTGCCTAGAATCATCTAATTATCATTCCAAGAGTCGATTTAGCCAAAAATCCCAATCCAGGGAATCGTATTTTAGAAAATAGGTTTTTTACCTGTGTATGGCTGATAAAATGCACTGAAAAATGTAAAAATTGAAATTCTGCGATTTTTTCCTCTAGACTTTCCTGTTTTTTTGCCTAGAATCATCTAATTATCATTCCAAGAGTCGATTTAGCCAAAAATCCCAATCCAGGGAATCGTATTTTAGAAAATAGTTTTTTTACTTGTACATGGCTGAAAAAATGCACTGAAAAATGTAAAAATTGAAATTCTGCGATTTTTTCCTCTAGACTTTCCTGTTTTTTTGCCTAGAATCATCTAATTATCATACCAAGAGTCGATTTAGCCAAAAATCCCAATCCAGGGAATCGTATTTTAGAAAATAGGTTTTTACGTGTGTATGGCTGATAAAATGCACTGAAAAATGTAAAAATTGAAATTCTGCGATTTTTTCCTCTAGACTTTCCTGTTTTTTTGCCTAGAATCATCTAATTATCATACCAAGAGTCGATTTAGCCAAAAATCCCAATCCAGGGAATCGTATTTTAGAAAATAGGTTTTTACCTGTGTATGGCTGATAAAATGCACTGAAAAATGTAAAAATTGAAATTCTGCGATTTTTTCCTCTAGACTTTTCTGTTTTTTGCCTAGAATCATCTAATTATCATACCAAGAGTCGATTTAGCCAAAATTCCCAATCCAGGGAATCGTATTTTAGAAAATAGTTTTTTTACTTGTACATGGCTGATAAAATGCACTGAAAAATGTAAAAATTAAAATTCTGCGATTTTTTCCTCTAGACTTTTATGTTTTTTGCCTAGAATCATCTAATTATCATTCCAAGAGTCGATTTAGCCAAAAATCCCAATCCAGGGAATCGTATTTTAGAAAATAGTTTTTTTACTTGTACATGGCTGAAAAAATGCACTGAAAAATGTAAAAATTGAAATTCTGCGATTTTTTCATCTAGACTTTTCTGTTTTTTTGCCTAGAATCATCTAATTATCATTCCAAGAGTCGATTTAGCCAAAAATCCCAATCCAGGGAATCGTATTTTAGAAAATAGGTTTTTTACCTGTGTATGGCTGATAAAATGCACTGAAAAATGTAAAAATTGAAATTCTGCGATTTTTTCCTCTAGACTTTCCTGTTTTTTTGCCTAGAATCATCTAATTATCATACCAAGAGTCGATTTAGCCAAAATTCCCAATCCAGGGAATCGTATTTTAGAAAATAGTTTTTTTACTTGTACATGGCTGAAAAAATGCACTGAAAAATGTAAAAATTGAAATTCTGCGATTTTTTCCTCTAGACTTTTCTGTTTTTTGCCTAGAATCATCTAATTATCATACCAAGAGTCGATTTAGCCAAAATTCCCAATCCAGGGAATCGTATTTTAGAAAATAGTTTTTTTACTTGTACATGGCTGAAAAAATGCACTGAAAAATGTAAAAATTGAAATTCTGCGATTTTTTCCTCTAGACTTTTCTGTTTTTTGCCTAGAATCATCTAATTATCATACCAAGAGTCGATTTAGCCAAAATTCCCAATCCAGGGAATCGTATTTTAGAAAATAGTTTTTTTACTTGTACATGGCTGAAAAAATGCACTGAAAAATGTAAAAATTGAAATTCTGCGATTTTTTCCTCTAGACTTTTCTGTTTTTTGCCTAGAATCATCTAATTATCATACCAAGAGTCGATTTAGCCAAAATTCCCAATCCAGGGAATCGTATTTTAGAAAATAGGTTTTTTACCTGTGTATGGCTGATAAAATGCACTGAAAAATGTAAAAATTGAAATTCTGCGATTTTTTCCTCTAGACTTTCCTGTTTTTTTGCCTAGAATCATCTAATTATCATACCAAGAGTCGATTTAGCCAAAAATCCCAATCCAGGGAATCGTATTTTAGAAAATAGGTTTTTTACCTGTGTATGGCTGATAAAATGCACTGAAAAATGTAAAAATTGAAATTCTGCGATTTTTTCCTCTAGACTTTCCTGTTTTTTTGCCTAGAATCATCTAATTATCATACCAAGAGTCGATTTAGCCAAAAATCCCAATCCAGGGAATCTTATTTTAGAAAATAGGTTTTTACCTGTGTATGGCTGATAAAATGCACTGAAAAATGTAAAAATTGAAATTCTGCGATTTTTTCCCCTAGACTTTTCTGTTTTTTGCCTAGAATCATCTAATTATCATACCAAGAGTCGATTTAGCCAAAATTCCCAATCCAGGGAATCGTATTTTAGAAAATAGTTTTTTTACTTGTACATGGCTGATAAAATGCACTGAAAAATGTAAAAATTGAAATTCTGCGATTTTTTCCTCTAGACTTTTCTGTTTTTTGCCTAGAATCATCTAATTATCATTCCAAGAGTCGATTTAGCCAAAAATCCCAATCCAGGGAATCGTATTTTAGAAAATAGTTTTTTTTACTTGTACATGGCTGAAAAAATGCACTGAAAAATGTAAAAATTGAAATTCTGCGATTTTTTCATCTAGACTTTTCTGTTTTTTTGCCTAGAATCATCTAATTATCATTCCAATAGTCGATTTAGCCAAAAATCCCAATCCAGGGAATCGTATTTTAGAAAATAGGTTTTTTACCTGTGTATGGCTGATAAAATGCACTGAAAAATGTAAAAATTGAAATTCTGCGATTTTTTCCTCTAGACTTTTCTGTTTTTTGCCTAGAATCATCTAATTATCATTCCAAGAGTCGATTTAGCCAAAAATCCCAATCCAGGGAATCGTATTTTAGAAAATAGTTTTTTTACTTGTACATGGCTGAAAAAATGCACTGAAAAATGTAAAAATTGAAATTCTGCGATTTTTTCATCTAGACTTTTCTGTTTTTTGCCTAGAATCATCTAATTATCATTCCAATAGTCGATTTAGCCAAAAATCCCAATCCAGGGAATCGTATTTTAGAAAATAGGTTTTTTACCTGTGTATGGCTGATAAAATGCACTGAAAAATGTAAAAATTGAAATTCTGCGATTTTTTCCTCTAGACTTTCCTGTTTTTTTGCCTAGAATCATCTAATTATCATACCAAGAGTCGATTTAGCCAAAATTCCCAATCCAGGGAATCGTATTTTAGAAAATAGTTTTTTTACTTGTACATGGCTGAAAAAATGCACTGAAAAATGTAAAAATTGAAATTCTGCGATTTTTTCCTCTAGACTTTTCTGTTTTTTGCCTAGAATCATCTAATTATCATACCAAGAGTCGATTTAGCCAAAATTCCCAATCCAGGGAATCGTATTTTAGAAAATAGTTTTTTTACTTGTACATGGCTGAAAAAATGCACTGAAAAATGTAAAAATTGAAATTCTGCGATTTTTTCCTCTAGACTTTTCTGTTTTTTGCCTAGAATCATCTAATTATCATACCAAGAGTCGATTTAGCCAAAATTCCCAATCCAGGGAATCGTATTTTAGAAAATAGTTTTTTTACTTGTACATGGCTGAAAAAATGCACTGAAAAATGTAAAAATTGAAATTCTGCGATTTTTTCCTCTAGACTTTTCTGTTTTTTGCCTAGAATCATCTAATTATCATACCAAGAGTCGATTTAGCCAAAATTCCCAATCCAGGGAATCGTATTTTAGAAAATAGTTTTTTTACTTGTACATGGCTGAAAAAATGCACTGAAAAATGTAAAAATTGAAATTCTGCGATTTTTTCCTCTAGACTTTTCTGTTTTTTGCCTAGAATCATCTAATTATCATACCAAGAGTCGATTTAGCCAAAATTCCCAATCCAGGGAATCGTATTTTAGAAAATAGTTTTTTTACTTGTACATGGCTGAAAAAATGCACTGAAAAATGTAAAAATTGAAATTCTGCGATTTTTTCATCTAGACTTTTCTGTTTTTTTGCCTAGAATCATCTAATTATCATTCCAATAGTCGATTTAGCCAAAAATCCCAATCCAGGGAATCGTATTTTAGAAAATAGTTTTTTTACTTGTACATGGCTGATAAAATGCACTGAAAAATGTAAAAATTGAAATTCTGCGATTTTTTCCTCTAGACTTTTCTGTTTTTTGCCTAGAATCATCTAATTATCATTCCAAGAGTCGATTTAGCCAAAAATCCCAATCCAGGGAATCGTATTTTAGAAAATAGTTTTTTTACTTGTACATGGCTGAAAAAATGCACTGAAAAATGTAAAAATTGAAATTCTGCGATTTTTTCATCTAGACTTTTCTGTTTTTTGCCTAGAATCATCTAATTATCATTCCAATAGTCGATTTAGCCAAAAATCCCAATCCAGGGAATCGTATTTTAGAAAATAGGTTTTTTACCTGTGTATGGCTGATAAAATGCACTGAAAAATGTAAAAATTGAAATTCTGCGATTTTTTCCTCTAGACTTTCCTGTTTTTTTGCCTAGAATCATCTAATTATCATACCAAGAGTCGATTTAGCCAAAATTCCCAATCCAGGGAATCGTATTTTAGAAAATAGGTTTTTACCTGTGTATGGCTGATAAAATGCACTGAAAAATGTAAAAATTGAAATTCTGCGATTTTTTCCTCTAGACTTTTCTGTTTTTTGCCTAGAATCATCTAATTATCATACCAAGAGTCGATTTAGCCAAAATTCCCAATCCAGGGAATCGTATTTTAGAAAATAGTTTTTTTACTTGTACATGGCTGAAAAAATGCACTGAAAAATGTAAAAATTGAAATTCTGCGATTTTTTCATCTAGACTTTTCTGTTTTTTGCCTAGAATCATCTAATTATCATTCCAATAGTCGATTTAGCCAAAAATCCCAATCCAGGGAATCGTATTTTAGAAAATAGTTTTTTTACTTGTACATGGCTGATAAAATGCACTGAAAAATGTAAAAATTGAAATTCTGCGATTTTTTCCTCTAGACTTTTCTGTTTTTTGCCTAGAATCATCTAATTATCATTCCAAGAGTCGATTTAGCCAAAAATCCCAATCCAGGGAATCGTATTTTAGAAAATAGGTTTTTTACCTGTACATGGCTGAAAAAATGCACTGAAAAATGTAAAAATTGAAATTCTGCGATTTTTTCCTCTAGACTTTTCTGTTTTTTGCCTAGAATCATCTAATTATCATACCAAGAGTCGATTTAGCCAAAATTCCCAATCCAGGGAATCGTATTTTAGAAAATAGTTTTTTTACTTGTACATGGCTGAAAAAATGCACTGAAAAATGTAAAAATTGAAATTCTGCGATTTTTTCCTCTAGACTTTTCTGTTTTTTGCCTAGAATCATATAATTATCATACCAAGAGTCGATTTAGCCAAAAATCCCAATCCAGGGAATCGTATTTTAGAAAATAGGTTTTTTACCTGTGTATGGCTGATAAAATGCACTGAAAAATGTAAAAATTGAAATTCTGCGATTTTTTCCTCTAGACTTTCCTGTTTTTTTGCCTAGAATCATCTAATTATCATACCAAGAGTCGATTTAGCCAAAAATCCCAATCCAGGGAATCGTATTTTAGAAAATAGGTTTTTACCTGTGTATGGCTGATAAAATGCACTGAAAAATGTAAAAATTGAAATTCTGCGATTTTTTCCTCTAGACTTTTCTGTTTTTTGCCTAGAATCATCTAATTATCATACCAAGAGTCGATTTAGCCAAAATTCCCAATCCAGGGAATCGTATTTTAGAAAATAGTTTTTTTACTTGTACATGGCTGAAAAAATGCACTGAAAAATGTAAAAATTGAAATTCTGCGATTTTTTCCTCTAGACTTTTCTGTTTTTTGCCTAGAATCATATAATTATCATACCAAGAGTCGATTTAGCCAAAAATCCCAATCCAGGGAATCGTATTTTAGAAAATAGGTTTTTTACCTGTGTATGGCTGATAAAATGCACTGAAAAATGTAAAAATTGAAATTCTGCGATTTTTTCCTCTAGACTTTTCTGTTTTTTGCCTAGAATCATCTAATTATCATACCAAGAGTCGATTTAGCCAAAATTCCCAATCCAGGGAATCGTATTTTAGAAAATAGTTTTTTTACTTGTACATGGCTGAAAAAATGCACTGAAAAATGTAAAAATTGAAATTCTGCGATTTTTTCCTCTAGACTTTTCTGTTTTTTGCCTAGAATCATATAATTATCATACCAAGAGTCGATTTAGCCAAAAATCCCAATCCAGGGAATCGTATTTTAGAAAATAGGTTTTTTACCTGTGTATGGCTGATAAAATGCACTGAAAAATGTAAAAATTGAAATTCTGCGATTTTTTCCTCTAGACTTTCCTGTTTTTTTGCCTAGAATCATCTAATTATCATACCAAGAGTCGATTTAGCCAAAAATCCCAATCCAGGGAATCGTATTTTAGAAAATAGGTTTTTACCTGTGTATGGCTGATAAAATGCACTGAAAAATGTAAAAATTGAAATTCTGCGATTTTTTCCTCTAGACTTTCCTGGTTTTTTGCCTAGAATCATCTAATTATCATACCAAGAGTCGATTTAGCCAAAATTCCCAATCCAGGGAGTCGTATTTTAGAAATTAGTTTTTTTACTTGTACATGGCTGAAAAAATGCATTGAAAAATGTAAAAATTGAAATTCTGCGATTTTTTCCTCTAGACTTTCCTGTTTTTTGCCTAGAATCATCTAATTATCATACCAAGAGTCGATTTAGCCAAAAATCCCAATCCAGGGGTCTCTAATTTGGCTTCTCCTCATAAGTTCAAATTTTATGGAAAATTTGAATAATTCAGATTGTATCACTTTTTGTACCCATTTGTTTGATAAAATTATTTTTTCATCTTCTGCCCTCTTTAAAAATGTTATTAAAAACTGTTTGCTGGTCCTTTCCTTAGAAAGTCGTTATAAACTTCATCGTATAAAAATCGTATTTCGGCAATTTTCGTATAGTGTAAGAGCGATACCGTGCTGTAGGAGGGTTACCTGTACACATATATATGTATATGTACAGATTGTAAAATATAGAAAACATTTTTTTTCGCTGATGTGATAAAATTAGCACTTAAGGTAACTAAAATCCGCCTTAATTTTTAAGGCATAGGAGGTGTCACACTATTTGAAGCACATTATTTCTTTTTAATGTAATATAATATAAAATTTTTTATATAAATCCAATTGCTGTTTATCAAATATATGATAATACAACTGGTGGTATTTTTGTTTAGCCGCTACTTAAAAGAGGTATTCCTGAATTTTTGAACATAATTTTTGAGAGTGTATCTTGTAAGCAATATAAAAACAAAAGAAATTTATATAAATCAGAAAAACCGTTTTATATACGGATAGGGAAAGTGTACAGTTTCTTTTTTTGTTTTGTTTTTAGTTTTTTAAGAAAAGGGTACAGTAAGGTTTCGGGCTTTTTAAATAAAAAACAAACAAAAAAAAACCGTATTTTGTATAGTGTATAAAATGAATTTAAAAAAGAACCTTTGAAGCCATCCTGCCAATTTCTCTCCATTTCCGTAATTGTTGTTCCTTTCTCCATAGAAAAATAATAGAAATAATAAAATACATGCATATACATTTAAAAGTGTAACAAACCGTCTTCTATTTGAATGTTCATTAAAAATTAATCACTTGAATCCGTCTGTGTAATTTTCCTATCGTATCAATATTCAATTAATAAATTTATGTGAACAACAAGAACTCTCGGAATAATACATTTAAATGTTTTAAAAAGTGTGGAAAATCCCTTGGAATTTAAATAAATAAAAATAAATGTAAAACTTTAAATAACCTATGAATAAGTAAATGTTTATCAAATTATGGAATTAAATAGACCATAGAAAACTACAGGATAAACAGTTAAATAAACGCCATAATAACATTAACAGACTACACTCAATAAGTATATTTATATATATAGATATATATGTCATATACTTATTCAAAATAAAAAATAAAAAATCTGTGTAAAACTGACTGTAAAATTGTCAAATAAATGTATCAAATCATCATGGGATTGAAAAGTCTTTTATTCTAACCCCTCGAAAACCCTTTAACCATTTCTTCTATAAATATTTGTATTTATTTTTTCCTTCAAATCGAATTCATTATGCCTGATAAATTTGTCAATATTATTATACTCTATAAAGATTTTTTAATTAACTTGCATGAACAAATAAAACCCTTTGAACATTTTTTTCATAAGTACTTATATTTATTTTTTTCTCTTTCACAGTGAATTCATCATGCCTGGTGGATTTTCAACAATATTAATATAACAATTTTGAACAGTTCTACAATATAAGAAAAAAGTCTCATAATTATGTATAATTTCTTAGAAACAATGTACAACAAATAATAATAGGTAGAATTAAGAAATAATGTAATAATAATAATGTGTAATAATATTGATGCTACAATAAGTGCATAAAATCAGCAGCTTCCTTCAATTCAAATTCCGCGGAGCATATTTCTTCTGCGCGTCTTAAGTCAGGAGGAATCGCATGACGACACACGACTCCGCATAACGACAACAAGCTGCGGATCCGTCGAACGAGCCAAAGTCCAGCCCAGACATCGCAACAGAGCAAACGAATGAAGATCGGAACACCTGATCGGAAGAAATCTACCGAGTCCGAGCCGAGCTGACACGAACATTAGTCGTATTACAGTTAGAAAGTAAAAAATTCGAGAGCAGCGAATGAAAAAACTATTCATTCAATAAATACGAATTATGCAGAAAATGATGATTTTATTTATGTCCCCAATTTACAATTTTCAGCTGGCAAAAGAAATATAAATTGCATCGAGCAATATGCTACATGTAGTTCTTCCCCTGCGAAAAACAAATTTCAGCTTAATTCGATAAAAATAATGACAGCCGAAAATCCAAGAGAAATCACCCAGCATATGCTACGGAATTCCCCAGTCCATAAGAACATAAGTTGCATCGAGCAAAACAAGTTCTCCTCCTGCGAAAAAAAACAAACAAATTTCAGCTCATCGATGGCGCCCCAACAATCCACATTAAAAATTAGTCTAGTAAAAATAATGGCAGCCCTCCGAAAATCCACGAACAATCGCCCGGCACATGCCACGGAATTCCCCAGTCTGAGCGGAGAAACGAAACCCCGCCTCCGGCCGGCTGGAAAAAAGAAAAAAAAAATTTTGGTAACAGGAGCCCATGAATCTCAGAAAACAGCAAGCAAAAACCTCGCCCTACTACCGCTTCTGGGCCCCTAGTAAAAATGGCATTTTGCGGAAGCTAGATAAATCGGCCAGATCGAACAGGGGCCCAGGAACAGCAGCACGGCGAATTCGGTTCGGGTCTTCGATAAACAGTGGTTTATGTCTGAGGTGGAAACTCCCCACACGGTTTGGGTCCCGTATATGTGGTTCTTGTCCTCGCTACATTTCCCCATGCTCTCACAGAGCCACGCCCCCTTTTTAATACTAATTCTGTTGTGTCCGTGAGCATCTAAAAACCAAAACAATTCTCATTCCGGTGATACCAGCGTCCAAGTCCCTTGCCATGTCCACAGAAGCTCTGAGCAGTGCCTACGAGCGAGGTGCTTGGGGAGGGTGGGGCGAATATTGTTTTCTTCGATCAGCTGGCCCGACTGACATTTGTTAGCTTGGCCGATGTTCGGCTCATTCGATGAATCTCCGGCGATCTTTCGAGTCAAGAAACGCTGAAGGTGCCTGAAAATTCACATAAAATATGTTCCATGGGCTTTTTGGGCTGAAAGGCAAATGCACTGAATTGAAACAAGCAGCTTATTTGACGCATTTATTTTAAACATTATAGCATTATTTACATATTAACATAATTTATTTCTAGTTTTAATCCGAATTTGCTTGGTCGTCGAAATTCCCAGGTCGTTATTTTTCACTCGTTTGCCTCTTGCGAATTGTGGGCTGGATTTTTGTTTTTTTCGACGGAGCTGCGGCTTGTTGTCGTCACGCGATTCCTCCTGCTTCAAGAGATGTAGAAGAGTTGCCTGAAAATACACAGAAAATATGCTCAATGGACTTTTTCATACGAAAAAACATTAAAATTGAACTGAAACACTGATAATTTTATTTCAAATTAATGCGATTAAATTCCTGGATCTCTTTGGCCCACGAATCGAGTTATTTGGTATGGAACTGAATTATCTGGCCCATGAATCGAGTTTTTTGGTTTCTAGAAAATGTCCACCCGAGTTTCACTCAAATGGGACCCTAATAAAGTAATTTTTAGCCTAAATGTTAAGATCCTGCAGGGTTTCGTGTTCCGTTACTAGATTCGTAGGCTAAATAATTAATTTCGAGGCCACATAATTCAGTTCGAGGTCAAATAACACAAACTAAAATATTTGGACATAAAGTTTTTAATTTTTAAAGAAAAAAAAACGCTTGTATGCAAATATTAAAAGTCTCCGAAATTTCTCTCTGGACTTTTCGGTTTTTTGCCCAGAAGCATCTATTTATTTTACTAAGAAAATGAATTTTTTAATTTTTAAGGTAGAATAAATACATCATGTATATTTTTAATTCTTCGATTTTTTTCGAAACTTTCACGATTTTTTTTCTAAGATCATTCAAATCGATAAAGATATTTAAACATCTCTAGAAATTGTTCCAACTGCTAAGAACTGAATCCCAAAAAAAACTAAATCGACTCTTAATATGATAATTAGATGATTGTAGGCAAAAAACAGAAATGTCTAGAGGAAAAAACCGCAGAATTTCAATTTTTACATTTTTCAGTGCATTTTTTCAGCCATATACAGGTAAAAAACTATTTTCTAAAATACGGCTCCCTGGATTTGTTTTTTTGGCTTAATCGACTCTTGGTATGATAATTAGATGATTCTAGGCAAAAAACAGAAATGTCTAGAGGAAAAAATCGCAGAATTTAAATTTTTACATTTTTCAGTGCATTTTTTCAGCCATATACAGGTAAAAAACTATTTTCTAAAATACGGCTCCCTGGATTTGGTTTTTTGGCTTAATCGACTCTTGGTATGATAATTAGATGATTCTAGGCAAAAAACAGAAATGTCTAGAGAAAAAATCGCAGAATTTAAATTTTTACATTTTTCAGTGCATTTTTTCAGCCATATACAGGTAAAAAACTATTTTCTAAAATACGGCTCCCTGGATTGGGTTTTTTGGCTTAATCGACTCTTGGTATGATAATTAGATGATTCTAGGCAAAAAACAGAAATGTCTAGAGGAAAAAATCGCAGAATTTAAATTTTTACATTTTTCAGTGCATTTTTTCAGCCATATACAGGTAAAAAACTATTTTCTAAAATACGGCTCCCTGGATTGGGTTTTTTGGCTTAATCGACTCTTGGTATGATAATTAGATGATTCTAGGCAAAAAACAGAAATGTCTAGAGGAAAAAATCGCAGAATTTAAATTTTTACATTTTTCAGTGCATTTTTTCAGCCATATACAGGTAAAAAACTATTTTCTAAAATACGGCTCCCTGGATTTGGTTTTTTGGCTTAATCGACTCTTGGTATGATAATTAGATGATTCTAGGCAAAAAACAGAAATGTCTAGAGGAAAAAATCGCAGAATTTAAATTTTTACATTTTTCAGTGCATTTTTTCAGCCATATACAGGTAAAAAACTATTTTCTAAAATACGGCTCCCTGGATTTGGTTTTTTGGCTTAATCGACTCTTGGTATGATAATTAGATGATTCTAGGCAAAAAACAGAAATGTCTAGAGGAAAAAATCGCAGAATTTAAATTTTTACATTTTTCAGTGCATTTTTTCAGCCATATACAGGTAAAAAACTATTTTCTAAAATACGGCTCCCTGGATTGGGTTTTTTGGCTTAATCGACTCTTGGTATGATAATTAGATGATTCTAGGCAAAAAACAGAAATGTCTAGAGGAAAAAATCGCAGAATTTAAATTTTTACATTTTTCAGTGCATTTTTTCAGCCATATACAGGTAAAAAACTATTTTCTAAAATACGGCTCCCTGGATTTGGTTTTTTGGCTTAATCGACTCTTGGTATGATAATTAGATGATTCTAGGCAAAAAACAGAAATGTCTAGAGGAAAAAATCGCAGAATTTAAATTTTTACATTTTTCAGTGCATTTTTTCAGCCATATACAGGTAAAAAACTATTTTCTAAAATACGGCTCCCTGGATTTGGTTTTTTGGCTTAATCGACTCTTGGTATGATAATTAGATGATTCTAGGCAAAAAACAGAAATGTCTAGAGGAAAAAATCGCAGAATTTAAATTTTTACATTTTTCAGTGCATTTTTTCAGCCATATACAGATAAAAAACTATTTTCTAAAATACGGCTCCCTGGATTTGGTTTTTTGGCTTAATCGACTCTTGGTATGATAATTAGATGATTCTAGGCAAAAAACAGAAATGTCTAGAGGAAAAAATCGCAGAATTTAAATTTTTACATTTTTCAGTGCATTTTTTCAGCCATATACAGGTAAAAAACTATTTTCTAAAATACGGCTCCCTGGATTGGGTTTTTTGGCTAAATCGACTCTTGGTATGATGATTAGATGATTCTAGGCAAAAAACAGAAATGTCTAGAGGAAAAAACCGCAGAATTTAAATTTTTACATTTTTCAGTGCATTTTTTCAGCCATATACAGGTAAAAAACTATTTTCTAAAATACGGCTCCCTGGATTTGGTTTTTTGGCTTAATCGACTCTTGGTATGATAATTAGATGATTCTAGGCAAAAAACAGAAATGTCTAGAGGAAAAAATCGCAGAATTTAAATTTTTACATTTTTCAGTGCATTTTTTCAGCCATATACAGGTAAAAAACTATTTTCTAAAATACGGCTCCCTGGATTTGGTTTTTTGGCTTAATCGACTCTTGGTATGATAATTAGATGATTCTAGGCAAAAAACAGAAATGTCTAGAGGAAAAAATTGCAGAATTTAAATTTTTACATTTTTCAGTGCATTTTTTCAGCCATATACAGGTAAAAAACTATTTTCTAAAATACGGCTCCCTGGATTGGGTTTTTTGGCTTAATCGACTCTTGGTATGATAATTAGATGATTCTAGGCAAAAAACAGAAATGTCTAGAGGAAAAAATCGCAGAATTTAAATTTTTACATTTTTCAGTGCATTTTTTCAGCCATATACAGGTAAAAAACTATTTTCTAAAATACGGCTCCCTGGATTGGGTTTTTTGGCTTAATCGACTCTTGGTATGATAATTAGATGATTCTAGGCAAAAAACAGAAATGTCTAGAGGAAAAAATCGCAGAATTTAAATTTTTACATTTTTCAGTGCATTTTTTCAGCCATATACAGGTAAAAAACTATTTTCTAAAATACGGCTCCCTGGATTTGGTTTTTTGGCTTAATCGACTCTTGGTATGATAATTAGATGATTCTAGGCAAAAAACAGAAATGTCTAGAGGAAAAAATCGCAGAATTTAAATTTTTACATTTTTCAGTGCATTTTTTCAGCCATATACAGGTAAAAAACTATTTTCTAAAATACGGCTCCCTGGATTTGGTTTTTTGGCTTAATCGACTCTTGGTATGATAATTAGATGATTCTAGGCAAAAAACAGAAATGTCTAGAGGAAAAAATCGCAGAATTTAAATTTTTACATTTTTCAGTGCATTTTTTCAGCCATATACAGGTAAAAAACTATTTTCTAAAATACGGCTCCCTGGATTGGGTTTTTTGGCTTAATCGACTCTTGGTATGATAATTAGATGATTCTAGGCAAAAAACAGAAATGTCTAGAGGAAAAAATCGCAGAATTTAAATTTTTACATTTTTCAGTGCATTTTTTCAGCCATATACAGGTAAAAAACCTATTTTCTAAAATACGGCTCCCTGGATTGGGTTTTTTGGCTTAATCGACTCTTGGTATGATAATTAGATGATTCTAGGCAAAAAACAGAAATGTCTAGAGGAAAAAATCGCAGAATTTAAATTTTTACATTTTTCAGTGCATTTTTTCAGCCATATACAGGTAAAAAACTATTTTCTAAAATACGGCTCCCTGGATTTGGTTTTTTGGCTTAATCGACTCTTGGTATGATAATTAGATGATTCTAGGCAAAAAACAGAAATGTCTAGAGGAAAAAATTGCAGAATTTAAATTTTTACATTTTTCAGTGCATTTTTTCAGCCATATACAGGTAAAAAACTATTTTCTAAAATACGGCTCCCTGGATTGGGTTTTTTGGCTTAATCGACTCTTGGTATGATAATTAGATGATTCTAGGCAAAAAACAGAAATGTCTAGAGGAAAAAATCGCAGAATTTAAATTTTTACATTTTTCAGTGCATTTTTTCAGCCATATACAGGTAAAAAACTATTTTCTAAAATACGGCTCCCTGGATTGGGTTTTTTGGCTTAATCGACTCTTGGTATGATAATTAGATGATTCTAGGCAAAAAACAGAAATGTCTAGAGGAAAAAATCGCAGAATTTAAATTTTTACATTTTTCAGTGCATTTTTTCAGCCATATACAGGTAAAAAACTATTTTCTAAAATACGGCTCCCTGGATTTGGTTTTTTGGCTTAATCGACTCTTGGTATGATAATTAGATGATTCTAGGCAAAAAACAGAAATGTCTAGAGGAAAAAATCGCAGAATTTAAATTTTTACATTTTTCAGTGCATTTTTTCAGCCATATACAGGTAAAAAACTATTTTCTAAAATACGGCTCCCTGGATTTGGTTTTTTGGCTTAATCGACTCTTGGTATGATAATTAGATGATTCTAGGCAAAAAACAGAAATGTCTAGAGGAAAAAATTGCAGAATTTAAATTTTTACATTTTTCAGTGCATTTTTTCAGCCATATACAGGTAAAAAACTATTTTCTAAAATACGGCTCCCTGGATTGGGTTTTTTGGCTTAATCGACTCTTGGTATGATAATTAGATGATTCTAGGCAAAAAACAGAAATGTCTAGAGGAAAAAATCGCAGAATTTAAATTTTTACATTTTTCAGTGCATTTTTTCAGCCATATACAGGTAAAAAACTATTTTCTAAAATACGGCTCCCTGGATTGGGTTTTTTCGCTTAATCGACTCTTGGTATGATAATTAGATGATTCTAGGCAAAAAACAGAAATGTCTAGAGGAAAAAATCGCAGAATTTAAATTTTTACATTTTTCAGTGCATTTTTTCAGCCATATACAGGTAAAAAACTATTTTCTAAAATACGGCTCCCTGGATTTGGTTTTTTGGCTTAATCGACTCTTGGTATGATAATTAGATGATTCTAGGCAAAAAACAGAAATGTCTAGAGGAAAAAATCGCAGAATTTAAATTTTTACATTTTTCAGTGCATTTTTTCAGCCATATACAGGTAAAAAACTATTTTCTAAAATACGGCTCCCTGGATTTGGTTTTTTGGCTTAATCGACTCTTGGTATGATAATTAGATGATTCTAGGCAAAAAACAGAAATGTCTAGAGGAAAAAATCGCAGAATTTAAATTTTTACATTTTTCAGTGCATTTTTTCAGCCATATACAGGTAAAAAACTATTTTCTAAAATACGGCTCCCTGGATTGGGTTTTTTGGCTTAATCGACTCTTGGTATGATAATTAGATGATTCTAGGCAAAAAACAGAAATGTCTAGAGGAAAAAATCGCAGAATTTAAATTTTTACATTTTTCAGTGCATTTTTTCAGCCATATACAGGTAAAAAACTATTTTCTAAAATACGGCTCCCTGGATTTGGTTTTTTGGCTTAATCGACTC
Source organism: Dysmachus trigonus (assembly GCA_949715965.1). NCBI lineage: Eukaryota > Metazoa > Arthropoda > Insecta > Diptera > Asilidae > Dysmachus > Dysmachus trigonus. The sequence goes on from OX454324.1 coordinate 5,147,016, forward strand.
TTGGTATGATAATTAGATGATTCTAGGCAAAAAACAGAAATGTCTAGAGGAAAAAATCGCAGAATTTAAATTTTTACATTTTTCAGTGCATTTTTTCAGCCATATACAGGTAAAAAACTATTTTCTAAAATACGGCTCCCTGGATTTGGTTTTTTGGCTTAATCGACTCTTGGTATGATAATTAGATGATTCTAGGCAAAAAACAGAAATGTCTAGAGGAAAAAATCGCAGAATTTAAATTTTTACATTTTTCAGTGCATTTTTTCAGCCATATACAGATAAAAAACTATTTTCTAAAATACGGCTCCCTGGATTTGGTTTTTTGGCTTAATCGACTCTTGGTATGATAATTAGATGATTCTAGGCAAAAAACAGAAATGTCTAGAGGAAAAAATCGCAGAATTTAAATTTTTACATTTTTCAGTGCATTTTTTCAGCCATATACAGGTAAAAAACTATTTTCTAAAATACGGCTCCCTGGATTGGGTTTTTTGGCTAAATCGACTCTTGGTATGATGATTAGATGATTCTAGGCAAAAAACAGAAATGTCTAGAGGAAAAAACCGCAGAATTTAAATTTTTACATTTTTCAGTGCATTTTTTCAGCCATATACAGGTAAAAAACTATTTTCTAAAATACGGCTCCCTGGATTTGGTTTTTTGGCTTAATCGACTCTTGGTATGATAATTAGATGATTCTAGGCAAAAAACAGAAATGTCTAGAGGAAAAAATCGCAGAATTTAAATTTTTACATTTTTCAGTGCATTTTTTCAGCCATATACAGGTAAAAAACCTATTTTCTAAAATACGGCTCCCTGGATTGGGTTTTTTGGCTTAATCGACTCTTGGTATGATAATTAGATGATTCTAGGCAAAAAACAGAAATGTCTAGAGGAAAAAATCGCAGAATTTAAATTTTTACATTTTTCAGTGCATTTTTTCAGCCATATACAGGTAAAAAACTATTTTCTAAAATACGGCTCCCTGGATTGGGTTTTTTGGCTTAATCGACTCTTGGTATGATAATTAGATGATTCTAGGCAAAAAACAGAAATGTCTAGAGGAAAAAATCGCAGAATTTAAATTTTTACATTTTTCAGTGCATTTTTTCAGCCATATACAGGTAAAAACCTATTTTCTAAAATACGGCTCCCTGGATTGGGTTTTTTGGCTTAATCGACTCTTGGTATGATAATTAGATGATTCTAGGCAAAAAACAGAAATGTCTAGAGGAAAAAATCGCAGAATTTAAATTTTTACATTTTTCAGTGCATTTTTTCAGCCATATACAGGTAAAAAACTATTTTCTAAAATACGGCTCCCTGGATTGGGTTTTTTGGCTAAATCGACTCTTGGTATGATGATTAGATGATTCTAGGCAAAAAACAGAAATGTCTAGAGGAAAAAACCGCAGAATTTAAATTTTTACATTTTTCAGTGCATTTTTTCAGCCATATACAGGTAAAAAACTATTTTCTAAAATACGGCTCCCTGGATTGGGTTTTTTGGCTAAATCGACTCTTGGTATGATGATTAGATGATTCTAGGCAAAAAACAGAAATGTCTAGAGGAAAAAATCGCAGAATTTAAATTTTTACATTTTTCAGTGCATTTTTTCAGCCATATACAGGTAAAAAACTATTTTCTAAAATACGGCTCCCTGGATTGGGTTTTTTGGCTTAATCGACTCTTGGTATGATAATTAGATGATTCTAGGCAAAAAACAGAAATGTCTAGAGGAAAAAATCGCAGAATTTAAATTTTTACATTTTTCAGTGCATTTTTTCAGCCATATACAGGTAAAAAACTATTTTCTAAAATACGGCTCCCTGGATTGGGTTTTTTGGCTAAATCGACTCTTGGTATGATGATTAGATGATTCTAGGCAAAAAACAGAAATGTCTAGAGGAAAAAATCGCAGAATTTAAATTTTCACATTTTTCAGTGCATTTTTTCAGCCATATACAGGTAAAAAACTATTTTCTAAAATACGGCTCCCTGGATTGGGTTTTTTGGCTTAATCGACTCTTGGTATGATAATTAGATGATTCTAGGCAAAAAACAGAAATGTCTAGAGGAAAAAATCGCAGAATTTAAATTTTTACATTTTTCAGTGCATTTTTTCAGCCATATACAGGTAAAAAACTATTTTCTAAAATACGGCTCCCTGGATTGGGTTTTTTGGCTAAATCGACTCTTGGTATGATGATTAGATGATTCTAGGCAAAAAACAGAAATGTCTAGAGGAAAAAATCGCAGAATTTAAATTTTTACATTTTTCAGTGCATTTTTTCAGCCATATACAGGTAAAAAACTATTTTCTAAAATACGGCTCCCTGGATTGGGTTTTTTGGCTAAATCGACTCTTGGTATGATGATTAGATGATTCTAGGCAAAAAACAGAAATGTCTAGAGGAAAAAATCGCAGAATTTAAATTTTTACATTTTTCAGTGCATTTTTTCAGCCATATACAGGTAAAAAACTATTTTCTAAAATACGGCTCCCTGGATTGGGTTTTTTGGCTAAATCGACTCTTGGTATGATGATTAGATGATTCTAGGCAAAAAACAGAAATGTCTAGAGGAAAAAATCGCAGAATTTAAATTTTTACATTTTTCAGTGCATTTTTTCAGCCATATACAGGTAAAAAACTATTTTCTAAAATACGGCTCCCTGGATTGGGTTTTTTGGCTAAATCGACTCTTGGTATGATGATTAGATGATTCTAGGCAAAAAACAGAAATGTCTAGAGGAAAAAATCGCAGAATTTAAATTTTTACATTTTTCAGTGCATTTTTTCAGCCATATACAGGTAAAAAACTATTTTCTAAAATACGGCTCCCTGGATTGGGTTTTTTGGCTAAATCGACTCTTGGTATGATGATTAGATGATTCTAGGCAAAAAACAGAAATGTCTAGAGGAAAAAATCGCAGAATTTAAATTTTTACATTTTTCAGTGCATTTTTTCAGCCATATACAGGTAAAAAACTATTTTCTAAAATACGGCTCCCTGGATTGGGTTTTTTGGCTAAATCGACTCTTGGTATGATGATTAGATGATTCTAGGCAAAAAACAGAAATGTCTAGAGGAAAAAATCGCAGAATTTAAATTTTTACATTTTTCAGTGCATTTTTTCAGCCATATACAGGTAAAAAACTATTTTCTAAAATACGGCTCCCTGGATTGGGTTTTTTGGCTAAATCGACTCTTGGTATGATGATTAGATGATTCTAGGCAAAAAACAGAAATGTCTAGAGGAAAAAATCGCAGAATTTAAATTTTTACATTTTTCAGTGCATTTTTTCAGCCATATACAGGTAAAAAACTATTTTCTAAAATACGGCTCCCTGGATTGGGTTTTTTGGCTAAATCGACTCTTGGTATGATGATTAGATGATTCTAGGCAAAAAACAGAAATGTCTAGAGGAAAAAATCGCAGAATTTAAATTTTTACATTTTTCAGTGCATTTTTTCAGCCATATACAGGTAAAAAACTATTTTCTAAAATACGGCTCCCTGGATTGGGTTTTTTGGCTAAATCGACTCTTGGTATGATGATTAGATGATTCTAGGCAAAAAACAGAAATGTCTAGAGGAAAAAATCGCAGAATTTAAATTTTTACATTTTTCAGTGCATTTTTTCAGCCATATACAGGTAAAAAACTATTTTCTAAAATACGGCTCCCTGGATTGGGTTTTTTGGCTAAATCGACTCTTGGTATGATGATTAGATGATTCTAGGCAAAAAACAGAAATGTCTAGAGGAAAAAATCGCAGAATTTAAATTTTTACATTTTTCAGTGCATTTTTTCAGCCATATACAGGTAAAAAACTATTTTCTAAAATACGGCTCCCTGGATTGGGTTTTTTGGCTTAATCGACTCTTGGTATGATAATTAGATGATTCTAGGCAAAAAACAGAAATGTCTAGAGGAAAAAATCGCAGAATTTAAATTTTTACATTTTTCAGTGCATTTTTTCAGCCATATACAGGTAAAAAACTATTTTCTAAAATACGGCTCCCTGGATTGGGTTTTTTGGCTAAATCGACTCTTGGTATGATGATTAGATGATTCTAGGCAAAAAACAGAAATGTCTAGAGGAAAAAATCGCAGAATTTAAATTTTTACATTTTTCAGTGCATTTTTTCAGCCATATACAGGTAAAAAACTATTTTCTAAAATACGGCTCCCTGGATTGGGTTTTTTGGCTTAATCGACTCTTGGTATGATAATTAGATGATTCTAGGCAAAAAACAGAAATGTCTAGAGGAAAAAATCGCAGAATTTAAATTTTTACATTTTTCAGTGCATTTTTTCAGCCATATACAGGTAAAAAACTATTTTCTAAAATACGGCTCCCTGGATTGGGTTTTTTGGCTTAATCGACTCTTGGTATGATGATTAGATGATTCTAGGCAAAAAACAGAAATGTCTAGAGGAAAAAATCGCAGAATTTAAATTTTTACATTTTTCAGTGCATTTTTTCAGCCATATACAGGTAAAAAACTATTTTCTAAAATACGGCTCCCTGGATTGGGTTTTTTGGCTAAATCGACTCTTGGTATGATGATTAGATGATTCTAGGCAAAAAACAGAAATGTCTAGAGGAAAAAATCGCAGAATTTAAATTTTTACATTTTTCAGTGCATTTTTTCAGCCATATACAGGTAAAAAACTATTTTCTAAAATACGGCTCCCTGGATTGGGTTTTTTGGCTAAATCGACTCTTGGTATGATGATTAGATGATTCTAGGCAAAAAACAGAAATGTCTAGAGGAAAAAATCGCAGAATTTAAATTTTTACATTTTTCAGTGCATTTTTTCAGCCATATACAGGTAAAAAACTATTTTCGAAAATACGGCTCCCTGGATTGGGTTTTTTGGCTAAATCGACTCTTGGTATGATAATTAGATGATTCTAGGCAAAAAACAGAAATGTCTAGAGGAAAAAATCGCAGAATTTAAATTTTTACATTTTTCAGTGCATTTTTTCAGCCATATACAGGTAAAAAACTATTTTCTAAAATACGGCTCCCTGGATTGGGTTTTTTGGCTTAATCGACTCTTGGTATGATAATTAGATGATTCTAGGCAAAAAACAGAAATGTCTAGAGGAAAAAATCGCAGAATTTAAATTTTTACATTTTTCAGTGCATTTTTTCAACCATATACAGGTAAAAAAACTAATTTCTAAAATACGACTCCCTGGATTAGGATTTTTGGCTAAATCGACTCTTGGTATGATAATTAGATGATTCTAGGCAAAAAACAGAAAAGTCTAGAGGAAAAAATCGTAGAATTTCAATTTTTACATTTTTCGGTGCATTTTTTCAACCATATACAGGTAAAAAAACTAATTTCTAAAATACGACTCCCTGGATTAGGATTTTTGATTAAACCGACTCGTGGTATGATAACTAGATGATTCTAGGCAAAAAACAGAAAAGTCCAGAGGAAAAAATCGTAGAATTTCAATTTTTACATTTTTCGGTGCATTTTTTCAACCATATACAGGTAAAAAAACTAATTTCTAAAATACGACTCCCTGAATTAGGATTTTTGATTAAACCGACTCGTGGTATGATAACTAGATGATTCTAGGCAAAAAACAGAAAAGTCTAGAGGAAAAAATCGTAGAATTTCAATTTTTACATTTTTCGGTGCATTTTTTCAACCATTTACAGGTAAAAAAACTAATTTCTAAAATACGACTCCCTGGATTAGGATTTTTGGCTAAATTGACTCTTAGTATTATAATTAGATGATTCTTGGCAAAAAACAGAAAAGTCTAGAGGAAAAAATCGTAGAATTTCAATTTTTACATTTTTCGGTGCATTTTTTCAATCATATACAGGTAAAAAAACTAATTTCTAAAATACGACTCCCTGGATTAGGATTTTTGGCTAAATTGACTCTTGGTATGATAATTAGATGATTCTTGGCAAAAAACAGAAAAGTCTAGAGGAAAAAATCGTAGAATTTCAATTTTTACATTTTTCGGTGCATTTTTTCAATCATATACAGGTAAAAAAACTAATTTCTAAAATACGACTCCCTGGATTAGGATTTTTGGCTAAATCGACTCTTAGTATTATAATTAGATGATTCTTGGCAAAAAACAGAAAAGTCTAGAGGAAAAAATCGTAGAATTTCAATTTGTACATTTTTCGGTGTATTTTTTCAATCATATAGGTACAGGAAAAAAAACTAATTTCTAAAATGCGACTCCCTGGATTAGGAATTTTGACTAAATCGACTCTTGGTATGATAATTAGATGATTCTAGGCAAAAACAGAAAAGTCTAGAGGAAAATATCGCAGAATTTAAATTTTTACATTTTTCAGTGCATTTTTTCTGCCATGTACAAGTAAAAAAAACTAATTTCTAAAATACGACTCCCTGGATTAGGAATTTTGACTAAATCGACTCTTGGTATGATAATTAGATGATTCTAGGCAAAAACAGAAAAGTCTAGAGGAAAAAATCGCAGAATTTCAATTTTTACATTTTTCAGTGCATTTTTTCAGCCATATACAGGTAAAAAACTATTTTCTAAAATACGGCTCCCTGGATTGGAATTTTTGGCTAAATCGACTCTTGGTATGATAATTAGATGATTATGGATTTAATTGGGATAATTTTTGTAAATATTAGATTAAATTTATCAAATTATTTGCAATATATAAAAACACATGTATTTTCATAATTTTATTATTTCACAAAATGTCTTAAATATCTAGTATTCTGCTTCTAAAAAAAACAATTCACAACCCATCGGTGAGCAGTTTGTCTTGTTTGATCCTCCCTAGTCGAACGAAGTAGAAAACAACACAACTCCTCCGAACTGTTACAAAAGTTCGAAGCGGAAATCAGCGAGAAACCCCTGAAATAAAGAGCGCCGAGCGGAAGTTATTCCATTCTCCTGCGCGTCCGCTGAAAGTTTAAATTCAAAGGAAAGAGAGGCAATTTCAAGAGTAAACCAACTCTTTCTCATGTCGTTCGCTGAAAATTCGAATTGAATCCAAAAACTCCGTTACAACTTACCGGAAAACTAGATTTTCATTAATTACATCATCGCCCGGCAAAACAATTTGATAAATACATAATTTTAACGACAGGAGAAATAAAATAAAAGCATTTTCAAAAGTCACAGCGAAGATTTTAGCCCTCCTTTCGCGAGCTCACCAGCAGACGATAATCGATGAATATTTTCGAAATTCCAATAATTTTCTCCGGAAGTTTTTCGAGAATTAGCTTTTATTAAGTTTACCGCGAACTTTGGTAGTGAATTTAATGCGTACAATTAGTTGATTTCTATTTAAATCAAAAATTCTCCAACGTAGAAGAAGCGGAGAGAACTTCACCCGAGCACGACACAAACTGAAGTGAAGGAACGATTCAAATTCAAAGAGCGGAAATTGAATCGTATTAAGAGAGAACAGTTGCATTCAGTGGTAGTGCAGTGCCGAAAGAGTGATAAAAGCCGTTAAATTCAAATATGCAGGATCTTTTGAGAGCTGTGAGCGCTGATTGGTTCGTGGTATCAATATAATAAAATGGTTGCCACTCTGCGATTGGTTCATGAGGGGGACACAACCCGTTGCCTGGAGACTGTAAAAGATTTTCACCTCTTTATGTGTTGACAAAGATCAATGTGACTAAAAACAAAAGTCTAGCAACATTGCTCCTGACGGTAGCTTCGAAGCTCATTCGATTCAATCACGTGCACTGTTATTTTTGTTTTCTGTTATTATAATAAAAGTTGTTTTCTTTTCTTTAATATAAGACAAAACGTTTCTTCCTAATTACTTAAATCGTTTCCATAATTAATCTAAATAATAAATGTACTACATAAATCCTAAATATATTTTTCGTATTAAAACTAAAACAGCCTTTTTCATTATAATTATTATTTTCACTTTTTTTATTATTAGTATTTCTAAACTGACTTGAGTTTTTTATTATTATTTGCCTAATATAATCAACGCATCACATCTTGTTTTCTTTTTATATATATTTTGTCGTCCTTTTAATTATTATATTTTTTACTTTTAATTAATTAATTTCATTCAGTGTCACGTTCATGTCTATTCGATTAGTTTCTCGTTATATAAGAAAAATTCGATCATATGGCCTGTTAAAAGTCTCACACACTCGTAAATATTTTTTTCAAATTAAAACATTTATATGAGTAAATTCGGAATAAAGTCGATCAAGGGCCGATAAAAGTTCTTCATGAAAACTTGTAAAATTCAAGTTTTTCCTGCGCTAAGAATTCGAGTTTTGTATAAAGCCCTTTTAATGGTGCGGCAGATTACAAAGGGTTTAACCCATAAATCCACCTCCAAAAATGACAGGTCTGTGCCCGCCAGCAGTCGACTGGTATGACCCCAGAAAATAATTAAATTTAAATATATATAAATACCTCTTGCAATGAAGAAGTCAAGGGACGAAAACAAAACCTCCTTGTTTCGATATTCTTTCTACCTTCACCACCTCTCCACACTGTCCACCAGTCAACTAAATGTAAACAAAGTGGCTGGTGTCAACCGGGTAAGATAAATAAAAAAAAAGTTCTATAAGGCCTTCCCTATCACTCTGCTTGTTGATTTCAGGGAAATTTTGTTCGCCTTTTCATTTTATCTCTTTTAGTACTATACAGATAACGGTTTTAAGTTTTTAGTACACCTAACCAAAGAGTATCTATAACAAGAGGGGACACTCGAGCGGTTATTTTTTAAAATTTTTCGACCTTGGTACCGTTACAGGAATGGAATGGGAATTTATGCTAGAAATAGTTAGTAATAAAGAAAGCATAAGTGAGAGAAAGACAAAAATTTGGAGCGAAAAGTGGAACACTCCTGCAGGGTGCACCTCACAAAAATCTTTTATCACAAAACTTTTGTATGAACACATTACACGCTGCCTTTCCCACAGCAACACACCAAACAAATTATATTATGCTTACCCATCATTTATCTAAAGCACATTTAATTTAATTTAATTTAATTAATTGCTTCTAAGAAAGCACTTTTTTACTCAAAAACTTTTAAGCTTCTTCACATTCCCAAACAAATCAAGACCACCCGGTACTTTTCGTAAGCGAGCAGCACACAAAAGAAATTCCGCTCGGGACCGCATTTAAAAACGCACGATGAAAAAATATAAACAATCTCGTCCGTATTCATGCTCGGTGTGTGCTGCCTGCCTCTTCTCCCTTCTCTGATTCGGCATTTCCCTATAACTTAACATTGCGAGGAGAGGTAAACTTGCGCGGTCTAGTACTGGTGCCCGGCTCGGGACCGCCTTTAAAAAAGCGTTCATAAAAAAAGCTTCAGTTTATAGCTTACGCTGTAAAAGCTATCTATGAGAACTTTTTAGTGACTATTTCTCTCTCTACATTTCTTATAGGTATTTACAGAGGTGGTAGCCCTGAGCTGCTTTATCTAATGGGAAATTTTGCTGGGTGTATTTGCGGGAGCTTGCATATGAGTTGGGACTTTGAGAGCGTATTGAGAGTGTCCCTTCTTGTTGAATTCGATATTCTTTGACCTAACTTATGCAATGCCAACAAGTCACTAAATCTTTTTCTTTCTGGCTACTTAAACAGATTGAAAGGAGCTTCTATCGTGGTTTCATTCCCTTCTCTCAAATTTCTTACTCTCTAACTGTTAAGTTTGTTACGCTTGCGCATTTAAGGGACTTCTCTCAGCAGCAAGTATATCGAACTTCTTTACTCTACCTGAGAAATTATCTTTTCGTTTCAACCAACGAACAGCTGATTCTACTGCGCCTGCCCACTTTCATTGTTTATCAAGTTGACTATATATATCTGTCTTGTTCATTCTGCCTGCGTTTTTAAGGGCAGTTTAGTTGTGTCTCATCTGCGCCGATTATTGATTTTTCAAATTAGCTGATCGCTCAACTAGGCTGACTCAATTTGCTTGCTGCGATTTCTAGGCTCCTGTTGCTCCTGGCCGATTCTTGGCTCGCTCGTCAAGCCCGCAGCTTGGCTTGTTGGTGTTAGTGCCGCCTGCATTATGTCAGCTGGTATTCGCGCCGGAGGCAAATAAAAAGGCATTTGAACTATGAACGCAAAATACCGATAACAGATATTATTTGATTCTCAATTCCCTGGCATTTAGCTGTTATTTACAAGAAAAATTGCATTCCAAGGATCTTCAACAGTGGCGTTAAAAGCGTCAAATGACACCTCACCTCATTTTCCAAAAACATCTCAAATAAAATAACAACAAAAAGGACAGTGTGAGTGCAATTTCTATAAATTCAGGGCAAATTAAAGCGAACATAACAGAAAAGTCTAAAGGAAAAATTCGCAGGATTCCAATTTTTACATTTTCCCTTGCATTTATTAAGCCCTATACTGGCAAAAAAAAAAACTATTTTCTGAAAAAGGGCTCCCAGGATAGAGTTTTTAGGCTAAATCTACTCTAAGTAAAATGACTCGATGATTCTAGGCAAAAAACAGGAAAGTCTAGAGGAAAAATTCGCAGGATTCCAATTTTTACATTTTCCCTTGCATTTATGAAGCCCTATACTGGCAAAAAAAACTATTTTTTAAAAAAGGGCTCCCAGGATCGAGTTTTTAGGCTAAATCTACTCTAAGTAAAATAACTAGATGATTCCAGGCAAAAAACAGAAAAGTCTAGAGGAGAAATTCGCAGAATTTAATTTTTTTACATTTTCCTTTGCATTTATTAAGCCCTATACTGGCAAAAAAAACTATTTTTTAAAAAAGGGCTCCCAGGATCGAGTTTTTTGGCTAAATCTACTCTAAGTAAAATAACTAGATGATTCCAGGCAAAAAACAGAAAAGTCTAGAGGAAAAATTCGAAGAATTTCAATTTTAGATTTTCCCTTGCATTTATTAAGCCCTATACTGGCAAAAAAAAACTATTTTCTAAAAAAGGGCTCCCAGGATCGAGTTTTTTGGCTAAATCTACTCTATGTAAAATAACTAGATGATTCTATGCAGAAAACAGAAAAGTCCAAAGGAAAAAATCGCGGAATTTAAATTTTTATATTTTTCCATCATTCGTTTCTTGGAACTTTCAAGATAAGTTTTGGCCCTGAATGAGCTTCCAGTTTTATTTCCTGGGGAAAATTGAAGTTTCTTTCTACTCATAAGAAGTCACAGAAGTTTCTTTCTACTCATAAGTTTTTCTGAAGTTATTAAGCTTTTCGGTGTGTACATTAATAAATCGGACTGAATTATTTTGTCTAAGAACCGAATTATTCTGGCTTCGACCCGAATTATTTTGGCATGCATAAAGTTTTTAATGCTTGTTGATGTCCAAAAAGAAATTGTCTCGGTTCGTTAAAAAATAGAATAATTTTTTCAAAGATATTTTTACCTGAGAAGTAATAATGTTGAGTAAAATATAATCTTACAGTAATTACACATATTTTTATTTCTCTTCTCTTATTATTTAAAAAATTTCTTACACAGTACACAATTAAAAGTAAAATATTTGAAAAGTAAAACACTTCATGTACATACATATTTGTATTAATTTAAATTAGTTGATTTGATTAAATATTTATTTTTCAACAGGTAACACATTTTTTATTTATTTCGAAAATATATCGCTAACGCTGGCTGCTCGGTTTTAAGGTTCGTGGGGCTGATCGCGAGTAATAAAAGTGAAAATTGTCCTTTAAAAAACAAAAAACAAAAAACTTAAAATATTAAACTCGCACTAAAATTCTGTAATAACTCCAGAGAAATTTATTAAAGAAATAATTATTTTTTCTGGTTAAAAAAAAAAAATTTTTATCTGAAAAAATCCTCATAACTCCAACATTGAAGCTATTATTTTACAAAGTTCTAATATTCGTAAATAAAATAAAATGTTTTGTATGAGACTAACCTTTCTTTTTATGCTACAAATTCCCGCGTGCTCTTCATCATCTTCTTAAACTTTTGTTTGAACTTGAAGATCTTTAGTGAGGTGCTCCGTAGTCGGAGCTCGGAGGCTGTGGTAACGACGGAGGTGGGGCCCCATAGTCCCCAGAAGGCGCTGGAGCAATGCTGTTTGGATATGGTCCACTTGACTCTTGCTTCTGAAGATCAAAAATTAAAATTTTTTGTTATAAGTAGGTTTTTAAATTAATTATTTAATAGCGATAAGAGATTTTTATGAAATTTAGTAACTGTGGGTTTTTGTATCAAAATTTTTAGAAATTCAGATTGCACGCCCAGAAATGTTTGAATTTAATTAATTTAAAGTAGTTTATTATTATACGAATATTATGCATATTAATTGAAATATCTCACCTGAGTTTTGTATCTTATGAAGTAAACCTCGGGCTTGCTTGGCTGCGTTGGGGCCGGTGTTGGAATAACAACTTCTGGCTGCTCTTCCGGCTTCTTAACCAAAACATAAACCAGCGTTTTCTCTTCATTTTGAGGTATTGGCGGTATAACAGGTGCTGTCGGTGCCGGCGGGGCAGGCGCTTTTATAAAAACAATTTTATAATGCTTCTGCGGTGGCGGAAATGAAATTGGTTTCCTTTATAAAGAAAATAGGAACGATATTAAATACGCATTATCGAAAATTGATGTTTTAAACTTTCTAATTAAGACCTTTTATTTGATATCCATCATAATAGGGTATAGTGAAATTTTATTTTTATTATATTAATTCTATTGAATTATTAATTATATTTAAAAATGGCATTCAGATATATAACGAAACTAAAAGTTTTTATCCTACAATTCTTCAAATCGTATCAAATGGGATATCAAAAAAAAAAAAATAGGATTAAGAAAGGATATCAAAGAAATCTATAATATAAAATATGAAATAAAATATGAAATAAAATATAAACATTACTTAAACATTATAAAATAAAATTTCACGTCCCTCTCGATTCGGTTACACTTTCATTCAAAATTCTACGTGATACACAGTAAATTCAAGCTATGTGATTAAATTGCATCAAGGCTAATTAACTCAATTAATCTTACAACCTGCCACGGTTATGCGAAAGCAACCTTATTATCTGAGGATAGTGGCACCTATTATACTCGGATACCTCGGAAATTTTTACATTTTTCTACTAATTTTTGAAGTATTTCCTTGTGAGAAATTAGCACGGGGCAATGCACTTTACTGCAGATATTCGGTTTTTTAAAGAAAGATCTTTTTTAAAATATAAATCCGACTTAAATTTTTGCCTTGACGCTTTTAATATTTAATATAATGGTTTGGTTACATTTTAGCGATATTTTGATGACGTTTTGATGATGTTTTGATGAAGTTTTGATGATATTTATGTTTCGACGATATTTTCATTATATTACTACGATTTTTTGATCATATTTTTATGACGTTATATTATCATATATATATATGTATATATTTAATTTTATACTTCGATAGTATTTTGACGATTTCCTTTACAGAAATTTACGAGAGCAACGAACTTTACTGCGAATATTTTGTTTTTTGTTGTTTTTTTTAAAAAGATATTCTAAAAAATATAAATTCCAATTAAATTTTTTCTTTTTGATGATGATTTTGATTTTTAATATAATAGTTTATTTATATTTTAGCAATATTTTGATGACGTTTTGATGCTGTTTTGATGATATTATGAGAATATTTTAGTTATTTAAACATTTAAAAAGATTTATTTATATTTTCGTGATATTTTGATGGTATTTTGACAATTTTTTTTTTTTTACCGAAATTAATTTAAACAATATTTTAAACAAAATGTGTTGGGTGAATATGATATTTTGATAAATAAAATTTTATTTTGATCATATATGATATATAAAAAACTCACCTTGGGGGAAGATATTCAGGTTCTGGTGGTGGAACATGAACATAAACATGTTTATGAATTATTGGGGCCTGAGGTGGTGGACCATATTGAGGCGGGGGTGCCCCATAGCTGCCGCTTGGAACAGAAGAGGACCCATAGCTTGTTGTTGAAACGGATGACAGCGCGGGTGCGCTGTATTGATAAGGTGATGGAGGCTCAGGACGAGCATAAACAGTAGCCGCCAGAAATATTGATATTATCTGAAGTTGAAAAAAAAAAAAAAAATAATAATACAAAAAAGAACAAATATAAGCACTTTTTAAATTTTTCTTTTTTTCGGAATACAAAAAGAAGAAGCAAAAAACGTCCATAAATTTTGTAATAAAATCGTTTTTTTGTGTTTGTACAATGTACTCCGATTTATCGTAGATAGAAAAACAGAAGCACTTTTATATATATTTAAAACTGGAGGAAAAAATAACAACATACCACAAGGATTTTCATTTTATCCCTTTTTTGAAAGTAACAATATTTTATGAGTATATATATTGATTTGAAGAAAGGATGATATAGTCCTTTTATTATATATATATATATATATTTTTATTATAATTTATTTATTATATATAAAACACTGTTAAAAAAACAAAATTCCGATGAAGCGATCGAGGAGCACACTCGCTAGAAAGATGGCTCATTCACAACTTGGCCGAATGAAGATATCACGTTCACTTTTTATACCCAAAACCTCTCAATTCGCTCAACATTTCTTCGAGAAGCCCCTCAAAGCGCTGGCGAATTGTAATAAACCTAGGAAAAGAAAAAAGAAATAAGAAGCTCAACGTCTTTCCTCAGATACTATTATTATTTTCCACCACGGTCCCGAACATCTTAAACTTTTTATTTTGATGAACGTCGTTGCTTTTGGCACTTGTTATGACCAGACATTTCCCTTGCTTTGCCCGGGCCCCCTACCCCGAATTAAAGAAGCACCCAAGAAAAATTATAAGTAATAAAAGAGATGCAACAAACTTTACTTTTCATGTGATGATGGGTTCCTATTTATTTTTTTTGCTATCTTTATCTTCCAGGTGTATCTTTTTTATCTTTATATTTTCTTCGCATTTTCTCATTAATACGTATACACACCACACTGTACACTATCTATTGTATTTAATTTTTCTCTGCTTATTTAAAACAAAAAAAAAAAATACCCATATATAACGCAAATTTCCTAAAGATTGTGGATGCGAACTAATTTTTGCTTCACATTTGGAACAACAACAAAAAATTTTGTAAGCTGTTTTAAGTGCGCTTTTGTCTTATTGTTGCGGAATGATCACAAACGATTTAAAAGAGGCATTTTTTCCCTATCCAAATGCGATTGCAAATTCTATTTTACACCCAACCGTAGAAGATTTATGAATCCAGAAAAGCGCCCATTAAAACGAGAAGAATCGGTTTGAAATTTTATTATCAGTCCATTTTAAATTTAATTTAATGATCCGTAACTGAAATCTTAAGATTTGCTTGTTTTAGGCAACATCTTTGACCTTGAATAAATTGTATAATACAGTATAGAAGAAGAAAAAACCAGGTCATCTTTAATAGAAAATATTTGAAAACAAATTCAAAACATTCTCATATTAAAATAATACCAAAGAATACCACGAAAACTGGTTCCTAGAGGTTTTCGGGATCGCTGATTTCTAATCCTATTAGCGCAATCTATAAATCAAAGATGGCAACACAATATAGTGAGGTCAGAACTACGAAAATTTGACTCATGTTAATATAGAATTTTAAAAATCCTAAACATCTAAAAATTTAAATATAAAATTAATACGTAGAGATCTTTTGTCATTCTGATTTTAAAATTAATTATTAAACTTTGTATATTTAACATTAAAGTTATCAACAATTTTCTAATTCGGTGTTTTCCACGAAAATCGACACTACGAAAAATTGACACTTCCTTGAGTTTTTGTGAAAATTGTTATACAGAAGTTCTTGAGGTTGCTGATAAAAATTTTTATTTTTATGGAAAGTAGTATATAAAAGTTTTCCAGGATATTGGATCAGGTAATTTGAATTTTTTTAATTATAAATCTCGAATACCCCTATATACTAATTTTCATAAAAATTGTTGTCCGCGATATTGGATCCACCACTTTGATTTTTGAAAATCTGACAATGGCTTCGTAGTCAGCGACCTCAGAAATCCTTACATACAATTTTCCAAATAAATATATCCAATATTTCATTTAAAAGGGTTAAAAAATATATTCCTACAAAATATTTGAAATTTTTGTTTCTAAAAGGTAAGATTTAAACGTTTTAAGGTAGATAAAATTAAAAATTAAAAAACACTGAAAAATATAGGGCAAAGTTTGAATTACTTGGTTAAGAGTTCTGAAGACGTATAAATGTTTACTAAAAATATTCGATGTTTTAATGAAAATAAGTATGAAGAGATTTTCGGGGTCGTTATTTATTCAACGATATTTATTTCAAATTTAACTTAAATAATTTTTTATCAGTAATCCCATTTTGAAACTGAATACCCCTAAGAACTAATTTTCATGAAAATCTCTTCAAGTTCCAGAATATATATTACAAAAATATAAAATGTTGATAGGATATTCAGCAAATTAGAATTAGTCCCAAAAAATCTCTATGTATAAATTTTTATATAAAAATAATATACTGGGTTACCCGGTTTCACCCGGCATTGAGTAAATACCTATTAATTAAACACTTCTCAAATGTTCTAGTTTGTTATAGCCTAAAAATTATTTCAACCCGAAACCCCCTTTATGGATCCGATATCTTGAATAGCCAAATCTTAATAATATTCAAAATTCACAAACAATCAATTTTCAAACAATCATTGTACCAATTTTCATTAAAATCCGTTGAAATCGAGATCGCCATCTTGAATTTCAAAAATGTGGACAGCTGATTTGAAATCAGCATTCCGCAAAACCCCAAAGTACCAATTTTCATGAAATCGCTTGAAATTTAACATTTTCAACCGCCATCTTGGATCCGCCATTTTGAAACCGTATACATTATCCGAAAAAAAATTAGCCTATATGTTAACTTGGAATATGTACTACCTTCGGACAAAAAATGAAAAATATCGATGGAAGCGCTATATAATAAACAAATAAACAAACAAACGAACTTTCATTTTTATGTATATAGGGATAGGGATTTTTCGTTGGCTTCTTTGAAATTTATATTTTCAAATACAGTATTCCTTTTCACCCCTAAGTATCTGTTTTCATAAAAATGTGTCTTTTGACGGGGTGTAAGAATTTACATTAATTTGAATTATTTCAATTTATTTTATTTTGAATTAACAAATTTTCCAGGGAAGTTTAAAGGTTTAAGAATGAAATTAAAATTATTTATAATAAATTTTATTTAGTTTTTGCATTTTGCGAGATTTTTTGAAGGCAGAGATAATCTACGAAGACGTTTCAAAAATTGTGAAAAGTGCAATTTTATAGTTTTAAAAAATGTTAACGAATATACAAAAATAAAAAATATGTTCCTAAATATTGTGCTTAATCGGGACAAAAACAAAAAAAGGAAAAAAGAAATCCGAATTACTTAACCAAAATTTAATTTGTACACTAACTGCAGAAATTAATCTTCCAAAAAAGTGCGATTAGCTAGTTAACGAAAATTGCTAAGACATAATATCACAACAACAACAAAAAAAGGAAACAAAATCCCCTAAAGCAGGTAATTTTTAATGCCAAAATAATCTGAACACTTTCTTTCAAGTGTTATATAGGTCCAAAGGTAAGAAGAAGAAGAAGAATAAATAGAAGAATCCGGTTTTTGGACAATTTTCTACCTCTCATTCGTCATTATTTTGTAATCTGAGGAAATTATGAGGCAACAGAATCCGGCGGCAGCGTTGGTGTCTTCGTTGCAGCGTTAAAAATTATTATCGATGGCAATGACACTGCCGCCCGGTCCCATGGAAGAAACACATTACAATTTATGTTTTTCTTCATAAATTTCTTACTTTAAGTAATTCCCTTCTATAATTTGATTTTGCAATTCAGTGAGAGTGTGACGATTATTTTTTTGTATTCTTTTTGGGAAATCATTTTCTTGGTTTTTATATTTATTATTATTATTTGTTGGATTCAAACAACATTTCAAGAGATTTAATGATTGATCTGATGAAGAGGTTTTGAACATTCCAAGAGATATAACTTTTACGAAATTTTTGATCTGTAATTATCTTTTACAAACATTTTTCTTTCGTATTTAATTTTAACTTCTCGTCTTTCTTCACATTGTATTGATGATGGATAATAATAAATTGATTATTAATTTCTATTGAATTTTTACTTTCTTCGGAGTTTTGTAATAAGAAAGATTATTTAGGATTACTTTTTAAAAAGATTTTTTAACAGAATTCCTTGACGGACAATTTCTTTATATATAGCTTTAATTAAGTGAATTTTTACTTGTAACTTTTGTAGCTTTATTTAAATAACTTAACACTTGATAATTTTATTATATTATTAAGGTATTACTCACCTTAAGTACCTTTATTCAACAGGATTTTTTTGATAAATCGGTGCATCATACGATGATAGTGCAATTGGACTAGTTTTGAATGTATTAAAATTTCTTAGTGGTAAAGTAGCAATTTATCGATTAATATTCCTAATATTATTTTTTTTCAATTAACCTAGAACATATTACTGTGATCAAAAAGTAAAGCCAATTTTGTATTTGAATTGCGCGGGTACATCGATTCGAGCAAATCTTCTTGTTTTTAGGTTGGCTGCACTGTCACTCATATTTGTGTACAATTTCACGCCAGTACGTCATTTTGGTTAGTTTCATTGTGTTTTTTGAGCAACTACAAGTGAATTTTTCGATTTGTACAATGTGTGATTTTATTGAGCAAAGAATTTGCATTAAATATTGTTTGCGGAATGAAATTTTTGCTGCAGAAACGTTTAGAATGTTTCAGAAGGCCTTCGGTGATCAGGTTTTGTTTGAAAGAAATTTTTGCAAGTGGAATAAACAGTTCAAAGAAGGTAGCGAAAGCGTTGAAGACAAAGGGCGTCCCGCACGACCATCAACATCAATCAATGAACAACATGTCAATGAAATCAAAGATTTGGTACTCAAAAATCCTCGGTTGACAATTAGAATCCTTGCTGATACTGTAAACATTTCATTTGGATCGGTCCAAAACATTTTGAAAGAACACTCAATCTCTAAGCTGAAAAGACCGCTTCGGGGCGACCGTTTCTAATCGACTGATGAGATATAAGAAAAATCGAAGAAGGAACTGAAGGCCATTCCAATCATCGAATTTCAGAAGTGTTTCGAGGATTGGAAAAATCGCTGGCATAGGTGTATTGTATCGGGCGGGGACTACTTTGAAGGGGATGATATAGATTTGGAAGAATAAATAAAAACATTTTAAAGTCATAAACAAATTGGCTTTACTTTTTGATCACAGTAGTATATACACCAAACAAATTTTCGTTTCTGTGGCTTTTGTTGTAAAGCCAAAAAATGTGATGGTTTTTGTAGAAACTTTAAAATAAATCGTACATTTTGTTGGTCTTTCAATTTATGGTGCATAAATTTGTGTTTCAGCACTAATTTCTGTTTATGATGTTGATGATGATTATGATGATGATCCCTTTCATCTTTTATTGATGCCATCGAACGAATAAAGTTTATTGTTTCTTGGCGGAATTCTGTTCCAAGAATTCAACCAATTTCTTTTATATTTGGTATATTTGGTATATTTGGTACATCAAACCAATCAATTTTTCCATATCGATTAAATCTTTAAGCCAGTTTAATTCGCCACTTCGACAACCGAATGATAGAAGTTACACGGAAAATATGACATACAAAATCATCTTCTTCAATTTTTTTTAAATATATTTATATTTAAAAATAAAATTTATATATACAAAAGACTTAAGAGACAAACCTGAACACTTTTTGGCATCTTTCTGTTTTTTTATATTAATAATATTTTTTCGATAGTATTTTTTTTTTTTTAAGTGAGTTTGAGAACCTTTAAGGGCTGGAATTAAACTGAAATTTTAAAAATGACTTACTTAGGGGCATTAGAAGGTGTTGTCTTATTGTCAAGTTTTGAGACGATCAAATTTTATGACCCTCGAGTAAGATATGGGACATAAATACGGAAGAATATGCATAAAAAATGTATTTTCAAGACTTTCACAGTCGCAGGTAAGAAAAATTGGTGACAACGAGTTTTCACATTAACTTAATAAATTTCATAGTTTCGAGAAAAACTGTTTCCTGTTTAATTTATAATTAGGAAGACATACATGAGGAAATTATCTTCTAACAAATGTTTTCAGCATAGATTTTTATTTTATTTTATACGATATGTTCAAGTGTCATTAAAGCTTAAAGCTTTTGAATCCAGTTTAAAAATTCATAAAATATAATAGTATTAAAAGAAAAACAAACTGCAATAAAAATATGCACAGGAACTACACTAAGAAATTTGTTTCAAGCGAAATAGTGATGGATCTAGTTCTGTATCTTATGGTACACCGTTGTTAAGCAATTTTCTGGGGTTTTGTTAGAAATTGAAGTATATATAATATAATTATTATAATTTGGGTAAATTTTAAATAAAACCTCACTATCGACATCCAAGAGAACAAATGAAATTTTCCACAAAAATAAAACTAAAAATAAATGAAATAACCACAAACACATCATTTTACATTTCATATATATATATATATTTACATAAATATTCCATTTCTTCGAAAATATTCACATCTCTACGAAAAATATTAAATTGGAACAAACATGTTTCTTCTTTTGCCAAATTTTTTAATATTTTTGTTGGACTAATAGCAGCCAAATATTTTTGTAGTTAGTATCCCATATTATTTTACATTTAATCAGAATTTTGTTGTCGTTTTAATTTAAATTTTCATTTATTATTAGGTATTTATTTATTGTATTTTATTTTATTTTATTTTTTGCAATGAACAATGTACACATAAAATTTACTGGACATCAAAAAATTTCTGAGACATTTTGCGATAAGAAAAATTAAATAAAAATCGACAATTAGAATATTAAACTTTAAAAATTAGAAAATGCCTTTACAGATTTTTTATAGTTTTTGATTTTTGTGGTGGTTTTTTTTGTTTGTTTGCATTTCTACTATTATTTTATTTTATCAACTGGTTTATGAATATAATCTTTCACTATCGTAAAGGCGATTTCCAGAACCAAATCGTGATTTTGATAAGCCAAAAAGTTGTGGTAAATCACCACCATCAGCTAAATTTTGTTTAAGCCAAGATGATGAAAGATGATGACCATTAAATCCGGCAAGACGCTGTTGCGGAGTCTGTTGCTGTTGCTGCTGCTGAACCGAAATTTGTTGCTGTTGCGGCTGATCAATCACGTTTTCATCGCTTGATTCGAGAATCTTGAGAAAATATTTTCGAATTAAAACGCACAACGAATTTATTGGGATTTTGAAAAACAAAATTTTTTTTAGACAGACAAGTACGCATTTATAATTAAAAAAAAAAAACACTATTAATATTTCCTATAAAACAAATTTTATACGGAAGACAAGCACGCATTTTCAAAGTGTTTAACATTAATAAATGCCCTAATTTCGTTTTGTATCATAAAATTATAGGGTCTTATGTCATGAAACATTATGTCACACTTGTTAAAAGTGTGAAAGTATAATTCTTGGGTCAGATGATTGCGCGCCGTGTCCAAAAAAACGGGTAAGAAGATTAATTTGCACACATATTGCCAAATACGCCTCAATAAATTACACACCTGAGGAAATTAGTGCAAAATGACAAAGAGCATTTTTGTGGTCTCGCCTCGATGGCACAATGCACGCATATATTTTTTTATTTTATTTATTTTTTTTTTTTGTTAAACAAAAGAAGGTTTGATGAAATTTTTCTGCAACAATTTGGGTGCACGCATCAATTACTTTATGGGTAACTACATAAAAACAAAATGTATATATATGGTATGCATAGAAAAGTGAAGAATCTCATGAAAACGAAGGCTGGACACCACAAAGTCGACCGGTTTTTTTATTACTTTTGTTTTATATCAAGTGATATACTTTCTTCAGGTTTGCAATTTACTTTTGCATGTTTTTATTATTTTTTATTATTATTTTGTTTGTTTATTTCTTTATTATTGTCACCCTTTTGCGCTTCACGATTGGAGAGGAAGTGAAAGTTGCGTATGTCTTTTCTTTGAATTTTTTTTTTTTTTTTTTTTTTTTTTTTCTTATTTAGTTCTTAGGTTTCGTCTTCCGGATAACACTCACCTGATACATGAGTTCCCGCAATTTTTCCAAGTTGTCGCCGTGACCACGCGTCGGAAGGTAACGCCCTTCAGCGTAATTCGTAACCAATAAAAGGTTAAAAATTGTCACAATTATAAAAAGTTTCGCAGAAAGGTATGACATTTTTTTTTTGTGAGCTCTCTTCTAACACGTTCAGCTCTGTTGAATTTAATTCGTTCTTGGTTGAAATAAATCTACGAGAAAATTTATGGTTTTATTTAAAAAAAAAATTAAGGTTTAACTCTTCGTAATTGAGGTTAAAATTAAATAATATAATAGCAACTAAAAGTAAATTATTTGTAGATGAACTGACATTTTTTTATTTCACTCTGGGAAAATATTTTAAATGTTGGCCTTTCGAGCGAAAATATGCTACAGGAACAGGACAAATAATCAGATTTCCCCAATAGTTTTAGAGCGCCGTTAAAACACCTTCAGTTCTCCAGAAAGTCCAAAATCGGGATAGGTCTGGAACAAAAATTTTGATAAACCGAAAGCCGAATTCGCCAGAAGGGCAAAAATTATACTAACAATTACCGAAAATCGTCAAATTACAAATTTTGATGAAAACTCAACAATGACCCCTAATACCCTAATAATTAACAATTTTCATAAAGATTCCTTAAAGTGGAAGAAATATTATTATTTCTAAATTACAGTTTTCAAATTCGAAATCACTGACTCCAAAAACCACTAATTAACAATTCTCATTAAAAAAATTAATAAATAAATTCTTTTATACACTTTCCCTCACTGAAGGTTTTTAGACTCAAACTTTTTCGTCTGATATCACTTTTCATAAAACACAATCAAAATTTACTTCGTTTTGTTTCGAAAAAATTAATAGTTAAAATAAAATAAAAATTAAAATAATTAGTATTAATCGTTTGAATTCCGTTCTTAGTATTTTAATTTAGAAATTTTCTTTATAATTTTATTAAACACAATTTTTATTAACTCGGAAAATAAATTCGAATTTTAAATTGTAAATTTTTTGATCATTATTCTATAAGATTAAAATTATTATTTTGATCACAAAAAATTAATTTAAACTCGATATTATTTTTAAATTTCGAAATTATGTCATCTATGATTATTGCTTAAAAAAGTCTAGAACGATGAAAGGCCAATCAATTTTAAATTTAGAATCGTTTTTTTCTGCATGAACTCTGATATTTATCATCTTAAAAATAACTCACAAATTTTATGCACTGGTCAATTACACTTGAATTCATTGAATTTTGGAAAACCTTTATTTTCTGGAAAATTTCTTATTAAATTACCGACATAGAAAAATCAAAAAATTAATAAATATAAAAATAATTTTTATCACAACGGTCTAAAACTGTATGATTTATAGTTAAAACATTAAATTTTTATTTTTAAAGCAAATCCTTTATATTATTCACTTTTTGCAATTGGATAGAAGAATTAAAAAGTGAATTTAGTTATTGGTCTGACCACTTTTAAGCGAACAAATCAAATAAACGATATATACGTAACAAATTAATAAAATTAAAGGGAAGAGGCGAAGTATAAAAACTGCTGACCTGGAAATTGAGTGGTCTATCTCAAAAGAATCGGGAGAAAGAAACTTTTGCCAATGTACACGAGCTTTGACAACTTTGTAGAAACTGCCTGAATCGTTCCTCGTTTTATCCTGTTTTATATAAAAAGATACAAAATTTCTGGAACATGCGCATCCTTTACCCCAGAGAGGGTGAAGGTGTCGTGGGAAAAAAAAGCTACTTTCCCAGATGACTGTGGTGCAGAGAAATCTGCCGGCTCTCGTGGTCCAGCAGCAGCATCCAGCATCCAGCATCCGGCCGCAAGCATATTTCTGATTTTTTTTTTTTCCGGATAAAATGATGATTATAAAATTTTATTTTCGAGAGATGAAAATGAAGCTGCCCACTGATTTTTTTATTAGGTATTATTATTAATATTATTGCCTTTTTTGTTTATTTTGCAGCAGATACTTCACTCTGTCGCATCATATTTTCTGGTATATAGATCCTAAAATAGCATATTTAAAAACAAAATGTATATACATATATATGTGCGAACTTTTTCAGCGTATGTGCAATTTTCTGATTCTATGATTCACTTCCCTTTTTTAGGAAAGGGAGAGGTGTGGATATCCTCGAGTGACCTTTTAAAATTTTTGTATCTAAACTTTTCGTATCTCTTTTTGTATCAATTTATTTCGTATTTATTTTTTTGTATCCCTTCTTTGTAGCTTAGCTTTTTCGATCTTTTTTTCGTAATAATTTTTTTAACGTGCAATTTTTGTGTAATTTATTTTTTTGGCATCTTTTTTGGTTTTAATTTTGTGTAATTTATTTTTTTGGCATTTTTTCGTGTCGTTTTTGCGTAATTTATTTTTTTGGCATCATTTTTGTGTAGTTTATTAATTTTTTTTTTTTTTTGTTTAAATTTTTTTCGTATATATTTTTTTGTATCCCTTCTTTGTAGCTTAGCTTTTTCGATCTTTTTGTTGTGTAAACATTTTTTTTGGTATAATTTTTGTGCAATTTATTTGTTTAGCATTTTTTACGTGTCATTTTTGTGTAATTAATTTTTTTTTTATGGCGTCTTTTTTTTTGGTGTCATTTCTGTGTCATTTATTTTTTTAGCATTTTTTCGTGTCATTTTTGTGTAATGTATAATTTATTTTTTTTTTTTGCATCTTTTTCGTGTCATTTTTGTGTAATTTATTTTTTTGGCGTCTTTTTTCGAGTAATTTTTGTGTAGTTTAGTTTTTGGTATTTTTCTTTGTGAATTTTTTTGTTGGTATCTTTTTGTATGCAATTTATTCTTTTGGTATTTGTTTTTTTTTTTGTAATTTATTTTTCTCGTATATTTTTATCTTTTTTATTTTGTTTTATATCTCTTTTTCGTATCTACTTTTTTTATAATAAAAAATAATTCTCTCTTTTCCTTTGGTGTATAAGTTTTTATAATTCTTTTCGTAACTTTTATTTTGCATCATATTTTTCGTATCTCATTTTATTTTTATTTCATAAATTATCACTTCGATTTTCATTACCATTTTTATTTATTTTTTTAAAGAGAGTCGAGATAATCCCAAAAAAAAAAAATGTGCCTTAGAATAGAAGGGGCCCCCTTCCCTCCTTATTAATAACAAAACAAAACAGAATCACAAAAATATCTCTTGATCAACAAAGTCGAAATGATTTTCACGGTCAAGATAATTCTCAATTTTGCTAATTTGAAATCTTGTTTGATTTGTTTAAGACTTAAATTTTATCTACATTTCGACTTTTATCTTCTATTACAGAAAAAAAAAAAAAATAAAAAATAAAACAAAAAAGACGACGACACGAAAGAGAATAAAAGACAGAAAGAAATTTCAATTCGACTTAAAGTTTTCTTTCTTTGGTTCGATGATTAAAAGGAGATTTAATTGGATGAAAGCGATCCTTTTATCAGACAATTTTAATTATCCCTTATTTATTGGGATGAGATTTAATAAGATTACTTATTTATTTGGGCGAATGAAATACTTTTATCCAATATCATTGAAAAAAAGTGAATTTTTAGATGGTATTAAAATTGTAATTTTAAGAAAAATGCAATTTAAATTTTCTTCATTTCAGATAGTATCGACTTTAAAAAGTTTATAAGGTTTTTTAACTTAAGCAATAAATACACTATATATTTGTATCATTTAAACTGTCATACTAAGCATCTTAATACAAATTTTAGGTACCCAAAACCTTGTCTCATTCAAAAGAATCATGTTATTGCAATCGATATTTGAATTTTAATGTCACCCTACAAGAATAGCACGAAAACCAATTATTTTTACATTTTGTTATCCTTTTCAAAACATCTCTGGGATATAGAAAATTCAATTTTTTCTTTAAGATTTTATTCATATATATATATATATATATATATATATATATATATTTCCTCTCCCCCCCATATAAGAAGACAAAAGAAAATATTTTTTATGTCAATCTGTTTACATCTGTCTGGTAGGTAGTAAAAAAAAATCCAGAAAAAACAAAGAAAGAAAATAATCCCATATTTGGGATATTTTACCCTTAAAAAACAAAAATTACTTTTTTTTTCTCCTTCTTTTGTAGGCTTAAATTCTTTCAATACTTTGAAGTGGGGGAATCTCCTCACATAGTATGAAATAAATCACTCCGACTCGAAAAGTAATGAGATTTTTCGTCCGTGCAGCCACGAAAAATATGTGTGACATTTTATCCAAATCACGTTCCTTCATAAACAAATCCTTTTATATTATTTTTTCTTCTAGGGCAAATTTTATGCCAAAATGTGCGTACCCCTTTTTAATATAGACAAAGCAAAAAATATTTATAAGGGAGGAGTATAACAATTTTTTTTTATTTTTTTTGTACATATCTAAGTAAAAATTCACAAAATGTATGAAATCGTATATTAAAGCTTAAATCTGTGAATGAATGAAAATATCTTGGGAATAATTTCTGGTATGATACGAAAATGAAAACGATGGTCTCGAACTAAAGAATGGGGTTGGGGTTGGGTAGTGGTTTAAGATGGGAGTGGATATGGGGTATGGAATGAGACAAAAAGGCGCCAAAAACACTGGCGCCAAACTTTTTCGACCCCCAAAATCGACAGAATGAAAGAAAGAAAAAGGAAACTCATTCGCGACAATGACGACACAGACGATGACGATGACTACGACGACGACGACGACGAAACGACGACGACGACGACGAGCATCCCCTAAGAATTTTCACCACCCTGTAGAAGAGTTATGCAAGATAAAAGATACTTTTGGTGGCTCCATCTCCCATCCCAAAAAATTATCTCCGTCTCCCCCGAGGGTGCAATCTTCTACAAGAAAATTTTTTCCGTCCAACGCATAAAAATGTTTAAGAATGAAAATATATAGCACAGGGTGTCTCTAAAGTACACTTATGATTCCCACAATCTCTGGAAACTTCTAGGTCGAGTATAAGAGGGAGAACAAAAAATAATTTTAAATTAAAATATATTAAGATATTTATTTAATATACAAAAATATACTTCGATAAATTGGTAAAAATAAAAATCGAAGCGAAACATTCAAGTTTTCTATAAAATTGGAAATTTTTCAAGTTCAAGGTTATTAAGATTCATTTTCTTTTGGGTTAGTGAGGAGAAGGTCGAGAATTAGGGGAAGAAAAACAAAAACAATAGGAGGGGATGTTATAGATGCATTTTATATCTAGATAAATTTTTCTGTGGGCGAATGTTTACGATAGTTCGTGATTCGCACTTTTATCTTATAAGTTTCTTATGAAAGTCGATTATACAAATGAAAAATTATTATTTTTAAAGAACGTTTCTCGACAATTTTATGATGTAATACTAATTAATTTTTATTGGTTTTCGGGGATGGCGGAGGAGAATTTATTGGATAATAAAAGACATATAAAAAATATAAAAACCGAAAACGATGATGCAATCAATTGAACTTTGCCTTTAGTAAGGGCAGAATGTGATAGAGATGAAAAAACGAAAGATTATGTGTGGGGGAGTTTTTGTGCGACTCGACTCTTAGTCATTTTATGACTATGACTAAAAACGCGATATAAAATAATCCCGACTCTGCATTTTCAAATTTTAGGGACTATTTTTTACTTAGGAATTGAATAGGTGAAAATAGAGGGAGTCGTTTTTTTTTCATGTTATCGGATATATTAAAATGCATACGTTTTTGAGATCGCAGAACTCATTTCCAGGATTACATTTTACTTAAGGTTTGAAGGGATGAAGATAGAATGGGTAGGTTTTCCTAAATTACACCTCTCTAAAATTTATTAAATGGTACGTATATTACTATTAGCTATAATTTAAAAAAAAAACGTCCCTCTCTATTTTAACGCCTTCAAACGCTAGGTAAAATCTAACCCTAGAAATGTGTTCTAAGTTCTCGAAAACGTATGATCTATTTATGAAATCTATCTAAAACTAACCCCTACGTAAAAAATAATCTCAAAAATTGATTCAGTGGTCTTTAAAAACGTATGAATCGATATTGTCCATATTCTTATTATATTAGATATTTAAATCAATTGTGAAATCCTCTCGACTTCTGTTCCTTCACCTCCTATGTAGAAATTAACCCCAAAAACGTATTCAGCACCCCCGAAAAACGTTAAAATGGGAGATTTTACTAATTGCTTATCGAAAAGGAAATGTAATTAATTTTGTTTGCCAAAAAATGCTTATGGGCACGTATAGTCAAGAAAAAAATATTACTCCTACACAGGGTAATCCAAAAGTATGGAAATGGCTAAATAACTTTTGAGGCATTCCTTTTTTTAGAAACAAGTTTTAGACAAAAGGTTTAGGATTTTTCCCTGGCTATTCAATGGTGGCCTTAGATTTGACCTTGACCACGGTCCTGGAGGTCATTTCACGATCAAGTTGACTTTTTTAAATAGGAACCTATATTTTTGAGCACGGAAATGGAAAGAGCGGAAAATTGTACGTCCGACTATGACCTTAACCATAACCTCAAAGGTCATATTAAGGTCAAGATGGTTCTTTAAAGTGGAACCTGCATTGTTCCTACGGATTTGAGAGTAGAAGTTTTGTGTCCAAGTATGACCTTGATCACAACCTTAACCCTGACCATGACCTTGACCATGATCTCGAAGGTTATATCAAGATCAAGGTGGTTTTTTGAAGGGGAACCCATATTTTTGGCGACGGAAATGGAAAGAGCGGAAATTGTTACGTCCGAAGTCAAGATCACATTCGAACGCAAAACTTCCGCTCTTTCTAAATCCGTAGTAACAAACAATGCAGGTTCCCCTTTAAAGAACCATCTTGACGCTGATATGACCTTCGATGTGATGGTCAAGGTCATAGTCTTTCCATTTACGTGGCCAATAATATGGTTTCCCCTTAAAAAAACCATCTTGACCTTGATATTATCTTCGAGGTCATGGTCAAGGTCAAGGCCACATTCGGATGCAAAACTTCTGCTCTTTCCAAATCCGCAGTAACAATGCATGTTCCCCTTTAAAGAACCATCTTGATTTGATATGATCTTTGAGGTCATGGTTAAGGTCATAGTCGGATGTACAATTTTCTGCTCTTTCCATTTCTGTGGTCAAAAATATGGGTTCCCATTTTAAAAAATCCTTCAAGGCCATGGTCAAGGTAAAATCTAAAATCACCATTGAATAGCCAGGCAAAATTCCTAAAACTTTTGTTTAAAAATTGTTTCTCCAAAATGCATTCCTCGAAAGTTATTTTGCCGTTTCCATACTTTTGGGTCACTCTGTATGTACACAATATTGGGCTATTATAGGGTATGCATGAGACCCATGTCGTTTGACTGCAGTGTTTTGTAGCTCAATTCACACTGCGAGGATTACTCTAATTTTTTTTAACGATATTTAAATGGCCCTGTAAATTTGTTTAACCCTTACACTATACTACTGCACAGACCAACGTCTCTACTTTTATTTAATATGGTAGTTATTCATCTTTCTACAAGTATACTTCGAAAAAAAGCCTTAAACGTAGAACTAAATAAATTATAAGATAAAGATATGTTTTACTGATACGAATGGGTTAACTTTCAAGGGAAAAATATACCTTTTAGATATAAAAGACTACTTTCAAGAATTTGATTTTTCATATCAATATCATAGAAATTGTTTAAAATAATTCCAAATTAAGGCGTTGATCGAGATCATGAAAACCCCCTTTTTAAGAGAATCGAAAGAATTGCGCTGGCGCGCGCCTTCGTAATAATTTAATAATGAGACTCAAAATATTGATTTAAACATAGTAGATTCGAAATCATAGGCTCCGAAATCTCTTTTGTATTAATTCCCTTGAATTATAAAAATTTTGTTCGTCATTTTGAATTTCCAGATTTCGATGATATATACTCAGAGAAATATATAAATTAAAATAGTACATTAAATCGTCTTATTGCATAAATATTTTATAAATACAAGAAAACATCTTAGCTGAAACAGGCTGTTTAAATCAGGGATCGAAAATAACAATTATTTTTAATTTTTCAAACCAAAAAATCATGAATCATGTAGACAAATTTGTGGGAAAATTGGTTCAAATTTGGCATTACGATTATTATGGCCTGAGCTTTAAAAATTGTATGTGCGTTTTAAATTTGTAATTTTTTCCATAAAAATAAAAAAAAAAAAAAAATTCGAATTTTTATTTTTAAAATCAAAAATAAAAATTAAAATATTATTCAAATTTTTTAAATCATAAATAAAAATGCAAATATGATTTAAATTTTTAAAATCAAAAATACAAATCAGAATATGATTTTTATTATAAAAAGCAAAAATTCAAATCAGAATATTATTTTAATTATAAAAATAAAAATTAGAATATGATTCTTAATTTTAAAATTGAAAATAAAAATCACAAAATGATTTCTATTATAAAAATAAAAAAATAAAAATCAGAGTATGATTTTTATTTCTAAAATCAAAAATAAAAATCATAAAACGATTTTTATTATAAAAATCTAAAATAAAATCAAGAAGGGATTTTTATTTTTAAAATCAGAAATAAAAATAAAGAAAAGATTTTTATTATTAATATCAAAAATCGAATTAATTAAAAACTGATTTTTATAAATAAACCAAAAATAAAAATCAGGAAATGATTGTAACTCTCTTTTTAAAAATAAAAATCATTTTTTGGTATTTATTTCTGATTTTAAAAATAAAAATCATTGTCTGATTTTAAAAACAAAAATCGTTTTTTGATTTTTATTTCTGTTTTTAAATATAAAAATCATTTTCTGATTTTAAAAATAAAAATTATATCCTGATTTTAATTTTTGATTTTAAAAATAAAATTAATATTCTGATTTCTTTTTTTGATTTAAAAAAAAAATCACTTTCCGTTTTTTATATCTGATTTTAAAAATAAAAATCACTTTCCGATTTTTATTTCTGATTTTAAAAATAAAAATCATATTCTGATTTTAAAAATAAAAATCATACTCTGATTTATATTTTTTATTTTGAAAATAAAAATGGAAACATAATTTTTATTTTTGTCTAGAAAAATAACAGTCAAGAAATAAATTTTTATATATGATTTTTACCTAAATTATTATAACCGGTTTAAATACATTTAATAAATATATAAAATATGTCAATTAGTTTCAAATCTCCTCACTTAACTCCCTACTGTACAAATTTTGTGTAATGAATGAAACAATAAAGTACTATAATTATTTTTTTTTAACAAATTTTCAATACAATCTCTTAAATTTCGAGAATATATCTTTTTGCAAAAACAATGAAAAATATCGAAGTAAGGCGTGATTGAGCGATAAGCAAACATTTAAATAAATTTTTGTATATGCACATATATACAATTTTTAAATTTAAATATTTATTTTAATTTTCTTCGCCCGTAAGCCTCTTAAAAATACACATTTTTCCAAAAAAAAAAACCCTAGTTTTTGAGATTTTGACCCACATATTCTTAACCCTTTAAATCCTAGGTTTAAAAAATATATTGCAATTCATTAAACCAAAAATTATATCTGTATTTATGTAGTATCATAAAAACCAATAATATTTAGAAGACAAAGTAAAATAATTTAAATTTATCTTCCTTCCCATAACTTCACTAAACGAGTAAAATGTTGAAAAAATGAGCTATAATTTAATAAAATTTACGATTGTAATAAAGAGCAACATTTTGTTCTTTTTATATGTATATGCATCAAACTTTATTATGATTCCAATAATTCAAAAGCTTTAAGCTTTACGTACAAAGCATAAAAGCGATTTTTGTCTCAGACACTCAAGCTCATAAGGTTTAAGACTTAAACCAAGGGTTAAACTTTGTCGCTTTTCACCACATCGAATTTATGAACTTTTACAACATGCAAAAGTTTAAAGCGGGGCTTCAAACAAAAGGTTTAGTTCTATTTAAGCAACGATTTAAACCTTTGCTTGTAGAGTAGAAACTTCTCAAACCGCTACTATAATTTGATATTAAATATGATCTCATATAACTTATGATTGTATGAAAAATTAAATGAAAATAGGAACGTAGAGAATTTAGGATTCTCTTTTAAGGAGGTTTAGCTCGAAAGATAGGCCTCTAAGAAATTTTGTCTCTCAGAAATTCAGTCAGATAAATAAAATTGTAATAATGGGGAATTTTTTTCATCATTTTAGATTTAGTGAGTTCCAAGTTAAGAGAGAGGAAAAAACCTTTTTTTTTGTTGGACATACCTTTTGTAGGAAATATCTCTAGAACAATCTTGCATAAAATTTTGAAAAAAATATTTTTTTAATCTTTATAACAAGACCTTTCATACGAGGCCCCACATGAACGACAAAAAATAAAGTTTAGAATTTTTAAAAAGTATTAAAATACATATATATTTTTTGTGTTTTGCTCTAAGTATTTATGCGAATTAAGCTTAATTGCTATGCCAAAATTTCATCTTTGTACGCTACACACAGTCTCTGATAAAAAGACAGACAGACGGACGCATAACCGATTCAACGAGGAGGGTTCATAGAACGAACCCTAAAAACTGAAAGAATGTTCTTCATCTTCTTAATGAATTTAACGGCTCTGGAAGAAAATAAAGAAGGGCAAAAAAATAAAATTCCTTCTGTTCCTGCAAAAGAAACATCGCGGAGGTAGCACACGATTACGTGGACAACAAGACGCCAGCAAGAATAAGGGCCGCCGCCACCGCTGACGACCAGCGAATCCACTTCCTTGCCGCGGTTCCCGTTCTCTCGTTTTTTTCCTCTAATTCGTTCTTTTATAAAGGAAAATTAAATTGATCCAGAGGGAAAACACAACTCCTTGTCTTCGGAACTGAAATAGAACTCGGCGGGCATGCGGCTGCCGATGGTTCGCTCCTGCTTCGCGGACGGGAACTGGCAGCACGTGCGCACCAGGCCTTATCAGCGGCAATCAGCATTACACCTGTTGAGTACCGAGCCGCAGCCAACTCACTCGGCTTCGAAACAACTTCTTTTTTACCCTGCCCTAGGGGAGAATCAGGAAGTCGTGAAGGGGCCTCTCCTCAGTGTTTTTTTTCTAAAAGGGCTAGTTGAACCTAGTCTTCATACCCACACACACACATGCATGCACACAAACATAATAAAATGACTAAAAGAAACTGTTTCATTCGATATCACAAACTGCGCAAGATCACATTAAAAATCATAGAAAATAACTTTCTGCACATAGTAAATTCCCAACAAAATTCCCGAGTGCAAATTTTCATGAACATTCCTTCAGGAAAAGTTTGCATACGAAAAATTTCAAAAATTCCTTCAGAACAATTTCTTTTTTTTTGCTAAGAATTATTTAATTATTTTATTTCTAGTCGACTGAGCCTAAAAAAACCGGCCCGGGGAGCCCTTTTTAAGAAAATAAATTTTTCAATTTTTACTAAGGAAACTAATTCAAGAAAAATTCGCATATGAAAAATTTCAAAAATTCCTTTAGGACAATTTCTTTTTTTGCTAAGAATTAAC
This sequence comes from Dysmachus trigonus, assembly GCA_949715965.1. Lineage (NCBI taxonomy): Eukaryota > Metazoa > Arthropoda > Insecta > Diptera > Asilidae > Dysmachus > Dysmachus trigonus. The sequence continues at coordinate 5,180,736 of OX454324.1, forward strand.
TAATTATTTAATTTCTAGTTAATTTATCCCATAAAAGCGATTAAGGGGTGTTAATATACCCCAAAAATAGAATTTATTACATTAAACACGTTTTTGTTTATGTTTTTCTTTAAAGTCCGGCAGTATGAAAAAGTACATAAATTTTCTGGCACTCAGCACTGGAGGAATGGGACAAACTTTAATGCAGCATAAATAAAGAAACCCCCAAAAGCTAGTGGTTGAGCATCTTTTTTTTACGTTCTACTTCATACCGGTGGACGGAGTTGGGTGAACTGGGGCCAAAAACACAGAGGAGCCGGACACAAAGTCGGAAAGTTTATCCTTTAACCAGTTCCTGTTAAACGTTGCATAAAAGGGAGAATCTTAAGATACAAACAAGAAAACTTTCTCAATTAAAGATTTTTGCTGCAAAGGTGACATTCGCAAAATAAAGTACTTCCTAATTTTAAGCCGTACTTACACCTTTTGAGTCTGGGGCTCTTGTTTTAAATTAGTGACTGTAAAAATTATGTTATTCTTTATATATTGTATTTTGTGTGGAATTTTACTCAAACATCTTCGTTGTATCATTGTAGTTTTCTTATTATGTGATTTTTTAGGAAAAAAATGCAAAGCATAAATACTTAATAGAATTTCATACAATTTCCGAAACTAATAATTTTAAAGAGAATTCTACAAGTCTAAAAATTCGACTTTATGTCTAAACGTGTCTAAAATATATATAAATTAATATTTATATAATTGTTTTAAACTTAATGTAGGATAATAGACATTATTTAAGTAGTAAGCCTCTTTCAGGCGTCTTTGGGGCACTTAAGCCCCAGTAATTCTAAGGAAAAAAGGCTAGAAAAGCTGGAAAAAAACTATTTTTATGCTGCAACTTTTCGAATAATATAAAAGGAAGAAAAAGACAATCCTCAAAGGCTTCTTCTAGCCGAGGCCCAGTCTACTTCCTTCCTAAAATCAGCAAACCGCGACCAAGTTTTCTTTTCTTTTAGTGTTCCTCTTGAGTGACCCGGCGAGTTTTATTCATAACGACAAAAATTACATGTTAAAAACGCGTGTTGGGTTTATAGTTTTTTTTTTTTTTTTGTATTTATAGCCATCATTCAACTTAGGGTATTGCATTTATTTTTTGAAAATTGATCAAGTAGTCTTGGAGTTATGATTAAAAAGATATTTTAAGACAACTTCGAATTTCGCTTTATTCACAATTTTAAGATTTTAATAAAAATAGAAATAATGGGGTTTATAGAGTTTCTGATTTCATATATGTAAAATATTAGAAATTTTAAGAAAAAAAAGCTGATATTAACAGATAAATTTAAAATTAAACCTTATTTCATACTATTTAAGGAATTGAAAGTTTCGACGGCGGTTTAATTATTTTCCCATGCTGATATCAAAAAAAAAAAAAAGTATCTTTAGAATCAACAAATAAATTAAAATTAATGCTAATTTATACGGCAGAAAATTAGGGTAGATAAAAATGAAAAAAAAAAAAAAAATTCCTTAAGGCCATGGCCACAGCCGCTGTTTAGGGGGTGAAGGAATTACTCAAATTAAAAGGGATGGGGGAGAATAAACGAGGCTAATATTATTTTCTAACTTTATATACAGAAATGAATAATTCATGAAAAAATTCCTGCGACATTGTCGTGAAAGCATTAAAACATAAATGAGGGAGTACGCGAGCGCATGTATCTCATTTTTGTGTCATTTTCTAAATTGGCCTCAAACATGCAGAACTTAAAAAACACCAGAGACGTTGCATTTTGTTGTATGCAATTTTATTTTATTTTTTATTTTGTTATATATTTTTATGTATCACTCTACAATTTTCCTTTACATATATTTATGTATATAAAGAATTTTTTCAAGGAAATTTATATACCAAAGAATAAATTCTTTCCCCCTTTTTTAAGGAAGTCTCGTGTTTTCCGAACCGTGTCCAAAATGCATCTTTTCTATCTTGTTATAATTACACTTAATTTTAATTTGAATTTTATTTTTTCGGGAGTGGAATTCTTTCTTTTATTTTCTTGCTAAGTATTACTTAGTGATTTTATTTCTAGTAGATTTAGTACAAAAAATTAGCAGAAGTCGTTTTTAAGAAAATAAAATTTTCAATTTTTACTGAGGGCATTTTATTTTTTGCTAGGAATTATTTACTTATTTTATTTCTAGCCGATTGAGCATAAAAAACCGGCTCAAGGAACCCTTTTTAAGAAAATAAATTTTTTAATTTTTACTGAGGAGACAAAATTCAAGAAAAGTTCGTATATGAAAAATCTCAAAAATTTCTTCAGGACAATTTATTTTGTTGTTAAGAATTAGTTACTTATTTTATTTTTAGTCGACTGAGCCCAAGAAATCGGCACGGAGTGCACTTTTAAAGATAATACATTTTTTAATTTTTACTGAGGAAACAAAATTCACGAAAAGTTCGCGTATGAAAAGCCTTGAAAATTTGTTCAGAACAATTTATTTTTTTAGAATTATTTAGTTATTTTATTTATTTTATGCAGCCGTTTTCATATATTATAAAACTGAGTAATATTAAAGCACAATTTATGCGTAACTTAAGAACAAAATTAAATACTTTGCATAGTAGTTAATTTAAATCACAAATAGTTTTTCCTAAAAGTTGCGATTATTCTTCATAACTTAATTAATGAGTAAAAGATTGTAAGCTTTGACGATTGATTTGCATTAGTTTTGGTGATCCTAAATTTAAAAAGCCTTTTGAGTTAAATTTCTTTAACAAAGAAGTGTAAAACAGTATAAAATTTAAGTAAAAATAATGCGTAATATGCATAATATATGATAACTTTTCTCTCCGTGTTAAAAATTATCAACAAGATAAAATTTTAATTTTTGAATTCGACTTATAATATTAAGTTTTGGTCGATATCGACAAAATTAAGTTCAAACGGAAATAATCGATATTCTGTTTTTATAGTCGATATTTTGGTGTTTTAGTTCGTAATTTTAAATTAATAAATTGGATTATTGCAACAGACTTTCTTAATCGACATTGATTTTTTTAATCGACAAAATTTAGCAAAGATACATTGTTTTAATTCAAGATCGATGTCGATACATCAAAATATTTCTGATTTCATAAAATTTGAATTAAAATTGAAATCACCAAAACATGTTCTTCTCATTCGATGCTATCAAAAGAATTAAACTATGAAAATTAAGTGTGAAAAAAGGGCTCCATCATCATCGTCGTCGTCGTCGTCATCTTCGTCGTCAAGAAATCTAACTTTTTGTCGATGTCGACGACGTTTGTTAATTTCAACTTTTAGACAAAGGTCGAAGAAGAACGAGAAACGAAAATAACAGCCATACGTCTTTCGGGTGGGTTCGGTAAGCGAATTATTTTAATTAACCATGGACGGATATTGTTCATGGGAAAAATCCGAAAATACAAAAATTTCTGTTGGACTTTTCAACTTCTAGAGTTTTCGGGTCAGAATAAGAAGGCTGATCAAAGACAAAAAGACCGAATAAAAAAGCCGACTGAGGACGGTAGATGATTCTTATTTTTAGGGAGGAAACTGATTGCGTTTTTTTGTCTTAATACCTTATAAAGGTGGGAAATAATAAAAGAAAGTTAAATCGCTGACCAAAAGCCACACAAAAAAATCAAATCTACTTAACAATAGAAAATTGAGTTTAGACGAAGGCAACTTTTGAGGTCTCAAAATTTATTTTATAATATATACATTTTTAATAATGAAGATAATTTTTATAATTTATACCCTTGCTTATATTTGTTAAAAATAATGCTCTAAAATTGAAAGCAAGTAAATTTAGCTAGAAAATTCATAAAAATTGTAAAAATGGAAATATAAATCTATTTTATAGATTTCTTATTTTTTTACATACATATTTAGATATATATTTTTTTTTACCTAATTTCTTCGAAATAAATCGAATAAAACCATGAAGGCTTCCATAATTCAAAGCGGAAATCGTTACAGTTTTACCAAATTCAACCGTGAAACTGCCGCCGTTTCTTAATTTCTTTGCACATTTTTTTTATTTTTTTATTATTTATCTCACAGAAGTACAAAAGTAGATATCTACCTGAAAATAGAATGACAATGCTTTTTTCCGTATTTCAGCTTCTTAAAAGGAGATTACAAAAAAAAAAATGAATAGTTGAAAAAATGAAATATTCAGAACAAACTACGATAAAAATCTGTGACAAATTTAATCAAAATACTTTCCACCTGTTCGGAATTAATATCTGACCAATATTTTTTAAGCAATTATGCTTCGTCAGAATGATTATCATGTTTTATGTTCATTGTCACTGTATTTTAAAATTTAACTAAAATAGAAAAATAACAAACTTTAAGCATCATTATTATAAAATTCACCCATAGTGCAGTATTATTAATTTTGTACTTTAAGAAGAGAATTCCATGAAAATTGGTACTTACATGAATATTAATTATATTTAGTTATTTTATTTCTAGTCGATTGAGCCAAAAAAACCGGCCGGACGAGCTCTTTTTAAGAAAATAAATTGTTCAATGTTTATTGACGAGACTCATCTAAGGAAAGTTCGCATATGGAAAATTCCAAAAATTTCTTCAGGACACTTTTCTTTTTTGATAAGAATTATTTACTTATTTTACTTCTAGTCGATTGAGCCCAAAAAACCGATCCGGGCAGCTCCTTTTAAAATAATAAATTTTTTAATTTTTATTGATGAAACTAATTCAAGAAAAATTCGTATATGAAAAATTTCAAAAATTCCTTCAGGGCAATTACCGGCCCGAGGAAATTTTTGTAAGAAAATAAATTTTTCAATTTTTAATGACAAGACTAATTCAAGAAAAGTTCACATATGAAAAAGTTCAACAATTCCTTCAGGAAGATTTCTTTTTTTTGCTAAGAATTAGATACTTATTTTATTTCTAGTCGATTGAGTCTAAAAAACCGGCCCGGCGAGCCCTTCTTAAGAAAATAAAGTTTTCAATTTTTACTGAGGGGACAAAATTCAAGAAAAGTTCGCATAGGAAAAATTTCAAAAATTCCTTCCGGCCAATTTCTTTTTTTGCTAAGAATTATTTACTTATTTTATTTCTAGTGGATTGAGAATAAAAAAACGGCCCGGGGAGCCCTTTTTAAGGAAATAAATTTTCAGTTTTTACTGAGGAGATAAAATCAAGAAAAGTTCGCATATTCGCAATTTCGTTTTTTGTTAAGAATTATTTACTTATTTTATTTCTAGTGGATTGAGACCAAAAATTCGGCCCGAGGAGCTCATTTTAAGAAAATAAATTTTAATATCTAATATGGTATTGTTATATTGTAAAACCTCGAAGTTATATTGATAAAAAAGAATTTCTAATCTCATCGAACCCTTTAAAAGCAATAAAATTTCACCACCTGAGCAACAGCAGGAGCAGGTAGATCCAAAGAAGAGGAAAAAAAAGCAGACATAATACAAACATAAATGGGTCAATAACCGTCATCATCATCAGCATAATTTCCGAAATGCCGCCATATAAAAATATGTAGCCGGTGAGCACATGACTCGTGTCAAAAAGGGCCCTTGAAGAAAGTTTGTTAGGATCCGAAGAGGCAACCGGAAAAAGTTCTATCATCTGATCCCGGCTGAGATGACGATCTACAATAAAAATTTTTGTATTTCTTTTTTTTTTTTTTTTGCCGGTTAAGAAGGGTAAGAAGGATGAGAAGGGCAACGACAGGTACGAGAAACACGTTCGGGAACAGGTGCCTACAGTCGCATATTTTGGCGCAACGATAGAAAAATAACGCCATTCGTCCACTAGGATGATTGTATCAAAGGTCCTAGACCTTTTTGGGGTCATTATTTTTAAAACAGACATACAGACAGAAAAGTGAGGGCATTTTTCCTGAATTTTTTTTGTTTTTTAGGAAACGGAATTCAACGGGTCCTCATGTTTTTAGTGAATGACTTAGGGTAGTTATGTAACGCTCCTGCTGTTATCTTTACTTTTTATATACCAACCAGAATACACACCGAGGGTATACGATCGTCCGTCGGAAGTTTTTTAATCGTGTGCATATCTAGGGGAATATATTCTTCTTCCATGACGAAGAAATAAAAAGAAGAATCCTTTAAGGAATTCTCCATACGTCTCGACGAGGGGGGCGCAACCAACACTGAACACCGAAACGTGGCCAATTTACGTCAGGAGGATAAAAATTCAAAAATTCCCTTTTCTTACCTACAGCAGGTGAGGATGATGAAGCAGCAGCAAAGAAGGCGATCCAACGGCTGAGTTAATTATTTGTTATCATTCTGGCCGTTGCCTTTTAGATCCTGTTTTATTTATTTTTATATATACTATATATATAAGAAATATATTTGTATCTTCGTACTGGATATCCTGGCGCTACTGGCTTTTTTCACTCTCATTACATAGTACCTTTACTTTATATTAGCACGCGCTTCTTGAAAAATGTATGAACCCCGACATTATTTTAACTAGGGTAAGACACAAACTATCTTGAGAAAAGGTCTGAGAAAGAAAAATTAAAGGTCATTTACTTCGTTTTTGTGTAATACTGGGGGAAATTCCTATTTTGATATTTTATCAATTGTAAGACATAAAAAGAAACTCTCTGGCATTTTAAATTGGCGGGAAAAAAACCTTAAAATGTTTCTTTCTAGAGATATTGAAAATTACTCTGATCTGCAATTCTGCTCCGAACAACTGATAGGCTATCTTTGTAGGACTTTTTCTGGATGTAGAACGATATTAAATATATTATATTGTATTGTCACGAGAGTTACGTAAGTCGGTCAAATTTCATAAAAATCGGTTAATAGGAAGTGTGTTAAAATTCGAGTACAAATTTTGAACCTTCAACCTTTTAGTACAACCGACAACGGCCGAACCAATTTATATAGAAATATATTATATTTATAAATTGGTTCAGCCGATGGTGCGGCCGTGGTAGCCATAAAGTGGCGGAGTTTACAGCCTTATATATGTACTTGGCCCATTTCTTATGTATTTTAGGGTGTGTTAAAATTTTGAGATATTTTTATTCGGGCAGCTTTATGAAAATTTGTACTAAGCTGTTTTTGTAGTCTTTTTTTTTTTCCATAATAAAAACACTCGTTTGTCTTATTGACTCATATATTTTGCACATTACATCTCTCTTGAATTTTATATATATCATGTGGGGTATGATTTAAAAGTACTTGTTAATATTTTTCCATATCATATTTAAAAAGATTTTTTGAAATTATTTTATTATTATAGTAGAGTATCCCATTTTTCTTGAAATTTGAAAATTAATGATAGGAAATTTAATATACCATATTATTTTAATATAACAAATTTTTTTCCTCAAGAGTCAACAGTGAAATAGTCAAATAAATTGATTTTTTACATAAAATCCTCCTAATAATAAACTTTACTATGATTATAAATTATGTTCGTAATTTATTTTTTTATATTCAAAGAATAAATTTATATGTTATAAATGTTTATAGATACTCTGTTTGAGTGTAGTTTAAAATTTAATTTTTTTTTTTAAAGCCCGGTTTTAATTTCCTAAAGTAAAAGTTTAAAATTAATTTTAGTATTATTTGTTTTCTTTTCTAAAAATTTTTGTATACATTTATTATATTTAAAGATATAAAATTTTTAAAAATGTGTAGGTACGTAAGAGTTTTCGGGGTCACTGATTTTAAATATTTTTTTGAAATTCAAAAATTCAAAATCTTTTGCTGATTCAACATTACGAATTATAAATATGACCTGAAATCGGTTTCTGGTCAAGTTTCTTTAATTTGTAAGGTCTCAAGAAAATTTATGAAGCCAAACTGCATGATGAGGAAATTTTTCTAGTTAAAAAAAAGCTTGGATGGGGAAATTGGTATAATTAAAATTTAAAATTGTAAAAACAAGAAAAAAAAGAACATAATCCCATTTAAGAAAATAAAAAACTGTATCAGCGATGAGAGCATCCACGCGTCGTAAAACTTAAGTAATATTTCGTTTCACCTGCATGAGCACGCGTGGTCTACATAACTACGAAACAAATATTAGACTCTACACGTCTTCTAGTTTATAATTTGTTTATAAAAGTAGTTTTTTTTTTTTTTTTAATTATATGTAAAATGAAAATATAAAAATCTCTGATAACTCTGAACAAAAGATTAAAAATTGTATATAGTAAATCTTGATTTATAATATCAGATCGCCAGTTCAATAGCCCTCGAGGGGGATTTCTACACTACTTTGAACGGATTTAAGTCTGCAGGTGTCTGAATTTAAAAAAATTGATAGAAATTCATAGGAAATCAGATTTTCAACGGGAGATTAATATACTTTTTTTTCACATACCTACAAGACTATATGACTTATGTATGAATGTAGGTATGTATGGTTAGCTGTATACAAGAGGATCATTAGCGGAACCATAAGCAACTGCCGCTGGACAGGTAAATATCAGAAATAAAACGAGCAAACGTTTTCCACCCAGCCAAGAAAAAACAATGGCAAAACGGCACGCGAGCATAATTAGAAGAAGCGCGCACTGCCTTTTTCGTTCGCTCTGATGAATTGTAGGCTTTAAAAAAAAAAAATCGTGTGAGTAGCAGTTTTACTCGGAAATGTTCAGTAAAAAAATTTTATGTAAAAGAAGATAATTCGAATGAAACTTTTTGATTGATTATTAACAACATTGTAAGATATTGTTTGTAATGTACTATATAATAAGTGACTATTTTTTAAGAAATCATATTTTTAACCATCACTTTTATCAGTAAATTTAAAATCAGCAACCCCAAATATCACTATTTACCCCTATTTATTTTAAAGAAAACTCCGGCGTTAGTCAGCGATGCCTTGATAATAATAATAATAATTTATCGTATTTTACTCGTGAAATCCTTTCATTTGATACCCATATCAACGGGATCGTGAAGATAAAGATAATCCGCCATTTAAGGGCATCCGCCATTTGGGGGATCCGCCATATTGGATTTAGAGCGTTATTAAATGTAATATAACTGCATAAGCCCGACATATAAATTTTTGTGAAAATCTGTTCAAATTAAATACTTTTAGTAGATCTGCCATATTCAATTTCTCAATTCTAATAATACATTTGAAACACAGCAACACAAAAAACCCCTATATACTCAGTTTTACGCACATCTGATATTATTTCGAGTTTTTGCCAGCTTTTTGATGATTTGAAACCAGGGTTATTAAAGAAAGCCCTTTTTCCCGAGCTGCATTCTTATAAATGCTGCAGTTAAATTTCGTTTGAAGATTGAGAATGGAATTAGATGAATTGAAAAAAAAAAAATATATTAATCAAGAATTTATAATTTGTTTTTTGTTTTTGAAAAAAAAAAATGTTTTTCATAAGATAAATATGCGGTACATACATGTATTAGGTTTTTAATTAATAATAAACCAACTCTTGGACTTTGATTTTCCAGTGAGCAATTTTTTTTCAAAAATTCCCATTCGAAATTTAAAATTTGAAATATGAAGGAAAGGTAAAGGAAATTTTGTTTAAGGCAGTCGAATCATTAATTACGCAATTAAATGAAGTTTAGACATTTTTATGAATTACTTGAAGAAATTTGCAGTGGAATAAAAATTTTCGCATTAATTATACTTATACTTTTATTACTCCTCAAGATTTCATTTTCTTATTAAAATTTGTAAGTAAACCAAAAGTCTAAGAACTGAAGTCAATTATATAAACATACTAGCTGGCCCAGCAGACGTTGTACTGCCCTTTCCGGTATATTTTCATTATGCCATCTGCGTCGACCAATATTTGATCGTGTTCTTTCTTTTCGCATGTTTCTACAAATATTACCATTAATAAAAGAAAACAGTGTTTCCGTTTCATATCCCCAATTAATTTATTGAACAAATTTACACGTTGCTTAATATTAAGTAAACCGTTTTACACTTCACAAATATTAGAAAATTACCCGGTTTCACCCGGCGTTGGGTAAATACTTATTCAAATATTCTAGTTTGTTATATCTCAGAAATTGATTCAACCCCGAAAACCCCTTTATGGATCCGCCATCTTGAATATCCAAAACTTGAGTGGCATTAACACAATTATTGTACCAAATTTCATTAAAACCCGTTGAAATCGAGAATGAAAAAAACCTATACAGAGTAATATGATTGCGAATTTATTTTCTTTTGAAAAACCCATCTCTTCATCTTGACGTAAGATTTTATTTATTTTCTTTTTTATCCACAATTGATGGCACTAGAACCATAAGATTTTTTGAAAAAATTTGAATGAATTCGCTATATTCGTTATTTTTTCAGATATCTAAAATCCCCTATGTCAAGACGCAAATGTGAATAAAATTGAGAACTGTCGTTTGTATAGTTTCTTTAAAAAAATTCTTAAAAATCTTCACTTTACAGTCAGAAAAGAATGCAAAAGAATTCATTGAATGTCTTTGCAAAATTAATATAATATAGAATGCATTTCATATTATTTTTCTTTGAGGAATGGGAATTCATGTTTTAATTCATAATACTTCAGAGAAATAAAAGAATGGAAAATATTAATTCTTCAATCTTTTAAATTAAAACTCAAAAAAGCGGCATTCTTTAACAACTCTGTTTGCAACAACACTTTGCACAGTCTAGAAACCGTGCAGCCATGGAAGATACTCTAGAAACCTCTAAGTACAAATTTTCATGGATTAGCTCCCGTAAGCCTCTTTTAAGGGCCTTTATATATATTTTAGCAGATATCTTTAGGAACTTATAGTGCAAATTAATTATTCTGTTAATTGAAGAAAATCTGAATTTTTTTAAACGAAAAACAAATTATTACTCTATAAAACCCTAAGCACGAATTTTCATGGACCAATTCCCGTAGGCCTATTTTAAAAATACTAAAAATACAAATTTAATAAATTAGAACTTAATTTCAACTAATTATTTATTTTAAAATTACAGCTTCAGCTGCAGCATCTGGATGCAAAAGAATGATGCACCGCCCCGCCAGCCGCCGTCACTGCATCCGCGCAGAGGCTGGGACTCCATAGAATTTCGGTCCATGATAGGGAGAAGCATCCACTGAACCCTTTTCGCCAGATCTCCTCTCATTCCCTCTGGTAGCCCCTTTTCCGTGCTCCACCCCGGCCCTACGCCACTGAGTTCCCTTCTTTCCAGGGATGCGTTCATATCTGGCCAGCGATTCCCGGCGGCGCAAAGTTAAAGGGTAGCGAACAGGAAGATTACCAGATATGGGATTTGGTTAGTTAACGATTATTTTCGGGTATGAGGGCCTTCATAAGGCGAACGCCCTTTCGGGTACGCTTTCGATTTTCTCGGGGGGCGGAAGTGATTTGCATTCCGGAGCCACATTTCCCCGGGACTATTTCTGCATCTGCCTCTGCTTTTCCTGGTTATTGTGGCACCCTGTGCGGTCGAATCTCCTCGACTTTGTATATTTGTATCTGTTAAAATTTTCCATTTCCCGGGGGCGCATATTGCACAAGCCATTAATTGGCTGGGAAAAAAGAAGAAAAAAAAAGAAAGAAAATTGTTGTGGTGGAGCAAAGGTAAATTTATTTTGCCCTATATGCAAAATTTGGAATCTCGGGGGAAAAAAAAAACACATACAACAATCTACATTTATGATATTATTTAGACCCCAAATAGGACACTAATTAACTAATTACAATCGTACAATCAAAATCTGGTCCCCCAAGTACTAATTTTCATATAAATTCAAATTCACTAAATTCTCCTAATCCAACACGTTTTCAATATAGAACTTATTTATAAATTTTTATACAGAATATTTGTAATTAAATCGTATATAAACCTCTACGCACTAATTTTCATGTATATATATAAAGAAAATTTTATATAAAAGAGTTAAATTTTCTAATAATTAAAATAAAAATTTAAATTTCTGTACATCTGTTGAAAATTCATAAAGAAAAAATAAATAAATGTGGTTAGGGTTTGACCGCATCTCGTAAATAAATCAGCGATCCCATCATCAGGGGATGTTCTGAGGTTTTGTGGCTTTACGGAGGAAGATAAAAATGCATTAAAAAGAAATTCGTTGTGAAATTTAAAATTACTCCACGTAATCATTAGAAGAGTAATCAAGTAATTTTATTTTCTGTATATCGAACAGAAGGTTGTAATAAATCATTTTTGATTTTTTTTGCGTATTGCCTAAATTAAGTTGGAGGAATTTAATGAATTAAGAAATTTAGCCAGATAAGAGTCAAGATTAATTTTTCAATTATAATAAAGATAAAATTTGAACTAAGTTTTGATCATTTATATTTATTGAATAATAAATTTTTTTGAGATCGTCTCTTTATCTTCTTTAATTTGATAGCCCACTTGAAATGATTTTAAAGAAATTAGAATTAGTTTTTTTTATCGCTATAACTTTTATAAAAATCCCTCGTTTTTAATTTTATTTTTTTCTAAATATACATTATAATTTAAACTTTAAATTTATTGATTATGGTGATAATCGAACGAATGTTTTTTTTTGTTTTAAAATGGCATACTATCAAATTCTACAGTTTATCAATTAAAATGAGAGTATCTATTGTATATTATACATAATATATTCTAAAGCCCTTTTTTAATTTAAAAAAAAATTAGTATATGAGGATTTCCGGGATCGCTGATTTAAAATCTTTCTTGTCGGTAAAAATAAATGAAAATAATTCGAAACCGAGTCGCCTGCGATCAGTATAAAAGACACGAAGAATCGAGAAAGAGAGACTTCTTTAAGGTGGCCCCAACGGGCGAAAACCAGCTTAACACATTTTTTTATCCACGGGGACGAGATATAAATTTTAAGCCAGCGCCGTTGTCCCCTGAAATCTGATAGCCTTACAAATTTTCACTAGAAAGATCTAGTTTTTGCTATCGGCATTCTTTGTGTGCTTTGTGACTTTATTTATTTTATTTTATAAGGTTTACTATTATTTCTGTTTGAGACAAATTTTCTCATTTTTCGCACGATTTATTCGCCCAAGTTTAGCAGCGGCGGTGTGAATTCCGCACCTTTGGCTCTGATTTAATGGGACCTTATGGTAAAATTGCATAATTATTCGAGAAGTAAACATGAAACAATCTACCACCGGTTTATAGTAACCTTCATAAATACTTTATTTCTACTCATTTTGTTTTTTTTCGAATATCTTAAACCTATCCCAAAATAAACATCAAAACAAGATATCTATCTTTTCTGGTAGTAGGACCTTTTTCTATGTCAATTTCTTGCACGCGCGCTATTTTATGTAATTGCATGAGTACAACATGAAATTTGTCACGTTTTAAGATTATGCTGCAATCAGTTTGATCAGCATCAATGTTAATAAAATAAACATTATAAGCTTAAATTTTATTCGAGTCGAGAAATTTATTTACAAGTTTTACTATTTAAATTTATACGATGGCGGCATATCGTTACAAGTGATATTTCTATTCAAGTAGTTAAAAGAGCCGGCAACTAGAAAGCATGAAATGCGTGCTTGTCTTTTTTGTAATTTTCCCTGGATTGTCTATAACAGATATATCTTCAGACTTTGGGAAATTATGTAAAAACGAATGTTGTTCAAAGATGTGTTCTTGTCACGAAATTAAATTATAAATCCTATCTGGTTATTTAGCAGATATAATCATCTTTTAGAAAAGTAAAAAAAATAGATATCTTAGCTAAATATTAGAGGTAGTATTACAAATATTTTGTTACAAAACAAAAATCAGCACCTTTTATTATTAAATTATCATTTATAATATTTTAAAATATTGTTACGTTCAGTACATTTTTCATAGAATGAGTACTTATAATTGAAAAATAATGAATTTTTGATAAGAAAACGACTTTATATATTTTTGATTATAACGTTTGGTATTAGGGCCCTTTAGTAATTATTGTCAAAACAAAAGTAGAATAAAAAAAAAACCAAATAAATGTTGTAGCTGTGACACAGAAAAAGGCAATTTGTACTATCACAATTAAAAATCTTGGTATTAATTTCTATTCCTAATATTTTTGCAGAATTACGTGTTTTTAGACTATTTTCGACAAAAAAGTATCCCTTTTTCGAATTATTTTATTAACATTTATTAAAATAATTGTACAAATGTACTTTGTTTTTAATATTTAATACGTAGGATTACATCATATATGGTATACATTCAATACACACAATTTTGAGAATTATTTCAAAATTTTTGATCGTATAGATGAAATTTTATGCCCGAAAAACCAACATTCAGTCATGACCTGGTCCATCAGCTATTTTCGTTATTTGGACATTGATTTAGAATAGAATAGAACTTAATTATTGCACTAAACTGACGCTATTTACTAACTAATTTAAACATATTTTTTTTGTTTAAATTCTCATTTTCAATTTTTGAATCTTTTTATTATAGATTTTAGCAAAGTCACCCTGTTAAATCGGTAATATTTAAATATGATTTAGCGCCAATGCCGAAAATTATTAATTTAACTACTTTTCTAATTAAACTTTGGAGTTAAAAATTTCTATTGCTAATTTATTAAAAAAAAAATTTCAAAATAACACTCTAAACGTATATAAAAAAAAGGAATATGTTTTATTTTCGTTATTGCCTATATTTGTTACAGCATTAAAATTTAACTTTATTAAATGTCTGACTTAGTTCCATAGTTATTTCAAGTAAAATATTATATGCAATATTTTTCTTAGTGTATATAAAACAAATTTATTTTCCACACTTAAATCCGGATTCGTAACACGATTCAATGTGTTACGAGTTAACTTCAAGGCTTTGCTGAAATAAAAACGATTGGCAATAATTTTCGATGAATCTCGGTCGAAAAATATTTGGGAGTTTTATAAAATCAGTTGTATAAATATTTATATTATTTATTTATTCATTCAGTCTACCGATTAGAAATTTTACAGAATATAGGGATGCAAATGATGCATATAAATGTAGTAAATAATATTAACTATTTATACTCTTCTTAAATGTCTCTTTGTTTATTACAATAAACAAGTAAATAGCATGATTTAAAACATTAAAACTACTATAATTGTTCTTACATAATATATAGTAAATTTTGAAAATTTCAATCAGATGTAAGAGCCCTGAACACTTTATGTGAGACATTAAGATATCTCTAATAAAAATAACTCGACTACAGATGCGGCGTTTTTGAACTAATTTACGCACACCCAGTATATTAAGTAGAAAATGCCCTCGAATTGTTCCGGAATTAAAATTAATGTTTTCTTTTTTTTATATGTATTTCGGGAAAATTTCCATTTTAAAGAAATTAATTGAGATTATTTTTAAAAGAAAATCCCTTTAACCATAAATTTCAAGCCCCACCAGCTATAGGCCTGTAATAGATACTTCGAAGTGTCCATCGATAGTGAAATTTTTTTCCTACATAAAAGCCCTGCTGGAGATCCGCAAGGATCCATTCTCGGTCCTTTCTTGTTTAACCCATTAATGCGCAAAACGAGAATTTTGTGCACGCAAGTTTAATTGTACGATTCGAATGGAAAATTGGCGCAATTTTCTTCCAAAATTGTATATAGGGAGTTTTTGGGGATGCTCTTTTAGAATCTAGCATTTATTTTGCATATAAGCTTCAAAAACCCTATTATTTTTTGGGTTTGTAAAATAAAGTGCTGTTTTTTTTTTGGTTTTTCAAAGTCGAGTATCTTGTCATTGCTGCTATTGAATGATTATATAACCACTAAAATTCTCGGTCCGAATGTCTAAATGGCCATTTTGTATAGGTATTTAATATAAAACTGGGGATTTTTTTCCACGAAAAGGATCAACTTAACAAAAAAATGTATATAACAGAAAATGTTTGAAATAAGCCAAAGAACACGTGTGAATTTTTTCAGAATATTTCGACAATTTTTGGTTTTTTCGTTTTAAGTTTTTTATGAAGAAAATTGGTTATATTTTTACTCAAAGGACAAAAAGTGCTTATAATTAGCCAAAGAATATGTGTGATTTTTTTCAGAATTGTTCGGATTTTGGATTTTTCAAAAATTGGCCAAATCCAAAAAACCAACAATAGTCGACAAAATTTTGAAAAAAATCACATGTGTACGTTTCTTCAAAAATCTTAAATCTCCGAAAGTTTTTCACCGATTGCTTTGAAATTTTGATACAACGTTGCATTCGAATAAGCGCGTGTTTTTATATACTTACCTATTTTTATTTTAAACAGCGCCATCAATTTTGATTATAAGAGTAAAAACCATGTCCTGAATTTTTTTTGTTTTTTTTTAATTTTAGAATAAGAATCATTTCCTGATTTTCATTTTTGGTTTTAATAGTAAAAATAATTGTTTTATTAAATAAATTTTATTATTATTTATAATAAAAATCTTTTCTTTATTATTATTTCTGATTTTAAAAATAAAAATAATTTTAAGATTTTTAATTCAGATATTAAAAATAAAAATCATTTTCTGATTTTAAAAATAAAAATCACTTCTTGCTTTTTATTTTGGATTTTAATAATAATCACTTTCAGATTTTTATTTTTGATTTTTATAATAAAATTCATATTTCGATTTTTATCTTAAATTTTAAAAATAAAAATCAAATTTTGATTTTTATTTTTGATTTAAAAATAAAAATGTGAAAATTGTTTTTTTTTTTTATGGAAAAGATCACAGATTTAAAAAGTAGATAAAATTTCTAAAGCTCGGGCCATAAGAATCATAATTCTTCATTTGAACCAATTTTCCCGAAAATTTGTCTACACGATTTTTTGGTTTGAATAGAAAATAATTTTTATTTTTGATCCCTAAAAGAACCCAAAAAATAATAGGGTTTTTGAGGCTTTTATGCGAAACAAATGCCACCTTCTGAAAGAGCATCCCTAGAAACCCCTTATGTACTATTTCGGAAGAAAATCGCCCCAATTTTCTATTCGAATCGTACAATTGAATTTCCGTGCACAAAATTCTCGTTTTGCGCATTAATGGGTTAAATATGAAAGGACCGAGAATGGATCCCTGTGGAACTCTTGCAGGGATTTTATGTACGGACGAAATTTCACTATCGATGGATACTTTAAAGTATGTTAAAGGGATTTGCTTTTAAAAATAATCTCAATTAATTTCCATAAAATGGAAATTTTCCCAAAATACATACAAAAAAACAGAAGAAAACATTAATTTTAATTCCGGAACAATTCGAGGGCATTTTCTATTTAAAAAAAAAAGAAGAAAAAACATGAAAATAAATTTTGTGAATCATTCTGAATGGCCCCCAAAAAGCAGATAAAGCACGGGGGAAACAATCTTTTCTGTCTGGGTTTTATTTTTTTTTATTTTTTTTTAACTTTTATTGTGTTTTCCTTTTTTCGGTTTTTGTATATTTTTTATTTTGTATTTTTTTTTTTTAATTTATCTGCTAGTAAGACCCAACCGCGGCAAAGTTCACCGGACCGTGCTTCCTTGATGCATGAATTTTATTGCCCCAACTTTACTCTCTCTTGGCACTCCAGAAAACAGTACCGGGCTGCGGCGCCGCACGGCACTTACAGTTCATCTTCTTTCGATTGTTATAAATTTAAAGAGATTGTTGCCTACCTGTTTTTTTTATTTTTTTGATTGTATGTGCTTTTGTTATATTTTACGAAAAAAAAGCACCTCATATGTCCCAACAAAAATATAACAACGCACCTCATCTCCTCGTTTTTTGGCGGTAATTTGTTGGCAAGTTGTTTTTTTTTTTTTTTTTGTTAAAAAAAAAACATAATAATTTACGGTGATTGCGGAAGAGGCTGTTGTTCACGATATTTTTTTTTTTATTATTATTTTTCCTTTGTTTTACTTTATAATGACATACATACATATGCTGATAAAGCATTCTTTTTTTTCGAGGCATAGTGTCAATCATTTTGTTAAAAATCTTGCTGTTAAAAAAAATTAATAAATCATTTTACCTTGAAATTGCAAAAATTTATTATTAGTTAGCTAATTAAGTATTAAATTTATAGAAAATATAAACTCAGGGTAAAAAATTCAAGGGAATTTTAAAAATGGGCACATTTTTTGATTTAACTCATTGAGATAGAGTTGATTTCAACTCTTTATTCTTTAAAGTTATAAGTGTGCTATACTATACTATGATTATTTAATACAATTAGAAAATTATTTCAATTATCATTAGTACAAATGGACCTATTCCAGTTTCAACTTTGTTTGATTAATTTATGAGGATATTGTACACCACAGACTGTTTGATTATAAATATAAAAAGAAATTATTTATGTCTGATGCAAACTACCATTAACTAATTTTTTATGAAAATGGACAAAATAAACAAAATTCTTTATAAACTAAAAACACAGACAAGGTAAAATAGTTGGCCTGCTTCAGAAACGAAACAAAATAGTTCGCCCGTACTTTTAATCATCACCCATTTTCTAATCACGGCTTTGTTGTTTTAGCAGTATACCAGGTTGCGCCGTCTTGGTTAAAAATATATTTATCTTCAGGAGATTAAAAGTTCTTTCTACAAAATATTTTGGTACTTCACAGCGTTGATAGTATTATCAACAAAGTAAAGACGTTCAACACTCCGTGACGACATACGATTGTATATATCTCCATATCATAAATGAAACTGGCAACTTGACTGTTCTTCTTCTCTTTTAAATAATTTTAATTATGTCTCGAACTGTAGATAGTGATATGCTTAAATTTTCGATTATCTAATATGCATATTTTTCGTTTTGATAAATATTAAAAATAGTTTTCTTTATTTCTTGACTTACAATTTTGCCACAAGATCCCTTTTATTTGAACTTACTTTATATAAATTAATTAAGCCGACTATGCTCAGTTACAAGAAGTAGTATAAAAATTAATATACATCATTTTAATAATCAAATCGAATAAAAATTGATAAATCACGGAAATAATAAAATTCAGTTAAATCACGATATCTTTCTTTTTATATGTTTATACCATATATATATATTTTTTTGATTTTATTTTTAAAGAAAAGTACCTACTTGGTATATGAGGTAGAAAAAAATAAAAATAAAATACAAAAGCAGCAAAAGAAAAGATATTTTTCACGTTTTACTGAATGAGCTGTAATCGTGGCTCGTGGCTTCATGCTCTAGAGATTTTTCTAATCAACGGAGCGTCTCCAGGTGAATTAAATAATTTCCAGATTCAGATTGTATACACGATGGAATCTCTTTTCTCCTTGCAAGTTAGAGATTTTTAGATAGATTCAGCCTTTATTTTTATTTTATTTGTATTTCTTATTTTTTTCGTTTTAATCAGACTAGTGGGGGTGGAGAGGGGTTAGGACATTGCAATGAGGAGTAGAGAGGGTATACGTAGAAGGTGAATTTTTTTCCACCTTTTTCTCTCACCTTACAGATGGATTTCTTGTTTTTTTCGACCATATGTGGAGTATCTGTACTTTTACAGATATGTATCTAACTACATACATAGATATACTATGTATAAAAATCATACATCTACCATGCAAATGATTTTTAAAAGAAACCAAAAAATAATGATACAATTTTATATATGGGAAATGAAAGGCTTAAGACGTTTGCTTGCAAAGACGAGAAAAGATTAAAAAAAAAAAAACCTATATAATGAATGAATGAAGAAAAAAAAGGAGGGCGGACGACTACTCGGACTCGTAGTGTGCTTTACCGACTACAGAGGGCACCCTACCTCAGAAAAATCATCCAATGGAAAGATAAGCGTAAGCGAAATAGGCCGAGCTAGAGATTGAGATTCATTCAAAAGCGGATATTAAGAAAGCGGTCTCTGCTACATCAAGATGGGCATAAAATATATACTATATATATATATACTGTTCACTTATCCGTTTTTTACAGTTCTCTACAAAAACATAACCACACAAATTTAGAAACTTTGAGGTGCCAATTTTCATATTAATCATTCAAAATCGATAAAATTGAAAAACAACTTTTAAGGACATTTAAAATTGAGAAATCGAATTTTCATATTTATAAAAATCGTTATAACTTCGAAAATATTTTACCGATTTTAATAAAATAAACTTTATAACATATCATCGTTGCGCGTGCAATACCGCGAAAGAGCAGTTTGTAAATACTGCGTAACAGCAAAAGGCGCAAAATTGAAATATTGCGCCTACGGATGCTTAACATAGTTTCGCTCCCGTAGGTCTCACAGAATTTAAATTAGCCATTTTTGTCATAAAAATGCTATTTTCCTATAAATTAGGCCGCAAAGAAGTAGCCTTAGAGTTCAGTCCATAAAATATAGTTAAATGGCTAAGATATTAAGTTTTTTCTTCCTCCTGTAAAATCGTGAAAACCCAGATAAGCGGTATTTACAAACTGCTCTTTCGCGGTACTGCACGCGCAAAGACGATATACTGAAAAAAGAACTTTCTTTGACTATGAAATTGGAAAATTTATTTTTTTAAAAAGGGCTTATATCGACTTAGAATAAAATTACTAAAATATTCTAGCCAAAACACAGAAGAGTTCGGAATTCTCGAGATTTTTAATTTGCCAACTTTCCTTGAATTAAAAGTTAAATAATATATTTTCTTAAAACGGACTTCTCCGGCAAGTTTTTCAAGCTAAATCAACTAGAAACAAAATAATTAAATAATTCTTAACAAAAAAGAAGAGCCCCGGAGAAATTTTCAAGGGTCTAGCCGGTTAAGAAGGTGAAAAGTGCCCCCATTTTTGTTTAACGGGGGGTATTCTAGTCTAGAAATTAAAAAAAATTCTTTTTTTTTTTTTGCTATTTTCAAAGTTTAACTATTCAAGAATAGACATATGCAGGTTTTTCAAAATTCAAATTATTTTCGGAGTTATAGGTATTTTGCTGACCCGGCATCCTTAAACTTAGACTGCGAAAAACTTTACGCGAAACTTTAAACGCGTTTTTCTCGAAACTGTCTTTTTCAAAACGATACCCACTATTTCTCAGGTTCTACTGGACCGATTTACTTGAAATTTTTAGAGAGCCTTCTTTATAGACTTGTCTATGGCTGGCCCATTCCCAAATTTCAATTTTTACTATTTTTAAAAAATTCGAAACAATCCGAAAAAGTGGTCCAAAAAGTGTTTTTTTTTTTCAGGCAGTCGCCATTTCGTGAAAAAAATTTTTTCCAAATTTTCCGTAGTTCCAGCCATAGCGACATTATTCTAGATTAATAATTTTTTTTTTTGCTTGGTTTCAGATTGCTAGGAGGGTTGAAATCGTGGGTATGGTCACGTGCCAATTTTTTGATACCCCCCACTTCATCAGCTGCTAATTTGTGGAATTTTTTAATTTTTTTCTCTATTCTTATAATGTTAATAAATAACTTATAAAAAAATGGATGGTAAAAATATTAATTGCATTTTTTTTACGACACTTCAAAAATTACCTGAAATTCATGCCTCTAGACTAGAATACCCCCTTAAACAGGTCGATTATATATATGCTGATTTCAGTAAGCGTTTGCCAAGCTTTCTTACAAAGTGCTTAATTTTAAAATGTTACGAATTGGTTTTCCCAATGATTTTGTTAATTAGATGAAGTCATACTTTACTAATCGTTCGTTTAAGATTAAATTTTCTTCTGCTTTTTCAGACCCTGTCTCAGATTTCTCAGGCGTGCCTCAGGGCAGCCATCTCGGACCTTTATTATTTACTCTTTTATAAACGACTTGTTTTCCTTATGCTGACAATTTAAAAAATTTTCGACTGATCGAATCTCTTCAAGATGATCAAGGCGGACCTGATAATTTTTGAAAAATAATATTTTGTTTAGTAGGAGCTGCTCAAAGTACTCTTATAAAATCCATGACAAATCACTGTCCAGGCCGGATAGTGTTGTTGACTTAAGCTTAACTATTGGTTCTAAATTTGGATTCGGAAAACACATTGATAACATAATAAATCGAGGAAATATTACTCTTAGATTCGTCAAGCAGGTGTTTAAGAATCTGATGAAAAATTAAAAACATTTTAGTTCATAAGCAATGAATTGCAGTGTCTTTAGACAAGAGCACTTGCACTACTATTTTTTTTGCACACAGGTGTATAAATATATTTTTTGTTTTTCAAAAGAGGTGGGGGCACTTTTCACCTTCTTAACCCGCTAGACCCTTTCCTCAGTAAAATGTTTAAATTTATGCCTACTATAATTTAATTTTAATTTAATCTTTAAATTTGTAAGAAACATAGTGAGCTGCTGAATAAATTTAAAATTTTATTCGATTTGATGTTCATTTTTAAAAGGAAAAATTCTATAAATGTAAAAAGTAACAAAATTTTACCAATTTTTTTGAAGTATTTTGGTGGTAAAGGAAATAATATATATTATTAAAAAATTCCTTATAAGAAGAATTTAATTTAAAAAAAAAAACCTTTTCATTTAAATTAAAGATTAATGCGTACCGAGCAATTGATTTTTATTTAATCTTTTTTATTTTTTATTTTTGGTATGTTGTTAAAAACATCAAACAAAAAAAATTTGTTCGTGAGAGTACTTTTTATCATCATCATCATCATCAAAAGCATTTTAAAAAATGAAAAAGTAAATAAATTTTCGTGCCGTTTTATGTGTTCTCTGTACCGTGCTAATTTGCGTAAAAGATTTTCTAGCTGTATATCTTTGTGTAAATAATTTAAAATAGAAGAAATTTTTGGTCCATGCGATGAAAGGAGGAGCAGAGGATCATAATAAATAAGCTTCTCTGGCGTATCAAATGAAATTATTCCTGGAAAGTGCTTGCGGTGGTGCGGCCAACAACTTTGTGGTTTTGTAGATTTTGGGGGTGGAAATTTTCAGTTTTCGTGGATTGGGGCGTTGGTTCTTAACATTCTGTCTGGATGATGAGATGCTTTTATACACTATTTTATCATCAATTTTGATGCCACTAGCCCCAAATATATCCCTATCTCTGTATTTGTTTATATAAAATAGTTAGAGATCCAACTAAAAAACACGTACTATACTCTCTGCCGTATGAAGTTTGATGTACCTTTTAATCCATAAAGAAACCCTAACGAGAAGGTGGATAACAACAAAACCGAGCTTGAAATTGAGTTAAAACTCCATCAGGGGAGGTGGAATTTAAAGGTGATTGAGGTGGTGGTTGCATGCAGGGGGAAGAGGATAAGCCTAATCTTAAAATCTCCGTATAACCACAAAGTGAACACAGTAACGGACCACAATCGCTCAACCAACCATAACTTTGCACGTCTCATCTAATCATCTTTATCGTTTCATCGCCGACTTCGCCATCATCATTTTCGAGGATGTCGTCGTCGTTAGAGGCTGAGGGCTCGTTCTGAAAACCCACCCCCAATGAGAAAGAGAAATGAGGACGAGAACGACAAAGATGACGCCACAGGGGGAAAATGAGAACGATACCCAAACGCCTTTTCGCCCCCCTCAGTTATGTTTATGATATCCCCTACACTGGCTTAATTGCTTTATACTGATTAAGCAGATGTTTTAGGCTGCACTTAAGCCTCCGAAGTATCTAAAAACAGGTGGTAAATATTACAGATACAAAGATATAAAGTACATATATATATATTACACTACATTAAAATTGGTACTTGAAGATTTTCGGAATAATGCTCATTATACGAATTTGTTATCAATATTTTAATATTCAATTTATTTCACGAAATTATTTTTAATCTACTATCTATAACAAATTGAAATGCAATTTTAATAAAAACTTAACGCAAAGGGGTTTATTGGGATACTGATTTCAAATCTACTCACTTTTTCTGTTTGTTTTTTTTTTTTTTTTTTTTGATTCTATGTACTATCAAAATTTTTATAGTAATTAATGAAAGCGGATTCAAAGAATAAAAGTATTTATACTGTATATTGGGATCTTTAGAGTTGCTGATTTTGAATCTTATAACATATTTTTCAAACTAAGGCGATTTTTGCAAACAAAAGACATTTTATCTCTACATATAAAAATAAATAAAAGTTCATTTGTTTGTTTGATTCAAATTCCCTGATTATTGTAATTTGTAATTGATATATTAAATTCCAAAGTATTAAACTTGAAAAAGTTTTCATTTCTATTAGGAGGAATTGTAAATTCGTAATTAATAAAAACTTGTAATTTCTTTTTCTTTTTTCTTCCATTCTAAAAAGGAATTTAGAAACTATTTGGAAAAAAAAAGAATTTCTGTCAATGTGTAATCAATTACTATTTAAGGAATTGAATTCAAACTCCTAATAACTGATTCCCAAAAAATGAAAAACTCGAATTCTTTATTTTTGTCACTTTTTAATACAAAAACAAAAACAAAAATCTTTTAACATTTTTCCTAAATTAAGTAGAAAAATATGCTAAATTTGTAATTACAGTATTTATTATTTATTTACATTTATTTACAGCGACAAATGTTGGTATTATCTCCCATAACTTTTAATCAAATATGCGACTTTTTGATCATATTTGTATAATTTTATGGCGAAAATGTTCGTGAATTTGTTGGGAATTTTTACACATACACACGTTTTTTTCGTGAATCAAGAATATTGAATCTTTTAAACTTAGTGAAATCATTATGAAATTTAGTAATTGTAGGTTTTTTGAGCCACTGATTTTAAATATTTTACAAAAATATACGAAATCTATAGATTGATATTCATAAAATTTAGTACTAAATCTGAAAAGGAAATTTTATATCGAAAAATCATCGCTTAAACCTCGCTTAAGTGGCATAACATTTTTTGTAATCTTATTAAACCTTCGTTATCACCTTTAGCAATTGAAGTTTGACTCTTATTTTTTTTGTTTGTTTGTTTGTTTGTTGCTCAATGAAACCTAAACGCTTGGATCTATATTTTTCATTATTTGTCCAAAGGTAGTACATATTCCAAGTTAACATATAGCCTAATTTTTTTTGGATAACATATAGGATTTTAAAACGGCGGATTCAAAATGCTGGTTGGAAAATTTTAAATTTGAAGCGATTTTCATGAAAATTGGTACTTAGGGGTTTTGCGGAATGCTGATTTAAAATCCGCTGTACAAATTTCAAAATTCAAGATGGTGGATCCAATATGGCGGCCAAGATTTCTCGATTTCAATGGATTTTAATGAAAATCAGTACAGTGATTGTTTTGAGGTCACTGATTTCGAATATTATCAAAATTTGTAAAGCCAAGATGGCGAATCTAATATGGAGACCCAAATGTCTCGATTTCAACGGGTTTTAATGTAAGTTAATATACAATAGTACGATTTTTTTGGGGCCACTAATTTTGAGTATTATTAAGATTTGGGTAGTCAAGATGGAGAATCCATAAAGGGGTTTTTGGGTTGAAACCATTTCCAGGATATAACAAACTAGAACATTTGAGGAGTCTTTAATTAGTAAGTATTTACCCAATGCCGTGTGAAACCGGGTAACCCAGCTAGCAGTATATAAGATAAAACTCTATTTTTTTTAAAGTAAAGTGCTCTTAAAAGTTTTAAATTTCGTATTTTGAGAAATGGGACCTACTTTTTACTGAAATTTAACGAAAATGTAATTGTTTAATACTTAAAAATACTCATACAATTAATGGTATAAAACGGGAGGAAATAGCAAATACAAATTTACAATTAAAATTTTTTAAGATATTGAAGAAAATTTTAAATTATAAACTAAACACATGACCCCTTATGTCAATTTTTAAGAAATCGCTTTAAATCTGTTATCAAAATTTTAAAACGCAACCAATGAAGATTGAAATTAATAAGAGTTTTTGATAAAACTTAGTATAAAGGAATAATTAGTACAAAGAGATTTGTATATGTAATATTGTGGTTTTGGTGCATCTATCAATAATAAAAATTACTTATTTATAATATACATTAGAATTTTAATGGATTCTGATTGCGAATTTTAATACCTTAATATTTTAAAGCATTTATGTAGAGGTTTTATGCTATTTTATAATGTATATAAATGTAGTATTTTAAATTTTGTGTTATTCTGAGAAAAGTAGAAGCAAGATTGTTCTAAAAATTTGTTTTCGATCCGTTAAAGAGAACTAAATCTTACTTAAAAATTTTTAAATAACTATAACTTTCATTTTTTTAACGTATTGATGACAAATTCTAATCATATACTAATTTTGATACGCTGAACCAATTAAAGGCCACATTACCTCTAATGCCAATTTTCAAGTAATCGTATCGTATTACAAAATTTCTTTTTATACATTCAAAAAATTCAGAGAAAGCAAACTTAAGCAAGTGTTTAATCAAATATTAATTGTTATACGCAAGGGTGAAATTTGGTACCTTACAAAAGAGATAAAAAGATGCAAAGATAAAAAGATACAATAAATGATATAGAGAGGGGACAGAGAATCAACTTGAAGTGCTTGATATAAGTGGATTTGTGGGTGGATGAGATGAAAAAACAACCCTCAAAAATTTTACCATAAGGATCCACCCCTCCGCCCCTCCACATGCTGCTCTTCAAAACAATTTCCCCATATTTTCACAGGCTGAAATTCCAGATGCCATTCACCAGCCAACCACAAACCAGGCACCATCCTATATCCCCTCCCTCTCCAACACTTCTCTCCAGTTAATGGTTATGCAAAATTGACTCCCACCACCCCCCTTACGAATACTTATGGTGTTGTTGTTGTTGGGGAGAGTAGAGATGAATTTTGTTTCCCTCTGCTTCTGCTTTTTCCCTCTCTCCTCACGCCTCCACCCAAATTTGCTTTTTGATGCTGTGACTCTTAAGTGGGATTTAAGGGTGGGGGATTGTTGTTATGGCATATTATGAGGGGATGTGGTAGATAAAATCAAAATTGAGGAAAAAATTAGGCTTCATCCTGCCTCTAAACAGGGCTGGGGGTGCGGAGATAGAAGTATACCATAATATAATTATCCTCAATATTTGCTATAATCGACAAAAAAATTTTCAGAATATTACAGCATCCAGTAACAAAAATGGTATGATAAGACTTCGATGTTTGTTTGTCTGTTTATTTACACGCAATATTTGTCATTTATAAAATTTAAAATTTCATATATTGAAAACATGCATTTGAATACGAATCATTAATTTTTATGAATATAATTCACTTGTACGATTTGATATTATAAATATTTCCTAAAATCCTCAAATACCAGTTTTAGTTGATTTTTATTAAGACTTTCAAATTTCTTGATTATTTGACTACTATAAAACAACGTATTTTGGAATTAAAAGACTACAACTAAAAATGTTTCGAGCTGTTTGTAATGTTTTTACAAAAATTTTTTATTTAAATAAATTTTGAAATTTAAATTAAAAATTCCATAACGAAATTTCCTTTTGCCATTCCAAATTTATAAAGTTCTATGTGGATTTTATAAATTTTAAAAATCTCTATATATTATACATATATTAATATATATAAATAAATAAAAGTTCGTTTGTTTATTTGTTTGTTGCTCAACCCCTAAACGCTTGTATTGATATTTTTCATTTTTTGTCCGAAGGTAGTACATATTCCAACTTAATATATAGGCAAATTTTTTTTTCGGATAATATAGAGGGTTTCAAAATGGCGGATCCAAGATGGCGGTTGAAAATTTTAAATTTTTGAAGTAATTTTCATGAAAATTGGTACTTAGGGGTTTTGCGGAATGTTGATTTCAAATCCACTGTCCAAATTTCAAAATCCAAAATGGCAGATCCAATATGATAATCAATTCTAGACTTCAACGTATTTTCATGAAAATTGCCACTAATTTTGAATATTACCAAAATTTCTAGATCCAAGATGGTGGACCTAATTTGGAGACCAACATTTCTCAATTTCAACGGGTTTTATTCAAAATTGGTACAATGATTATTTTAAGGCCACTAATTTTGAATATTATTAAGATTTGGAGACTGAAGATCCATAAAGGAGTAAATTCATGTATTGAATTCCTGTGTATTGACCTTGGTAAAGTTTTCAGTTCCATTATAAAGAATTGTAATTATTAATTAATAATGATAATGTACTTGTAATTTCGTTTTCTTTTTTCTTCCATTCTAAAAAGGAATTTAGAAACTATTTGGGAAAAAAAGGAAGTTCTGTCAATGTGTAATCAATTACTTTTCAAGGAATTGAATTCAAACTTTGAAGAACTGATTCCCAAAAAACGAAAAACTCAAATTCTTTATTTTTCTCACTTCTTAATACAAAACAAATAGAAATCCTTTAACATGTTTTCCAAATTTAAGTAGAAAAGTATATTAAATTTGAAATTTCAATGTAATTTAATTCCTAAAGGTTTGATTCCCATGTTGGTATTATCTCCCATAGTTAACGTTTGATCAAATATGAGACTTTTTCAATCATTTTATGGCGAAAATGTTTGTGAATATGTTGAAAATGTTTGCACATCCACAAGTTTCTCCCGAGAATAGTATTGGATATACCGAAGATTAAATCTTTTAAACTTAATGAAATCATTATGAAATTTAGTAATTGTAGATTTTTCGAGTCGCTGATTTTAAATATTTTATAAAAATATACGAAATCGATAGATTGATATTCATAAAATTTAGTACTGTACTAAATCTCAAAAGGAAATTTTATATCGAAAATTTAAACCTTAAACCTCGCTTAAGTGGCATACAATTTTTTGTAATCTCATTAAACCTTCATCATCACCTTAAGCAGTTGAAGTTTGACTCTTCTTTTGTTGAAAGGGGGAAAAGAACCGATTAAATTCTACAGGTAACCGAGCGGCGACAGTCCAGAAAAAAAAAATACCCTCCGGTTTCAACTTATTCGTCTTCTTCTTATTATTCTTGGCATTTTTATTATAACCTAGGGGGGAAAAAATAGGGAAACATTACACCGAATGAAAGCAATTCAGAGACAGCAAACATCAACGTCACTGTCTGGGGCCGTTCCTGGATTCGAGATATTGTAGCCAAACCCTTTTAGGTTTCTTTTATTAAAAACAATTGTCGACGGAGAACGGATGTTAAAAAAAAAACAACAATAACAAAAAATTCCATCACATACTATACATACATGCAAATGATAATATTCTTTATATTTTATCCCCTGTATCTTGAGGGAGTGCGATTTGATGGTAACATTACAAAATTTTTTGAATTATAAGAAAAGGTTTACATGTTAGTCTTTATAATCGTTTCTTTTAACCGCACATTGGATTTTATAATACATATACTACTCACATTGGTATAAATAAAAAATAAAAGAATAAATAAAAACAAAGACTGTAGGATAGTCTGTCATTTTTAGCCGGGGCCAGAGGTTCGTCTCTCTGCAGCGCAACCGTTTGGACTTTTTAATTCATCGGGATCGTCGACTGTGACGAAACGCAGTAAGTCCTATTTCCGGTCAATTTCCACCGGTTGCGATGGTGCTGCATTCGGTTTTGTATCTTATGCTATTCATACACAAGTTCAGTGTAAAAAAGGGAAAATTCTGGCAGAAAAAGGGTCATATATCGTCCGGTTGAACAATAACTTAAAAACAAATAAAAAAAAAGCCAACATACAATACTCAAATTAAAGACAGGTTAACTTTCCGCAGTACAGAAGATGTAAAAGAAAAGGCTGAAAATTTGTTGTATGTATAAAAACAATTGTTTTACCCTTAGCTGGGACGATATCATCATGATGGTAAGTATCAAACAGCTCTAATTTAATTCTTTAGGTGATATTAAAAAGAAGATACACCAGAAAGACAGGATCACCCCTGTGCTGTGTGCTTGCCTTTGTTTTAAATTTTAAATTATGCACCACAATTTTAAACTTGGTCTTTTACACAGCCGCCGCCGTCACGAAGTTAAAATTAAAAAGTCTGTCGATTGTCCCTCCGAACCTTGACTACTACTTTGACTAATTCAAGGAAATTCAAAAATTTTAACAATTTCCTGCAGATAATTTTATTTTCTTGCTTAGAATTTTTTAGTTGTTTTATTTCTAGACGATTGAGTCCAAAAAACTGGAACGAGGAGCCCTTTTTAAGAAAATAAAATGTTCGATTTTTACTGCGGAGACTAATTCAAGAAAAGTTCGCATATGAAAACTTTCAAAAATTCCTTCAGGACAATTTCCTTTTTTTAGAATTATTCACGTATTTTATTTCTAGTCGATTGAACTAAAACAAAAAACAGCCCGAGGAGCCCTTTTTAAGAAAATAAATTTTTCAAGTTTTACTTGGATCAATTCATGAAAAGTTCGCATATGAAAAATTTCAAAAATTCCTTCAGGGCAATTTCTTTTTTTTTTTTAAGAATTATTTACTTATTTTATTTTTAGTCGATTGAGTCCAAAAAACCGGCCCGAGAAGCCCTTTTTAAGGAAGTAAATTTTTCAATTTTTACTGAGGACACTAATTCAAGAAAAATTCGCATATGAAAAATTTCAAAAATTCCTTCAGGGCAATTTCTTTTTTTGCTAAGAATTATTTACTTATTTTATTTTTAGTCGATTGAGCCCAAAAAACCGGCCCAGGGAGCTTTTTATAAAAAAATAAATTTTTAATTGTTACTGAGGAGACTAATTCAAGAAAAGTTCGCATATGAAAAATTTCATAAATTACTTCAGGAAAATTTCTTTTTTTACTAAGAATTATTTGCTTATTTTATTTCTAGTCGATTCGAGTCCGAAAAACCGGCCCAGGGAGTCCTTTTTAAGAAAATATTTTTTTCAGTCTTACCTACTAGACGAATTCAAGAAAAATTCGGATATGAAAAATTTTAAAAATTTCCTCCAGACAATTTTCTTGTTTGCTTAGAATTATTAAGTTATTTTATTTCAAGTCGATTTAGCTCAAAGATCCTACTACCTAAAATTTTTATATCTTTCGATCGGTGCGTTATCGTTTTAAAAATATAAAAATTTCCACGATCACGTTCATCATCACCATTCAAGATCGTCATCATTTCATTCTGGCAAAACAAGACAGTTTTGGTCTGGTGATCATTTTGCGGATATGACATCAGAGTGCCGCCGAATAGTACCACAAAATAGTCAGTTACATATACAAAGATAAAAAGACACCGATACAGACGCAAAAAACACCACCGAGGGGCGATCATGATGATGATGATGATTGTAGCAAAAATTTTTTATGTACGGAAAACAGCAAACCACAGCCTGAGGTGAGGTTACATTATAAAAATTGAATAGAATTTCTTAAATTTTATACCTTTTGTTGTACTATTGTTCATTGTCTAAAAATAGTTTAACATAATCAAAAAATTAAAAATAAAGATAAACTTTTCCCCGATTTCACTTTTTTATAGGGGGATATATTTTTGTTTTTTTTCCTAAATTTTTTTTTAGCAATTTTAAGCCTCTATCGAGGTTAAGCGTTTCTGATATATGATTTTGATGTATATAAAAAAGAAAAATTAGTTGGCTATTATTCTGAGATAAATAAACTAAAATATAAGTTAAAAACAACTATCTGAGATATAAACTTTGAATGCAAAAGTAGTCGATGTGATGCGATCTTCCGCTTCCGCCTTCCTGCGATGGTTGTCGGGTCGGTCCGTCGACCCTTTTGCTGCTTTTGCAACGCATGAATCGTTCGGTCTTGTTATTTTCCCTTTTTGTTTTCTTTTTTTTTTTTTTTAATTTCAAATTAAATGGAAATTTGTCTTCCTCCATTTTATTCCCGCTTTTTTGGTTGTTCTGTATAAAAATTTTCTACTTTTTGTTTTACATACATATATATAAAGAATTTTCCCTATTTTTCTGGTGAAATCAGAATGACCCATAGATCACATCGAATTTTAAATGAAAATTACTCAAAAGAGGGAGCGGACTGTACAAAGAAAGAACTGAAATTGAGCGGCAATAAAACACAGTACACACCTACTAATTTTTTGTGTTTTTTGTATTCATCATGTGGGAAACATAACGTGCACCTATGGGAAAATTTTTCTAAATTGACCGGGATTGAATATTTTTTTTTTTTTTCCGGCCAAAGAGAGGACAATCATTTTTAGTATGGTCCGATTATTCTGAGCGAGCACTGTAATCATTTTTGTTTTTTCTGTAGGGGGGAAAGAAGGCACTTTAGTTTTACGTAGGGAAGATGCACTTTTTAACTTCTTCTTTTTATGGTTAAATTGTGAAAATCGGGTCGTCACCGCATTTCATAGTCATCACACATAAAAATTCCACACCCTCTTCCTGTCTACTTTAATCAAAGAAAATTGCTCTCGAGCTCAGACAGACGATTCTTTTTTTAAGTATATATAAAACAAAAAAATATGGGAGGGTACAACAGTGTTCTATTGTAAAATAAAATTAAAAACCAAGAATTAAAAAAGAACCTCAAAGAGGTTGAGTTTTCTCGTAAATTTATTGATATTATATTTGCTTGACCTTGCAATGACCTCGATAGTCTGCGACAAAATGAACATTTGTTCTTTTTTTAAATATACTAGTTCTAAGCTAGCTTTGAAATTTTGCACGCGTGTATATGTCCGGTGACAATGCAATTATATCTAATATCATTCTACATCCATTATGATGGACGCCCTAATATGGTGGATTAACCTTTTCTTAACAACCTTTTAAAATAAGGCTCAATTGAAAAGGTTCTACGAATAGAATGCAATTAATTATATAACTTAATTAAAATTAAAACTTGTTGAGCGCGAAGTTTTTAATTTTAAGAAATACATCAGTATGTACAAAATATCTGAAATAATACTCAACATATAATAAAAATGTTCATATTATCCAAGGACTATTAAAATAATTTCTGTAGCATCAATGCTTTAAGTTTTAATAATTTTTATAAATTTATAAAAATTGTTTATAAAATCAGAAAAAAAATTATTTTTCTATTTTAAGTAGATTTATTAAAAGCATTGGTTTTAAAAGTTTATTTTTTTAAAAATATTTTATATAAGGTATTTACCAAAAATAATCGCAATTTTTACATTTTCAATAATATATTAAAAAGATTCAGAAATTTAATATAAACATTTCCGGGAAAAAATTGGATCCAAGAAATTAATATATTAAAAAAATTTAAAGTATAATATGGCATTTTAAAAATAGTGGGTAGCTTCAAAATGCTAACTTTTATTAAAATCTTATATACAAAAATTAATATAGAGTTAGATTTAATGGAATTTGTTACTATGTACTATATAACATTAAATATATATAAATATTTTAAAGTGGTAATAATATTCATGGTACCGAAATTGTGTTTTCTTAATAATAAATTTTAGTAAAATCCTCTTTTTTACATATTTATAGTATGATAACTGAGGATTTTAAATTTTAAGAGAATGATTACCATGAAAATTGCCCTTCGGGAAATTAATGGCGTTGGATTTGTTATTGATATTTTTATATGATTTTGGATTCTACTACTGAAATTTACAAAATTTTAAAATGTTTAGGTTAATAAAATTAGTCCAAAAAAATAAGTATGATTCTTTATTTTGAAATATTGCAATTATATTTAAGTATATAGCATATGTAAAAATTCATTTAAAAATTAATGGGAAATCTCCTAGATAAAAAATAAATAAATTGCCCTATATTTTTTAAAAACAAGTACTAGATATAATTTATTTAAGTCACAATTTCCACACTTGAACGAACAACTAGAAAATTGAACGAAATTTTTATTTTTAATCTTATTTTCTTGACCCATCCACGTGCTTACGTGCTTATAAAGACGTTCTAATTCAAATTAACTAGACGGTTTTGAACAATTACGAACTGAACCATGGCAAAAGTTAAATCACAGCATTTTTATACCATCTTTTCAGACTTCTGGTCACGGCATGCCGCCGCCGCCGGTGCTGTTGCCGCTTTTGAGTGTCGTGCGCCGTCGCGCCGTCGTGCGTTGTCGTCTTTGTTGGCTCTGTTACCTCTCGAAACGGACAGACGGACGAGAACGACAACATTTATGAAGCCAGACATACGAAAATTGTGTTGATAGTGCGGATATTGTTTAAAAAAAAATTTTATATATATATCTTCATAAAATCGCAATGTAATCTATTGTTCATGCTGCTCCTAGTTTGCGGCACACGAACGTACTGTGCGATCTGAACCGCATCATATTTAAATTCCGCGATATCTGGTGCTTGCTTGTTGGAGCCCCATTCCCGCCGCGCTTTTCTGCCTGTCTCTCGATGGGGCCCCATATACGAAGCTACTTCTATATTTATGGTATGCTACATATAATCTGGTGTCTGTCTTCCATGCTCGAGTCGTCTCAGTTTGTGCTTTCCCGTGAAATAAATGAGGAAAAAATAAAAAAGTAACTAAATAAAAAAATAAAAAACCGGGGCACGCGACTACGAACGATGCCACGTGCTGGACTTACACTAACACAGACACGGCAAGTGAATGCTGCGCTTGAATGCCGGGATTTTATATACTTATATATATATATTTTCTTTCTTTTAAACCTTCCTCGTCTTCGGGTTTTCTTCAAATCAGTCTTATACCTTTCTAAGCCCTTTTATGTTTAAGATAGTTGCATTTTTTGTAATTATTGCATTAAAACGAATAAACCTTACAATAAAAGTGCGACTTTAAAAATGAAATATATATTACTGTGATCAAAAAGTAAAGCCAATTTGTTTATAACTTTGAAAATTTTTATTTATTCTTCCAAACCTATATCATCACCTTCAAAGTAGTCCCCGCCCGATACAATACATCTATGCCAGCGATTTTTCCAATCCTCGAAACACTTCAAAAACTTGATGACTGAAATGGCCTTTAGTTCCTTCTTCGATTTTTCTTTTATCTCATCAGTCGATTCA
Source organism: Dysmachus trigonus (assembly GCA_949715965.1). Classification (NCBI taxonomy): domain Eukaryota; kingdom Metazoa; phylum Arthropoda; class Insecta; order Diptera; family Asilidae; genus Dysmachus; species Dysmachus trigonus. Next base: position 5,215,571 of record OX454324.1, read on the forward strand.
AAACGATGTCCCCGAAGCGGTCTTTTAAGCTTAGAGAATAGCCAGAAATCACATGAAGTCACACAAAATGTCTCGAAGAATCAATGCAGTGTGAGATGAGATATTTAGTGTTTTTGGAACCAATCGAGATGTGACTCTTCTCAAGCACAAATGTTCTTTCAAAATGGTTTGGACTGATCCAAATGAAGTGTTTACAGTATAAGCAAGGTCTCTAATTGTCAATCGAAAATTTTTGAGGACCAAATCTTTGATTTCATTGATTGATGTTGATGGTCGTTCGGGACGCTCTTTGTCTTCAATGCTTTCACTACCTTCTTTGAACTGTTTATACCACTTGTGAAAATTTCTTTCAGACAAATCCTGCTCGCCGAAGGCCTTCTACAACATTCTAAACGTTTCTGCAGCAGAAATTTCATTCCGCAAACAAAATTTAATGCAACTTCTTTGCTCAATAAAATCACACATTGTAAAAATCGAAAAATTCACTTTTAGTTGCTCAGAAAACGCAAAGAAACGAACCAAACAAATGACGTACTAGCGTGAAAATGTACAAAGATATGAGTGACAGTGCTGCCAACCTAAAAAGAAGAAGATTTGCTCTAATTGATGTACCCGCACAATTTAAATTCAAAATTGGCTTTACTTTTTGATCACAATATTGTATGAGCCGTTTATATTGAAAATCGCCTATATTCATTTGCTTTTTTTTTTTTTTTTAAATCCAGTTTCCAAAAACATCAAATTTGTATGCTATAAACCTCCAAGTACAGATTGTTACATACATAGATCGAAAGTACCGAAAAATATATATATAACTTGATACAATAGATGGTATCCAAGCGCGTACAGCTGGTTTTTAAACTTTAAACACGTTTTTCTCGAAACCACGTTTTTTGACCTGGTTGGCAGTTTTTTGAAAAAAAAAACTATTAGTTCGATTGGCTCAAATTTTGAGGAATTATTCTATGTATTCTATATATGAGCCGTTTATTTTGAAAGTGGCTTAAGTCCAAATTATCATAAAGGCTACTTTTCTATATTCTTGTAAAGTAAAATAGTCTTTATGATCATTTGGACTTAAGCCACTTTCAAAATAAACGGCTCATATATTTCACTTTTTTTTATATTTTTATATTTTAATATGCACTTTAAATTTTTTGTTTCGGACGTTCCCAAGCTCAGATTTTTTGCCAACCATATTTTGAAAAGGGGCTTTCTTCAGGCAGCCATATTATGGCCATACTTAAAATAAAATGTCTGAAAAAAATTGTTTTCATATATTTTAATATATACTATAGTTTCTTATGTAAAAATATTTTAAGATTTAAATAAATTTTACTATAAAAAAACAACAAAGATTCGAAAAAAAAGTGAAAAAGAAGTCGACTATCCCCTTAACACTATTTCTACTATGGTTTTATGTACACGTTTTTCGACCAAAAGGTGTCCTTTCACATATTTGCATTTAAATTAAATTAATTAAAATTAGAAATAAATTAGAATAAATAAACTTAAACCCAAAAGTGTTTATAATATTTCTACCTGCCTGCAATAAATATTAAATTTCAATAAAATTTGCACCATTGTACGAATGAATTTAAGTTACTGTGAAGAAAATATCAAAACTCGACTTAGAACTTATCACTGCAATAATAATATAGTAAAATACAAAATTCTAAACAACATCCGAATATAATTGCTATAACGAGAATTCCTTTCTTCTTTTGTTAAAACTGAAATGAGAATTCCTTAGAAATGGTGTTTATATTTATGTGCAAATGATTCAAGATCATTTAAAAAGTGTTATAACATTTTTAATGTGTCAAAAGAAGTTTTGTTCCAGAAGGAGAGTATTTTAAAAATAAAAGTCTCGAATTTTTGTGAAAATTGTTATACAGGAGTTTTGCTGATTACAAATTTACTATATTTGTAAAATTCAAAATGGCGGATCCAATATGGTGGAAAAAGTGGAAAAACAAAATTGCTTATTCTTTATGAAAAGTAGTACTACATAAATATTGTCGAGGATATTTGATCCGCCATTCATCAGTCAGCGATCCTTAAATCCCCTTCTATACAAGTTTCTAGATAAATACAATTAATCTTTGATCGTGTCATGAATTTATTCTAAAAAACATTATGTCTTTTAATTATTTAGTTAAATAAATATTAAAAAAAAAATAATTATTATTACTTTACGCTTATTAGGATCTTAGGAAACTAGAAAATATAAAAAACTGCTACAAAATTCGTCTCATAAATAATAAAAAACCAACGGAATGTTTATGGGTCTCTGGGTGACCTCGCTATGCTTCAAAGGGCTACGAGGTTTTAAAAAATAGTAATGATCAATATTTTAATTAAATTAAAATCGATTCTTAATTCTTAATGGGTGCAACTGTGTCTAGCAGCTATAATTAAATCGACTACAACTTGGTTGATTTTAAATATTTCGACTTTTAACATTTTTTCGTATATTTCTGTATATGTATACTTTGGAAAAGTGCAAATTTTTTAACCTTTCATGACGATTTCTTGACGATTTACACCTGTGTTCAAAAAAATAGTAGTGCACCAATGCGGCAAGTTTGCTGTTCTACAAATTCTCATGTACAAAACAAAGACAACTTTTGCACAAAACACAACATCAGGTGTTTAAGAATCTGATGAACAATTAAAAACATTTTAGTTCATAAGCAATGAATAGCAGTGTCTTCAGACAAGAGCACTTGCACTACTATTTTTTTAAACACAGGTGTATGTGAGTGCACCTTCATTCAAAAAAATTAAATTATAAAAAATGATTTTGGTGGCGAAGGTTTATTTTACGTAGAGTCGATTTAGCCCAAAAACCCGATCCGGGCACTCCTTTTTTTAGAAAATAATTTTTTTGCAACAAATTGTCATTAGGACACTTCAGCTTAGACTTCTACGTCCTTTAAAAATAAAAAACAGGATTACAATAAAGTCCTTAGGGTCATTTTTGACTGACAGTATAATGACTAGAAAAAATTCTCTAATTTTTTTTAAAATCCTTTACTTTTAGGAAATTAAACAAAGTCATAAAATGTTAAGTCTATGATTCATATAATTATATTCAGAGTTATTCAAAAAATGACTTGGAAGAATTGAGTTTAAAATTTATCAGTTTAAAATCAGCATCCCCGAAAAAACGCCCATTTAAAAATCTATCGAAATTTACAATTTTATATAAAAACTTCATCTACTAGTAATTTTAATGAACATTTTAAAAATTAGAATTTACCTAAGACACAATTTTATATAATAAATGAAAACAATTTTTTGAAGGTCTTACCATTTTACTCAGCTTTTTTTCCCTTCATCGAAAAAAGTCCGTCAAACGTTCTCCAGAGAAGAAAAATAAGAAGAAAAACCAACAGGCGAAACAAATCAATAAAATTTGTCATAATATCGCTTAATTAGCTTCGGTTAGCTTGTGCAAGAATAACAAAAAAATAAATATCTTGTGTTTGTATGTCGCTGTTGTTTTGTTAAAGAGACTTGCAAATAATTGTTTGACCTTTTGCAAAATACGATAAGAAAAAATGTACAAACAAAAAAAGATAGATAAATAAAAAACTTAACTTGAAAAGATTTGATTAGTTACAGCAATTCGTTGAAATTTATGGTGTAATACAAATTGCACCTTTCGTTTAGATATTTTCAGGTTTTTACTTTTTTTTCTTTGATTTAATTAAATTCAGTATTAAAATAAATAAAATCTTAAGTTAAGCTGATATTCGATTTTTGATAATTTTTTAATAATAATTTTAAAAGTTTCTTTTATTTTAAAAGAATCAAATCATCAACAGCTTTCATTAGATACCCAACACAAAATGATAATTCTTTATTTTATGAACCAGAATTTTTATTGGACGTATGCTTCATATAACAAAATCGCGGTGAAAAAAAAATTAAAATAAAGTGCATATTATATTTTTGGAATCCCCTAATCAAGAGCTTTTATATGATACCCAACCTGATATGTTTGATAAAAAAAAAATTTGTTGTTCTACCTGAAGTTGGACCAAGTATAGTATAGTTGTCAATCTTTTAAAATTTTACTATTATAAAAGTTATTATTTTATTGTTTTTTATTACATTTTTATTTTTTGTTATTTAGTATATTAAAATATAATAGTCTACTTACTTTTCAAGATATGTATAGTGTAATTTTTTGTATTTTAAGCTATTTGAAAGTAAAGCAAAATTTATAAACCAGGTAGACGGAAACGTTTGAGTCTTCCTACCTTCTTCTTCGGTAAAGGTAAGTAAAAATTGGATTCATTCGAGGAAAAAACTAAAACTAAAATTTAAAGGAAAAAAAAAAGTGAAGACAATAATGAAACAACAACGGGCAGGCGCAGAGAGATGAGAACGATAATAAAATACCTAAAAGAAAACGGAATATTTCACATATTGTAACGCTCGGCTGTCCAACCGTATCGAAAAGTACAGAAAAAATTGCTTCAACTTGCAAACGAGGAGTATGTGGAGCTTGTGCCCCAACACAGAGATAGACAGACAATCGGCGTCATCATCAATCCACCATCATCATCATAATTTTCATCGGAACCGTATGGGTCTTAAGTGAGGAGGTACTCGTTTTCTTCTTTTTCTAGATCTTTAAAATTACTAACAATTACACGCAAAAGTTAGAGGAAGAGGCTACCAACTATGAAGAAAAAAAAAAAAAAAAAACCAAATATATATAAAGCATACAGGTGAATAACAAGAAAAAGGCTAAAAACCAGGCAAGGTAATTGGATTGTTGCTTAATTGCATCCAAAGACGTTAAAAATGGTAATACCTTCCTCACGCCGAGGGCATTAACACTAATTTTTTGATTTTGTTAGATACTTAGCTTTAAGAAGAAAAATAAAATAAAAATAGAAATTATAATAATCGCAATCGTGCACGCGCATAAAAATCTTTCACTAATAAGTCTCATCAAAATTACTTTTCTACGAATATACGCAATTCTGATGCCAAAACAGTTGGATATAATTAATGAATAAAATTTTATCTCATTCAGCTGAAGGTAAAAGCAGTAAAAAAAAAAAAAACAATAAAAATAATTAACCGGAAACCACTAGGTACACATTTTCACGAAAATCACATAAACTTAATTAATTCTCTATTTGTAAGATTCGATAATTAAATTTTCTATTTCTAAATAGTAGTAATTAGTAAATTAAAAATCAGTGAATCCACAAAACTTCTATATACTGATTTTTATAAAAAAAACTAATTTAAACCATCGTTAACTTAATTTTTTGAAGGATAATCTTATGTCTTTGTACATTAGTATAGATATCTTATGTATCTTAATATCTAAGTATCTAAGTAGATATGAATCTTAATATCTTAATCCAGAAAAATATAAAGATAAAAACATAATTACGTTCATCGTACCTTCAGGAAGATTGTCGTAATATTTTTTCTTTTCATTTTCGCCGGAAGTGAATGTTTCCTCTCCAACATCGAAAATTTGCTTCCGTCCGTGTCAAATGGATAAAATCGGCAAATTTGCAGCATATTCTTAAAATGCAAAAATGTTCAAAAACAGAACAGAACATAAAACCCAAAGATAAATAAAAAAACCAATGACTCCAACTGAGACCCTGAAGGAAATTGTCATTAAAATTGACTTTTAAAATGCTACTTCTGCGCCGACTGCAGACAAAAATGAAATAATCACCAAGAACACATTCGACGTCATTTCATGGGGTATTTTTTTTATCTTTTGATGTTTTTACCTAATTTGTCTCATGTTTTCTGTTTTGATTTTATATTTCGGATATTAGCCCTTTTGTTACCAGGCCTTTAATTTAAAATTAAAAAAAAAAGAGCTGAAAACATAAAGATCAGACAGAGTCTTTTTTTTTGTATTTTTTTATACTGGACCGAAGATCAATAAAAAAAACTTGAATATCTCTTAATCGGACCCCAAGAAATCGACAGACGTACTCTTAGATAATCTGACAGGGAAAGACAGAAAGATATTATCCGGTGGAAAGAGGCGAGAATTGGATGATTGGCGCAAATCAGCGTTTCATTTAATCTTATTTTAAGAACTAAAAATAAAAATAAATTAAAAAATAATATAACCATTTATCGTTTTCTTTACAGTTCTTCCCTTCTAATGCCTCGTAATCCGGATGAAATGATCACAAAATTGATGCTAATGGAAAAATATGATACTATCAAAACATGTTATCATCTTTTAACTATCGGTTGGGTTTTTGGTAAAAAAAACTTAAAAATTTTAAGTCACGATATTTTAAATCGTGTTTATATTTTTAATATATATTAATTTTAATAATAATACTAATAATATACACTTGACCTTAAATACAGAACATCATAAATTTTATAATTGTAAAAATTTCAAAGAAGAAATTTCCAAAGTTTAAAAATTAATATACTAAAATGTGCTATTAAATTATTCTACTATTAATATTATATAAGTACCTAGTAGTATAATAACTTAATCACTTTATACAAATTATTTTGTTAAAAGACCACAACAAACAAATAATTCCAAATTTTTTAATACAAAATTCTGGTAATACGATTAATATAAAATTTAATATTCTTGGGGTATGAAATATTTTTTTTCTAGGAAGAATATTTTCTCTACAAGAAATTTTATTTTTGAAGTAATTATATTCATTAAAAAGAATTTAGAAATATTTCGGTCGAGTTTAAATTTCGTATTATTATGTAATTGAATTGATTGAGATTGAAAAACAATTTTTGTAGATTGAATATAAGTAAGAAATTAATCAATCTCAAAAACCTTTTTTAAGAAAACCATTTTTTTAATTTTAGCTTTGGAGGTTTATTCAGAGAAGGTCCGAAAGTGGAAAAAAAATTAAAAATTTAAAAATCTTATTTATTAAATTATATTTTTTTCTCATTGGTAGGTACATTATATAAAATTGTTTTTACATTTTGAATATTCTCATTTTTCAGCGTAATTAAAGGGTTTTTTTTAGTTTTAACAACTTTCTTCTAAAAATAAATTTAAAAATTATCTTATAGGTTCGTTTGAATGTTTAATCCTATTTTGCTCGAAAACGTGATGTAATGCAAAATTTTCGTTTTCCAATTCTTAACCTACGGAAAAAAAAACGTATAAAAGTGATATACGAGTTAGTTTTCAAAAAAATCACAAGGAACCTAAACTTGGATCTGGAGGCACCTGTGGCTTATCAATCCTTTGGTTAATCTTCTATCGAATTTAATAAAATTTTATAAAAACTTACTAATTTTATAATTCATCAAAAATTGTGACGTACATTTTCACGAAATTCGAGGAAGGAGGCGAAAAAATTATCGGTATTTAAGTATTCATAAATGTTTATCTGACCAATTACTGATTATTTGAATAATGGAAAATTCTAGAATGTTGATTATTAATTTGTAAATATTTGAAAATAGCAATGTTTTAATTAGCAATTGTCTATAAATTGAAAAATCAAAAACGAAATATTATTTAATTATTTCAGGACATTACCTATTTTTCGTTGTTTTATTGTTTGTTTCAGTGTAAAATAATGGAATTTTTAGGTTATTTCTAACTTACTCTTTTCTTCACTGATTTAAGACTTAAAGTATCAAATCAACAAGTTTCATTCAATATTCAATTTCCATTCCTATATATAATACAATAAAACTCAAAAAATTCCCGGAAATTCCATGATAGTACCGAAATAAAACAAAAAAAAAATCATAGTATATATATTTTATACATAAACTTCCCCCGGATATGTACCATGAAAACTGTCTTCCGGTTTTAACCCCTCGGAAACTGAAGCGCACGAAAATTCTGAATTTATAAACTTGAGCGCAGAGTGGCGGCTTTTACAACACATACAACAGGTTAACAGGCGAAACTATTTAACAAACAACAAAAAAAAAAAAAAAAAGGTACAACTGCTGCATTCACGCGAAAACCTGTTGCTTGGCACCCCTGAATGAATAATCCCCTCGGAATGGTATCAAATGAGAGTGAAATATATAGAAAATAAAAATAAAACATAAAGTTCATTTCATGCTTGCCCTTATACCACTTAGCTTAAGGGTTTCGCTTTATTTTTACGGTATTCGTTTTTTTTCTCAGGGGTGAAGAATAATGTAGAGTCACGCGCGGGTCACCACCCGTACACACCTCAGGTATTAATCGGTAAAAACTGAAAAGTATTACAACAAAGAAAAATCGGTCAAGTGCAAATTTGACTTCCATGTTAAAACCTGGTTTAAGTTTGTTTCATACCTGAACTCAATCCTGACCTTAGTTTTAGCTTAAGACTGTCTTAAATTTAGTTGGATCATTTAAAGATGAAGTGAGCGATTTTACTTAAAATTATCTTCTTCCTTACTCCCTCCCCAACCGCTACACTAATAGTGGAACAGTTTTAACAAGTTAAAAATAAAACGCTTTCGAAAACGTGTTCAAATTGAAAGATACCCACTATCAAGGTCAAATCTCAATGTCAAGTCTTAACAAAAAAAAAAAAATTCGATTTTACTTAAAATTTGTAAGGGGTGAGATTTTTGAGATTGTTCTTCTCTCACTTCAAAACTCTTTAAACCCCCATAATCCCTTTGACCACTTTCCTACTTAAAAATGAAAGCTATCCACTATCAAGGTCAAATCGCAAAGCCGAATCCTCAAAACCTACCCGATTTTTTTGGATTTTTGAAAGAAAGAAATGGCGTATTTTTTAGTGTATGACGCTTTTTGTAAAACAAAGAAATAACACATGATGAACGAAAATGACATGTTGACCTACCTTTAACAGAATCCAAGGTTGAATCAACTCTGGAAAAAATAAAGAGAAGATATAATATTAAACAAATATTTTCTGGTTTAAGCTTAACTCAAGCCTGACTTAAACCTTACTTAAGAGTGGGTTAAGCCATGCTCAAGTCTTTCCCGGCTCGAGTTTGGCCTACCAGTATTGATACTTTAAAAAACTTAATTGGAATTTCACCATTACCGTATTTCAGAAGAATTACTTTGCATTACCTGTAACTACTTAGCATTACATGGCATTACTTAGAAATACTCAGCATTGTGTAGCATTGCCTAATAGTACTCAGCAATACCTAGCAGCGAGGTATGCCAAGTAATCTTAAATATTTCTAGATATTGTAATCAATAATGCCAGGTAATACTAAGTAATGCTTCTGAAGTACCAATACCATTACTAGGTAATGGTATGGAAATTAAATTTGTTTGAAGTACAATTACCAGTAATGTTACTGGTATATTGTTTTGCTTGCATTACTAGTAATTACATAGTAATGGTAATGGTAGTACTTTTTTTACGAATAATACTATATAAAGCCTATTCTTTGACCAATACTCAATAGGCTTGTTGGGTCTCATATTAAAGGTCTTAAGGAGTAGATTAATAATACTTTACTTTCGATTAATTTTTCTTCTATTTATTAAAATAAGCTTAACAATTTTTAAGATAAAATTCACAGTTCTTTCTGGTAATCGAACTTTAAAAACCAATAACGACATAAAAAGGGATTTTCTTTCACCTGTTGTAGGGGGCGGAGTCTCCTATACTTAGCAATATATCAGACAGGCCTACGATGAAAATCTTAAGGAGAGGTCTCGAAACTGTCGAAGAAGAAGCCGCCAACAAAATCGAACGTAGTCGTCGTCCATTTGGATTCATCGTCCAAAGTGGGGCCTCTCTACCATAAACTTAGGCTGGAAGCGATTTTGCGGAAGCACCGCGCACCACACAGCTCAAAACCTAGCAATTATTTATTTTTGCTGTATGGACCTAGAAAAGGTGGTGGTCGGATAAAGATTTTTCCCATTTTCTTCTTTAACAAAAAGAAAAAAAAAAATGAAAAAATTGATAGAGCAACAAAATATTATGAGTAATATTTGCTCGTGCTAGCCGATGGTGTGATGATGCCTTTTGATTTCTCTTCATGTTTTCGTATTTTTTTTTTTTTCTAGATTTATTCTTCTTCTTCTTATTATTATTTTTAAGCAAAAAGTTTTATCCTCAGTGTTACTTTAGTTTATAGTACCTTAACAAGCCAGCGGTGGCGCTGGTTGATAGTCTGTGATGCTGCTGATGTTGATGCTGCCGGTTTGTTGGAATTTTACGCAAGATGCTGTTTTATTTCGAAGGATGCAGGCGTTATGAGGTCCAGAATCTTAACATCCGTGTTTTTGTTTTTCTGTTATTATTATTACTTTTTTTTTTTTTTTTGGTCTTGTCTTTAAGCACGCGCTCGAGACAAGAGAAGAACTCAAAAATTATGTAATAAAACCAGAGAAAAGACTGCGATCGTTGGCATATGATATCATCCTTCTTTCGACAAAATGGGTTCAATAGTTCGCGCGCGCGTTCGCGTTTTATTCTTCTTCTGTCTTTAAGATATATAACGCAGCCCGAGAGCTCGAAGAGCTCCAGCCCAAATATCGCACCTTTAGCACCCATCTGCACCTTTAACACCTTACTCTCGCTTGGAGGCATTTTCTTGGTGCGATTTATGGCAAAATGATAAATTAATATGTTTATTGGGATTTTACATGAATCACATCACGTCGACAAGAGAAATTTTATGTGATGATGCTAGTTTAGCTTTGCATAATCCGCTCTAATCTTCTGCGGTACGCCTACCAAATTAACAGGAGGGGCGGAATTTTTATGTATGAAATCCGGAACAAATCGGGGATTTGTGGAAAATATTCTCAATTTAAAATAAGGGGTGATAAAATTTCTCCCCTTACAGAAATTAGAATGGTAGAGGATTTGTGGTATAAATATTATTTTCTATTTTTTAAGTTATATTTATATACTAGCATATTTTAAATTTGCTTAGTTTCAAATTTGCTCAAATTTAACTTAATACAATGTTTGCTCAAGTTTAGCGTAAGCCTGGCTCAATGTGGACTACGTTTAGCAAAAAAATGGACTAAGTTTAGCTAACCATCATTTTAACCCCATAGAAATTGGACACATTTTATATATAAAATATTTTATTCAAATCATTTGAAAGATTTAGAAGTTATGGCGGAGAATAACCTCTTACAAGTTTTATTATTAGTAAAATTCCTAATAATTCCATTCTAACAACTTTTTTGTCTAATTTTTGTAAAAATCAACATCAAAATATGTAAGCTTAGATTTTTTATTATTATTTTATTTAATATTTAAGTATTTATTTTTAAGTTTATAAAAAAATTTTGCTACTATTCATGATTTAGTTGATTGTTATAGATTACAGGAGGAGATTGATAAATTTGAGCTTTAGTGTAATACCAATGGGCTTGAATTAAAACTTTTGAAGTGCAAGACGTTTTCTTTTCACAGGGTAAAGAATCCTGTTTTTTTTCCAATATGCAATCCAAAATTGTGTTCTAGATCGTCCTGATATTATTCGTAATCTCGGTGTGTACTTTGATCATAGTATGGGTTTTATTCATCATATCGATTATATTTTCACCATAAAATCTCTTTACTCCTCTGTGGTTCGTTCGATTCTTGAGTATGCTTCAATTGTGTGGTCTCCGTATTGAGTTTTTTATTTCCACGCGCGTGGAGTCAGTACAAAAGTCTTTTTCAATGTTCGCACTAAGATGATTAAACTGGGAAGTTTCCATTACTTCTTAAAATTCTAGTTGCCTTCTTTTTGGCCTTGGAGACTTTGGAGAGATATCTTATGCTATCGTATTATGTCTCATGGCCTTCTTACAATGCTAAATATATACAGAGTGTCCCAAAAGTATGGAAACGGCTAAATAACTTTCGAGGAATGCATTTTGGAGAAAAAAGCTTTAGACAAAAGTTTAAGGAATTTTCCCTGGCTATTCAATGGTGGCCGTAGATTTGACCTTGACCATGACTTTGAAGGTCATTTCTGGGTCAAGTTGATTTTTTTTAATTGGAACCCATATTTTTGACCACGGAAATGGAAAGAGCGAAAAATTTTACGTAAGCCTACAATCTTAACCATGACCTCGAAGGTCATATCAAGGTCAAGATGGCTCTTTAACACGGGACCTGCATTGTTACTGCGGATTTGTAAAGAGTGAAAGTTTTTCGTCCGAATGTGACCTTGATCATAACCTTGATCTTGGCCATGACCTTGACCATGACCACGAAGGTCACACCAAGGTCAAGGCGGTTTTTTGAAGGGGAAACCATATTTTTTGCAACGGAAATGGATAGACTATGACCTTGACCATGACCTCGAAGATCATATCAGGGTCAAGATGCTTCTTTAAAAGGGAACGTAAAATTTTCCGCTCTTTCCATTTCCATGGCCAAAAATATGGTTTGCCCTTCAAAAAACCATATTGACCTTGATATAACCTTCGAAGTCATGGTCAAGGTCATGGCCAAGATCAAGGTTATGGTCAACGTCACATTCGGACGTGAAACTTTCACCCTTTACAAATCCGCAGTAACAATGCAGAATCCCTTTTAAAGAACCATTTTGACCTTGATATGACCTTCGAGGTCATGGTTAAGATCATAGTCGGACATAAAATTTTCCGCTTTTTCCATTTCCGTGGTCGAAAATATGGGTTCCAATTAAAAAAAGTCAACTTGACCCAGAAATGACCTTCAAGGTCATGGTCAAGGTCAAATCTACGGCCAACATTGAATAGCCAGCGAAAATTCCTAAAACTTTTCTCTAAAACTTTTTTCTCCAAAATGCATTCCTCGAAAGTTATTTAGGCGTTTCCATACTTTTGGGACACCCGGTATGGTTCGGGGGAACCTTTTTAAGGACTAGAAATCTCAAAGAAATATCTCAAAATTAACAATACTATCCGCGTAAAATAGGCCTTCTAAATCGACAAAATTTGTTTCACTTTGATTTACTCTCTCTCTGATTTAATGAGGCAAATCCTATGAAAAAACGTCAAAATTTCAAATGTTATTCTCGGAAAAATCCAGCCAACTTTAAAAAACTAAAAAAAAAAAAAAAAAAAACAAGAAATCAGTGCAATACTAGAAAAAAAAAATAAAATGCATCCTATGGGATATGATGCTTCGTTTTTTTTTTTTTTATAACATCAATTTTCCACCCTTTGCACATAATGATAAATTTCCCGTGACAAAATGTGAAAAAGTAATGTGCGCAACAATTCGGCGGGACCTTGCGAGTTGCACAGTGGCAGCCCATCGTTCGGGATAAAAAGGGGAGGAGTGGGACTGAAACGCTGAAACGACAGAGGCACGGGAAAGGAAATGATCACTGAAAAGGGATACGATTCGGCCATAAAACGCGTGCAACACCACCCGGCAAAAAAAATTGAACGTCCGCCGTGCAATAGGCCCAAAAGGCGAAAAAGGCGAAAGCGTCGAACTGCAGCAGCACGCACATGAAAATTGCTGTGACACTGAACAGGTTTAATTCGTTGCAGTTTATTGCCCCATCGACCGGGAGAAGGGGGCACCCCCAGAAGCGTGAATTTTTATAACCTTTCAGGAGTAAGGGTGCCATAGCACCCCTTTCTTTTTTTTTTTTTTGGTTTTTTTTGGGAGCCTATAACATGCCATACATCACAAAAAATTGCACCATTCACAGAGATTTTACATTTTATTATTTATATTTTGAGGGGACCTTTGAATCTGAGTACAGTCATGAAAACCAGAAGGAAGTGATTACATCAATTTAAATTGAAAATTATAATGAAAAGAATTCAAAATAATAAGTTTTACAAAATATTTTATTATAACATGAAAATTGACTTCTCAATTTTTTTCAAGAAGTATAATTGCTTCAGATATTCAAAATGTTAAGGAACTAAAACACCTTGAAAACAACTTTAAACCGGAATATCTCGTGACAGAAAAGTTGAAATTAAAAAACCCTAGCAATTTTTACTGCATTTTGAAAGACACATCCAACGAGACCCCACTCGACGGGGTTATTTTTTAAATTTTTCTAAGCTAGGTGTGGAGTGGAGGCTTAAAGAATTATAGATTATGGTTAGTTTAAGCTGTCACTGTTAATATGAAACTAATTTTCTAAATATTTAGTAGTTTTAAAGTACTACTGTGATCAAAAAGTAAAGCCAATTTGTTTATAACTTTGAAAATTTTTATTTATTCTTTCAAATCTATATCATCCCTTTTAAAGTAGTTCCCGCCCGATACAATACACCTATGCCAGCAATTTTTCCAATCCCCGAAACACTTCTGAAACTCGATGATTGGAATGGACTTCAGTTCTTTCTTCAGTCGATTCAAAACGGTGTCGCCAAAGCGATCTTTTGAGTTTAGAAATTGAGTGTTTTTGGAATCAGTCGAGATGTGACTCTTCTCACGCACCAATGTTCTTTGAAAATGATTTGGACCGATCCAAATGAAATGTTTACAATATCACAAGGTTTCGAATGGTCAACCGAGGATTTTTTAGCACCAAATCTTTGATTTCATTGACATGTTGTTTGACGCTCTTTGTCTTCAACGCTTTCTCTACCTTCTTTGAACTGTTTATACTACTTGCAAACATTTCTTTCAGACATAACCTAATCGCCGAACGCTTTCTGCAACATTCTTAACTTTTCTGCAGCAGAAAGAGTGACCGCAAAATTAGCCTGTTTTTGCACAGTTCATAGCAATCTCAAGAAACGAGTTAAAAAAAATCTAAAAATAGGTACATACTCGTCGTGAAAAATGCAGATGAGCATATTTTTTCGATTTTCAAAATTATTTAAAAAACTACCCCTTTCAGGGGGTGTAAATATCAAAAAATGGTAAAAGAGTGACTCGTTTTATCACCATGTCGTTATTTTGAAAATTAGGGGTTGTTTCACCCCCATACAGGGTTTTTTTCTGCAGTAATATCAAAGATATTGCCTCTGAGATGCTTCTCCTCCAATATGTTTTTTTTTTCAACAGATTTTAAAAATACTGGACACAATTATAGCGTTGGGGGTGGTTCAACCCCTTGTAGGGGGTGAGTTTTTGGAAGAAATTCACATAAAATCAACAGGTGGGTCAATACTATGAGTTGTTGTAATTCTGATGAGATTATTTTATTATTAATGAGGCTGAATCAATGTTTTTGTGATTATTCAAAGGTAGTTATTTTTACCATTTTTTGATATTTACACCCCCTGAAAGGGGTAGTTTTTTAAATAATTTTGAAAATCAAAAAAATATGCTCATCTGCATTTTTCACGACGAGTATGTACCTATTTTTAGATTTTTTTTAACTCGTTTCTTGAGATTGCTATGAACTGTGCAAAAACAGGCTAATTTTAAACACATGTAAAAATCGAAAAATTCACTTTTAGTTGCTCAGAAAATACAAATGATATACTGGCGTGAGATTACACAGATATGAGTGATAGTGCTGCCAACCTAAAAACAAGAAGATTTGCTCGAATCGATGTAACAGTGGAATTTAAATTCAAAATTGGCTTTACTTTTCAAAATTTCGAGGTGGGACTTAAAAAAAAAAAAAAAACCCCCCAAAAAAAAAGGCACCCTAGTATATATAATATTCGGTTTTCTGAAAAATTTCTTAAAACAATTGCATTTTATATTTTTATTGTCCATTTGTTCTAACAAATCATCCGGTAAGAGTATAAAGAAACATGATTCAAAAAATGTGCAATATCGCACGATCGTGCATTGCACTCTTATTTTATATGAATGTATGTACAAAATTTATATGTAATATATATTAAAATGCAATACTATAAGATTATATAAAACCTCCGCTCTTGTTCATTCCGAAGCGGCTGCGTTGTTGGGTGCGCGCACGCGGCATATCACAAATATCGATCAATCTCAATTTGCACAATTATTAATAATAAATATGAGGGGGAGATATGCGCGCTCGTTTGCACTCTCAACGGGGCAAAATCATGCGCGTTATGAAGCTATGGGGTCCTAATATTCAACAGCGGATCGGTGTGACAGTGGCGGTCCAAAGGGGTCCACAGGGGGTCCAGGGGGACCAAGGGGGAGGGAGGCGGAAAAGGTAAGGCCAAGTCAAGAGTGCCTCAACAAAACAAATTGACATAGAACAGGCGAGAGATATCACTTGAATTTTTTGCGCATGGTTGCATATTGAATTGTTTGCCACGACGACGACGACTACGACGATCGTAGTGGACGTCGCAGGAGGCTACGGGGAGGAGAAGGGAGGGGAGAGGGCACCGCGTTTCAGCATCCAGCATCCAACATCCAGATTAGTACTGGACCAAGTCCACTCGGTTTGGTCGCAATTTCTGCATTTGTTGCCGCTAGTTGCCCTCTTGTATTTTATGCAAATAATTTCGCATAGTTCTCCGGGGCTAAAAAACATTTGCAGGAAAACTTATATAGTAAACATATATATATATTTGTATATGAACAACGTACAAAAACGAGTATCTTAAACGATTCCCAAGAAAGATAAAAGATTACTGCAGTTTTATAGTTTGCCCTATATAAGAAATTGCATATTACGTCTCAGAGATGCCGCATACCAAATTTTATTTATTTATTTTTTTGTCCGCCAATGTGTTTAGTTGTTAATTAAAAAAAAAAAAAAAGTTTATTTTACAAAAATTACAATTATTAATTAAGAACTTAATTGTAATAAGAAACTAATAGCTTCTAGAATTTTTTGTCTATAAAGATTGAAATTTAAATCATTTTTAAGCAATCAAACAATTTTGAGACCCCATACATAGCTAATATTTAAAATAAAATTATTTAAGACCCTGTCGTGGTAATGTATTACGATATTATTATTTTTTAATTCATAAAAATATATAGAAACAAAAAAATCGTTTCACTCATAAAAAAAGCAATTTAGTAAAGACCCCAGAGGTCCTAACAAAAACTAAAAACTAAATCTCTAACATAACTAATAAAACGATATTTATATTCGACAGATTCGATATATTGAAATATTTTAAATCACTTCCAGCAATAAGAGAAAAAGAAAAAAAACAAATGTAGACCCAAAGGGGTCTTAAAATATCAACTTCGAAAATACTCTACGAGGCCACAACGAACTCACTCAATCAGGTCTCTTGTTTTGTAATTTTTATTTATTTTTTGTTTTATTTACTATATGATTGCGATTTTGTTGACGCCTATGATTTAGCCTCTAGGAATCGTATTGCAATCACGAGCGCAAGCGCAAATGCGCACAAGAGCAATTATTAAAAAAAACACAAAATTATAGAGGCACATAAAATTTCGCACCGTCTCGAGTAGTGTCCAACAAAAAGATATATGAAAAAGGGGGCGAGAGAAATCATCTGATTCGGTGTATTGGGAAATTTTATACTTATATTCATATATTTATAAATACAAATGTAACACATGATTTGATTTTCTGTGGAATTTGTTGATTATGTAATAAATTTTATGAACTGCTAGTTAATATGTGTTAACTTCATATTGATAATATCGCTATAACTTTTAAAATAATAAATCCCTTTTTATGAAATAAATCTTAAAATATAGCCTGATAATACATCAACATAATAAACTAAACTCAATATTAAAAAAAATCATCACAATATCATAAAATTACAGTCAAAATTTCTGTAAATGCATTATTATCATTTGACACGATATCAACTTCCGTGAATTATGACCCTTTAAAAAAATGAACAAAATCCCCAAAAAGAAGGTATGTTTGTAACGATCTTATTACGAGTTGTTAATGAGATTTTATGAATTAACTTTGCGTTGCTATCGTCCCACCGGTTCGTGTTGTAAAATCTTCAGACAACAGTCATCAAAAATGCGCGTAACACAGGTAGTAAGCGTTAAAAATTCCAGGTATACATACCTCTGTACGTGGTGTAAAGGTAGCAAAACGGACTTCATGAATAAAAAAAAAAAAAACAAAAAACAAAAAACAAAAAAAAGGTAAACGTACAAATAAAAACACAACCAACATGAGAAGTTGTTAACCACAGAAAACCCTTTACCTGGGACAAGTTCATTTTACACCAATTTACGCACCTGATTCGAGGGTATCGATCACTTTTCGATCGAACTTGTTACTCAGATCACCGCAGATTCAGACCCCAATCTGAGTTACATACATACAAACATATATACATAAATCATGGACCTTTCCCTCTTTTTTAAGTCTTCTTCTTCTTCCTCTTAGGGAAGTATATATATATATATATATATTTTTTTTTTTTTTTTTGGTATATTTGTTTTTTGGATTATTGTTATTCCCGTGATAATTTTATTTTTATTATTCATCACTTCCTGGTAGAAATAAATCTCATCACTTTATTTGAATCGTAAAATTTATATATTATGTATGTATATATATATGCCTGTATATCGATCCATCGAATAAAAATCTTCGAACATATCCGATTAATGGTGATCGTGATCGGTGATCGGTGATCGATAGATTTCAGATAAAATAACTTTCGTTCAGGCTTCCGAAAATAGTATGAATGAAAGGGTATAAAACCAGACTCTCAGACTATCCGAAAGGTATGTCTAATTTCTCTCTTTTCTCGAGAATTTGAATGAATCAACAAAAAGCTAGTTAAAAAAAAAGGAAAAAAAGGTAAGATACCTTAAAATAAAATAAAAAAACAAAAAACAAAAAAAATGTTACATCTGTCGGCTTTTACAATTTCCATACCAGGAAACCTTTAAAAAAGACAAGAGAATGTCGGTTACCACCGTGAAAAGTCAGTTCCAATTTGTTACAATTTTTTTTTTTTTTATATATTCTATATATATTTTTTTTCTCCGCAGTCTTGTAACATCATCGCACACTACAAAACTTATTGACCGTATTTCTTTAGATTTTCAGGTGATTTTCCTTTTTTTTTTTCAATTAGATAGTCTCAGGTGCGTATGCGGTTGTGCAGGTTGCTATTTTCCTCTCTCCCCGCCCCTTCTTTCCCTTATAAATTCAAACCCTTTTTACATCTTCTCTTTTTTTCCCGCGCAACTTTTGTGATCTACTTGAAGATTTATTTTTACTATATCAATGACTATGCAAGAATCAAAAGAAAATGCGAGAAAGCAAAAATAAAAATAAAAATAAAATACAAGATTCAATGATATAAACCGCACAGCATTCTGTGGATGCTCTCAGCATCTTTCACATCATTCACTAAAAAAGTTTACTCTATCTGGGGGCTCTATCTCAAGCTGAAGCCGCAATCTGACACGGTTGAATTGTGCCCAATTTTTAAGAGAATAAAATGAACCCGAAATGTTGCACGTAAGAAGGTAAAAGACAAAAAAAAAAAAAAAAGATTTCTTTTATTTTTATATATATATATACATATATTTTGTATATATATATCCTTTATTTTTTTTTTTTTTTACCAGTTTACAAGAATTTTTGTAGTCGCCGTCGGCTGATTCAACCGGTTACGAATCAATCTCTGAATTGAGGTGAATTTCATTGATAAACATTTTTCTGGATCACGTTGTGTCTGGGACACAGAACTTAAGGTATGAGGAATTTAATTTGTTTTTTTTTTACGTATGAAAATAGGTATATGGAGATTTTATGGGATGATGTTTTTTAATTTAGCATTATAAGATATTTATATCCGACTATTGTTCTGATGGCAAGAGTAATATATGTATATTGATATTTAAACATTACTGTTATTGAATTTTAAGGTATTCAAAATCTTGAATTTATAATATGATGGAAATAAATTTGAAATATTTCCATAAAAACTAGTATAAAGAGGTTTTCATAATCATTTTATACAATACCAAAAGTACATTTTACTATAAGGAATTATCTATGAAAATCGATACTTAGGAGTTTTTTCAAGTTTCTCTTTTGCAGGAAATGTTAAGATTAATTAGGGAATTTCAAAAAAATTAATTAAGAAAATTATAAATGTTGACAAATAAACCATATTTTTTTATATTATTTTACTGGAAGGGTAAAAAAGTGTTCGAAAACTCAAATGACACAAAAGTCCTGTCCTAAAAACTGCTTAAAATCAAGACCCAAAATTCGAATCCAATTTCTCTATCTTATATTTGTTATAACTCACCTCTTGTAAAAAATGTGATTTGATACAAAAAATTGGTATTTTTTATTTTAATAATATGTATCATGTTATGTTGATGAAAATTGATATCTCTTTTTTCGAATTTGATAGTTTAATTTAAATCTGATAGAATTTTCTTTTTAGTTACACTTCTTTCATATTTTCTTCATTTATTCACTGCATACTACTTCAAGTAACTAAAATAACTTAATTGCATTTTTGATATAGGGTAGGCCATCGGCTGATTTCTTTTTAAAAATTCTATAAAATAAACACTGTTCAACACTTTTCAAAGATTGTTGATTTATTAAAAAGAGTAAGCCTTGCTGTTAGTTATGGAATAATATTTCTTTTAAGTAGTTGCTTCGACTGGCTTGCCAGTAGCTCATCCTGTTAATCAAATTTTGCAATACACTGTCGATGATTTGGGGCCCTATTTCAGGAATAGTTTTATCAATATTGTGCATAAGTGTCTACCTCATTTTTAGATTGATAGCAATTACTGTTAGCAGAAAATCGATCGTTGTACAACTTGTGCGGCACGTAGCGCTATCCTGCATTATTTCAATCGAAATTTCTTCTCAAAATTCGCACTACACAGCAGAAGTAAAAATATATAACATTTTTTAAGATGATCGCAATACAAATAACAAAAATGGGAGTATTACATATAAGACCGTAGCCTCACCACTTAAAGACTACCCCGGCTGAACCAATTTATCAATATATATCCATATAAATTTGTTCGGCCGTGGCACCTCGGTTGCAGCCGTTGTTGTTTTTATTCAAGTTCGATCCTCATATGGCCAAGCGTGCCACCGTTAAATTGTTTCACAAATTATTTCCACTTCTTTTTCAAAAACACTACGAAACGTATAGAAACGGTGCGGCACGTGGTGCCCAGTTTTCCAAAGTTGTTAATGCATAAATCTATTCATTTCGTACCAGGGAGATATGATATTATATTTCTGTCAACTTTTTAAACGTGAAAGACCTGTATGTGTCAAAATAATACGTAATTAAAAAAGAAATCAACAGATTGCCCACCCTATATTTGAAAATAACATTAATATTAAAAATAAATTAATAGTTCTCTGTCAAAAGAATTAAAGATTCTCATAGGTTTTTATAGTAATTTTTTTACTAGTACCCAACCCCACTTTAGCCCCTCTTACTTCTCTATAAAAAAAAAAATATGATAGAAATAGATTTAACGTCCCGAGAAATATCGGAAACGATGTATATGACTTCAAGAGGACATAACTTGGCTATTTCTCGTAGTAAGACTATTGGTTTTGTCTTTGAATTTATTAAGTTTCAAAATATGTTATACATTAATTTTCTGTGCAAGTTGCCAAACTCTCAATTTTTTGCAATTTAGAAATGTGTTCCCCCTTAGGTGAGCATATCTTTGAAAGGAATTTGCAAAGAATACTTTCAGTATTTAATAATGATCTAATAGAATGATATTTTATACTTATTTAAGGTATCAAAAATAATATGTCTCACAAAATTTGTTTTCTTATTACATAATTCCCTTGAACTTGAAGATCGAAAGTAGGAAACAAAAGCCATAGTCACACTTGCGTACAACAGTAGTTCGAGATCGGTATTGCAGCAGCCTACAGTGCTCCAAAAAAATAAATAAAAATAAGTTGTACCTTGCTCACCTAAACCCACTATCACTGAAAAATATTTTCAATGCCCCTGCTCGTTTGCGATATAGTGCACGCGGGGCGCAATGTAAAGCCTGCCGCCGCCGCTGTTGCTGCTGCTTCAGAGCCATGGCTTTTTAAAGCTGTTGGTAGATTATTTAATGCTCTTATTCTTCTGTTGCATGTGAATGTTTTTTGGTGGATACCCTCTATAGATCCAGCACTGTATCTCTTAGCCTCTAGGAGAGAGAGACTCCGCTGGACACTAATGTGGGGCCCAGCACAAATATTTTGCATTTTGTTGCGAAAGAAGTGAAACAAAAATCCAACAAAAGTCAACAAAAGGCGTGATGAATGTCTTAAAGTGACTAAAGTAAAATAACAAAAAATATATAATACAAGCGAAACTGTAAGAAGGTGCAAAAAAGGCTTAAATAAAATTGAAACGAGAGAATGCCAGGAATTCCGGTGCATAGAAAGTCACCGCATGGTCCAGCCTGGTGGAAGCTGCACCACAGCCAACAAACAAGCAAAATAGCCAGCAATAGCGCCACCACCGGCAGCACCATCAGACACCTGGCGTGCGCGTGAGTTCTCTTTTTCAGGTAGAAGAAGTGTGGCCAAAGAAATAATCTTGAGCAGCTCTGTTCTGCAAAAGCAAGCAAAAGGGTACCCTTTTCACTCGCTTCTTGGCCCCGAAGGGTACGAAAGACGATGGCAACCTTCGCTAACTGGGTTAATGAGACATTATGGGTTCTTTTAGGTTCTGTGCCGGCTCCAACATCGGAGCTTTGACCTAGTGATCGGTGATACATATGGTTTAAGCGAAGAATCTACTTAAACTTACCAGATAAGCTTAAACTAAATAGATTTTTTTTTTTTTAATCACTTATTTAAAGGGGTGTATAATATTATAATATAAAATATTCTTAAAGTACATAACTGAGAATATATTCACAAATTTTAAAATTGAATTTCGTAAAAATGAAAAACATATAACTTTCCAAAAACGAGCATAAAATATAAGATTTCTAAAAACTACGTTTAAAGGGGTACTTTAAATACATAAATCTACTATTTTTATTAAATTTTCTTAAAGTATATCATCTTAAGAATATTTCTTCAAAATTTCAAAATAATCACAGGACTCATTCAAAAGTTATAGATGAAATTTTAAATGCGATTATATCACAACTGCTTTGCAAAGTTGCTGAAATCTTAGGTTTTTATACTTAAAATATTTTCTAAGACTTAGGAAAGATTTTTTTTATTGTTCCCCATAGATAAACTTTCTCTTCAAATAAGAAATTACATAAATTAATATAAGATTGCATATTGCACCGAATTCTTATGTTAAAAAGGAAAAGAGCTAATTTACCTTCACTTTTCATTATTTTTTTATAAAAAAAAATACAATTACCTTAAAATATGTACTTTTCGATATCTTTTCAAGCATTTCATCTACTTAAAGTTAACAGATAAGTTTTTATTTTTTTTTTCTAATCACTAGTTTCAGATTAACAAGAATTGCAATATTTATCCACTTTTTGAAATTATGTCTAACAATTATCAAACTAAATTAACTTATTTATTAAGTTACTTAAAAAAATCCCAGGAGATCTAAGAGATATTATATGCTATATAATAAAAAAATTCAAAAAATTCAATATAGGTAATTTAGGAAAAATGATTTCATAAGCACAGTGCAAATCACGTAAAATTCACTGAATTAACTTTTATGATATTTTCATTTTATTGAAAGTTTAAGATCCTAGTTTAATTTTAAGATATATTTTGTTGAGCTAATTTAATTTCTTTTCAACGAAAATCATGAGAGTTTGTATCCCAGAAAATTTGAAAATTTTAAAAAATTATATTTGGCCTGTATAGGGCTTAAAAAATACGCGGGAAAATGTAAAGATTGAAATTCTGCGATTTTTTCTTCTGGACTTTTACGGTTTTTCCCTAGGATCATCTAGTTATTTTACAATGAGTCGGTTTAGCTAAAAAACCCGATTAGACGAGCCCGATTTTAGAAAATAATTTTTTTGTCAGTATAGGGCTTAAAAAATGCACTAAAAAATGTAAAAATCTAAATCCTGTGATTTTTTCCTCTAGACTTTTCTGTTTTTTGCCTAGAATCATTTAGTTATTTTACTTAGAGTAAATTTATGCAAAAAACCCGATCCGAGGAGCCCTCTTTAAGAAAATCAATTTTTGCCTGTATAGGGCTTAAAAAATGCAAGGGAAAATGTAAAAATTGAAATTCTGCGATTTTTTCCCCTAGACTTTTTTCTTTTTTGCCTAGAATCAACTAGTTATTTTGCTTAGAGTCGATTTTGCTAAAAAACCCGATCCGGGAAGCCCTTTTCTAGAAAATATTTTTTTTTCCTGTATAGGGCTTAAAAAATACACAGGTAAATGCAAAAATTGAAATTCTGCAATTGTTCCCTCTGGAATTTTCTGCTTTTTGCCTAGAATCATCTAGTTTTTTCTTTAAAGAGTAGATTTAGCCAAAAAACACGATCCGGGAGCCTGATTTTACAAAATAATTTGTTTGCCTGTATAGGGCTTAAATAATACAAGGGAAAAAGTAAAAATTCAAATTTTAAGATTTTGTCATCTGGACTTTTATGTTTTGTGCCTAGAATTATCTAGTTATTTTTACCAAGAGTCGATTTAGCCAAAAAACCCGATCCGGGGAACTTGATTTTAGAAAATAATTTTTTTGTCTTTATAGGGTTTTAAAAATAAGAGGGAAAATGTAAAAATTGAAATTCTGCGATTTTTTCCTCTGGCCTTTTCTGTTTTTTGCCTAGAATCATATAGTTATTTTATAATATAAGAAGATTTCAGCGAATTTTTATGTAGACCTTTTTAAAAGTTTTCGATATATATAACCAAAAAAATGTGTAGTCACTGGCATGAAAGGTGGCATAAAAGTTGCGTTCTCTAGATACCTAAAAGTCCGGATATATTCAAACGTGATCAGTGTCCACGAGCTGTACAGTCACGAGAGTTTTATTTTTTTTCATTTTCTTATTCCCATTTTTCCCCACATACCGATTTTCTATTTGGATTCCTTTTTCTCGATATTAAGAAGCACTAGTTCTTGCTGTAGTCAAACCTATCGGAATGTGTTTTTTGTTTTTTGTTTTATGTTTTTATTATTATTTAAAAAAACAAAAAACAAATACTGCTCCTGTTCTGTCGAACCGAATGTTAAAACTAAAAATACATATATATACATGTATATAGTATACCAGACAAAAAAAAAAAAAAAAAAAAATACAAAAACGATTGTACGGTCGCATTCAAGACTATGATATTATTATTAAATATTTCGTTTTTATCTAGCGTTTTATCCCTATTCAGGCCGGATATTTGCATATTTTTAATAAAATATGTTCCTATTGTCCGAGTGCGCGCGCGCGATCAGTTCAGCTCAAAAGTCGTGCAGTCGAACGGAGGCTTCGCGGTTTAAATTTTTCCTTTTCCGTCGGTTGTTTTTAGCAGCTCCAAGGCGTTTTCAGGTGCAGATTTTTGTTATATGAATGCTTTTGAATGGATGAAATTTTTTTTTATGTTTCTACATTATACTTCTAGTAAACTTTTTATAAAGCATCGGGGTTTTAGGAATTGTCATTTAAATTAAACAGGAAGATTTTCTCTTTCTTCACTCTATCTATAGTATATTATATTATAAAATACAATTTATATATATGTCTTTTTGTCCTACAGATCAAGAAAAATTTGTCCGATTGTCGTCCAATTTCTTTTATCACATAGCAATATAATCAGATTATATAAATACTGAATTTCATGTAAAATAACTCAATCAATATAAATTTAAAAATTTTAAAAAGTATATTTATTGGATCAATAATTTCCAAATTCTAAGTTTTCATAATAAATTCATTATTCAAAAAAATTGTAAAATTTCAAGATTTTCTGTCTTAATTATTTTTTAATATCAAATTCAAAATTAGCGTCTCAGAGAAACTTTATATAAACAGACAAACAAAAGTTTCGATTTTTATATATATATAAATATAATGAAAAAAAAGCCCCAACGTTTTACATATCAAAGAAATACATATAGGGTTTTATTTTTAAAGCAGCTTTATTTTATTAATTGATATTTCGTGCTGATTATTTAACATTAATGTTCATAGAGGGCGTCCAGTGATAAAACACGAAACCGGACGTTACAAATATACCCCAGGAGGTCCAATTTGCGCGGTGGTTCACCTAATAAAACACCTCCTACGCAACAGTGTGCCATTTATTGGCAACGATATTTCGTCCAGCTCAATTCGACTGTGCGTGCCATTATTATTTGCCTGATTTTTGCTTATTCCCTACATAATATATATATTTTATAGTGCACGATGCAATTATTTAAAGGTATCCTTAATTGAAAAAAGCACAAGAGCAATTTATTTGGTGTAATAATTCAAACAAACAATCGCACGCGAGATTGCAATATATTTTGTAGTTGCACTTTTATAGTGATAAATTGAGAAATTGAATGAATTTAATGTCATCGCTGTCGCCGCTGTAGCCCTTTTTCAAATTGAAGAATTAAATTGTTTAGCGGTTTGGTTTTTTGGTATAAAATTAACCAACCAAAAATTTATTTAATGGTTATGATTATCAATGTTCATAAAATTCGATTATGTGTTTAAGAGAAAATTTTATTTGTGGTATATACAATGAAATATGAAATTCACTACATGTATGAAATATTCTGAGTTTTCATAATAACATTTTAAAGTTTTTTCAAATATATAGTGAAAATTAGTACTTGAGGGTTTTTGAAATTTAGTTATTTTTCTAATGAAAAATAGTAAACTTTTTCTATTCCTTGACATTTAAGAATTCAAAAGTGAATATTCAAAAAAAATCACACATACCTAATTTTGTTTCCCCCTTTAATTTTTATGTTTATCTCTGTAGTAATGTTGGAATTGATTAAAGAGAAAACAACAAATCTAAAAAAAAATTAATTAAGAAGACCACCAGTCCGTCCTGAATTAAAAAGAAATCAAATAATTCTTTTTATTTTATATACAAATTTTGTGTTATTTTTTTCCTTTCTGATCCTCATCATCCGGTGGTATCCCGGTGATCATAAGGTTCTATCATTATCTCATCAATTTTTGTATGTCGATTTTCCACTCAATTTGATTTTGTGCCATAGTGCGCGACATCAATAAAAACTGGCGCGGTGGTCTGAACATCTTAATTTTTTCTCGAAGAATGAGAGGATGCACCGGCTCAAAAATTCGCAAACTAATGAAAGAGATTGATAAAATTTTATATCTTCTAAAAGTTGGATAATAATTTGAACAAATCTCAATCAGAAATTTATAAAAGAAATGATATAAAAATATCGACAAATTGACAGGATTATGGTTTTAAGGTAGCCAGACATTAGACAGTGGCGGCAGATGCAAAGCGGAGCTCCAAAATATCCCATATCGTTCAGATTCAGTCCCCATTCAGGAAAAAGACAGACAGACAAACAGATAAACATACAAACAAATAAGCTCCAATCCAGCCTGAGGGAAGTCCCACATTACCCTAAATTTCTGGCTTTGGTCGTTCGTTGCTGCTCCTGATGCTGATTCTAATTCTCTGGATTGCTTCTCTTATTCCTTGTTTTAGTAGTAAAATTTTGTTTTTGCTCCTATGGTTGTTGATTCTTGAATTCTTGCTTTGTTTTTTTTTTTCAATGCCGCCACTGCCTCCCTATTTTATATTTGTTTACGCTGATGTGGTCGAATTTCAGTGTTCCACAGTGCAAAGCAAATCGACCATGTAATGGTTATGGCATCAATACAGAGGAAGACCAAAAAAGGATCATCCCCAGGAATATCTCTTTCACCCACTCGCCCTATATTGTCGAAAATCCCTGAATCTGGTTATATAAAATGGAGAATATTAAAGCTTGGACCAATTTGAGGAAAACCCCCAAAAATCTTTAGTGGGTGATGGTTATCCAATTCTATGTTTATAAGGTTTATATTATATGTACGCTCGCCACTATCTTTAACCGCATTGATAGGTAGGTTTTTAAGAACAATTTCTAACCCGAAATTTAAAATTTTACTATACGACTAGTTAACTATACAATACACTATAAAAAATTTTAGACCACCTGGCCTTTATTCAAAATATATATCCTAATATATGTTATATTTCTCATTTTACATATCAATTTTTAAGAATCAAAACATAAAAATTAAAATATATCTTTCACCTTCAACGGCGAGTCGAAAGATGTAGAAGACGATGGCAAAAGACAACGACGAAGACTTTTACTTGACTTTTATTATTCGCTCGTTGACTTTGTTAATAAAAAATGAGCTTGTGCCAGAAGTCGTCTGTCTGTGAGGCCACGATATAATTTCTTGGCACGGGCTCAAATGCTGCATTAATATGAAAAGGAATTAAAAGAAAATAATGGAAAATATCAAGTGATTATCGTTTGAATTTTATAAAAATTAAAAGATTAATTTCTAGATTTCGAAAGCGTGGCAGATGTAGATTTAAAACATAATTTCTATATCGTCTTTCATCTAACATCTAATTAACTTTATTATATAGTAAGAGTCTTGAAATTAGAGGTATTACTGAACTAGGTCTTGTTAACCTATAGAAAATTTACAATTTAATCTAGACTATTTTTTAGTCATATTTGTGACTTTAAAGTCGAAAATTTGTCTAACAAATCAATACAGTATTAAAAACATTTATTTTATAAAAGTTTTCGATATATTCACCGACTCTCACTGAGAGGCATGCAATTTCTCAATTTTTATTAAAAATCCATAATTCAATATTTTTTTTTTTTTTTTCTAAATTATAAAATCATTTCGAATTCAAGATATACAAGTTTTATTGATGCATTCGCATTTTGTTATCTCCATTTATTCAAATCAGTGCACTACACTGGTAAATAAGTTAAACACCCTCTGGCTAAATTGAAGATGAATTGAGATACAGAGAGAAGCTGGATCTTGAAACTTACTTTTTGTCTTTATTTTGTTTTATAAGGTTTTATATTTGTTATCTCTGTTACATTGAGGTTTAAACAGATTGTTTCCATTTAAACTAAGGATTTGTAATTTCTCATATATGTAGGTATAAGAAAATTAGATAGAATTAGTTTTTTAGAATTAATATTAACAAAAATTGGTTCTGATATTTGAAGAATTATATAAAAATTTATATTTTTATGATACTACCACTATTTTTAAAATCGCTATTTTCCTGATATTGGATTAAAGTCATCGTATACCTCTAAAATCTATACTTCTATAGCTTATGTCTTCCCGGTGGGTATAGGCTATCAATTAACAGGAATAAATAGTTTTACATGCACATGATAACGTGACTCATAATATGGCACATGACATGACACGTGAAGTAGTACATTGTATGACATATGACAAATGACGTAACACATAACATGATATGATACAAGACATGACACTTGATACATGATTTGATATGTGACATGACAAAAGACATGAAACATGACATGATACAAGATTACTACTATTGGGTCGTCAAGGATAAAACTTGTAGTTTAAAATTTTGTCAACTTTGACAGCTTGTTATTTGACAATGACTTAATATTTTACCGTTCTGTTTTTGTTAAGAAGTTACACATTTAATTTTTAATATTTTCCATACTTTTAGTATTATGTTTTGTTTTATATAACATTTCTAATTTTTAAATTCTTTTAATATTTTAATAAACTTTGTTTTTAACTTTTTATTATTTTTAACGTTTTCCTATTTTCAGTATATTTTGGTAATATTTGTTTTTTATAGCATTTTTAATAATTTCAATATTTTGATTATATTTAAGGTTTTTATTATTTTTAATGTTTTAATAACTTTTTCTTAATTTTAATATTCGTAATATTTTTTGAATTTGTTTAGTGTTTTTGCTAATTTAATTTATCTTTTATTTTCAGTATTATTTTTAAAGAATTTAACAGGTATATTATTTATTAATAATATTTTGTTCTCTTCAATCTTTTTTTATAATTTAAATTCTTTAAGTATTTTAAACATTTTTATTGTTTTTAATTATGTATAATATTACTAGTGTTTAAAAATTTTTTAATTTGAATTTTATATCTCTTTTTATTGTTTTTACTGCTTTACTTTATATTTAATGCTTTTATTATAATCTACTGTTTTTACTGTTTATTGTATTTTAATTATTTTTTACTTTTTAGGATTTTCAACTTTTTAATATTTTTAGAGTTTTCATTATTTTTAATATTTTACTGCACCTAAAAATGAATATTAATTATTTCTGGCGTGTTTAGATTTCTTAAAATCTCTCGTAAAATGGAACTCTTAATTTTAAGGTCTGACCTGATGTATAGTCTGACCTGATGTATAGACAATATGGGTGCATACTTTGATGAATAAAATAATTTCTGATATTTGTAAGTGATCAACCACCTGACTGGAAATTATTTCAGGAAACCCGGATTAAGATCAGATCCGGATCAAGTTTTCCGTAATATGGCCATCTGATCAGTTCCTCAGCGTACAGTATCCTTTCTCTTGATCCCACTATCTGATCAGTTTCTGATGAAAGTACAGAACTCTATCCCTTGATTTAGCTATCTGATCAGGAATTGAACAGCGTACAGTACTCTATCATGATCTATTGATCAAAGTAGAGTACCCTATACCTTGATCCAGTCATCTAATCAGTTCCTTATCAGAATCTAATACTAAAAATCTTATTACGGCTTTGGTACGTTGTTTAAATCGAGATTGTATCCAATGTCCTGAACTGGATCATAATACAGAATCTAGTTTTTTATCTGATCCATTCTGTATGTAATATTGCTTATTAAACAATAATTATATTAATAATGTTATGACTAAATTATTATTTTGATTATATTATCAACGTCATAATGGTGCATCTACTTAACTTAAAATTTTTCCTGCAACAAATGTTCTTATTCTTTACGAATTTTTTAATAACTTTTTTTAAAGTTAATTATAATATACTTAGCTAAGTGAAGACTGAGTCTATTTAATTGTTAAATATTTTGTACTTATAAGTAACTTACTGTTTGAAAATATATACATTTGAAGTGTACTTAAAATCATTAATAAAATTAATGTAAAATGGTAATATTTATTTAATTATTTAATGTCAAATTAATATGTTAAAACAAAATTAATCCTGATCCCTTGAACGGATCCGGTATGGATCTTTTAAACGGATCCTGTGCGGATCATATATGGCGTGACGATTTTTAATCATATCCGGATCAGTAAGCCTGATTTATCCCTGATCAGTCTTCAGGCAATCCTGATCCTTTTTTTCTACAAATTTCATCCTTAACGACCCAATATTATATTATAAAAATAAAAAATATCATTTTGTTCTATCAAATTGCATTTCATTACAAGTTATAAATAATAAAATAATATAAACAGAAATTGGACTTGAATTTTAGTCCTTGGTTTGGAAGAATTTTTTAGGACAAGACTTTCGTTTTTATTTGAGTTTTTAAGGGGTTAGGTGGGTTTCAAAAAATCGATTTTTGTTTTTTTGTCTTATTAAATAGTACAATATGTTTAAAATATTCTCCTAAAATTTCAAATCGATCCGAGTAAAATTCTAAGAGATAGACCCTTCGGAAGTTCCGCCCATCAGGCCACGTCAGTGCAGCGCTTTAAACTTTAAACGCGTTTATCTCAAAACTCAATTTTTTAAGTCGGTGGACATGATTTCTCGAAAAGTTATGAAGCGATTGTGTTCAAATTTTGCAAACATCTTTGAAATAACATTATCTAGTTAATGAACGAAGGATTTTTTTTTTTTTTTATTACAACTAATTTTTTCGAGCCAATATATTGCGAAAATTTGGCCAAAAAATGTGTTTTTTTGTTCAAAGTCTGTCAAAAATTCAAATTTTAATTTTTTTTTTTTTTTGCTTCGTTCATTAACGAGATTTATCCATTTACCATAGAAATATTTTTGGTTTTTTGATTTTAGATGAACCAATAATGAGTTATGCTGTCCACGGCAAAAGCATTTTTTTTTTAGTCGTCAAGGGAGATGAGGTACCAACGGCTGAGTTTTCGGAATTTTTAAATAAAAATTTCACAAAATACTGTTTAAATATGTATCTTTGATATGCTGAATTGTTTAAATAAAATATATGATTCTATATATTAAAAAAAAAATTGTAAAAATCCCCATTTTTTGAACCTCTGAAACCCACCTAACCCCTTAAGAAATCTTTTACCCTTCCGGTTAGTTATGATTTTATTGTATTTTTTATACTAATTTTTGGAATTTATACTTTGATTAAATTTTGCTTTCTTTAGAAGAATGATTGCACCTCAACAACGCCAAGGTTAGCTCAGCTAGTCATACATAAAACTTTGTTATCTATTTAAAAATAAATCGGAAACATTGATCTTGCTTACTTTTTAAGTTGATGATCACTTAAACCAAATGATCGCGATTGATGGTATAAAATAAAATAATTAAATGAAGATCAATCAGTAAAATGCTGTCGATCACATTTTTAAAAAAAGTCATTTTTTTTTGATTTTTCTAGAAAAAAAAAAAAATATATATCTAAAATGTTATCGACAGATCATACGATGATCGAGAAATTTTTATCGAAAGCAAAAATGAAAACACAAAAAACCTTACAAAAATTTTAAGCTCCGCCTTTAAAAACCTCAAAATCCAAGTAGATCGGATTGGATAAAAACTGCACAGGTAGAAGGTAGAAGAACCACCCATTTTTAGCAGCACACCTTTCAATTCCATCGGTGTGTGCGTGTGATGTGAGAGTGTGTTAATGCTGTAGCCTCACTGGCGGTATCTTCGCGATCGTCCACTAACACCTTAGCAACTAAGGTTCGGTGCTGATTGTCGTCGTCGTCGTCGTCGTCGGCGCAGCCGCAATAAGCGCCGACGACGACGACGACGATGACTGCCACTGAGGCCGCCACTGTCGCTCGATGCTTGCTCAGTTTGAGCATAAAAAGCATAAGCATAAAACGAAACATGATCATTTCACTTGACTCCCGGGCTAAAGGCAGTTTTGTTGGGTAGCTGCCAAACAATTTGCTTCTGTTTGGGTGAATTCGAATTATTTTTTTTCTTTCTTCAATTTTTATTATTTAGATCTGTAGGTGTATGAGTTCAATGCGGATAATAATTTTTAGGTATACAATATAAATTTATTTTATATATATATATTTTATATCATTATTATTATGTTTTATTTGAATAATATCTATGGTTTTGTGCCTTTTTGCCTCCTAATAAAAAACACTAATTTTGTACAGCACAATATTGTTTAATTTTCAAAATCCAGTAACATAATATGTTGAAATTGTTACGATCTCTTAAGAGCTTTCAATGAATGGTACGAATCGAATTTGATGGAATTTTACAAATCTAGGTACTACTTCTAAAAAAGTTTCAATCTTTGAAAATAAGTACCAAGAGATTTTTGGAATAGCCGATTTGATTCGAATTAAAGTAAGTACATTAAAAATGAGCACTAAGTGACACTGAAGTCAAACTTTGAATGAAAATGACAAAATCCATGATGTATTTGTGCGAAAATGAATACATAAAAATTTCTATGAAAATGAGTAATAAGAAATTTTTGGAGTAGCTGATTTTGGAATATGAACTTCTAAGAAATTACATTAAAAATGAATACTAGTAAACGACTCTGATGTCAAATTTATACAGAAAATGAAGAAAATTTATGATTGATTTCTGTGAAAATGAGTATATAAATATTTTTTGGAATCGCTGATTTTAAATTTTCTTTTAAAATCTGAGAATTTTGAGTATTTTCTTCAATTTTGACGATCATTCAATAGTAAAAGTCGAAGAAAGGCCCCTTTTTCAATACTCCCCCAACAAACCGGAAATCCCCAAAGTACCAAATTTCACAGCATTCTTAGCAGTTGTAAATTAACCAAATATCATTGTTTCTTTTTTTTTTTGCGAACAGGTAAAGCAATTTCTGGACAATAAATACATAGCCAGAGAGTGAGTGCAGCGCCACCAGCGGCCGATTCACAGGTAGCAATGTAGAGTGGAGGCACGGACGACGACGACAGCGGCGGCGGCGGCGATCAATAACAATACAAACTCACCTGGGGCCGTCCGACCGTGGCCGCCGTGCTTGACGTACCTCAAACGATTCTATATGCAGTTTAACTCGAGATCTCACCGTCTCCGGACCGGTGATCGCAACAGGATCGTGGTGTGTTTACATTAATAAATCGCACTACTTGGTTCTCAAGCAGCAACAGTCGTTTTGTTATAGAGTACAACATAAAAATATACTTGTTTTCTATTTGTATTAATATTATTATTTCGGTTTCGCCCACTAAATATACCAAAAACATGAGTCACCGAATTAAAAAAAAATTTTTTATGGGAATATCGAGAAATTTTTGAAATTATTGTTGTCAATTTTTACATTATAATTATAATTTTTTTTTCAACTGGGCACATAAATGTAAATCCTAAATATTTTTAGGATATTTATTTTTTTAAAAATGAAACCGTATTGCTCTTAAAAATAAAAATAAAATAAAAATCGCGATCGTTACGGACACTCATTTTATTTAAAATATTTAATGTTACAGTGTACGGAATAATAAACTTAAAAAATATTAAAATATGAGTGAGCAAATAAACCATTTTGTGATTTAAAAAATAAAATAAAAAATTGTGTAATCCTTATTCCTTAAAAGGATTTTATATAATAAAAATTTTTCAACTATGACTATATTTAAAAAAAAAATTTTTTTTGAGTGAAATGATATAGTGTCGTGTTTTTTTTTTTTTTTAGAATCCTAGTTTTAAAATATATATTCATAAAATCAAAGTATATTTATAAGAATAAAAAATCCTACCTTAAAGTGGATTGTGGGTGATTAAGTTCTTGAAGTTCTGTAAATTTAAAAGAAAAGATAAAATTAATAAAAACACGTTAATATTGGAGAGTTTTATCTTAATTTTTATATAATAAATATAATAAAAAACTATAAGGAATAAAAAGAAAAATATAGTGTATTAGTTTTTTTTTTTTTTTACAAAGAGATTACCAAATATACAGAGAAAACGGATTAAATAATTATACTCAGGTGTGGTAAGTCTTTTTTAAAATTAGTATAATTTTATATGTTATTTCGAAAAACTTATTAATTTTATTTATTCAATATTAAAAAAATTAAATCGATTTTCGTAGAATTCTTTAAAAGCATGTGGTCTAAAAATGTGTCGAATAAACCTACAGCATCAATTCTTAGTATCAGAAATTATATAATTAAAATATCTAGGCTTTATTGAATTGTTTATTTTATATTACAACAGATAAGTTTTACAATTTATTTTAAAATAACACGAAAGATTTAAGCGGCAAACTCGATTTTGGGCCGCACATTTGTGAAGATTTAAAAGTCATAAAATTGTTTATTTTTAATTGCTCTTTTTTATAATAATAGGATGGATATTTTTTTTTTGCATTTTCATCCTTGATATCTATTTAAAATTAAAATAAAAAACCAAAGACTAACGCGACTAACTTAAGATTAATGTGAAATTTTTAAAACCTAATATTGTCGGTTAGAAATTTTAAAGATTTTAATCTAATTTCATGCGAATGTCCCAAAAAGGGGTAATTTTTATAATTTTAACTTATATATTAACTACGGCTAAAATAGTAAAAGTAAATTTGTTTTTAAATCTCGATATTTCCTGAATCGACGGAAATATCGAGATTCAAAATTCTCAGAGAGGAAGAAAGAATCGATGTATTTCTGATAAAAACAAAATTTCTTTATCAATTCAGAACTTAATCAAAAAGGGTTCAGTTATTTATTTAATTTCTTATCTTATTTTGGTTAAGACATATTCTTTTAATTTTATAAATGGACACATATTTTTTGTTTGTGTTAAATGAAGGTAAAAAATCGATTTAAATTTTTAAACTGCTTCTTTTTCACATATGCTACTATAAGCTTTATTTCTGTTGTATTTTTTTTTTATTAATTTATTTACTTTAATATTTTTGGGAATGATAAAACAGCTTAAAAAGGTTTATGGTTTTATTTTCTAATAGTGGTATCCTCTTGATGTGAGAATTTATTAATAAAAAAAAATTTTTTGGCCACACCTGAGGTACCCTTGCCCACACTAAAAGCAAAAAAAAAAATTTATAATACTAGTAGTTAAATATTTAATTATATATTTCAGTATCATAAATATCTTCTATCTGGTTCATGGATTTCTTTAACTCTCAATGCACTTCACAATTTCAGATGTAAATTTAAGTTCATGGTTAAAAAATAACCCAAAATTGAAAATTGATTATTTAATATTTCAAGGGTTTTCTCTATTAAACTGTATTAAAATGGGGTGACCATCTTCTAATTTTTAAGGAGTATTTTTCGTTACAATTACAAAATGAAGATAGTTTAGGTTTATGAATGGGTCACATTGTAGATTTTGTTAAATATTAAACGGATCTTTTAATCCTAGACACCTAACCTTCATCGATTCGATGAATACGTGACAGAAAATTCGCTGTAAAAACTAGAAAAGAGACTTACTATGAGAGTTATAAAATAAATATTATTTATAGTAAAATAGAAATTAATTGTTTTATTTTATAGAATAATATTTGGTCCCCTTACAGGTGTAATAAACATAACGAAAAGTTATGTTAGTAAATAAAAATAAAACACTCTAAAAAATGTTCGTCGAATCGACGAATGGTTAGAGTTTATAGGGGGCGGGCCAACGTTAGGTGTCTAGGGTTAAGATCTTAAAGTGAACATGGGGTTAATGTGACCTGTAATAATTTTGAAAAAGAGAAGTTATACAAATCGTTTAAAAATACGCTATTTTATAACAATTGTGTAGGGTCAAGATGACCTTAAAATACCATAACTTAAATTTTGAACAACTAACAATTTTTAACCACCTACTCGCACAGTAATATAACATTTCTTAGATACAAAATCGACATAAAACATGCTAAAAATACAAAAGGCGTTTAGCCTTAATTTACACTTGAAACTTGAAAATTACCCACAATAGCTCGTCGTTTTTTTGTTTTTTCATTTTTTCATTTTTTTAATTTTTTTCATTTTTTTTTTCTCCAAGACTTCTTCTGCTATCTTCTACCATAAATGTGAAAAAAAGGAAAATAAACTTCAGATACTCCGGCAGTAATAATAAAAAAACATCAACAACAGCAGGGAACAAAAAAAAAAAAAAAAATCGCCTGAAATTAATTCTGCTCATTGTTTTAGCCACCACAGTTTCGGTTATCTTCCATTGTTGGTTTTTTTTTCGAGGAACATAGGTATAAAAATTAGCCATCAGGAGAATGAATAAAGCGTCACCTTCATCAAATCAAATGTGATCCCACCCAGCAACAAAACATACAAAACTAACAGAATTGTACGTTTCCATTGCTTTTCACTGTAGTATACACATTTTTTCTCTACATATTCATTTATATTTTGCTTTTCGATGAGCCGAGAGAGTGTGGCCGCCCGAGACCTAGGGTGAAATATTCCAACATATAAACCTAGGAAAGACAACAACAAAAAATTGATAGGTTGAAGGTCTCCCACGATAGGAGCTCTTTTTTCAAGGTTATCTCCCATGAATTTATTAATTTTTCACTGATGGCGGGAAACTGTTGCGTAATCAAACATAAAATAAAATTTCCGACTCTTTTTTTTCCCGCCTTTTTCTATCTTATACATAGATTTCAAAAAAAAAAATACATAAATAGATACAAATTTATAACAAATACTCCAATTTTGTCAACATCGATTTTATACGACTTTTCTTAAAGCGATGTCCACAAAGTTCAAAGTGACATCGACTAATTTAGTTTAAAGTCTTTTCGATTTTTGTTCAACGAATTTTCAGTTGTCGACTTCGTTAAAATCTACATCAATTTTAGTACAAATCGACATGAATTTTTGTTCAAATCGAAATCAATTTTTGTTCAAATCGCCATGAATTTTTGTTCAAATCGACATCAATTTTTCTTCAAATCAACATCAATTTTTGTTCAAATCGACACTGACTTTATTTGATACACCATTGACTTTGTGACAATACATGAAATCGATTTAATAGTGACAGTTTTCCCCCAAAATATAAAATTAATTATATAAATTTCTTTTCCGCTTTTTTATATCTTCTAGAACTAAAATTAATTTTTATATTGTATATATGAATGTTTTAAACGAAATATAATGAAATAATAATAATATTGACAGTTAAATCCATTCACTCAATGTTGCTGTCATGTCGAAACTTTTCGCTCGATATTTTTAAAT
The DNA here is from genome assembly GCA_949715965.1 of Dysmachus trigonus. NCBI lineage: Eukaryota > Metazoa > Arthropoda > Insecta > Diptera > Asilidae > Dysmachus > Dysmachus trigonus. Next base: position 5,253,677 of record OX454324.1, read on the forward strand.
TTTGTTATGTTTAAAAAGGGAAGCTAAAAGGGGATCTGTCAACTTTAATGAAAACTATTTTCCAAAAATGTTTGTGAGCTTAGAAATTATGCATATAATTAATGTGTCATTTTCATTCTTTACATCGAATAAGCGAATTGTATAGCATTTTTATGTTACAAATTTTTCTTCTCCCAAATTATTTTTATTTTTTATTTTTTTTTGTAAACTAAATTACCCTATATTTGCCACATTAAAAATTGGCATTGAAATTGTTTTTGTATTGTATTTCAGAAAATTAATTAAAATGAATATAAAGAAAAAATAAAAAAATATACAGAAAATTAAGCACAAATCATTTTAATTGTGCTCTGAAAGTGTCTCATAACCTTGAAAATTATGAAAAAAAAATTGTTTGGATAAATTTAATACTGTGAGTCAATTTTACAATTTTAATACAAATAATAAGATCGAAAAAGCAATTTTTGCAACAATTTTGATTTTAAATTGTTATCAATGAATTAATTTTTATAAGAATACTTTATTTTAAATCTCAATAAAAAAAAATAAATAAAAAAATTTTTGGGAAAACGATTTTCACAAGATCAACCACAAAATAAAGTTAAAGTGGTCGCAAACGATGACGATGACGACGATTTTTTGACTACCATGAACTAAAGTTAAGTTCGTAAATACCAAAGAATATCCAATTGAAGTTCAGTTCCATTGTTGCTCTGCAACAGAAATTAAATGAAATTATTTCTTCTTCTTCGAGTAGTTCTATTTTTAAAATTTTATCACAAACTCTTTTCTGTTATCCAACTTTATGTTTTCATCAATTTTATTTGTAGCCCGAAAGGTAAAAAGATTGATAAATAGAGTCGAATAGAAAGATATATATATATCTATCATCTATCTATCTTTTTGCAACAAATAACTAAAAAAAAATTTACCTTTCCTCATCCATCAAAACCACAACTATCAGAAGGAGATCAAACCTTTGGGTTGGGCAGAACCAAACCATCATCATCATCATCATTATCATCACAATCATTTTCATCATTCAGTAGCCCCAACTCGACTCAACAGGTTTTCTTTGGAGAGTTCTCAATTCAGAATCTTATTCTTATCTTTTTTATTTTATTTTATTTTCTATCCGTCCACACTTCCTTCCAACTATCCTCTGCCCTTGATGGGAATTTCATCTATTTTATCTTACAGACTTTTAAACTTCTCGCCACAATTCAATTGAATATTTCCTTCCATTGAGAAGTTGAGATAATTTTTTTTTTTTTTTATCTTATTATTATTTAATTTTATTTCCCCCTCACATATAGTCGTCGTCAACGGCTAACCACCATGGAAAATTCTACAACTTTTTATGCTACTTTATATAAAATCCCGGCAAAGTGTAGCACAAAATCCTTAGGTCTGCATATATCGGACGATATACAGAAAAACCTTAACCGCCGCTGCCTTCGCCACTCGCCTCGGACTCTTTATTTCTTACGTTTAGTTCGTCTTTTTGTCTGTCCGTTCATAGTTTGTCCGTCCGCCTTCTCAATTTTATCACAGCATTCTTAAGTTTTCTCTTTCACCCGAAGTATGTGAAGTTAGTTACTTAACAATATCTAGAAGGTTTATTGAAAACTAAACAAAATTGTATAGCTACATTCATAAATATTATGCATGATACCAACACAAAGAATCTGAATAAAAATTCCAAAATTATCTAATTTTCTGTCAAAAGCAACTATAAAGGATAATAAATATTACCTTTATCTGCTAATTTTAAAGCCTTATCTAGAGTATGAAACGTCTTTTCTCAACATTTTCTAGTCTAACCTCACACATGGCACCAATGTTTAGAACATTTATTTTCTCTCAATTTCACTTTATTCTTTCGTACAAATAAATATAAAATAAAATATATAAGGTATACAAAACGATTTTCAACTTAAACAAATTGTCATAAATGCACAGAAATGTCTGAAAGATAGTCCTCAACAAAATATGAACAAGAAACCATAAAAAGATATATATATAAATAGAAAAACGGGTACCTAGAGGTTCTAGCGGTCTTAATGGTCTCCTACAGAAGCGCCACAAATATTTGCAATGATAATGCCTTTTTCTTTTAAAATAAAATAAACAGACAAGTAAAAATAATTTCATGATGCATTATTTTATATATATATATATATACTATATTTATGGTATGCGGTTTCTATTACACGTCGACGATGTTTTTGCAATTTTCAAATTTTTTAACTTTAAAGGGGGCCTCCTCAGGTGCACAACATGCCGCATAAATCATTTTCTTCGGAGGTATCTAAAATGTTTATCTAAAGTGGACCACGGCCAGGGCATATGAATCATCTCGAGCAAGCGGAAAAAACATGAACAACAATATAAACGTTTTCTCCGTTTTTACTATTCTTAGAGATTTGTCTGTTTTCCTATGGAATTGTTTTCAGTTATATTTATTTATATTAGTTTATCAATAGTGTAAATGTATATAAATTATTAAATTTTGTTTCATTTTTTTTTTTTTTCTTAGACGCTGAAGAACACAAAAACAAATTTGTTTTTCTGAAAATGTTGAAAAATTTTACTTTTCAACAAATTGTATGATATTTATAAGGAAAAATTTCATAGATTATAGTCATAAAAATTCATTACATATTCGAAAACTGAAATCTTAACTATTTTAGAAAAAATGTATTCAAATCTCAAGAGTTTGTAGACCTCTGACTGATATTATTTTGGAAAATCAGTGCTTCACTCTAAGCCCAATAACTTAAAAATAATTCCTTCTAAACATACCTCAATTTTTATATTTCCTATACAGCTACAAATGTTATATGATAATGTTAGTAAAATATCAAAGACAGAATTTGTTTTTGGTCCCATAAATTAATTCTTCGTCTTTTTCACATATACGAAAAGCTATACTATATAACTTGATTATTTGAAGGCCAATTTTATCAGAATTTTCACAATTAGAGAGTTTATGAGTTTAAGTACCAATTTTAATTTTCTTAAAATCATATATACTACCTAAAACATAATTCTATTTACAATATTTAAATTCGATTAAGGCTACTATATAAATTATAACGAATCATCTTATGAATTAAGTACAAAAAAAAAATTATATGGATAGAAAGACAGTTGTCCCTGACCTTCTCACCTGTTATAATTTGAAAAAAAAATGAAGGTTCGCTTCGAAAATAAAAAAAAGGGAAATAATCATTAATAGTTGCCACGTGCTACTTCGTCCTCGTGTCGTTTTCCTGCTGAGCTATTGAACAGGTAAATTTCTTAACGACTATCAAAAGGAATTTCTTACCTCGTTTCAATTCCTTTTTTTTTTGTGTACTGTACACGCACTGCCCTTTGCCGTGAAGGGAAATTATTATTTTATTCTTTTTTTCAATTCAACAGGTGCACTGAAAAATTGAACACACACCTAAAAACATATGCCATTTCCGGATTTTTCTTTTCAGCTTCTACAATTATTAGCATATTGCATCTATAAATTAAATATTCATTTTGAGCAGTAATTTAATTTTTATTCTGTCTGTTTGTCTATTAGGCAATAACTTCTAAGGCCCTTCAAGGGAAATAGTGATTAAAGGATAGGCTATATATATTACCTGACTTAAGCCTTAAACTGGGGTTAAGTCAAGCTTAAATGAAGCTATAGATAAAACTAAACGAAGCTTGAGCCAAACTTAAACTAAATCTAAGCCAGTATTGAGTACAGACAGGGCCATGGCCAGAATTTTTTTTCGGGTGGGGTTTTCAAAATAAAAAGTGGAAGAGGGCGGCGGGGGGGGGGGGGGGGGTGGGTTGATAATTTAAATTTTAGTATGGTTTTTACATCTTCAATATATATTTAATAAAATATTTTTAAAAATATTTATGCTATGTAATATGTTATTCTTATTAAGGTGTTACACCACTCTGACGCTCGAAAAAATAAGCATAAAAATAAACTTTTTTTTTTTTACTTTGCCATTAAAAATATGAATTATTCTTTTTATTTTACGTATACATATAATAGATTTATAAACAATTTCCAATACTGAAAAAAAAACATTAAAAATGGTGCAGATATGAGTCGCTTAGTGGGACCTTCATTTTCAAATCCTTGCTGACGGTGTACATGATTTCTCCGTCCAACATTGTCCGGAAAAAAAATTGCTTCTTCAGAAGTGTAATAGCTAAGGCGTGACAAAGGAAAAAAATTAAAAAAAATTTTTTGGAGAAATGACAGCTGTTAGAAAAAAAACTCGAATTTTCATCAAAATTTTGAGTTTAAAAAATATATAACTTTTGAATACGGAACCCAATCGAAACAATTCTTCGTCACGCTTTAGGTAATATTATAAAAAATAAGTGGTGGTAATTTCAGTCAAATCGGTTTAGTAGATTTTGAGATATCGTGTACACCATTTTGAAAAAGTAATTTAGAGAAAAACTTGAAAGAAAAAAAGGTCGAAGTTAACGCCTTAAAAGTAAATTTTTTTTTTACAATTACTTTTAATCTGCGATTCCTGGACCGTACATAAGGTTTTCTGCTGCTTTTGCGATGTCCTCCGTTACCTGAGTTACTGTTAGTTTAATCTTTCCAAAGGAATTATAACTCTACCTGAGTTTTGGGTAGGCTCCCTGACGCGCTCATTTCTAATTGCTATAACTTCCGTAATAATTTGAATTTTGGAATATTTAAACGCTTAAATATTGTTAAAAGTATAAACAATTTATTTAGTAAAAAAAAAAAAAACAATTTTTTTTGCAAATTTCGTGGTGTTGTAACCCCTTAAAAAATACAAAATAAAAACTCTAATTTTTTAAAACACTTAATTTTTCGAAAAAATTATCTCTCAAACGTAAAAAAAAGGATTTCACAAAAGAAAATCTAGTTTGCGACTTTTCGCAGCGAAAGAAAGAGTAAGAAATATTTAAAAAAATATGTTTTTAACTTCTTCAGTTGTCAGTTACAACAAACTCAACTCAACTGAATGCAACTGAATTTTTTTTTTACTCATCTGACTATTCAACCCTTGTTCTGTTCTTAAAAAATCATGTAAATTTTTAGTTAAGTTTCAAAATTTCGGGGGGGGGGGGGGGGGGGTTTCTAACCCCCTGACCTCCCCCCGCTGGCTACGGCCCTGAGTACAGATCAAAGCTTAAGCTCATTCATGAAGCAAGCTTAAGATCATTTGTGAAGTAATCTTACGCCAAGATCGATTCCAGGTTAAACCAGGCCACAGTCAAATTTAAACTAAATTTTTAGCCCGGCTTAATCCAATACGATTCTGGAAAAGATCTTAATTAGGCAGAGATAAAAGCTTTTAAAATAAACTTTATTATGGGCAGATCATAAATTATCCACTTATTAAACCCCTGACCACTAAATTTTAGTATTATATGTTAATAAATGTTATAGTTAATGTTAATAAATATGTTAATAAATGATTAAAATTGCGACAAATAAAGATCCATAAGGGTAAATCGTTATCAAGATAAATCAATGTTTATACCTGATCTCCATAAAGCGCACGCTCACCTTAAAGGTCAAGCCACAATCGTATAAAACTGTGCTTAAACTAAGATCGAATGGACGTTGGCGCAATTTCAAAATTATATGCATAGTTATACATTCAAGAAGCTCAAATCGGAGAAAATGTGGGATAAATGAAAAACGATAAACCAAATAATAAAAAAATATATACTATATATATATATTTTATATACAATATATAATCTTAAAAATTGTTCTAGCTTACTCCAGATTTGATTAAAGAGATCCATCAGGTGAAGACGTGTGCTACGGTGCGCACGTTGGATGCTGAAGGTGCTGCTGTATCTTGGGGCCCTCTTTCGTTGATGAGCCCCCGAGTTCAATTCGGAATGGTAACAGGATGCCGGTAAAAATAAAATAAAAAATTAAAAAAATAAATAAAAAAGTAAGATTACCACCGTCATGCCGTAACATGAACACACTTCTTTTTTGTTTGTTCTTTATCTGTATAATTCTCCTTAACACGGCATAACGCGCACGTTTCGCGGAGGGCCCCAATTCCTTGGATTAGACCACGTTTTCGCAGTTTAAGAAATTGGAAATGAAGCTACACACCATATAGCTTCTATGTTAGAAGTTACGATACACTTTTTATTTTTTATTCTAATTTCCTCACACCAAAAATCACGTGGTCATATGTGATCATGGTTAAGTTTTTAATCTTATGTTTGTTCTCTTATAATTTAATAGCAGTAGTATAGTAGTATAATAAACTTTGTTTTAATAAAAATCCTTTAGAATTTTAAAAGTTATAGCAATTTCACTTCGTGAACAAAATTTTTCATTAAATTTAGTATGTTGATCGTTTTCGGTGACAATAATTTTAAATATTTTATCAAAATGTTTTTTTTTTATAATAGATTTTCAATTTTTGTAATATAGATATTTTTGGGAGTGGATTTTTTGTTTTTATTAATTTTTTTTTTTTTTTCTTAATTTGGGAAAGAGCAAATAATTTTTCGGGGAATTTGTTTTTTTTTTTTTTAACCAGGTTTTCGTGCTATGATCAGCATGGAACTGCAGCCAACAGTGCATATTCAGCACTTAAATCATGGACATGGTCTGACAACGTTGCAATCACAGCATCACAGTGGATTAATGACCCATCACCAGCATCAATTATCCCTTCAAGATGATAAGCCAAAAAGTAAGTTTTAATATAATAAATTTTATTAAAAAAAAAAAAAAAACTCTTAAAGAAGGATAACATAAAAATAAGAGATCTATTCTTTTTTCTAAAACTATCAGTGATCTGATCTAAAAATCTATTAAGATTAAATTGATCAGTGATTCACTAAGAAATTGTTTCTAATATTTAAAAATCTATACCTTTATAAATCGTTGATCTGATATGTTTTTTACAATAGAAATAGAAGCACAACATCTGTCTCGATTTGAAATCTAACAAATCAGCTGATAATGTGTGAAAATTAGCACAATAATAGAAAACTCAGATCGACAGCCTACCTGCCTTTTATTTTATTTTATTTATTTCATTTTCTGCCGTACCCTTTTTCATTCAATAGATTTCGACGATTCAGACCACGCATTCGAAATGAAAATAAGCTGCGCGCGCACACCTTTTCATGAGTCTTTTGCACTTTTCTTTGAGTACTTTGCCTGCCTTTTATTATTACAATTTACAATGATTGAATAATAACAAAAAAAAAAAAAAAAAAGTACATACCACGCGAATAGATTCTGAAATATATATAGTATATTATACATATATTACAAGAAAATATTTCTTCATTCAAAAGCATGCGCTTCTGCAGATGCATTCAGTTCAAAGGCCTATTATCCGGCTTATGAATTCATCTTTAATATTTCTTAAGAAGGGAATAACTTCTGAAAGGAATCGTTAACTCGGAAACAAAAAATATATATATACTATATATATTTATCACACCTGTTTTTCTGCATTACACTGGCATGTTTCTGAGTATGAAACCATCTACTTGAGTAATATAATATATTTAAAAAATAATAATAATAAATAAAGTACACAAATTCAGAAATCAAAAAGACTTATGCTCGAAACGACCCCTTTTTATTTTTTTTATTCTTTGATCTGAATTGGGATTTTCAAATAAGGAAATCGACATAGAGCTCAAAATCTGTAAAGTAAAGACCTCAAAAAGCATAAAAGCGAAATTGAATATGTGAAATAAGAGTAGAAAAAAAAAAAGAAAGATTAAAAAATAAAATAAACATACATGCCCTGTACATATATATGGAAATCGCGGCAGATCACTTTTATCCCACCTACGCGCGAAAAATAAACATATCAACTTGGCGCTGTACTTGGCCAATGTTAGAAGCAAGTTACAGGTTTTTATTTTGAAAAACATTTATTTTATCTTGTTTTTATCATAACAGCGAAATGGACGACTTGTGCCAATTTCTTTGCAGGTACTCCTTTTTGTTTTTTTATTGAGAAAATGTTTCCTTTTATGGATTCTTGCTGAAGATCAAGACATTTCGAATCTAAATTATTGAATTTTTTCTTATAAACGTGTACCTTACATATCTCAGAAAAGTTAAAGCATAAACCCTTATTCAATTCTTACTATCTTAGTAAACTTTGAACTCTTAATCCATATATAGAATATATGCTTAATATTCGAAAAAAATTTTTTTTTTTGTGTCAGAAGTGGGATTCGAAACAATTCTGAAATAGACTGATAGAATAACTTTTTTAATTTTCTCTATTTTATATTCCAACAATGAATCATTGCCCTTAGAATCCTAAATTTAGCCTCGTCCAGCAGCCTGTATTAGAAACAATTTTAAAATATCTTTTTGTTTTTTTTTTCAAGAAAAATAAAATACAAAACTGATTGAAATTCATTATTTTTCTTTATATTTCTTGTTTCTAGCTGCATACAGAATGGACGGTCTAACTTGTAGTCTAATGCCACCTGAATGGATTGATATTAGCGGGGCGGCGAATATCGATAGAACAGCCCCATCCCATACAGGTTAGTAAATTTAAAAATTAAAACAAAACAAACATTTTATGCAATAACCCAAATTTAAGTATATCTTTCCATTTAAAAAAAGAGAAATTTTAATATAATAATAATAACAGGCCTATTTTATTGGTATTTCCCTCGGTTTATGAAAGATTATTTAAACCTTTCATCTTTATAATTTTTTTAATTCACAAATTCTTTTTCGTGATATTTATTTTATCTAAAAAAGGGATTTATTCCTGTCCTCTTTTCCTTCCAGAAGATTCACATAGCTCTCAAGGGAGTATATCAGGTGACGGTAAGTTGAAAATTTATTTTTTATTTAATATATAATAATCAGTTTTATGTTTTTGCACTATATAATTTAATTATTAGATAGTATAAACTCTATGAACAACCTTACTTATTTTTTCTTGATTTTGTGATATTGTAAATTTGAAATAGAATAGTGGTTGTAACAAACTGCTTTTTGTTTTTAGTTTTTTGTTAATCAAAATTCTTCTAAAACAAATTATTTTTACATATTTGAGTTCCTTAAATTATAAGCTTTTATTTGAGATCCCACTTGATGGGTCTAAAAACAATACCTAAAATTTTTGATGACCCTCTCGCCTTAGAGAAACTAATAATAATAATGGTCGGTGAAATTTAAGTATCTTAATATATTTTTGCTTTTATTTTAATCCAAATATTTGGATTATGTATAGTCAAACAGTTTAGAAGTTATGCATATAAAATAGCCATTTTTTTTTTATCATCTCCCGAATAGTCTAGAAAATTGAAAATACCTTTAATAATAATTTATTTTCGTTGTTGTAAGATATCTAAAACATTATTATTATCATTTTGAATCGAATTTTATTAGTCTTAACTTCCTTATTGTTCCTGATAACGGCTACCTGGTATCAAAAACCAGATAATTATGAACAAAGTGCAATTAAATCTCAGTGGCACTTTAAAGCATCGGCTGCAATAATTCGACTAAATAATAAAATACTAAAATACATAGATGTCCATAAAATCGTTAAGATATTATTTTTAGTCCCGACCATTCAAGTTTTTAATGCATATAAGATAATACACCTTGCGCCACTCTTCTTCAGCACAAACAGTGAACATTTCTCCAACTATATATAGTATAAAAGGTTAAAAAAAAATTGGTAATAAAAGATTAAAATAAAAAAAAATAAAAAAAATAATAATAAAGTCAAAAACGAAGAATTATTACGGGCATTCCCAACGAGACATTTCCCCCGTGATCAATGAACAATTGAAATATGCTCCTCATGCAGTTATGATTTTCTCTGCCTTATTCTTCTTCTTCTACGTCTTCGACGTCGCCTTCTTCTTCTTATTTTTCTTATTATTATTTTTAGTTTGTGGTGGCCTACCTTTATAACCATGCCTTAAGGCAACAGGTAGATAGATACGTTAAGCAGTAGCTGGTTACCTGTTCAACACTGTGCACTGTTGCCTTTTATTTTTATTTAGTTTTTTATTTTACCTTTCATTTAATAACATTCCCTTCAATAATATCTTCTTCTATGTTACATTACATAAAAGTTGAACTACTTCGTACAGAGATTTATTCTTTTGTTATATGTACCTTCATAAAATTCAATATAAGATCTTCTATACTATATACGCAAAAACTTTTCTCGTCGAATACAAAAAAAGCGCATTGTCGACATAAAAAGGTATATTGTCGAATTATCAAAACAAGTTCAAATTAAGGAATCGAAAGAAGATAAAAGGAAACAACAAAATTGATGATGTACTTAACTTTGTCCGCGCGTGTGCACGTTTACCTAAAAATGGAGATAAAATTTAAAATAGGGCATAAAATTCCATCGTGTAAATTTTGCGTTATATATGCACAAACAGACAAACAGAATTTTATCTACAATTTCGAATTTCCAAATTTTGATAATAAATAAGAAGCCCTGAAATGCCTTTTGTACTAATTTTCATTAAATTCCCTTGAATTTTAGAAATTGTTGTCGCCATATTGGATTCGCCATCTTTAAATTTAAAATTTGTATAGTAGATTCGAAATCAGACGCCTCGAGAAACCCCTAATACCAATTTTCATTGTAATCCCATGAAGTTTAAAATTGTTGTTAGTAATATTAGAGATCCGTCATTTTGAGACCCTATGTTTTATTAGAAAGGTTTTTTTTTTTAAATCTGCCCCGTAATTTCCTTCGTGGTGCTTCAAACCAAGGACCAAAATTTAAAGTCCAATCATACATTTAATCTCATGTCATCATACACTTAATCTCATATCATACATTTAATCTCATGAAATATGCCATATTATATAATGTGTCACCTGTCATGTACCATGTCATATGTCAAGTCATGTTATTACGTGGTATGTCAAAGTGAGCAAAAGGGTCCTACCGAAACAAGAAAAAGTAATCTTTCTGTCATAAAAAAATAGTGATTGATGTTAATGTATATCCACTGGGACAACATAAGCTTGCCAAATATAAAAGAATTTTTTTAATCGGATCAATAATTCTAGATCTAACAAACTTTACATCCTTATTATATAAGTAAAGATATAGATTGTCGACTTAAAGCCAAAAAAGGTATTATAATATCGACATTACGAAATAATTGTCGATTTAAAGAAAATATATTCATATAATTACTAAAAGATAGTGTAACAATGTTATAGATTTAGAAAGGGTATAAATAACATTCTGCGTCATTATTCAAAAAATCAAAAAATATTGTCGATTTAATAATAGTAGTATTAAACGACATAAAATATTAGGCAACAAATTATAAATCTCAAAAATTCGACATAAGACAAAAACAAATTGTCGATTACTACGGACAAAAAAATGAAACATAAAAAATAAAGTAATAACAACATACCAACATAGACAAAGACAACGAAAAGAACAGAATCGCCCGGGTGCACGTCTATCGAATGGGTTTTTTTATTTTTATTATTTTTTTATTATTTTTGAGTTGGCCACCTGGAAGAAAAACTGAATGTCGACGACTATCGACTATCTTCCTAAGGTGGCTACCTGTTGGTTGGGGCTTCTGCAGCCGCCGTTGGAGCCGTTTTCTTGCTTTATACTTGATGCTTATATTGTTTTTGGATCTCTCTGTTAATCTAGAGAAAATAAACGAGACCAGTCTGCGCATGAATAATATTCTAATTACACTGAAATGAAACAAGGAAGAAGGGGTTTTAGTCCTTTTGGACACAATTGATCCGTAAGTGGTTACTTGAAAGTCGACAAAAACCATTTATGTAAGTTTGTATAGATTAATCTTTTTAAGGCTTACATGACTGTATTATTTAGGGGTCCCACTTTCTTTACAATTTCCAAGCTGCTTAAACATGCGCAGTAAGGGGTCTTTTTATATACTTTATTTTTAATTTTTTAATTTTTACGCTTTTGGACGATTGTTACATCTCTTCATAGTACACTTTTATTGCAGAGTACCCAGAAGTTGTTGGGGTCCCACCTTTAAAACACTCAGTGGACATTTGTAACAAGGAAATCGATCGCTGTTTTATACGATTTTTTTGCTTCTTTTAAAGTTTTTATTGCAACATTTGTTGTTTTAATTTTTATGCATATAGATATATATTATATATATATATATATATATATATATATATATCTTATACCTGCAGAATAGACACAAGTCGCGCGCTTGCTGGTCATGTTTTATGTCCGGGATTGCGATGTTCACAAAACGTAATTCGTGTCTCCGGTATTAAATTCAATGCAATTAGTCTGGACATATGTTACAAAGGGATTTTCTCTCTTTCTACTTTATAATTTATCTAGATAGATAGAAGATATTTCTTCCCCCTGCTCCCCTCTATTCCTCTTTCTCGCCATTTTACCATTCTTTCTATATCCATGTAAAAGATATTTACGTTTCGATATTCGAATTGATGTCACTAAAAATCTAACAATGTATAATAATAGCTTAAATACTTCACTTAATCCGGGTGTACACACCTTGTATCTTATTTTATTTATGTGCGGGGGTCTTATCATCAAAATGCAATCTTTTACATCATTAATCTTTCTTATTACATTATGTCAGACCTTCTCACAGGGAGGGGCCAAACAATTATTCTATACCACGGAATAAGACATGAAAAATAATTAAGCGACTATTGGACAAAAGAAGAAATTTAGTAAAAGAAAAAACAAAAATATTTAATTAAGGTACTGCAAAATTTCAATTCACCAGGTGTGTCACAATGCTGACCCCCCCCCCCCCCTCCCCGTCTCTGCCCCATACCCCCCAGTTGTCTAATTTCCCCTCCGCCTTACCCCTTAACTACCTTCTTTCCTTGAGGTCCCAAATGAATGCCATCTATTGAGTGCGGACTAATAAATCTCTTTAACGATCATCGTCGCCATCGTCTTAAGTGCTTCGGAATGGGACTTGTTGTAAATGGGAGTTGCGCGTTTCAAGAAATAACAAAAATATAATAAATAAAATTAAGTATGATTCACTTTAAATCCAAGATACCGATGGAACAGACGTGATGATAGTTACTCTTGTAAAATAATTTAAGATCCTTTCTTTTTTCAGTAAGCATTAAGGTAACTAATAAGCGTATATTCATTGTTTTGTGTATACGCGTACTTCCGGAAGGAAAAATTTTATATATATGTATAAGGGTTTTTGGGATCACTGATATAAATTTCAATATTGTATAAGTATTGCCATAACCTAATAAAGAAATTATCAAATACTAATTTTCATGAAAATATATCTGAAGGGTGTTTTTTTTTTTTTCTAAGATTATCAAATGAACTGTCATTTGTTGTAACTGTCAATGTAATTTTTATTCAGTAAGATTTAACAAGTCATCATGGAAAATTAACCGTGGAAATTTTTTTCCGAAATGAAGGTACAATTATAAAATTTTATAGAGCACTTTGTGAATTTTATGGACCACATTTTGTGGTTTCAACAGGATGGCGCTATGTGCCATACAGCGACCGAAAAAATCGATTCATTGAAAGGAAAATTTGGCGAAAATCTTGTTTAAAAAATTGAGCTGCCACCAAATTCGTAAATTGTTATAATTTTATATGTTAAAAAATTATATTTCAAATAAAACCAGAATTTATGGTCATTTGCTAAATTTTTATGTATTTTATGTAAATTCAAAATCCGGACGCGCTTAAAAAAACATTATTTATAATAGCTTTTAACCCAGAGACTTAAGACTTGATCTAACCGAATTTACATTAATCCTCCAGGTTTTTATCAAAGACCGATGTTGTTAAATCCTAAAAAAAAAACCTTTTCCAATTTTGAAATGAAGTTAAAAATCGATTGCCCGACACCGCCCTATGGTGATCCATTAATTCTCATCAACCGATTTACATCGGATACATTCTAACCTATGTTTATCGATAGTACAATAATCGATTTTAACTTTTAGAAGCATGATTTTTGCCGTCCCTTTCTCCTCGTTATAAAGATATAATATCCTAACGATGGATGAGAGACTGATCCACACTCAAACCTTAAAACTTAGCTTAGCTAGAGCTCTAGCTGCTTATACTCTTGATAGTGAGATTCTGTTGAGGTTCAGTCTTAGACTTAGTCTTCTTCTACTGTTGCTGCTGTTGCTATTTTCTAGTGCTTGCACTTAAAAAAGAGGAGAATTTATCTAATAGCCTCGAGATCAGCTCTCTCAAGGTAATTGTAATTGATGCCTGCACGGTGAAATGGATAAAAGTTGAGATAAAGGCACCTTTTTGAAAAATAAAAAATAAAAATAAAAATATCTCTAGGAAATCCCCCTTTAAGCCTCGAAAGATATTGTAGTTAGCTATATATAGGATCCTATTTTATATGTATATATAGATATAAGGTGAAAAATATATTGGGGGGATTTATGCAAGTTACAGGTACACAACATAAGTCGTCGTCATCGCCTCTTTCGTTTCGCGGACGCTTAAAAGAGCTCCATCGCCTTAGTAGTCGTCGTCGTGGTCGTCATCTGATATTTTGCGCCGACTGTTCCACTCAGTGAGATATTTTGTATAGTTGAATATACCAGACAAGAAGAAAAATCCTAGCTCTTACGTCCACTTCCCCATACTATATATATTTTATATTTTGCAATTTTTCAATTTTTTTTATTTTATTTTTTAATACACTGCCCTGAAGCAGAAATTCCACCTTACTCTAACTTATTTTAAGCCTAGGTCAGTGTGCGTACCCCTTTAGTAGAAAAATGTCGATCTTTCGAGGTTCCTGTATGTATACACAATTTCTTTGAGATATGAAGCGTATTTGCTTCAGTAGAATCTGAAGCGAAAAGTACCACCAAAGGCACTTTTATTTATTTTATTTTTTAAGTTGTTCCCTCATATCTCATGAATGGAGCTCTGTTTTTCTTATGTTCTATTCAAGTGAACTAAAAGAGGTATGTGTGCATGTGTCTTTTCATCTTCTTTTACCCTCACTGAAGGTTAGATAATTTCGTCCTGATGTGATAACAATAATTACCACCTTTAAGAATAATTCAACGATGATGATGACGACAAAAGACGACGTCGATGACTAATCATCGCCACCTGAATCACCTGAACACGGTGTATAATAACAATAATTATAAAATTATATTATATTATAGAAAAACCATCTATCACAGAATTATATCGACCTTTCAAGAAATATAAAGTAAAATTTCTGAATGATTGAAATGTATAATGTGTGCTTGTCAGTAACTCAGCATGATGACAAGTACGATTAATGTAGTCAAACATGCAGAAAAGCACGCATATCAGTTGCTGAGACAAGTAAATCGATAAAATCTAATAAATTAGATAGATATCATAATACTACATATATTTTTTATTTTTTTTATATATATTA
Organism: Dysmachus trigonus; assembly: GCA_949715965.1. Lineage (NCBI taxonomy): Eukaryota > Metazoa > Arthropoda > Insecta > Diptera > Asilidae > Dysmachus > Dysmachus trigonus. The sequence goes on from OX454324.1 coordinate 5,269,115, forward strand.
TATAGTATATTATTTTCCGGGAATTATTATTTCCTCGAATGATTAGAGATCCGACAGAAAATTCGTAATAGCGCAACAGCAGCCGGCAGCAGCAGCACGGTTAGTAAATCGGTGGCATCGATCACCCAGCCAGAGGTGAAGATATTTATACTTGAATGCCACTAGACGACCACAGGTAAATGCGCATATTAAGCGTCTGCACGTGTGTAATTTTACCGTATGATTAATAAAACGATCAAATTTGATTAATCGTTTAAAGAATCATGCTAGAGGCTAATTCTTGAGATCGAAGAGACAATCCGTATTACACAGAGCGGTGTATTGCTTTGGAGTTCTATAACTAGATTAGATCATACCAAAAGAAAAAGGGTTTTTAAAGTATCCGTTCTCTCTTATATCTTTATATCTTTTATTAAATGGTACCCAAAACTATTTTTTTTTTTTTTTTTCGAATTTATCAGAGCATTTACGTATGTGACGTGTGCATCGTCGTCGACTATAACATAGCCTAGTCGTGCACATCTCTGACTCAAGATAACATACTTATATATAACTTCGGTGATACGAAAGTACCTTGAGGGACCTCAAAGAAGAATCGCGCGCCGTGATGACGACAACAACGACGACGACGATCGGTTACCTCTGCAGCGAGCGCGCTTCTTTCTGCTGGTCCAGTCCGAGATGCTGGTGCTGGATGCTGCTGCTGCAGAGTCTTGTTGTTGTTGTTGTTGACCTGTCGGTAGATTGGTTCGATTGGTTAATTCCTTTCATCTGACAGTTTGTAAGCTGCGCGCGCACACGGTGGCGATGCGACGGCAGCGGTGGTGGCGGTGGCGGCGACAGTGGCGCTACAAAGCGGTAGCTCTGTATCTTATACGAACAGGTATTCATACATATATATACTTATATATATACATATATATCGATCTATAAGATCTCACCAGCATCTTATTTATGCAACCGAACCGATCGAATGACGCGTGCGTGTTAAATATTTGTCACACGGAGAGGGTTCGATGATTTATTGCTGTCACAACACACAATTGATCCCAGAGCGCGTAGACGCAGAGGCGGCATCGGTTGGCGTTTGTACGACGGTGACGCCTCTTTAGGTTTTTGGTATCTTAATTATGTATTAATTTATTCCGCCTATAAAATTTGACACTTGATCATAATTTCGGTTTTAATTAGGAGGTTCTAAATTCATAAAACAAATACACATTTTTGTTTTTAAATAATTATACTAATTAAAGAGATCTATTGAATTTTTATTTAATATTTGCGACTGACCTAAATTAAAGAAGTAATGTAACATAGAAGTTAGCAAAGAATGCAAAACAATAGGCTAAATATTAGTAACAAGGGGAGAGCACAACTTAATAGAAATTGATTACATATTATACTTAATCATACTTATTAATTATGAATAAGTTTGCTTAATATAATCTTTTAGTCTTCTATTAAATTGATAAAATTGCTAATATTCTTAATTTCTACAGGTACTCTTTAGTAGCTAAATGTTTCGGATATCTTTGGACAATATTAGTATTAATTTTGTTTTTATTATATTTATGTTTATTGCGGTCATTTACTTTGTGCACATTAAGCCTTCTTAAAAATATACAAATTTAAATCTCTCTAAAATAGTCAACTGTTTCCCAAATTTGAACCACATTCTAAAAGAAATAAATAAGAGTAAAATCATTTTTTAAACTATATTTTTGAAAACATGCAGTCACCAAATTTTAATAGAAAATGTCGCTCATACTCGTTCATAGTCAGCAATTTTTTTTTTTCGATTTAGTGGAACAGTGTGAAAAAACTAAAAAAACCAAATTTTTTTATAAAAAAAAATGGTTTTTAATGATGTTTATTATTTATAATTATTATAATTTACTAATAGAATTGCTTAAATAAGATGTTAATTTTTTCAACAGAAAATAAATATTATTCAGAAATATATTAAAGAAATAAAATAGAACTAATCTTCGTCACTATCATCATTAATAACTTCATATTGTACCTATATACAAATATGTTAAATAATATTATTCAATTAATAAATCTTTAATATGAACAATAATTCAGATACACGTAGAATGATATAAATCACGATATTTTATTTTGCTTTCTCTCTTTTGCTGAGGTTATATTGAAAACCAACTTTTTAGATAAAAATATTCCTTTCAACTCCTGATAGATGGCGTTTATCATCAAAACTGCGTTTAAATCTTGTTGCTGGCCGCTACCGGATAATTAAAACTTTACTTTTAATTATGTTTTTGTCGGCAGAACTAGAAATTAATTCCATAGATTGGAAATTATTTATAAAAAAATCGGTTTTTTATTTTTTCATGATTTCACGGCCCCTAAGTTGTGATATTTATAAAAAAAAAAAAAAAAAAGACGTTTCACTTTTGTGACATTTTTCTTAAAAAAACTGGAAGAAATTTGTACTTAATAATTTTGTAAACGAAGAAGGATTGCATAAAATTTCTTTACCGTAATACATAGAGGACTACACCCTTATAACATATTTAAAAATTATTCAAATCCACTCCTATCAAACTGTGCCTTCCCGTTGTTAAGGATTTTTCTTATTTTAACATTTATCTAAAGAAATTTCATTTGTTACTTTACAAGTCGCAGATACAATGTTTGAACACTTCAGCAAAGTGTCCGCGCTGAGGTACCAACAACTGGATCCAGAGTATCATTATAGCAAAATTCCTTAAGAATTTTTATTTTTATCTTATTATGTTTTTTTTTATTATTATTATTATTTTTTTTTAGCTACCATCCACAAGCGGAATTTCTATTGAAAAGCCCTCTGCCTTGCCTGAACAAAGTCCTTCTCCACCTCCTTCTCTTCGTACAAGATATATACCAAGCCGCAACTTTATAATATATCATAGCCTCACCTCACGCCCATATATAACGTCTTAAGGCTCTTGGTGGACTTCTTAAAGTCTCTCGCAACACATTTTCTTAAGTCAGTCAAGTCATAGGTTTTTTTTGTTGTTATTTTTTATTGTTGTTGGTCAGTTGTCTATTTTTTTTTTTTTTTTTTTTTTTTTACTTTTATTTCACTTTTGTTAGTTTTTTTGTTATTTTAACTATGTTTACCGCTTTTCTGGAAGCCTTCGAAGGCGTTGGTGTTAATTGTGTGACAAAATTACATGTAACTCGTTATAAAATAGGCAACTGAAATGTTACGTTTTAGACCTTAGATTGGACCTGGGTGGACTTGTCGGGGTTTTAGGTTAAGGTAGTAAATGCAATTTCGGAATTCGCGCGGTAAAATTTTATCTTAAGGTGTATTATACAATCGTGTAAGATATATATATACATATATATAACAAGATACAAAAAGGTGGTAATCTATAAATGTAAGATACATATATATATGAATTCGCTTTGGGGTCTCTCTTTATCTTGATTTGTATTTGTTTTTATCTGTCGTGTTTCGCCTCCGTTGGAAAATTCATGTTTAATTTCGTAACTTGTTTAATTATTTTTCTTTTGGCCAGAAATTGCTTGTCCCAAACCTTTAAGCTTATTTTTAAACAACTATTATATTTATAGAAAATTGTATTTAAAAGAGTGACAGCAAAAATCGCTTGTTTTTGCACATTTCACAGCGAACTAAGGAAAAGACATAAATGTATCAGGTATCAAATTAATCGTCATAAAAAATCAAGAGAACCATTGCTTTGAGTTTTTCGAAAATATTAAAAAATCACCACTAATTGAGGGTTGAAATCTCTTCTTATTCTTATTAGAATATTTATATCAATCAATCAATTTCAAAAATCCAATGTGATGTGTTTTCAACAAAGAAGGCTTAAAAATTCACCTATAGGCGTTAAAAAGGAGTGTAATCATTCCCCAAATATTGGAGTAATCTGGAATATTTTTCAAAATTCTAAATGTAACTTACTTTTGTGCTTCGGGTTATAAAAACACGTGATTGGCAATTCTTGCCAGTTTTGAGGGAAAAATTACCCTCAGGCTAGTGTAGCTACTCTCTAAGAGAGTGAAATCGTCCCCTAAACATAAAAATAATGTAAACAATTTTTGAAAATTCTAAATATGAAATATTTTTGCTTTTTGAGTGAGGAAAAATATGGTAAAGATGGGAAAAAAGAACCCTCAGCAGGGTACAATTACTCTCTAAAGGAGTTTTTATATCAGACTGGAGAACAGGGCAAGCGTACTTTAAAAAGAATAAATAAAAATCGATATTTTATTTTTTTAAGGTGACACGCAAGTGAAAAAATCTAGAAACAATATATGTTATAAAATAATTTTGATAACTTTACCAAAATTCAAAATGGGTCAAAACAATTTGAAATTTTAAGAAGACTGAATTTTTAAGTAAGACTAAAATTTGAAATAGACTTTTAAAACTCTTTTTAGTTTTTTCATAAAGAAATCTTTCTTTTAAAAGGCTTATAAAATATTTTTCTCAAAATCATTTAAAAAGTAAGAACACATTCTTGTAAGAGTTAAACTCAAAACTCTTTTAAGAAAAACTAATTGAGCTCTGGGACTATGGTCTTATAGGATCGTTATAAGAACGAAACCTAGTAAAAATTTATTTTAAAAGCCTTATAAGCTTATGTTATAAAATTAAACATTTTCTTGACGTTCTACAAGTAGTCTTGTAAAGAAAGTCTTGTTCTATGATTAATTCATGTATTATATTAGAAGGAGGGGCTTTTTGAAAATATTTTTAAAATTTTTAATTAACTGAATTAAAAAGGAACATTTATTTCTGTCATTTCATGTCGAGTAATTTTTGCAAAATTTTGAGAGCGATAAGCCATTTTTGGAGGTATTTCAGCATATTTTATCAGTGTAATTTCTTTTGCAGTAACATTCCCACTGATAAATTGTAAGAAACATTAAAATTTCATAGTCATATAAATAGACCAATGAAGGGCTTTATAAGAAAAATATTGTTTGTTGGAAGTGACATCTATAACCTGTCAAAATCCTATCAAAATCGGTCAATTCGTTCAAAATATATTAATTTTTTTTTTTTCGTAATTTTTAAAATTAATTCTCACGTCTTGGGGGTAATTATTAAGGGATGGAACTTGGCCAAGTTGTTACTTGTATTAGTCCTGATGATACTTTACCCCCTATGGCCGCTTTCAAGAGTACTTGACAATATTTTTGCATCATTTCAAATTAAATTCTACAAAAATCGGACTTGGTTACAAAGTTAACTTTTGTAATACGTATAAAAGAAGTAAATGAGGTATTTTAATTGAGACGACATTAACCAAAAAAACAATCATGGAAAATAATCATGAAAATTCCCATAGAGCATTATAAGATCGTTTTTCTGAAAAGTCACTTAAATTGGTGGATCATCATAATGAGCCCCATCGGCACAAGGTAAATCACCACCGAGTTATTTCAATCGTTGCCAGGTGCTCTTAGTCTGTAGGATTTGGGATAGAAAAATACAAAAAGCTGAAAAAAAAACAGATAACAAAAAGGGCAAAAAATCAAGACCCAGTAATAATCCTCAAGAAAGACAAAAGCCAAGCAAATCAGCAAAGAATCGTCGCCGTCGTAGTTCAATTCTTCTATGGTCGGATTTTATATAGCACCCAGGGAGAGCTCACCGTTTGGGCCCCAAAAGAGCCCACCAAGATAGACATTATAAAGCAAAAGTGCGCTAGCTACCACTGCAGACAGCATCTAAGCGCTAGACCTCTTTTACAGTCTAGCAAAATTTGTAACAGGCAGCAGAACCAACTCTTTTAGAGGGAAAAATCACCAGCAGCCTCTACTAAATTCAGTCGTCCAGAGTCGCGCGCATTTAACAATCTCACAAGCAATCGTGAGGTCAAACTTGCAAAATGGGTTTTTGTGGAAGCCAAAGGGTCACCCAAAGAGATTGCCATTTGGTCAGACGGTTCGGGCAAAAAAAGATTTGTGATCACGTTGACATGCCACAGGAATGGGAAGAGAATTTTTTATTTTTCCAACATTTCTGGTTTTGTTCGATTTCCTTTTTTTTTTGAGCTCCCCGAGTACTACATTCAATTTGGCGCAATGATATTTCATAAAACTTAAGACCTCTACAAGTTTTCTTTGAAACCTTCAAGAGCCTTTCTGGACAATTTGACGTTTGTAGAGCCCAACAGTAAGTCAACCTACCTTAAAATAACATGAAATCTCAATATGATATTAAGATCCAAAAATTCAATAGACCCCCAGAACACTACGACTCTAAGGTCTCTGAGGATTAACAAGTAGTATCTATATAGTATATATATTAAAATTTTCGTATACCTATTGTGTGTGAAAATATTTTTTCTACCTTCCTTTCCCCGCAGATACCTCAACCGCCTGTCCTGACCCATCAATTCTATAATAATGGACTTATGGAGTCTTATTGCTCCTACGAGACTCCAACTGCCCGCCACACCGCCTGGCATAGTTCGTCTAGAAGAGATTAATCGATCTTTGAGGCACTTACAATCAATTACCAGACAAAATTATGCAATTTGGTCAAGATCTATTGGCCCATAGGGGCTTAACAGTGGAAAATTGCAACAATTGGTAGCTCTGTGCCACTGAGTGCTCTCGAAAGTTGACAATATTACGGGGAACGGAGGCGGCTGAGAAGGAAGTAGAAAAGTCGGTCGGATAGTGGATATTATGCGCGAGTTTCGAATTCCTAAGAAAATAATAATAATTTAATTTTTTTTTTCCAATTCCATTGAGTCATTTATTTATGATTGCTCCGAATCTTTCATAATTTTTTATTAAAGCCTTCGAAATCACAAATATATACTGTAGCATATTTAAATATACAAACAAAATTTTTTTTTTAAAGAAGCAACTAATTAATTTAAAATCCCATATTTTATAAATTTCAATTAAATTTATTAAAACTTAACAGGCCGGTGTTTAAGTGATCGAATTTCCTTTGACAACCGGTAATATAAATAAATCTTCAGAAAGAGGAAATGAAATAAGAAATTTATTATAACCTTTGGAATTTTTCTATATTTTCCTATGAAATTTTATATGAGCACATTAAACAGTTTCAATTTAATTAAAATATTTATACACATCTTTTCTACGTAAAATAATTAGATGATTCTAGAAAACAGAAAAGTCTGGAGGAAAAAATCGCAGAATTTCAATTTTTAAATTTTCCCGTGTATTTCTTAATCCCTATAAGTGATTTATATTTTCAAAATCAGAAATAAAAAGAAAGAAAAGATTTTTATTATTAAAGCCACAAATCGAAATTATAAGAAAATGATTTTTACTATTAAACCCAAAAATAAAACTCTGGAAATGATTCTTATTTTAAAAATCTAAAAAAAAATTTAGGAAGGGGTTTTTACCCTTAAAATCAAAACTGATGGTGCTGTTTAAAAAAAAAAAATAGGTATATAAAAAGAAGCGCTTATTCGAATGCAACGTTGTGTCAAAATTTTAAAGCAATTGTGAAGAAGTTTCGGATATTTAAGATTTTGAACAAACGAACATTTACATTTTCATATACATATATAGATTTTAAAAACAAAAGCCATTTTCTGATTGTTGTTTCGGATTTTAAATATATAAATCACTACTTGGTTTTTCATTTTTTATTTTAAAAATAAAAATAATTTTTTGATTTATAATTCTGATTTTAAAAATAAAAATTTCCTGATTTTATTTTTGATTTAAAAAATAAAAATCACTTTCTGATTTGCATTTTTTATTTTACAAATAAAAATCACTTTCTGATTTTAATTTTTGACTTTGGAAATAAAAATTATTTTCTAATTTTTATTTCTGATTTTAAAAATAAAAGTCATTTACTGATTTTAAAAATAAAAATCATTTACTGATTTTAAAAATAAAAATCATTTTCTAAATTTTATTTCTGATTATAAAAATAAAAATGCTTTTCTGATTTCTAATTCTGTTTTTAAAAATAAAAATCATTTCCTGATTTTTGTTTTTGATTTTACAAATAAAAATCACTTTCCGATTTTGATTTCTGATTTTGAAAATAAAAGTCATTTTCTAGTTTTTATTTCTTATTTTAAAAATAAAAATCACTTTCTAATTTTTATTTCTGATTTTAAAAATAAAAATCATTTTCTAATTTTAATTTCTGATTTTAAAGATAAAAGTCATTTGCCGATTTGTATTGCTGATTTTAAAAATAAAAGTAATTTTCTAATTTTTATTTCTGACCTTAAAAATAAAAATCATTTTCTAATTTTTATTTCAGATTTTAAAAATAAAAGCCATTGCCTGATTTTTATTTCTGATTTTAAAAATAAAAATCATTTTCTAATTTTTATTTTTGATATAACAAATAAAAGTCATTTTCTTATTTTAAAAATAGAAATCACTTTCTAATTTTTATTTCTGATTTAAAATATAAAAGTAATTTTCTAATTTTTATTTCTGAAAATATTTTTAATAAAAATCAGAACATTTTTTTCTTGAAAAATAACAATCAGGAAATAATTTATTAGATCTGATTTTTAATAACCGTTACGGTCCCTGAAATAAATACATGTATTCATTTCAGTAAAATATACGTGATCAGTGTATATAAGTTGTATCCTCTTAAATAATATATAAAGCATATCGTTTTTAAAAAATTGTGTCAAAAATGCCGGCCGGATATATGTTAAATTATAAATTTCAATTTTATTTATTAAGTAGTATCGGAGATCTCTGGTGGATGATGAGAAAGAAGTTTACCAAATAGATATCGGATCTGTAATCTCAATTCCATCAAAATATTTATTTATACATAAAAGAAATTATTATTATTATTTTTTTAATATAAGAATAAAAATAATTTTGCATATTTTGTTATGTGCTTTAATATATTAATAATAAATAATTTAACTAATTAAAAAGCATAATAACCCAAATAAATGCAACTTGTAGAATGTTTAAATAAATCTGAATTCCCTGCTCAGCTGATCGAACATCAAACCCTAAAATCAGAGAGAACAATTCAAGCAAATTGTTCGAATCGAACCGCTCCCGCCTTTTTAAGTTTCCGAGCGCGGTATAAGAACGCTTCGCTCTCATTCCATTAGCCGAAAACATTTTGAGAGTAATTAAAAGAGAATATTTACTACTTACCGTTATCCGAACAGATGAAAAAACATCGCCCGAAGAAATTCTCACAGAAAAAAATATCAAAACAAAACACCGCGGCGTGGCCCAGCGCTCGAAGATCACAGAAAATATTTTATCTGCATAGCAAAACAAAGTAAACAATTTTCTATCACTTCACAATGATTAAATTAAAAATATTTCTTCAACAATAAATTAAATAAATATTTTGTCACAACTTCATAAATAAATTTAAAAATATTATTTCATCCTAACAATTACTAAAAGAACTCACCCCGACTTAACATTTAATCAATAAGAAAATTAATGAATAAATAACAATTTCTAAACACGAAGAAGCCTGGACCCGACCGCACGCACGAGAAGCCATCGATAAACTGAGTTAAAAGTTGTTTACAATTTTCAAAACATGAGAATTTTGAGAGAGTGAAATTTACCGATATCGATAACACTTAAAATTCGAGAGATCAGGCAGAGGGCGCGAAATTTAAATTTTCAATAAGGGGAATTGATATTGATTTTTCGTAAAATATACAATTGTTTAATGATTATTATTATTTAACATATTTTTTGTTCTATGTAAACCGAACTCTAACAAAAAATTAAATTTACTCCAGCATATATATGGTATTTTATAATTTAATATTAGATAATTTATCGTAATAATTAATTTGTTAATTTTCGATATTACCACAAATAAGTAAAAAATGTTCAATTCTATCAAAGCTAGGTAAAATCAATTACATTACAATTACAGTACCAATTCCCTAGAATTTCAAGTTGAAATTCATATATTGAATTCCTTGGTACTGGACTTGAAAAAGTTCTCAATTTCATTAGGAAGAATTGTAATTGTTAATTAATAATGATAAACTACTTAGTAATGAAATTGAATTATTCGTCAATTCGATTATAACTAATTGCACTTCTTCTATTTTCGTTTTTCTGTATTCAAAAGAGGAATTTAGAAAGATTTCGGGAAAAAATAAATTTCTGTCCATGTGTAATCAATTACTATTTGAGGAATTGAATTCCAACTTCTAAGAAATAATTCCCAAAAACAGAAAACTATAAATTTTTATTTTTCTCCCTTCATAGAATTAGAAATATTTTAAATAAAGTCCGAAATTAAATTTCGTATAATATGAATGCATGAAAATGTAACATTATTCATTTCCACTGTATTAATATATTAATTTTCTTTGGAAAAATTAATTTGAATTGAAAATGTCAACATTTTTGAAAATAAAATAACAAACGACGTTATTTAATTGAAGTGTGATATTTGTCATTTGAAAATTGTCCTTTTTTAAGATAAGGAAAGTATATAATAATAAGTTATCTACTAAAATTCTATAATATTAAATATAAAATTTTTTTTTCCTTAGGGGTTAAACCAAAAAGAATTACCCTTTCAGCCCAAAAAAGTTTTTAGTCCTAGAAAATCGGTTTAAAGAAATACAAAAATGTTTGTTAAGTATTTTGAATTGGTAAATTTAATACGTTTCTTTTGATACCCATATTATAAAAATTATATTTTTTGCCATAAAGCAGTATAGTTTAAATTAAGCGAAATTTAGGAAATAATGTGGGTCTATATTGAAAGCCATATGACAAAATTGTTGAAAAAATATATAATAAAATTTCAATATTTCTATATATTTTATACAATTCTATGAGTAGATCAACAAGTAGGAGACATTTTTTTTTTTACATATAATTTTATTTTTATATATCATCAAATCCCTAATTACTTGAATTAATCATAAAAAAAAAGAAAAAAAATTACAACAACTTTCTATTCGATATTATTGAAGTGCGCCAAAGAAAGAAAAGATGCTGAAAATTCGATTAAATGCTTGAACTCAATTATCCAATGATTGATCTTTTGCCTCCACCCCACTGATCACCAGGGCAATGTATTCTTCTTATGTTTCTGCACTTATGCTCCTTCTTCTTCATCTTTATCTTCATGTTATTATTCTTCTTCTTTTTACCGAAGCATAAAACTTCAAGAAGCATATATGTATACCTTAAGATCAGAGCGTAGTGTGGATGCCAATTTTCATTTTTTTTCTTTGCATATCTGATTGCAGTCTCTAACTCAAGGTGAGTCTATTTTGAAAATAGATACTTTCATATTATATTATATACTAAATATATATATATATATATATATATACTTCTGGCCTTAATTTCTTTGATTATTCTTCTTCTACACTATCCTTTCAGAATTTTTTGTTGCTTATTATGTTCTTATTGATTCAAAAATGAAAAAAATTCCAAAAGATGACACCCAAAGATAGATCAAAAATTTGAAAATAAGAAGACATAAGGTCTTTGTATCTGTTAAATCGATTTAGTCTTTTTAGCTCAATTGAAAGGCTCTCTATAGAATGTTGCGACTTCCAATTTCTATCCGGTTCGAAAATGCTCTAAGAAGGCATCATAATAAAAATAAAAATAAAAAATATATATATACTATATAGATAGATGCACTTATTCATTCGGTTGTTATTATTATAGAAGGAAGGTGCTCCTGCACCTCATTGCGATGTTGAGGCACATTTCTCACGGATAATGGGGCTCCCCTGCCTAACCTAACAACAAACAATCGATAATTTTCCATTTTCCCAATCATCGGATCCAATAAATTTCTTACCAAGTTATCAGCACGTGCTTAAGCAGTTTTATATACACTCATCGGGAAGTCAGCGGCGGCGGAACAGTTTATTGCTTCTGCTTTTGCTCAGGTGGTACAGGTAACCGCGATCGCAAGGGGCCTCATCATAGTAAAAAAAAAAATAAAAAATAAAAAACAGAACTCGAAGAGAAGCACCCATAGGGCTCTTATTACACACATGAGATGATCATGATGATGCACTCACTCTTCCAAAGATAGAGATCTTGATAGAAATATTTGTTATATCTATCTCCCCCAGCTTAAGTTCTTCCGTAGATATAATTTATAGCAACTATACTCAAAAAAAAATAATAGTATACACCACTATTATTATAATTATTCATAAATCTCAATCATATCATCGAATGAGCTCAAATTACACCCCCTCAATCGAATTCTGGAAAAGATCTCTCTATCTACCCATCTGTGCAGTAGGTTTTAAACTATTACCTTATTAGTTTTCCGCTTGCATACACTTTTTAGTAAGAAATTTTTTACAAAGTAGGCCATTTAAAGTGTTTATTGGAACAGTATCTTCGACTGAAAAATATATGACCTCAGGCGTACCACAAGGATCTGTTTTGGGTCCTATACTATTTTCCAAGTATAACCAATTATCAATCATTTAAATTCGATGAGGATTCAGCTATATATATAAATTTGTATAAGCTAAATAATAAGTTTTAAAAATAAAAGTTAATTCATTAACTTTTTTCCCATATAAAGGAATCACACATTTATATATAATATTATTAATTTTTCCTTTTTGATGCAATTTAATTTTTCGATTTAACGTAATTTTTAATAAATCGTTTAAATTCGAGAGTAGATTTTTATTTTTTTTTGGTAATATAGTATGTATTTGTTTCTTTTTATTACTCCAATAAGTCCAGCCATTCTCCTCCTGAAGTGGTATTTATATAATAGTAAATAATAGCAATGGACCTAGTATTCACCCTTGAGGAACACCAATTTTGATATGCCTCTCCTGTCTATAGATGCTTTTTAATTTCGTTTTAATGATCCTTTTGTCCAGATAATCTCTATATATACACACATACTATATAAAATAATAATATGTATAAATTGAATGCTAAAATGTATCATTTACACTATGCTATTATATATATTATTATATTTTTATAATAATAAGAATCATGCTTCAACATCTATATAAAAAATTTTTTGAATATATATATAACTAGAAGATATAATACGTTAATTTAGATACAAAGATTCTTAGGTACGTACGTGCGCCACACGCTGCATTGGGCGTCGTATTGCCACGGTCTGTCTGGTTTATGCGTTCGATGATTATGTGTTAACAACCCAACTAGCGAATATTAAATAAACCCAGCGAATTAATAAACTTGTCCTAACTTTATATATATATATATACTATACAAAACGGGTATGCTGTAACCGTACCTTCAGATTTAATGCTTTTATAAAGCAATAACTATATTAAAAGATACGCAACGACGACTACGACGACGTGTTCATTTAGCGATCAAAGAGGTAACAAGGAGGGTATAAAATAAAAATCATAGAAGGGATAAGGGTTTGATGATCAAATAAAATTTTACTTTATTTTTAAAATCTCCACAAAATTTAAAAGGAAACCACTACTTGATGACCCTAACAATTTTAAAAGTTTAAGTTTATAGTTTCAAGTTCTATACTCCCTTATCCTTCCACCCAACCCCTTTTTTATCACACGCCCCACTTAAAATCAACAATTCACCACCATTCACAAAGTTTCCGAGTATGTGCAGACCTTAAAAATTTAAATTTCGTATACAATTAGGAAAAAAAAATGACAAAGCTCAAATTTAAAGTCCAATAACTACCACAAAAATTGTTGAATGTATTGTAAAGCATGTTGGGTTTCGTTAGCGTCCCCTTTCGGATATATTCTCAACCTTAGTCCTGTAACCCTATATAAGAAATATGCTACTTTATAATCTTATCTTAACACTGGTCAAATTTCGCATTCTATAATATTTCTAAATAATAATATTTTTAGATTAACCAATTTTAAGGTTCCTATAAAAAGGTTTTTTTTTTTCAATCAGTAACTCTAAATATAAAAATGCAACAAATATAAAAATGTTAATTTATGATCCTTAAAAATTAATCCCTTGTACGATTTGTTTTGTTTTTTCAAAAAAGAACAAGACTCGTCATTTCCACTTAAGAGTTTAATTCAATAAGATTTCAATAAACTTGGGATATCTTGATATAAAATCTTGTAAGTTTAAGAAGTCAATGCTTCAAGGATCTAATCTTATAAGTTTAGGATCATTAAAATTCAATTCAACAATTCCTTGATTATCCAAATTTCATATAATATAATTATTTTTAGTAAGAAATTAACAACATCTTAAAAAGTAAAAACAACGATGATAAATTAATGTGATCAATACAACAGATCTTTCTGGGTCAACGTTAAAAATTCTTTACCAAGTCCGAAACGATGAAGAAAAATATAAAGCAGAAAATCTATTGATCGAAAAATTGTAGGTCTGATAATATTGCAAGGAAATCGATGAAATTATAACATGTCAAAAAAGATGATATTTGATATGAAAATTATTCATTGCACGAAATTTCAAAAGATTATATCTGAGAGATGTCTTTCACTAAAAAGAAAATTTACTACGATATAAAATGCATAAATTTTATTTTTTCCTTCCTGGCTTTTTTCCTCAGAAGATTTATTAAGACGATGACTCCACTTTGAAGTTATTTGATGGAAGTTATCTTCGAGAAAATTGAAGTCCTCTCCGTTGGACCTAAACCATCTATTGCGACCTTTGAGCGCCACTAGAAAATTATAAACAGGAGAGCGACGATGCACAGTCGTCTCATAAATCTATAACTTTTTTGTTTGTTAGCTTATTTGCATGACATTTTTTATACATAATATTGACTAAACAATTTTACATAAGTTTTTTTCTCAGTGTAAAAAAATAAATATATAATATTTATTAATAGTTGATACTGTAGTTGGAAAGTCTCTGTATACTCATTATTATAATAGTATAAAAAAGTTCATACAGATATGTCAACAAGCAAGAAAATTACAAATTTATGAGATGAAAAACCTCCACTGTGCAACGTTGCGATACGGTGAAGCAGTGGCGATCAACTGCGCGTGCAGTTTAAGTTAAGTAACCCGGGTAGGGAGTAACTATGACTTGAATTAAACCCACCCACGTGTGCGCAAACTCCTCTGTATACATTGGCGCGATCAATTTATCACCTGTCTCGAAAAATTGATACCTGATCATTAGAATTGGATAAGCATGAATGCTATTTTCGTTTTATCTAATTTTATGGCAGTTAATTAGCCGACATGAGTGTGTATCTCTAGGAAAAGGAATTATATTGTGCAGGAAAATCGTGAAATTGCTTTTATGCGGCGGCGGCAGCAGCAGCGAATGCCGGGCACACAACTCTTGGCCGGTACCTCGTTTCTTCAGGTGGTAGACTTGACTACCTTCCCTTCTGTCCCCCTTTCCCTATCCTACTATCTTCTTCTTGAATTAGAAATAAAAACAAACAAAAAAACCAATACAAATACATGTCTAAATAAATGCATACGAAGTTTAAACAATAGCTTAAGTTGATTTTTTTAGGATTCCTTAATGATACATCAGAGTTAAAAGTTACACTGTCTCTGATCGTCAACAGTCAACAAATCAGATCAGTTCAATTCTCGTGTTAACTTAAACTCGAGTCGACTTTAAAAGCTAAAGAAGGAAGTAAATTGCGACACTCTCGTAAAAAAAAACCATAAACAAAACAATCCCACGGGGTCTAAAGACTATTATGAGGGGAAAAACAAGGAAATTCAATTAGCACGTAAATTTCTAATTCAAAGTTACAAGATAAAGAAAGATAAAAAAAAAAAAAGCAGAAAAACAAAAACAAAACAAAAAATATAATAATACACACACGAATGAAAATAAAATAGACAATTTAAATATACCTATCTATAGTTACTTTCCAAGCTTGGCACATAGGGGCGGGCGGGAATAAGATTTTATATCGTTGAGGTCTAAAAACCTATTCAACAGGCAACGCAAAACCTCTCTTACTTTTCTGAAGTTAAATTCTAATTAAATTTACTGCAAATTAGCGCAAAATAATACATCGTATAGTAAATTGATAGAGGACCATGTGTGCGATCGATGTGAAGCTGACTGTCTAGTTGACTGTCTGTCTGACTTGGGCCGGTAGTTGTTTTTTATTTCAATGAATTGCCAATTTGTACACAATTTAAAATTTTAGCTAGTCTAAATTTTCTTTTACGAACCAATAAAAGTACAATTTTATCATGTTTGTGGTATCAAATTTGCCCATTTCGCTTTTTAACAAACGATGCAGACCCCGAGGCAATTGCTGCAAACCACGCAGATTTTGTTTTATTTTAAGCCACAAGGCGCATGAAAAATAAAATTGTATTATAGGAAATGATAGTGATATTTATGACGAAACATAATTTTGTATGTGTAAATTAAAATTTCTAAATAAGAAGGAAACAAAAGTCTTAAGTAAAGTATACTATGTTTATAAATTTATAACTCCAGAACTGTAAAATAAATTTTAATGTAGTATTATAGGGTGTGTGAATATGACTCCGCCCTTTTTTGATAAAATAAAACACATTTGCTTTGTTAGAAAATTAAAGAAAAGTTTATTCTAACTATGCTCCATCGGCAGCTACAACCTTCGCCCATCTCCCAGGTAATTTACATATTTCTTGCATGAAGAAATCCTGGTCTTTTGGGATGATCCAATTATCAATCCAAATTTTGATACTTTCGTATGAAGTGAACCCTTCTCCCGTAAGATCTGACTGCATTCTTTGGAATAAGTGATAATCTGAAGGAGCTATGTCTGGCGAATATGTCGGGTGGAGTAGCACTTCCCAGTTCTGTCCATCTAAATACCTCTTCATGACTTGTACGGTATGCGGTTTGGCATTATCCTGTTGAAGAATTAATGCACTGTGCCTATTCACCCATTCTGGTCGTTTTTGGTGGTTTTCCATGTTCTTTGTCCTCAGTGCCAAAATCATTAATTTTGAAATCATCGAAACCATTCCTTACAAGTTGTATAAGATGGAGCATGCTCACCGTAAATCTCCACAAGCAAACGATGAGTTTCCGCTGCACTTTTCTTTGCAATAAAATAGTGTAATAGCAATTCCCGCAAATGATGTTTACATTTTCAAGGAAGTAAAAGCACTTGTTGCTAATATTTCAACCAAATGTTACGTAGAGTGTTTGACAGCTAACATAAAGTACTATCGAACACAAGTTTTCACAAGTTTAGTACACGTAAGAAATACTAAAAACGAAATCTGTTGGGAAAGGGCGGAGTCATATTCACACACCCAATACAGTATACTTAAAATTATTAAAAATGTAATAAATTTAATATTTCTATGTTTATAAATTTATAACTCGAGGACTGTAAATCCGAATTTAATGTGGTATTATTTAAAATGTGGATGCATTATTCGATTATATCTGAAATTTTATTTCATTGAAATCATTTAAATATTTCAAAAGTTATACAAATCTTTATGCACAAAGGTATATTACATAAAAATACAAAAGATCTACATATTTGATAGTAGTTTCATTTTATTTTTTAAATCGATCATTTATGATGATTCACTTACAATTAAAGAAAATACATAGTCTGAGTGATTAGAGACAAAGTTTAAAGGGATGCAGGTGTGAAAACATAAAAAAAAAAAAACTATGTAATCCCACAGAATTCTCATTATATAAGAGAAATAATGAATACATAAAAGCCAACAACGACGACGGCGACGGCTGTCTCTAGCAAATGAAAATGTCTCGAAAAGTAAGAGCTTAACAGCCTGAGAGTGACCTTGACTCCATGGGAAAAATTCTGTTTTACAACAGAAAAACAAAAAATGGGGGAAAAATTTGTATTCAATGTGTAAAGTAAAAAAAAATAAAAAAAAAATAAACAGATATATATCTGACCGACACAACAAGCTACAGATTGCCAACAAAAGCCAGGGTCACACAACTGCGAGAATCTCCCCTTCAACTTTTGCTGGTATGTATGGTGCTGGTGGCTTAAGTAAAATATTGTAAGAAAACAGAACTAAAAAAAAAAAAAAAAAAAACATTAAATAAAGAACTGAAAGACAGCAACCGAATTATCTTACCTTTTTAACCCACCCAACCTCCCAGGCACACTAACTTAAAAGTACGATAGAAAACAAACCTCTGAAAGATACTTCAACGACGGAGGAGCCGAGCACACCGGAAGACGTTCAAGGTATCCGTCGCGGTGCGCAAAAAGATAGGCGCGACGACGTGACTGTGCGGCGGTGGTGGATCGTCATCGGGTCTTTTTGAGGGTACTACGATCATATTTTGATGATGAGACGACAACGACAACGACAACGACGACGATGATAATTATCATAATTAGAATGATGATGGGATTCTGTTAATCAAACGAGACCAATGTCCCACTTGCTCAAGGTTAAGTCGAATAACATAAACGCTAATGACCGGTAGGAAAAATGTTGTACAATGTACGTGCAGTTGGTCCCTTAATCAATTCTTCGATTTAATTAAATTAATAAAAATTGTTATATAATCCCGAAAGGAAGTGAAGAAAAATTAAATTAAAAAAAAAAAAAAACAAAAAAAAAAAAAAAAGCTTTTTGCATAAAAATCTTTATAACTTTTAAAATACCTAACCAATTTTTTTGAAACAAAATTTATTATATAACTAAATAATATATCTACATTTTAAAATAAAATTCATTAAAATCGTACTTCTAATTCTTGAAATATAATCAAAAAAAAATACATATATAAATTTCGAAAAATACCTCAAAATGTTCCATTTAATCGTGTGATGGTAACATAAATGATGCAGTTCTAAAAACAAAACAAAAAAGGCCAATTGTTAATGTTCTTTTTCCCAACATACCAACTCCAGAATAAAGAGAGTGAAACTTCTTAAAAAAAAAAAAAAAAAAAAAATACTAAAACAGGTTAAAACAAAATTAGCCCCGGGGGAGGGAGTAACTATCACTTTAGCATAAAAAGGCAGACAGAGGTCGCTGCCGGTGGCGGTGGCGGTGGTGGCGTCAGAATCGCATGGGAAAAAAGTTCAACTTGCTTGCTTCTGGCTGAAAGGGAACCTTGATCTAAAACGTCCAGGAGAAATAATGAAATAAAAAAGGGAAAAACCAGCGAAAGCGGCTACATAAAGAGTAACCCATAAACATACATTAGTCTGCGGCTTCAAGATCTTCCCACTCGATTAAAAATGCAAAGTTCACCGGAAAGGTGGGAAACAAGGGGAATAAAGAAATTTTTCTTTCATTTGATTAATACAACAAAAAATTCCTTTGTTTACTTACCACCCTTTTGTTGGTCAGGCTGAGTTTTGCATCTTCTAAATTAAACGAGTTTTTGGGGATACGTTTTTTGTTTTTTTTTTTAAGAATAATAAGTCATTTACTTTATTTAGTTAAAAGACCCAGTCCTGGCTTAAGCCAGGTTTAGAATAAACTTGAGAAAAGCTTTAGTAAAAACTTGAGCCATACTTAAGCCCAGATTAATACAGGATTAATCCAAAATTAAGCCAGGCTTAACCTAAACTTAAGCTAGGAATTTTTTCGAATATTCTTTCTTGAATAAAATAAAAATATTTTGTATAAACCTTTAAACAAAATACGAAATCAGAAACAATTCCGAGGGGATATTTCAAGAGGTTTAAGGGGTTTAAGGCTTAAAAACACTTGACCTCAGTACCTCAAAAATACACAAAACCTCAACAAGATCATATCAAAATTGACCGCGTAATCAACTTATAACTAATAACATTCGACATTTTATATGGGAAAAAATAAAAACCGGATTCACTTTACACCTGCAGCTTCTTAAAATATATACTACATATAATATATAGATACAGATATATAAATAAAGATATATAGATACAAAAAGACCAGGTGATTTGTTCATTTCATTTCATTTCCTGCTTGCTCTTGAATTCAATTGCATTTTATACATTTTGTGGTTACTCATTAAAATAAAAGCAAAATAAAAAAATTGTAAAAAAATATATATATGTATAAGATAAAAAAAATTATTGCATCTACAGAACCACAACAGAAATCAATGATAAACCGCAGCTACCGACGAGAAATTATTTTGTTAGCCTTTTTTTCATAAAATTCAATAACTGATTTAAAAGGGAAAAAAGTAAAATATGATTTATATATTAAAGAAGAGAAAAATTGTTTATATCCAAGAAAAAGTGGTTGATTCACCTGTTGAGTTAGTCAACTGGATGATGACGTCATCAGTAGTCGTCTTTCCTAACTATCTTCAAGATTTATGTCAAAGAGGAAATCGTACAAAGTGATGAGAAAGCGATTTAAAAATTCCTTTGACTATGTTCCTCTAAGAAATAAAATTTATTTTTAAGAAAATTGGTATCTAGAGGTTTTTAGATTTTCAAGCTGAAAATTTTTCTAGGTATGACAAAAGTAAATTTTTTCTCGAACAAAAAGGACTTTAAAATTTATATTTATACAATAATTATGAAATAAAAACATAAATCCTTAAAGCCAAAGAGTTTATCTACGAAATATGTTTTATAAATTTCTTCAATAAATTCATTCATTAAAATGTGGCAGTAAATTAAAGATTAAAATAAAATTGATCACCATCAATTTTTCATAATTAATTCAATTTTAAATACGAACTGAAATCACTCAACATAACACTTAAATTTATGTCATAATTTTCCGTCAGAGTTTGAGGCTTATGCAAAATCAAAATACATTTCATCCAGATGTTGATGGCAATAAAAATCAAAGATTTCAAAATTTTTTGCACATGTTTTATGTTTTCTGCAATAAAAGATGATGTCAACAGACACTTAAAATTTTCATCAGTCACACCCAGCTCCCGGTCCCGGAGGAAGAACATGTGTTCAAAATCGGAGAAAATGAGTAATAATTTTAGATTTAAATTTTAAAAACATTCTCTCATATGTTCGACAACTGAGTGAAATTTTGTTTTGTTCGTTAAAGATAATATTTAATAGAAATTTTAATATTTAGAAAATTATATATTTTTTTTATTATTATATATTTTCTAAATATTTATTTATTATTAAATATTTTCTAAATATCAAGAAGATTAAATTTTCGAAAATTAAAAAAACCAATTTCGAATATTTATTTTATCATTATAATTTTTTTCCTTTTTTTTAAACCATATCGTGTGGGCTTCAAAAAAATATCTAGATGAATAGTTTCAAAAAAATATAATCATAAATAATAAGAAAGCTCTAAGACTTAAGACGTTATAATTTTAAAATAAAATTCCTCCTTATTCATTCAACAACAACAACAACATTTTCCCCCTTGTCACAGTTTGATAAGAGGGCTACAAACAAATATACAAAATATTACAATTAACTAAATCCCACCATGAAATCATAAATTCACCATCCCAAAGATTAGCAGGCGGGTGGGCGTTCAGTCAACAGCAAATTTGACAATCCAAAAATCATCAGCATAAAATTAACTTTAATTCCCCAAAGTTTTGATGATGAAAGCTGCTGGGGGTGGTGTAAGATACCATCAAAAAAATAAATATAAAATATGAAAAAAAAACACGAGAGGGGCAGAAATTCTGCTTCTGACTTTATGATAGGGGCCACACTATAGGGGGAAGATAATTTTTTTTTTTTTTTTTTTTTTTATATACATGTTTGTATATTTCAATAGGACTCCAGTCTCACAGATATCACCCTCCACCAGCCAACCAAACCTTTTATATTTTATTTGGTCGCATCCCACAGCTGGTACCAATGATATCAAAAATAATAAAATATATTACGTAACATATATATGAAATTAAGAATATGAGTTTTTTTTTTTATTTATTAATAAGTCATACATCTTATATCTTACTATATTAATAATTTTTAATACTAACTACAAATGAAGATGATTATACACAATTTTTTATTTTTTGAGGGGTACTACAAATTACGATTACGATGGAATTTTCATCGATTTTATAAATGACAAGCCCTCGTAAAGTTTTGATTTATCACGTCATTATCATCGTTACCTTCATCAATAAACATGACGTCCTATTTAAGGGTAGGGGAGAGGGGTGGAAAGTATCTCAATTCTCGAATATCTATCTATCTACAGAATTTCTAGGGTTGTGTAGAAGGAGGAAAATGGGTAGGTCCCTCACAGTCTCCTCAACTTTGATGTGATGCCATGCATCAATTGCGCCATCTCTTTTCCGGCCAGAGAGACACAACTGTCGGTGTGATTTTGTAGGGTAAGGGTTCAATTTTAAATTTTACCCCTTTCAAAACATCTTTTGAATAACCAATGCAAAGGGATCCTTTTAAAGTTATTTATTATTATTATTCGTTTTTAATTTTAGAAATTTCCATGAATATAGGTACAAGGAGGTTTTTGTGGTTACTTATTTGTAATATTTGTAATTTCGTTAGTTTCACAATTTTAATGGTTTGGAACCGGAATTCTAAATCTATTAGTAAAGGAAGGCTATTTGACAAATTTACAAATTATTCAATTACTTCAGTATATAATATAGTATTTTCGAGTATAATATATTTTTAAGTAGAAACAAATATACATTCCAAGAATTTCGAAAATCACTATCAACTTTCAATTTTTTTTTAAATTTTCCCATCACATAAAGAATAGAATTTCTAAAAATTCAATTTACCCGCATTCAAATTTTCCATTATCTTTCTAATAATTCAAGTAATCCGAAGAAAATAATTCCAATTTCCCGCCCCTCTCCTCTGCACAATCGTTCTTTTAGAAAAAGAATCGGATTAACATTCGAAAAACATGAAAATTGGCACCTTTTTCACCAAAATCATCCGATAGAACAATAACCAGGTGTGAGGCAATTAACAGTGAAAATAGTCAAATAATTGTCGTTTCCGGTTGTCGTAAATTGATATGTGCCCCCACCTATGTACGCCAATGTTATATATCTTTGTGTCTATGTATCCAAGTATATTTCTATGTATCATTGTATATATATTTAGCTTTTAGAGAGATAAATGGTTGCATGAATGTGCGTTGAATTGTTGCTGGAACATTAAACCAACGCAAGGCAAGTTAGGTCCAGTGGTGGGGTTTTAGAGGAAAAGGGGGGCATCAGTGGTTTGGTTGACAGACAGGGCAGGCGACGGTGGCAAGAACAAAAAAGGGGGGAGAGAAGGGTAAAGGGGCTACATTTCCTATTCACAATCATACCAAACCGGCGTATCTCGGTGAAATTGTCAAAGGTGAATATATGCCCCCCCCCCCTCTCAAAAAAAACAAAGGGGCACCCTCAGATAAATAAAGATAGATGAATTTATACAGTCAGATGGAACACAAAACCAGACACCACCATCGACTGATAGACTGATAGACTGACAGACCTCACTGAAAAGTGCTCCAGGTAGGTGCCCCCCTTTAAAAAAAAAACTAAAAGTTGATCATCCAACCAAAGGTGCACAAATCAACATCACGTTGTTTTATAAATTATTTGGACAAGTATAATTGAAATCTTAACGAGGCAAGTGGGATTAAATAGGATTTAAGCTAGGTTTAAATCGGATTTCACTAAGAACCCTCAAACAGACCTCTTAAAAAAATATATAAATATAAATAAGCAAACCAAACCTTTTATATATATATATATACCTTTTCTGATAGATAATTTTAAATTTTAGGTCAGAGTTATAAAAATCCAATCCAATAGTCCAGTAAATAACCGGGACAAACAAACAGACAGATAGACACAGACAGAGGGTGCAAGGAGAAAACGACCATTAATTAAAACGACCTTTTTACACATTTTATTAGGCCCCCCTCTGGTTGGGTTCAGCTTTCAGGTTCAATCAGGGGTCCCATAAATCAATCAATAACCCACCCGAAACCCGAGAATCAGATTGTCGATTAGCGCTGGATTATTGACCAATTGCCGTGAACACCGGACCGCTACTGTTTTGAGGTACGCCACCTTGTGGGATTTTCTTTTTGATATTTGAATCGTTGCCGCCTTCCTTATTTTTTTTTTTACCCTTTTTATTCTTTGGTTTTTGAGTGATTATTTTCATATTCATAGGTTATATCATGAAATGTTAAGAATATTGAAAAATTTTTACAAGAGTATTTTTGAAATTACAATTACAGTTAATGTTATAACTAACAAAAATTGGTACATGGAGGTTTTCAAGTATATCTTGCAGTTTCAGAACTGTAGCCTCTTAATGCTTAATTTTTATCAATATATAATATAATAAAAATTGCCACACTGAAGTTTTTGAGGTCGCTAATTTTAAATTAAATACTACATTTTAAAAAAAAATCAATATTCGGATTATTGTACCAAATACTACAATTTTGAATATAGATTATATTATCATCTAGGTCGGATTGATTTCTTGCTGAATTCTAATAGTCTAGGGGTCCTAAATTTAATCTATTAAACTTAGTTTAATAAACTTAATTTACTAAACCTAGCTGATAAAAACTTCACTGGATTACTTTTTAAAGGTCTTAAATTCATTAAACATGAGAATTTTAATTTTATATTTTCATTTCCTTCGTATTGATTTTTTTAATGATCTAAGGGTCCTAAGTTTATTAAAATGTTATCCAATTGTATTTAAAGAGTCTTAACATAATATACTTAAGCCTAAAGCTAAAAATATTTTTTAAGTTAATTTAAAAGGGTACTAATTTTACATTTTCATTTTTCAAAGGATCATAATTTTATATTTTAACTTTTTTAAGGTTAATTTTTCTAACGATCTAAGGGTCCTAAGTTTACTAAACTTGTATTAGATTGTATTTTTAGGGTCTTAAGGTCATTATACCTAAAACTTTTTTCGAGTTAATTTTCAAAGGCTTCTAATTTTATATTTTAATTTCTTTCATATTAATTTCTAATTATCTAAGGGTCCTAAATTGACTAAACCTTGATTGGATTATATTTGAAGGATCTTAAGTTAATTATTATATATGGTAGACTTTTAGAGATCCTCAAATTGATAATACCTTTGTTGAACACATTTTCAAAGGGTCCTAACCTCATTATACTCTATGGTCAAATTTTCGAGTATAAAATTTTTTA
Source organism: Dysmachus trigonus (assembly GCA_949715965.1). Lineage (NCBI taxonomy): Eukaryota > Metazoa > Arthropoda > Insecta > Diptera > Asilidae > Dysmachus > Dysmachus trigonus. The sequence continues at coordinate 5,294,144 of OX454324.1, forward strand.
AAAATAGCTAAAAATAGATATCTTAAAAAAAATTAAAAATATTTTCTTACAAAATTAATATGGATACATATAAAGATACAAAATCATTTCTCATAAGGACTCACAGGACTCAAGCCAGGAAGAGGAAGATAAAATAAAATAAATCAGGGAACGGATATTTTCATGTGTTTTTTTTATAATATAATTGAAGTCATATGTAATTACGTTCAACTTCTAACCGTAATAATTTTATTCTTCTTCTATTAAATATATATATATATATTTTGTTTGTTCTCATTCTTCCTTGCACGTGCTACAATTGGGCCCTATATTTATTATTATTATATTTTTTTATTACCTTGCATATTTCCTTCTTCCTGAGGGATGATAACATTCACTTTTTTTTTTCATTTTTATTGTAATGGTGATGATGATGATGGTGTATACCACTCCAGAGAATTATGACTGGAGGGGGAAAGAATATCCAGGAATATCAGGGAAGAAAGGGGAAACAACATAAAAAAAAAACGAAAAAAAAAATAACAGACCACAAGATTAGTTATGAAATCACAAAACCGTGAAATATGATTCCAAGTATCAATGGTACAAGTAAGGGGCTGATGGGGAAAACGAGAGGGGGAAAAGCATATCCTGTCAGCATAACAGTGGGGGGGAAAGATGGGATGGTATACGCAGCATAACATTATATATGTAATATGTATGTATATATATATAAATTTCTACAGATAGTCGAGGGAATTTTCTTAAAGAATAAGTTCTTTGCAGAGAGACACACCAGAGAAAAATGTTCGTACATATATACATACACACACAAAATTGAGTTTATCGCTTCGCTTGGACAAATGAAAAATGTTTTAGGTATGATGATGATGAAAGCAATTTAAAATAGAGATGAAAAGGTTTCGTTCTTAATATTACAATTATATGGAATTTATATCATCTAAATTAAAAAACAAAAACCTAATGGGGAGATAGTAACTATATAAATAAAATTCTATAATATTAATTTTTCGAGTGATAGGGTAGTAAATTTAAGTTTAGTTTATAATTTTAATTAAGTAGCTTACTAAGACAATATAAAATGTTAAACAAATTCATAAAATAGATACAGTGATTAAAATCTGAGTTCTTTACAATCTGTGATTTAATTGAACGTTAAGTGACAAAAGTATTTTGAATTCTTTACAGTTATTCAAATAGATTATTGCACAATCACTCCAAACAGGGGTACCAAATGTCAAAATAGCATCAAAAACAAATTGAAATATTTGTAAATTGTGCCAAATCCAGACTGTAGGCCACTAACAATTTGGGACGAAACACATCCTAAAGCGAAAACGCCTATGTCGTCTGCATACATAGAGAAGCAGAAGTTACCAAGTTGCGTTGATAATCAATATGTGACCTAAAACAGAACCTTGAGGTACACCATATAAAATTTCATGAAGTGAAGATTTATCTGAAGCGATACATATATATCCATTAAAGTATCTACCGGTTCAAAAACATTAGACATTTTTTTAAAATCAATTGAAGCGTATGAATTACAAAATACAAAATCAGACCCAAGGTTTTCACAATTTAAATTGGAACAATCTGCTCTTGAATCTTGAGAAAAATGTCAACTCTATCTAGAATGTTGTTAAGATATTTTGAAAACAAAAATATAAAAAACATACCTACTCTTAAATTTGTTAATAAAACCTACTATGAAATTAAGAAGAAAAAAATTAGGTTAATAGCTGACACCTTTTTCAAAAATCACAATTGTTTTCCTAAAATTTATAATAAATTCTTGCAAGTGCAAATCTTTCCCATCTATTGATTTTTCTACAGGTTTCTTTACTCTCGATAGAGGAAATACGTTAATACCCTGTTACTAATATCTTAGGCATCCTGTAAACACGACTATGAAATTATTCATAAGTAAACAATCTAAACTTTCATTTGAGTCCACTATTACTTCTCTAGCCTTATTTTTTTACAGAGATATAATAGTCTAGATTTGAAAAAAAAGAACAATACCACCCCAAAATCATTTCGAGAAATTATATAACATATAAAACATAAGGAGCCGATTTAAAAGGCACAAAAAAACAGCATAATCATCAAAAGCAGCCACTGTGAATCTGTAGCAGCAGTAGCCCAGAATTCGTGATGCATTTTCATCTTTATCTTCATCTTCGCGTTGCATCGTATTTTTTTTCTGTTTATTGTTATATAACCTGTTTGCACAGATCCGCGCTCATGTTTAACTCTTTTTCCGCCCACGCTTTATTACCTTATTTTTCTTCTTATGTTTATTTTAATTTTTTTATTTCTTATTTAAATTGATCCACGTGCTACAGATGTAAAAGCACAAATCAATTACACATTGCATAATCGTTCTCTATCTCATTCTCTCCCTTTAACTCTTTCTGTGGAAATTTACTCGAATATTTTTTATACATATTAAAGGTAATTTAATAAAATAACAAAACAAAAAAATATATATAAAACCTTTAAAAGCGCCAAAACAAGATTCAAAACATCGTCAATACTGATTTTTATTTTATTTTATTGCACATGATATGAACCCAAAGAACACCGTTTAAAACAACATTGAAAAAAATAAATAAAAATAAAAATAAAAATAAAATAATAACAACGATGAAGCCTCCTATAGAGGGCACCCAGATGGAGCTCTATGTCAGTTTCTGACAGCGCGAAATTTGATATCAATGAAATTGCAGCAGGAGGGCAATGTGCTGCAAGCGCGCGCGCGCGCATTGCAAGCTCGCGTCTAATAATTTTTAAGAAAAACATGTCCGGTAAGAGGAGGGGATGGATGATTTAAGGAGGGGGGAAGGTATAAGAGGAGAAGTACTGTTTTCGCCTTCTGGGATATTTAAAAGAAAATCGTGAGCCCTAAATCTTAAGTCAGGTTCATGAGCTGTCCAAATTGGAGTCACTTTTCCGCAGAGACCTCTTTGGGGTCTGTAATGATCGTATTATGTTATAAGATAGATTGTAAGATGCTTATAGATACATAGATAAAAGATGCACTCATCCAGAGGTACCCGGTGGTATGTTATTTATCTTCGGACGGTATAAAAAATAAAATAAAATATTAAAATACAGGGCAATTGTTGGATAGATATCAAATCCAGCTGACTCTGTGACCGATTTCCTTCTTTTTACAATTTTCTTTAATTGACCTTCTTATGATATAATAAGTTTCCTGATATTTATGCAATCTATTCAATGTTTTATCATTCTAATTGACTTCTATCAAGACTATCATCATTTATACAATATACCATATTTTAAAAAATCTTTCATCAACACCATTCAAATGATAACTAGTAGTATAGTTTAAATAAAGTATTAAAAAAAAAAAAAAACTAATATTACTTTGTAGGGGAAGGGAAGGAAATCATGTAGTATACTTTTGGAATCCCCTCATTACAAGCTTTTATTTGAGACCCCACATGATATATTTTAAATTAAAATTTAATGTTGTCTTTTTATACCAAAAATAAAGACTTACCAATAGTTGTAATTTTTCCAATTATAAAATCTGAAATAAAAATAAAAATTGATATTATTAATTAATTTGATTTAATATATAATTGTATATTCTCACATATTCAAAAGGCCATTATTCATCGAATAAGAAAGTGCAATAAATAATCAAAATTTGTGACAGTGGTATTACAAAAAATTACCATATTTTTACTTCTTTGTTTAGTAAATAAAACAGAATAAAAAGAATGCTTCAAACAAATGTGCTCCTGAAGGAAGAAAAATTTACTGTTTTTTTTTGTGACCCCTACATAAAAACACAACTCAAAAGCATAAAACTCATATATCATTTAGAAAAGGTAAGAAAAACAAACCCTTTTCAAAAGTTACCCCTTTTTTTTTTTTTTGCTAGTCAAGGGTTCGAGTGCACGCGAAACTCTTTCATTTATTTCATTTTATTTGTAAAGTGATTATTTTGTTTTGATATAAAGAGTAAAAATATTTTAAAGAAGGAAGGGTTAATGATTCTAGCAGGTAGTGTATGTTTGTATGTTCTCTTCTAGAGCCTAAAATACTAAACAGAATTTTAAAATGTTGATATCAATTAATTCATCTTAATATCACGAGTAATAAGAAAAATTAAAATCAACATATTCACATTAGAATTTATATTATTTTGGATATACGTAATCGGTTTTAATAAATTAAGAAAATTTTTCGATGTTTTTGAATGATCCCCTCAATTTGAACGCCAGTGTATATAGCATGACCTGTTCTAGACAAAATAAGAAATTTAAATCAAGAAGGAAAATAAAAGGTTATTTCATTTTAGGGTATATTGTTCATATTTTCATGTTTTTATAAGAGACATAAAAATCCCTTTTCTACCCCTTTTTCTCCCAAAAAACAAAAACATGATTTACTCTTTATCGTACTGTAGAGGATAATATTTTCTACTGATTCTGCGTCTATACAGGAACATTTCCTTTTTATCTCAAAAGAGCGACAAAAATGTAACGAGAGGTAATATGCTTTATACGTATACATATTTTATTTTTATTTTTTTCTGAATGTTGCCTCTTTCATCCCTCAGACGGAGGTTCTATATAATGGAATCTTAAGTGTGTAATCTTTCTATGTCATACTATATTATATATTGTAAAATGAATTGAATTTCAGACTAGATTGAGAGAAATACTAAAAATATTTTAAGAGAAAAATTATATGCGGGTTGGTAGGCATTGGCGTAGGTAGGGGGGGCAAGGGTGAACAATGCTCACCCTAAAAAAATCGACAGTGTTGATATTGACTATACTATCTAATTGTCTTTTTATTTTAAGATTAAATACGAATCCTACTTAGAAAATAGTGTCGAAAATGGATGCAAGCAGTTTGAAAGACGAAGGGGACCGGCGTGCACTTGTTCGACTATTGTCATTGCGCTACTAAATGTTTCCAATCATTGGATTACAGTGTTCAATAAAAGCGTATTAATACAAGTTAATCGAAAAGACGTAAAGAGTGTTATTTTTTTTTGTTTTTACTAAGTATTTAGTAAATTACGATGTTGACATCAAATTGAATCGTCTCGCCTTATTTAGAGATTGCTTTATTTGTTTGAGCTTGAATATAAAGTACATACTACCTACCTACTTAGTACCTACACGGTAAAAACAGACTTGTTTACCGTGAGATTATCTAGTACCTACAGGTAGTAGCACATTAACTTTTTCGATGATTATTTTCTTTTTTTTTCGATAGGGTATGTTTTATGGTTGGTCCCATACAAATTATATGAAAATCGGTGCAATACTTTTATAGAAAAATAACAAAAACAAAAAACAAAAAACAAAAAACAAAAAACAAAAAACAAAAAAAATACGATTGCAAAATTTTGTGATTGCTGTGATTGAAATCGGTTGTTTTTAGCATTTTTAACGTAGTCAAATAGATGATTTTTTTAGTTTTATTTTAAATAATAAACAGAAAATGAAATTGATTTTCTTTAAATTGCTACTACAAATACTACAATAATTACATTTAAATTTTAAGTAACGTAAAGGAAAGGCGGGAAATGCTTTCTGCTTAAAAATCTAACTATAAATTTAATGATAAGGTATATTTTTGATTATTTCATTCGGTTATGTTTTATTTCATGAAGTTGATAACAGGTTTTGATACACACTCTGTTTTTTTTCTAGGTTTAAAGTATGAAAAAATTTAAATACATCAGAGCATTCTCTAAACAACCCGATAATTTGACATTTTTAAACTGAATTGACAATTTTTTTAAATAACGTTAAAATATTTATTTAAAATACATAAAGTTTAATTTTTACATCTTCAATATATATTTAATTAAATATTATTAAAAATATCTACACTACTAACTCTTATTAAAAAAAAAGACGAAATAAAAGCTCTAATTTTTTAAAACACTTAATTTTTTGAAAAAGATATCTTACAAACTTAAAAATAAAAACAATTTCACTAAAAAAAAAATCTAATTTTCGACTTTTCTCAGCGAAAGAAAGAGTAAGAAATATTTTAAAAAATATGTTTGAACTTCTTCAGTTATCAGTTACAATCTAAGTAAATCGCATCTAAAATGTACTATTTATAATATTCCACTAATCTCAAATTGAGTAAAGGCGCCAATATTTATTGCCTAGTGGAGAGAACCTATTATTTTTTTTACCTTTGTTAATGAATTTTGCGATGAGGTATCTGAAGTATTCTATTTTTTTTTTTTTTTCATTCCGAGGGCATTTTTTTCATACATCAATTTTGTTGTAGGACATAGCGCTTTTTTTTTAAAAGACTCTTGAAAAGGAAAATGCTACCTATGAAAAAAACATCACTGATTATTTTTTAAAAAGTTACATCGATATAGAAACTATACTAATTTTATATTGTTTTTAAAAAATGACTGTTCGACCCTTTCTGACTGTTCGACCCTTTCATGCTCCAGGCATTCTTTTCTGCTCTTAAAAAATCATGTAAATTTTTAGTTAAGTTTCAAAATTTCGGGGAGGGTTCTAACCCCCTGACCTCCCCCGCTGGCTACAGCCCGGATGAAGATAAGAAAGACGCCGCATGGTAATAAGGAGAGTGTATTATTAGTTATCACTAGGCGTAATTTATGATTTATCATTAAATGATTGTGGTTAGTTCAGCTGGACGGCTGCTCCCCCTAGGGAAAATCCTTAGCTACGCCAATGTTGGTAGGATATGATTTATCCCACAAAACGTCTTTCATATCCTCCCTAAATAAAAATATTTCTTCAAAAACTTATTTTTTAAGAAGGTTACGTAGTTGATAGTAGATACGATTTTGACTGTTGTTATTGTTGATGAAAACATAAATCATAACACAGTATTCAATTTTATGCTGTAAATGAACTATTTTTAAGCTAGAAAACACTTCTCATCGCCAAGGAAGCTGAAAAAGCTCTGAATTTTTAGTGTGAGCGTTTTTCGTTTTCCCTTTCGCTTCAGAGTGGAGCGCACCTCAGCAGATTCAGATTCAGATTCAGGGGGCCGGGGGGGGGCCCCACACAGAGTGCGACAGCCACAGATACATGCATCTAGATAGCTAGATAGATAGAGGCCGAGCTCCAGCCAACCCAGGCGCACGAGCCCGACTTGACGTCGATTTTCTAGCGACGGTGGAATGCGAATTACCCCCTGACTGGCGTCGAGACGCCCATAGCTGATGGCTCATTGGCTTAGAACAGTGCCACCGAAAAATCTGGGGCGGTGCATGCTTTCATTTTGGGTTTCGGTTTCGGTTGCGCACAAGGTGCCGCCGTCGTCGTCGTCGTCGTCGTCGTCGTCCTCGTCGCCACCGTCGTCGACGTCGCCTCCGATGCCACCGTCGTCATCATCGTCATCGTCATCGGCGTCGTGGCGCTGGTCGTCGTCGTTCTCATCATCTGAATAATCATCAGCAGTGGGATGTTCTGCTGCGAGGGAAAACAGCGCGGGAGTAAACAGCAGCAAAATTTGAAACTTGCTGCTGCTGCTGATGCTGCTGCTGCAACAATATTAAATGCAGCATCAAAACGATAAGGATACAACAACAACAATATACTATATACAAATATATAAATATAAGAGCAATAATGCAGGAGTAACAGCAGCATAAACACATTTTACAATCCGATTGATGAAACATTGTCAAAAACTGATGAATTAATAACACAGGCCTGCGAATTAAAAACTTTTATTCGCTTTCTCGGTTTTTATAACCGATTATGGGGGTTTGGGTCCTATTTACGAATCTGAATTCGGTTTTTTTCTATCACATAACGTTTTTACCAAAATAGGGTTGCAATGCACAAAATAACGTATTTCGGCCATTTTTAAAAACTCATTAAAAAATAACGGAATGTGGAAAAAGCTCTTAACACTACCCTGAATCATGATTTTTTAAGAACAGAACAAGGGTTGAACAGTCAGATGAGTAAAACTTCCGCTCTTACTTTTTCTTTGACAATGATGATATTATGTTAAAGATATGTTTGTATCTTAGGCAAATCACTATTTATTCCAATTTTTTAATTTAATAAAATTAATTAATTTATTTTTATGAAAATATTTGCAACTGTTCGACATATTCAGTTGCATTCCGTTGAGTTGAGTTTTATTTATATTTTTAATTTTGTAATATTTAATTCTATAAAAGTAAAGGGTCATCCAAAAAACGCGCCTACATGTTTCTTTTAAATAAAACACAAACTATTTGCAATTTTTTCAAGCTGTTTTTTTTTATTAAAAGTATGATCCATTACAATTATAAGTGGAATAGAATATCATTCAAATGTCCACCACGACTGCGTCTGCAGGCATCAATCCGAATATCGAAATTTTCAATGACTTTCCGACATGTTGCTGGTGTTATTTCACGAATTGCAACTTGAATGTTGTTCTTTAGATCATTAATTGTTTGTGGCTTGTTAGCATACACTCCACTTTTCAAAAAACCCCACAAAAAAAAATCTAATGGTGTTAGATCACATGACCTTGGAGGCCAATTGAAATCTGCATTTCGTGAAATTACACGTTGAGGAAATTTTGATCGCAAAAACGTAATGTTTTCTCGAGTTGTGTGACATGTAGCACCGTCTTGCTGGAAGTAGACGTCAGACACATCAATATGACTCAACTGTGTCCATAAAAAGCCTCTCAACATTGATTGGTATCGCTCAGCATTCACAGTAACAGCATTTCCAGCATCATCTTCGAAAAAAAATGGCCCAATGATTCCATTTGCCCAAAATGCACACCAAACAGTAACTTTTTGTGGGTGTAGAGATTTTTCATGAATAACACGAGGATTTTCATCACCCCAGATACGACAATTTTGCTTATTGACGAATCCATCCATTGTGAAATGAGCTTCATCACTAAACAAAATTTTGCTTGAAAACAATGGATCTGTCGTTCGTTGTTCAATAATCCAACTAGCGAAATTACGACGTTGTAAATGGTCTCTTTCTTTCAATTCCTGGGTTAATTGAATTTTATAAGCGTGTAAATGCAAATCTTTATGCAAAATCCTCCATAAGGAGCCATAAGATATGCCCAATTCTTGCGAACGACGCGAAATTGATGTTGTCGGTTCATTTTCAACACTTTCACTAACAGCAGCAATATTTTCATTTGTGCGTACAGACTTTGGTCTTCCACTTTTTGGTTTATCAGTAACACAACCAGTTTCTGCGAATTTTTTCACTAATCTTTGAATTGAAGATTGATTTGGCCGATTATTTACACCAAAAAAATCACGAATTTTGCGATGGGTATTTTTCAAAGAACGCCCATTTTCATAAAAAGTTTGAATGATGTAAACGCGTTGTTGCAATGTGTACCTGTCCATGGTTAAAATTGTACTACCTTCTAATAAAACAAAATGGCTTATGTCATTTGAAAATATGTCACGTGTAAAAATTATGTAGTGCTGACATCTAGGCGTCACATTTGGATGACCCTTTATATTCTTATATATATAAAAGGTACTAATTGTAAATTTATTATCTTTTACATCCCTATATATTTCTCATCAAATTTCGAAATTTGATTCCCGAGTCATTAGTGCCGAGTCATATGCATTAACTACATAAGTCTTTTTTTTATTTCAATATTTCAATGTCTATACCACTATTGTTTCAAAAGAAAACGTATTACCTCTAAAGAAAAAAAAGATATGGCTACTTTTTTACCGTGAAAGTCATTCCCTCACCTTGTCCCTTAGTTCAAAAACATTACTAAAATGCCCATTCATCTCAAATATATCAATATTCTTAATAATAAAATTATGCTAATATATTAGAAAGATGTTTGTTATTGTCTATAAAAGCTTCCATCTTACAACAACGAATTTATAAAAACGATAATTCGATTTTAAATATGTCCCGCCAAATAAAATCATTCCCTCACCCTATTACGAATATTCGATTTCTGAACGCATCGAACGATATTTAGGAATGCAACCTTAAGTTTTTAGTACCTGGCAACACTCTCAAATGATTCAAGATGGCGATTTCTTCTCAACCGTAGGTGAGTTTGTGCAAAAATACATTATGGGAAAAATTGTTAAGAGTTACATTTATGGCGATCATTCTCTCACGTTACATGAATGTATTAAGCATTTTAATATATATATATAAAATTTGTTGTTTTTATGCGTTTTTGGGAGTAAAATGCATATTCGAAATGTAACAAGCAAATTAAGGTTATGTGACCTTGTTTTTGTAGTTTTAGTTAAAATTCGTCATTCCCTCACAGTCATTCCCTCATTGCATTTAGGAGTTTATATATATACATTAGGGTGCTTTTTTTTTCGCGACTATTTTTTTTTTTCAGTCCCACCTCGAAATTTTGTGGCTAATACCTAAACAAACATTCCCTGAAAATTGGAGCCCTTAAAAATAATATTTAGTACTAGACCAAGACGCATAAAGATTTCCCATATAAAATACATGTGAACTTTGATTATTTTTCTTCAAATCTCTACAACTCAGAGGCATTTTATGGCATAATCTTGGGCAATGGTAGGGTTTATTCAGAATTGAATGCCCTATAAAAGTGTCCATTGCGGTGTAACCCTAACTCCCACCAGCGAGGTAGTACGGGTCATTAACCCCAATTTTTCCATGAAATTCTCGCTTTTTGCCGCTATCTCGTAAACAACAAGAGTTACAGAAAAAGTGAATATGACAAACTTGTAGCAAATTCAATTTCCTCCAAAAAGTTCTTGAACACCAAATCGCTAACATCAATATTTCTTGAGATATTGGGTTTTGAAGTTGAGGTAGTGTTTCTACAATTTAGCTCAATAATCCATGACAATTCCACACTACCTCAACTTCAAAGCCCAATATCTCAAGAAATATTGATGTTAGCGATTTGGTGTTCAAGAACTTTTTGGAGGAAATTTAATTTGCACCCTAATATACATATATATTATATACAAAAATATGGAAGACCAATACTCCTAAATAGATCTCTTAAAGCAACTTTTTTGATCTCTGCAAAAAAAATATCTAAGTTTATAAAAAACTAGAAATTTCAATAATATCTCAATTTTTGAAATTTCATAAGAAATACCCATATATATAAACATGAAAGTTCGTTTGTTTATTTGTTTGTTGCTCAATCACGCCTAAACGCTTGCATCGATATTTTTCATGTTTTGTCCGAAGGTAGTACATATTCTAACTTAACATGTAGTATAATTCTTTTTTTGAATGATTCATAGGGTTAAATGACAGATCTAAGATGGCGGCTGAACATTTTAAATTTGAAGCGATTTTCATGAAAAATGGTACTTAGGGGTTTTTCGGGATGCTGTTTTCAAATCCGCTGTCCAAATTTATAAATTCAAGATAGCGGATCCAACATGGCGATCAATATTTCTCGATTTCAACGGATTTTAATGAAAATTAGTACAATGATTACACTGGTCGGCAAAATTTCATATTTATTTTCTTCTTCAACAAGTAATATATCATTTCCATAGGATTTTTTCCGTAGATTACGAATATGCAAAAAACTAATCTATAGCACTTATAAAGCGTCTTCGGGAATAAGATTTTCATGAGCGTGCGCAAGCAGTGAGCTTCATTCATTTATCTATTGTATGAAGTAAGCGGCTTATGGAGAAAATTGAATTCCACGGAATATTTCGAAAAGTATTATAGCCTCTCGTTTTTTAATATAATAAGTAAAGGTTCATGCTTTTATTTGAGCTACTTTACAAGCTCCTACAAAAATTCGTTATTTTTTAATTAATTTGCAAAAATGGCCAAAATACGGTCTTTTGTACTTTTCAAACCTATTTTTTTCAAAAACGTGACGTGATAGGACATTTTCGTTTGTGAATTCGTAATCTGCGGAAAATTCCTAAAAAAATGATATAACACTTATTCTGAGGAGAATTTGGGTGCCGACCAGTGTTATCTTAAGGTTACTGAATTTGAAATCAGCTTCAAAGGGTCGTAGCAGGATAAAAGTGGATCGGCTGCTCCCGCTTGTATGTTGCACATTTTAATTTGATAAGTTGCTACTGTGATCGGATTAATTTATGCCAAATATCAATTTCAAAAAATGTGTTTTACACTAATTATAACGAATTTTTGGAATATCGAAAAATTGAATTTTCTCGAAAATTGCTAAACCAATCTTGATGGCTAAAATATATATTATACAGGGTACCAAAGTAGTCCTGGAAAAAAAGTCGAAAATTAATTTCGTTTTTATGAAACCCTTTTTGTACCATCGCCAATTTATCTAAAGGGTACTTCATAGTTAAAAAAGAAGAAAACTCCTTCTTCTACCAAATTCAAGTTTTTAGTTGTAATTTTTGATAAAATAAGCACATTTTAAAGAAATCCAACACACTTATTTATTTATTTATGCTATACCTTAATTTAATTGTAAATAAACACAAGTACACTTACATTGATTAAACTAATTATTACTATTAATTACAATTACAATGATTAAACTAGTTGTGGAAAATAATTGAAAGAATAATTTCTAACTAATACACTAAACAGATTCAAACTAATGTTTTTTTAAAACACTATACCTTTGTGATTTTTTTGAGCTATAAAATGATATTTTATAAACATATTCCTAAAAGTATACTCTAATAATAAAATGATATAATAAATGTTCTACTCCCACAAATTCCATAAAATAAGCAAAAAAAACCCACTCTTTAAGTAGCATAAACCTGAAACCCTTTAATCTGAATGATAAGGCGATTTAAAAGTCATTTATCGGAATTGTATTGTATATAATATTCTTTTTCAAATTTTAAACAACTCAAAAACCATTTCATCCCAGAAACCAGATGGTGTTTAAGAGGGTGTCATCTTTTGTAACCAAAAGAAAAAAAAAAATAAAGAATCTTACAGCCGTAAAACAGGCGGCTATGGACTATGGGCCAAACGCAGGGGTCTTTCTAAGGACCCATTGTTTGATTCAAAATAATAAACAATAACGCCTGGGGTTTTGATGTCAATCGTATTAAAATTGTGTATACTTTTCAGCTTGAACAGTCTCGGCTCTTATCCCGAATGATTGCCTTCTCACACTTTAGAGATACATTTATCTTATTTTCAAGTATCTTTTTGTATCAAGAGTAGGTACGAAGTTAAAAGGGAAAAAAATAACATGCACACACTATCAACAAACAGAAAAAGAAAATGATTATTTTGATTTTCAAATATATCTATATACATTTAATTGTAAAAGTTGCCATGTGCCATGATTTAAAAAAAATATACCTACAAAATTCAGATACACTCACAAAACCAAAAAAGGGCGAAAAACAACAACAACAACCACGAAACAAAAAAAAATATGCGAAAGGGACGAAGGGAAAAAGGTAAAATTTAATGCCAGGTAATAATTTATATCCTTGAAAATAATTCAACAGAGGGTTGAAGGGAGAAAAATGTGTAAAAGGACATTTAATGAACTGCACAACACAACACTACTGACGAGTGCGGGGTTTTTGCTATCAATGACCTTTAAAATGTGCAACATACTTGCACACACACACTTGAAGCCTTCAAAAGGGCTTGAAAAGGGACACATACAGGAAACGATGTTTTGAATAGAGATTGTCCTTTTTTTTTTTTTTTTTTTTTTTGAGGAAGGAATGAAAATGTCAAGATGAAAAGTAATCTGCGTCCAATTGTCTGACTTCTGGTACAAGGGAGAAGCTGTAATTTTTGTTTGATTGTTTGTTTTTCCACGGATATAATATAGGACAATCAAAAAGAGAAAAATGATACATACGAAATTTATCCGTATTATTCACGGACATGTATTACCTAATCAACCGTCAAAGGGATTATTATCTATTTTTGTGATTTTCTTTATATTTTCGCGTGTATTTTACATTTCTATTTACATATAAATTACTATAACTTTAAAAATACTGAACAGAATTTATTCGAATACCTTTTATAATATATTTAAATAATGTATCTACATGTTAAAGAAAACTACTAGAAAATCAGATTTATATTTCTTGAGTTATAGTCGAACATCTGTAAGAAAATCACAAAATCCCAGATAAATCCCTTTATACTTATATAAAATATTTCCGACAGACCGCAAGGATTTTATCTCAATTTTTTTATTCTTAATTAACCACAAAACATCGATTAGCACAATTCAAGAAAAAAAAAACTATAAATATAATGATTTCTTACTTGTTCTTCTTCTTGTGGGTAAACAATTTCCTGCTCGATGAGACCCTGAGAAATGTATCTTTAGATCCGGTCCGATGTGGTTTTAAACTTTTTTTTATTTCATTTTATTTTCAATTAAATGACAAAAGGGACAGGAAAAAAAAGATTTTCTTCCCACAGTATGACAATTCAATAAAAAAATAAATAAATAAATAAAACCAAGGGAAGAAGAATACAAGGGAATTTTCATACAGGAGAATTAAAGAAACCCCAAAAGTTATTTTATTCTCAAGTATCTTTTTATCTTTATTTTCCGAAAGACAGGAAATCTGCGGAGGAAATACAAAACTTCGAAATAAATTTCAATAAAAACAAAATACTAAAAGAACACATATCTACACTTAAAAGTGATAATTGAGAAGAAAAGTTTTATTTACAATTGAGACCCGTGAGTCTGAGCTTTAATCAGATCAAAGAACTGACCTTACAAGCCTCAATCAAATACTACGACATATTTTTTGCTTTTTTTATGTAGATAGTCATAAAAGAAACGAAGAAAACTTGAAGTAAAGGAATTCTTTTTATGAATGGAAATGTAATTTGAAGCTGATGTGAAAAATTTTACTGACCGATGACTACAAGTATCTCAGAGATATTTTATTTTGTATCTTTTCCATATATATATATATTTTATATAAAATATCTTCCCATGGGTATGAAAGTGGAAAAATAAAATTTACCAGCTGGATTCTACTTGAAAAAAATTTTTCCGATATTAGAAAATGTTTTTAAATATTCATTTTTAATTAATAACAATATATGGCGAATGTGATAATATAAATTAGTTTAAATTTTAAAACCTATTTACGTACAAATTAATATTTAAAAGGTTTCTAAAATGGTTTCTTATATATTATATAATACAAACGACTCTCTAACAACCTTCTTAAAATCTACATTATTTCTTTTTTATATTGTTTTATATAAGAACAAATAAAATTCCATCTAAGGTATCTAACCTGTTGATAAAGTATCTTGTTACTCACGGAGATTAAAAGATTGCAATTTCATCTCATGCCAACTGAAGCCAAACAACAAGTTTGATATCTCACCTCTGTGTTTTTTCTTTCTTTTCTTTTTATATCTCAAGTTAAATAATAAAAAATGAATGTTTTAAATTACAAATATTTCTGACACCTTGAATATGAAACTTACGCCATATAGTTATGAGAATTTTGTTTATTTCCTATAAAATTCGACGATTTTGAATATTCTTTTTTTAATATAAAGAGCATTAAATAAGTTTATACTTGAAAACAATAGGCGAAAATACAATAGTTATGAATGAAAGTTTTTTTTTTTTTTTTTTTTAAATAGTCAAGGGTTTTCTTTAAGCTCTATAATTTAATTAAGAAGTTAAAAAAATTTATATATCTTTTCTCGCTAAAAACAAAAAAAAAATTGGATAATAAAATACGTTTTCTTAAGAACTTATGAAATTTAACATAAATATTATAAAATTAGAATTACATTCACAACCCGCATAAGTACACCAGTTAAGATGGTTTACTTTTTTTTTCTTAAAAATTTCCTTCGTTTAAAAATTCTCGTGTAAGTACTTTTACGGACATATTCTTTAATCACTTAACTTCCTTATTTTATATGCCAAAGCAATTATGAGAATTCAGATAAGTGCCTCAATAAAATAACATTTTTGCTAATTAATTTATGTTTCAGACTGTAGAAGATATGAATTAAAAGTTTTAAATTAAGAAATTTGAATTAGAAATGCCTCAATAAAATAAAATTTGTCCACGTTTCACACTGTAGAAAATTTGAATTAAAAGTTTTCAATTAGGAGTTTTAAATTACTAAATTTGGATTAGAAGACTTGAATCAGAAGATTTAATATTAGGAGATTTGAATTAGAAGACTCAATATTAGAAAAACAGAAGATTTGAATTAGAACATTTGATTTGGAAGATTCTAATAAGAGGACTTGAATTAAAAGATTCAATATTAGAGGATTCGAATCAGTCAGTTCAATATTAGGACATTTTAATTAGAATATTTAAATTAGAAAATTTCATTTAGAAGAATTGAATAAGAATATTTGAATTAAAATTTTTGAATAAGGTGATTTCAATTCGAAAATTTGAATTAAAAGATCCAATATAAGAGGATATGAACCAAAAGATTTAATATTGGAAGATTTGAGTTAGAAAATTCAATATTAGAAATACATAAGGTTTGAATTAGAAAATTTGATTTGGAAGTTTTTAATAAGAGGATTTAAATTAAAAGATTAAATATTAGAGGATTCAAATCAGAAGATTCAATATTAGGACATTTTCATTAGAATATTTAAATTAAAAAATTTAATTTCCAAGATTTGAATAAGACAATTTGAATTACAAGTTTTGAATAAGGTGATTTAAATGCGATTTGAATTAAAAGATTTAATATTAGAGAATATGAATCAAACGATTTAATATAAGAAGATTTGAATTAGAAAATTCAATATTAGAAGTTTTGAATTAGAAAATTTCATTTAGAAGATTTGAATAAGAAGACTTGGATTTCAAATTTTGAATTAGAAAACTCAATATTAGAGGATTTGAAACAGAAAAGTCAATATTAGAAAATTTAATATAAGGAAATTTTAATTAAGAAGATTTAAATTAGAATATTTAATTTTAAAGATTTGAATTACAAGTATTGAATAAAGTGATTTAAAATTTCCCGATGATGAGATTTGATTGTAAAAAAAAAAAAACCTAGCAATAAAGGGCCAGCAGAAAAGTGGGAGAAAAGTCAATTTGCAGATTAGATTAAGATTAAGAATATTTTCAAGAATATACCGGAGAAAATAAACTTTAAACTAGGTTTGGATTAGATTTTTGAAGTGACACTTTTAGTTAGTGTAAATATAGTGTATAGATTTAAAAGAAAATTAGCATATAGGAGTTTTTAGTCTTACTGTTTTAAATTTGCTATCAACATTTTGAAATTCTTTAAAAATGATCAAAAATGATGATCCAAAAAATTATAACTTATCGCAAGTGTAATTTAAATTAGCAAAAATGCTTGATTCTTATTATTACAGAGTTTTTTGTTCAAAATTTTTCAGATATGTGTACAAATTACAAATTATTGAATAGTTCTTTTTTAAAAATTGATTTAATTTTGTAATTTTAAACCAAATTTCAGAAGATTCAAAATTAAAAGATGACAAAATATAAAGTTATGAAAAATTCAAAAATGTATAAGCAAAATTTCGGATTTTAACTAAATTTTATGATACAACCTTTCGATAAGAATGAAAGGGTATGTTTTATATATGTATTCATATGTTAGAATTTCTTCAGATATAGAAAATCTAGAACCCTTCAAATTTGGTCACCTTTTGGTATCTGATTTTCAAAACCCACCTATCCCACTAAGCATAATTTTCCTCCTTTGACACATAACGGTATATGCGATGATGCAGCAGCACCAGCAGCAGAAGTGGCAGCAGCATAAGCAGCAGTAGCACACTTTTACACACGCCCCTCTCTCTCTCTCTCTGTTGAGGGGTTGCAAAAGGTTAGGGGAGGGGAGGATTTAGAAATATCTGCTGAAGCAACAGCAGCAGAAGCAGCAACACCGAATGCAGCAAAATAACAAGCAGCAGCAGCAGACCGGTTCCCTTTTGAGCCCTTATTCATTTTGATGCGGCAGCGAAAAAACGAGCAGCAGCGCAAATAAGAGCCCCAGCGTGCTATAGTTTTTCGGTTACATAGAGCCAGCAACTTTGTGTCTTTCTCGAAAGCGCGCACCGATGCGAATGCCGAGGTACACTCAGAGGGAAAAGCCAGCCTGAGATGCGGATGACATCGAGCAGTAGAGTGGCCGCCTCAATCGCAGAAGAAAGTGGTTGTTTCAAAAATTCACACAGCACGACCCCGGGGGGCTGGTGCACAGGGTGTATATTAAAAAAACGAAAAAAAAGGAAAAATAATTTTTTTTCCCTTATACTATATAACATATATATAGTATATTATAAAATATTCGCATCTATGTGCTAAACTACATATATATATATATATATATATATATATATACAAATAAATAAATATATATATGTATTAAAAGGACCCAACGAAGAGAGGACACAACACTACGCGCCCTCTTTTTTTCATTTCCCGTATTAATATGTTTTGTGTTTTGCGCGTGTTTGGTGTGTCTCATCCGTGTGATGTTTTTGTTACGGCAACGTTCACAGTTTTTGGGTAGTAACAATCGAGTTGCAAACACGTTTATATCATATAATGCTAAAAATAATAATAATAATAATAATAGCGAGCGATATTTAAAATAATAAACAACTTTTTACGTCGCGAAAAAAACTTAAAATAAAAATATAATATAAAAAATAAAAACAAAAATAGTGTTTAGTTCTAGTCATCAAAAAAAAAAAAAAACAAAAAAATAAACATAAACCAATTTAAATAAAGTCAATATCAATTTTTTAATATAATACTCAATCATCTTAATCTAGGCAAAGAAATTGAAAATTTGAATTTTTCAAAAAATGTTTAATAAAATCAGTTCAAAAGTGAAAATTGTCGATAGTGTGTGATTTTGTGAAAAGTCAAGATTTTTTTCAGTTTTCTCATTACTTAATATTATTTTATTTATTTCACGTATATTAAAAAAGAAAAAGAAAAGTGAAATAATATGTGTAAGGTGCTTATTTTAAAATTTTAAAGAAAAAAAAAAATATAATTTTTTTGGGTGATTTAATTAAAACAAAATAGTAGGAAAATCGGTTTCTCGAAATCTGTATAAATAAAAAAAAATTATTAATACTACATAAAATATATCAATTTATTAAAAAACAAAACCGCTGATGTTCTCACAAAACAATACATTTAAAATCGCAAAATTATCAAATTACAAGGATAAAAAAATAATTATAATAAATTAAAATAATAAAAGTCCAACAAAAATGGTAAAGTGCAATAAAACGTAATTAAATTCGTTTTAAGAAGAAAAAAAAAGAAAAATATATTTCAAAAATAAAAACAGGAAGGGTGAAATTAAATTATATTATCATAATGCGAATTATGTTTATATTAAAATGTAGTTTTTGTGGTGCAACGTTCTGTTTTTCTCATTTCTGAAAAACAAAATAAATATATATGTATAAGAAAAAAGTGTATTAATTAAAAATAAAAAACGCACTAGTGTATGATATAAATTAATAAAATCAAACAAAAACAATCATGGATTTATCAACAGCATATCGATACAATCAAAACATGATGGAATATTACACGTGTAAGAAATATTAATATTAATACAAACAACGAAGAAACAACCTTTTTTCCTTAATATTAAACAACTTTTTATAAAATTTAAACATTTTTCTAACGTAGAGCAGAGAAATTTGCTGAGATATTAATTCAGTAACTATATTTTATTTATTTTCCTTTTTATATCTATTTATATTATTTTTTTTTATCTTTTTGAAACATTGGACTTGGCATATTTTTTCTGCTACTACAAAATAAAATATTTTGACTTTATACAAAATTATTTATTTTACAGGTTTTCCAAAAAATAAAATAATTCATAAATTTCATCTTCTTTTGTAATAAATTCGAATTTTTCATTACTATCATTTATTATATTGGGTTAAAAAAATATTTTCCTTAAAATGATCGAGTTTTTTATAGTAAAATTGCGAAATTTGTAACCACGAATGATCCTTTTCTAAATTTTCTGATTTTGTTCTATCCAAACAAACAAAATTAGGACCTAAATAAAAATGTCTTCTTAAATTAAGTAAAAACCGCAACTAAATTTGGCTTAAAATTGCAAAAAAAAAAAAATCAATTTTTAAAAAAATCTACTCAATAATTTGTAAATTTTACACATATCTCATAGAATTTCGAAAAAAAAACTCTTTAATAATAACAAAGTTATGATGTTTATTATAATGAAAGACTAAAACGAATTCGTTTTTCGACTATCCTTTGATTTGATTTGGTTTATAACTACAAAAATCATAAAGTTTTCGCTTTTTTAATTTGAGTAGTGATATTCAAAAATTACATTTGCAAGAATCAACAATTTTCGCTAATTTTAATTTTTTGAATCATCGTTTTGGATCTGTTGTAACGAATTTCCAAATATTGATAATAATTTCAAATCAGTAAGACTAAAAACCCCTATATGCTAATTGTCTTTTAAATCTTATACTATCTTTACACTATCACCTGGGAAAAAAGTGGCACTTCAAAAACCTAATCCAAACCTAGTTTAAATTTTATTTTCTCTGTTATATCCATGAAAATATTCTATCTTAATCTAATTTACAAATTGACTTTTCTCTCAATTTTCTTCTCGCCCCTTATTGCTAGTTTTTTTTTTTTTTCTTACAATCAAATCTCATCACGGGGATTATGTACCTTACTTTTCTATCCCATTAACATATTGCGATTATCCGCCGGATGTAATTTAAACCACTTTTCGCGACCGAGACTATCTTCTTATCCCTCGTTCTTTCATCCACATCCCGAAGACACTTCGAAGGGATGCTGCGATCTTAAGGACGAAAAGACGATGGCTCCCCCTAATCAGAATATATATATATATATATATTTTTTTTTCGTATTTTTAAGCTTGAAGCGTGGGTGGTTGTATTCTTTTTCTTAACTTTCTTAGAAATCGTCCTATTATTAAAATGGAAATTTTCTTCACGGTGTTTTTGTCAGTCGTTTTATATGTGAGAAAAATTCAAGAAGAATTTAATTAAAGTGATATACCTTCGCTATCGTTAAATATAAGGGGCGGAGAGAACACTTGTAATCATGTTTAAATTTAAAGAAAGCCCCTTTTTTCGTGAAATTTAGTACTTGCGGGATAGGATAAGAAAACACTATCTTATATTTTATTGGAAAATGTTTGGCTACTTTGGCAGTAATTAATTAATATATTATATATATTATACATATTTTTTTTTCGAAAATTTCATAGACACGCAAAACTTGAGAATCGAGTTTTAAGTATCTATTAATACTATTAACTTTCACTAAAAAAGCGTGACTTTTAGCTAGTTTTATCGCAAACATGAACGCATTTTATTCTTAAGCTATGGTTTCCAATAAATTACGTCGTCACAAACGCACGACGCAACATGTGAATGGTTTTTGATAAATCCAGCAACGCGATTGCGCGCGCACATTTGATTTCAGCGTAATTCAGTCAACGCAAAATCTTATTGGCCCGAAAATCATAGAATCCGGCAGAATTAAATTTTTTTTTATATTTAAAATTATTTACCATTTTATGAAAATGACGGCAGGCTTCCATTCTGTCAAAAATTACTATTTTGCAACTATTTTTCTAGTTCATTCTGAGATAACTAGAAAAAATAGTTACATCTAGTCAACTTAAACTATAAAATATATTTAATTGTGGTAACTGTCTAAATGACTATACAAATTTATAACAAGATTCTTAGTTAAATCTGAATATAATTATAGTTTATAAATGCATAACTATTATTCTGGTCATTTTGACTGCATTCGTATAGTATTTACTTTCAACTAGATATATTAAGATGACAATACTTATGGTTGTTATCACACAAATAATTATTTGTAATGAAAAGTAATTTTTTTGGTCTCAGAAAATATTAGAAATTTAATAATTAAAAACTTTCCTCCACTGAGTTTTTTTTTTTTTTTTTACTGTGGAAGTAATAGTAATTTCTAATCATTATTAACTATTTTCAACTATTCAACTATTTCTCTATTTTTATTGGAATTTAACTAAGAAATTGTTAAAATTGACAATTTTCTAGTCAAAACTAAGAAGAGAATTTTGGAATTATTAATAACTCGAAATACTAGATTTATTGTATTGTTAAATATTTCATTGAAAGAATTATTTGTATAAATTTCATAAACTATTTAGAATTTGATTAGAAAAATAGTTACGAATGACTAGAAAAATTTCTCTCTCCAGGTTTTAAGTGAAGTGAAAATGGAAAAACGAGTATATTCTAGTAGAAAGAACGATGATGAATTAATTTATTTAGTAACAAATAATTCACCTCTAACAAAAGTATTACAATAAAAGAACAAATGTGGAAAGAGATTCTATCTATTTTTTTATTCTAATAAAATTTGGATAAATGTTTCTTATTAATTTTATTTATCGCCATTGACAAACACGATTTTTTTTCTTTTTTTTAATTACTGATTTAAAAAACGTGTTACAGAATTATTTATATTAAAAAAAAAGTATAAAAATATCTTTAATTTAAGAGTTTTTCAAATTTAAATCGATTTTGGCGCCAAATTATATCTAAAAATCAGTGATTTAAAAATACTGAAATTACTTCTCGTTATTTGATGCTTTAAAACAATTTAAAATGAAAATTAGAATTACTATACACTTAAAATTCTATCCAATTAAATGTAAAATATTTAAAATGTTTATTATCATCACAATTCTACTGGAAATTCTCCAATATTGGAAAATATATAGCAAACCAAGATAAAATCAGTCAGACACAGCTGCTACTTTAATAACCTTTAAACACAATTAAAAAAAAAAACAAAAATTAAATCATTTTATGTAGATATGTATTTTATTTTTATTTTATTTATTGTATCTAACACGACAATTCATGAGATTGAAGGCAATTAAAATTGCGGCGGCATTTCCCTCTCGCCACCAACTGCGCGTGGAAAAGATTCGTCTCATTTAAGATTAACTTTGGTGTGACTTAATTAGTGCAACAAAATTGTTGGCTCGCATTTTATCACACATTTTGATATAAACTTCTTCATCGCCTTCTTAAGAAGAGCCACATCTTAAGAAACCTCATCACCTAATCGCGGGGGGCAATCATGCGAATGCGAAAGCAAATTGCGAATGCAAGTGCGAATGTAAAACTTTTTAAGAAGATGCCATGATGTGACGATGATGTTGCTTCATCATGATAATGATGTTGATGATGAAATGGACCATTTGGTGCCAGAAGTAAAACTCGTCACATGCGTTCGAATAAAATAAGATATAAAAACATATATATACTTCTATATATATATAATCCTCTTATTAAATTAGGGGAGAAAGTTTGCAGGATCTATCAGATTGTCTGTAGAATTTTCTATCGTTTATAACTTTTGTACAAATGTATCATTTTTAATTTTATTTTTTTCTAAATATACATCACAATGAAGACTCTAAACGTATTAATTTTGGAATCAATCGGATGAGTGGTTTTGTATTAAATTTTAAACTTTTTATAATTCTTTCAAACTTGATCTAAAATTGAATAAAACAGTTTTTAATCCAACTTAAAAATTGTTCTACACTGAGGGAAAAACTGATGTAAAATTGTTTGAAAAAATCACTTATAAAATGCACTTTTACTACTGCGATCTCCCAAAAAAATATTAGAAAAGGCTTAGGGAAATTAACTTTGCAAATTTTTAAAGGTAATACTTGGCCAATTTATAAAATAATTTGATTCCTATTGCTAGAAAAAAATTAAGAACTAAAATCAGGCAATTATTAAAAATATTCCAATAATTATGTTGACTGAATTTCATTTAATAATGATTATGATAAAAATAAATAAAAATTCAAAAGTAATAAGTTTCTGAATAGACAATATCAGAATTTAAAGCTACCCCATTTTTAGTCATTTCTGGAATGTTAAAAAGTAGATAGATAAATTAAAAATAAGTAGATAATACGGACATTTTATATCAAGTAGTTAGAGATAAATTATGCAATGAAGAATGCATTTGACCAAAAACTAATAGAAAAATTTTCCAAACTTCGGGAGGAAAATCCACAAAGTTATTTTAGATGATTTAATGATTTTAATATTTTATCCTAGCTGATTTAGGTAATTTTACAAAAATATTTTCTCACAGTGTAGGAATAAGGGGAATAAACGACATTTTTATGATTCAACATCTCTGAACCCTAGAATATTTAAGTAAAATTGAATATATAGAGGTTAATTTTTAGAGATGACTAATTTTGAATTTATAATTATTAAACTTTTAAATATGATCCACATTTAAATTTTCTTAATCATTTGAGGGTTTTGTATGAATATGAAAATTGAAAATGGGAGAAGAACTGGATTGCTCCAAGGTAAATCCTTAAGAGCGTTAACTTCTAAAGATATTTCTGGAACTTTTACTGTATAGTTTTACCTATGGGTATACTATATAATATTAAGTTTTGTATTAAAATTGGTATATTTGAATTTTAATAGTGTAAAATACTTAAAATATGTTCCTAGAAATCAAGTTTAAAATAAATTTCTCACCTACTGGCTGGATTCTGGGATTCTGGATAGAGTCCGTAAATATTCGTCATTCAGAACAGACGCCACCACATCACCACGGTCGAGGATAGTTGGGTTTAACATTTTGTGATAATGCACTCTGGATGCAACAAATGCGCTATCTGAATGTGATGTATTTGTGCATGCATACGTATATATGTATATTTATCTGGCATTTTGGGTAGCTTTCAGCGAAACAACTCCTCTTTTTGTAGATACTGTCATGAGGACTACAACACAACAACACTCTGAAAATAGGTAATCCTGCTTTTTTGGAAAGAGTATGGGAAAGGGAAGGGGGAGATATGCACAAAATAAATTTTATCGAGTGCACTCCACCAGATAAACTAAATTTTCCCCAAAAACACACGAGTGACATATGTAACCAAAAATGCAAGTCCACTTCGATTCAATTAGCACTGAAGCAGACAGGGAATGACATTGCCGGCCCCCACCCCTTGAATCCCCTCCCACAGTTCTCTGATCCTGGCCTATCTTTTTATTCTGGTACCATATAGGGTAAAAAAAAAAATATATATATATATATATAATACTTTTAATATCATATAAGAAAATCGACAGTACCAAACGAAATGAGCTGTAACTACCCCTTTTTTTTATAAGTACATCCCCCAGATATGACATAATCTCGTTATCGTGTTATCATTATTAGAACATTTGTTGAAATATTGAAAAGATTGACAAGAATTTACCCATATGCTTGATTTTATAATACACGACAAAAGGGCTCTCTGCCCTGTGTGCCTCCTGGCGGAATAAAAAGGGTCGCTGATATATTTCTGGTTCTGTTGCTGCAAAATGTATAAAATAAAATACCCTCGGGGGTGAAACTTAATCAGATTTTTATTGCACTTAAGCGCACCACCAGCAGCAACAGGAGAAGATTGCCCATGTTATTTTGAGGATTATCGTGAGAGCTCTGGATTTTGTTGTCATTTTCTGGCCCCCAAAGGGAAGTGGAAGGGGTCTATTAAGTGGATAAAAATTGGCTACTGCTTGTTTTCGATTGTTTCTGTTTTTGAGATAACGCACCGCAGCAGTAACTGGATAAGAACTATCAAATTGTAATCCTAAAGAAAATTGATTGTGACAAAATAAGAAGAAAAGGGGCCATTTCAGGGGTATTTTTATACACTTAATGAATTTGAGTGAGGGTAATTATAGGACACATTTTCTATTAACAGGCCAGAGAATAAAAGATAATTTTGTTATCTTTAACATCTTCCAACATTTGTTCGATTATAACTTTAAAACTAAAGGTGCGATTTTTACAGAAATTTCTTTATTATAGTGGTATAATTATATTATAAAATATATTTTTTTAAAATCTGTTAAATACATCTAAAGTTCGATACAAAATAAATTTTAATTCCGATTAATTTTTGAAAAATTAAACATGACTCGAAAATGTCGTTCCTTGTAAAATTAAGGGAAAATTTTACAGAACAAGCACAACATTTTTAACACTTTGAAGCACAGCGGGTCACTGAGAGACCCATGAAGATTTCATTTGCTTTTTATTATTTATGAGCATTAATTATTGTTAATAGTAAATAAATAAAAACTAAAACCATAATTTTTAGAATTGCAATAAATTCATGACAAGATCAAAAATTAGATGTATTTATCTAAAAACTTGTTTTTAAGGATTTTCGGGGTTGCTGATTATGAATCTCTTTCAGATTTTCAAGATTCAAAATCGCGGATTCAATATGAAGGACAAAAATATTAAGAAGTTTTTAATTTTTCATGAAAATTTATATACTGGATTAAATTTCAAAAAGCTGATAGTAAATCAGAGACTTCAAAAATTCCTGTATAAAACTTTTCATAATGGCTCATTCGATGGCTAGAAAAATGCGTGCTTCAAAGGGTTTTAAGAATTGATTATCTTTTAGTATTAAAATTTAACTCTAATTTATTTTCTAGATGTCGAATATATATTTTACGCAGCTAATTAAGTTTTTAAATAGTCTCTAGCTCTAATATTTTTATTAAAATACTAAAATTTAGATTGTCTTTTGTTAGTATTGCTTTAAATTGATATTCAATAAATTTTGATAAAAAACTAAGAATTCCGAATACTTTGAATGAAAATCAAGAATATTATTTTAATGTTTAAAACTCTTTAAATTAAAATTATCCTCAATCAATACTATATATACAAAATTCTTTAAGACATAATCCGTTTTACCTGTAAATGCAATCAAACATGCATTACAATCGTAAAATAAAATAAACACAAAAATCTCTGGTAAATTTATTCAGAATAATCTCTGAATATTGAGTAGAAATTTGAATAAAATTCTTCAGTGGTTTAGAGAACACAGAGAACATTTTTTTTTATGCAACAACATCTGAATCTGGAGGCAGAATAAAATCGAATCCTGAATTTTTTTATTTTCCTGTAACACAAACAAGTCGTCTTTCGTTATTCACACACGAAACAAAATAAAAAGTAACTTCAGCAAGTGTGTAAAATATTCTGGAAGGACTTTAAATTTGGTGTTGGATGTTACGATTTTATAAGATTTAAAATTTCAGCTTTATATGCACTGATTGATGATAAAATTTAAAGCTTCCTTGCTTATAAAACTCGCTATAACTTTTTAAATACGAAAGCAATTGTAATAAAATAAAGTTTATAATATGAAACGATATTTTAACTATATCTAGAAAAAAAAATTCAATTTTAAAGGAATTAAACTGATTTTTGGGTGTTTTCTCGGGCACTAATCTACTATTATGATAAATATTTCTAATAAAATAAAAGTATCTTAGCACTGTAATATTTAAATATCTAAGAATCTCAGTATATATTGCAGTATTTCTTAAAATAGATAAACCACCCCTTTTTCTTTCAAGAAATTTTTTTATAACTTCTCTTATTTCAATCTTTTGTTAATTGTAACACTTGTAAAAAATAAAAATGATATCCAATCCAAAGAAAAATATATTTTTTTTTTATATCTCAAGGGCAACAGAAAGACATAAGAAAAAAGATACGCGAACAAGTTGAAAAATCATCCACCGAATCAAAATGTTCTTTATTTTATTTTTTTATTGTATCTTTTTATCCACGTACGCCGACGTAATTTTATATATATACATTTACATATATATCCCAGTAAGTCACTGGTTGTTTTTATTTTATTTTATATATCATATCTTTTTGTCTATCATCTTTATATATAAAGTCGGTATTTGATACCTCACAGCTTTAGAAAGATATATAATAATAATGTAAAATGCAAAACCTTTAAGGAAAATGTGAGATAAAAATGAAAAGCTCGAAAAGAAAAAAAATATATATCCAAGATATCCATTTTCATTCGTTGAGAAAAAAATGTATCTTATATCTCCTGAGGAGACTCACCTGTTGTATTTTTATTTTTATATATCTTATTCTCATCCGGGAGGAGCAAGAGATACAAAATCTAAGTGATAATCTTACTCGAAGATTTTCACCTTCTCACCGGGTATTTTTTTACCAGGAGAAAGACAATAGGTTTGAGAAAAAAAAAGATACTATAACATAAAAGAAAATCTTCCGCAACTGAATACCAAGGAATCTGTATCAAATTTACTAAGATAACATAAAAATATATGTACAAGGTTTAGGCTTTTTTAAATTTGTTTTCTTTTCTACGTTTAATACGGATGAAAATTTGAGCGAATTTAATTTTTTATAAATTAAAATTAATTTCCATAATTAAATTGGTTTAAGAAATTTATTTATCTCAAAAAAAATAAAATAAACCATCGACTTACCGTCGGGTTTTTATCTCCAAATCTCCTTATCTGATTAAAATCTATAATTGTTTTGTTTTATTAATTTGGTTATTCTATTTAAAATCAGTGACTCTAAAAATTCCAAAATAAAAAATTTTAAGAAAAAATAGCCCTATTAATCGAACTAAAAACGCTAAAACTTACGAAGAAAAATGTCTGTATAAATCAAATTCTCAAACAAAATCTGAAGTCGGAGATTTCGTTTAACTCAAACTTTAAACTTTTCAAGTTGATCAACTTGTAATATACACTTTAAAATTTTAATTTCAGAAATTTTGATAGCTTATTTCAAAATCAGCGACTCCTAAAACCCTTTTTAGTGCAAATCTAGCAGAATTCTGAAAAAAACATAATACATAAATATTTTATGGCATTATCGATAACACTGTTGTACAGAATCGACTTTTAAATTTTACCTAAGCAAACCCTTTATAGCGTTTGTGAAGGACATCAAGAGGATTCATAATCCGAAATATTTAACAATTCTATAAAAAAATTAAAAAGTTATTAACAAAAAATTGTTAATTTTGAAAATTAGATATTTTTTTTTTTTATTGTATGCAGAATTTCTAGCTGATCATAGAAATGTATGATGCGCATAAAAAAATTTTTTGTTCGACAAACATTCTGCTTAATGAGCCGATTTATAACTTTTCTTTTCATTTTTCGAAAAATTTTCGTGTAAAAAACTTATATAATTAATTATTATAAAAAATTGTTGACAATGTAAACAGTTTTAATTAATTATTCTCAACTCGTATACCAAAAACCAAGTAAATTGGACAATATTTTTTTCGTCTCTTTTAAAACTTTAAACATTAATAACTTTTTAATTTTTTTTATGAATTTGCATGAAACTTGGCGAAATGTCATATTTCAATACAATGAATCCATTCTGCTTAGTCTCGACCTTAGGTAAAACTTGGTGTACAACAGTGTAATTCAGCAAACAAACCCCAAGTAGTAATTTTCACGGAAATCGCTCGAAATCTTTAACTCTAAAAACCCCTTAGCACCAACTAACCAAAATAACAAGCTTTAAAATCATCATTGTTAATTTCCTATTTTACTTAGCCTAGAAAAATATAGGCTAAAATCTGACCAGAAAATGTAGCTAACTATAAAATAGATAAAAAATTGAATATGATATAGTAGTAAACAAAAATCAATATCCTTTTTTAGATTTTAAAAAATATATCTATTAAAAATTCGATAAAAATAGGTTGCACTAAAATAAATATTTTTATAATTTAATTATTATTATTATTATTTTTGCATATTATTAATTTGATTATATATTTTTTTTTATTTTAATTTATGTTAAAATCTACCAAAAACCAAAATACGTAAATTCCCCCTTACAGGTCACGGTGGTGTTAACCAATTGGGTGGTGTTTTCGTAAATGGCCGACCACTACCAGATGTTGTCCGGCAGAGGATTGTCGAATTAGCCCACAATGGCGTCCGTCCATGTGATATTTCTAGACAGTTACGGGTCAGTCATGGCTGTGTATCAAAAATACTATCGAGGTAAGTTAAGTTCCATTTCCTTAATTATACAATATCATCGTTACAATATTTCATAGTTAAATTTTATAAAACTTCCGGTTTAAACTGATAAAATTGTTGGTCAATTATTATCATCCGGCACTGTACAAAAGCAATTTCTCCAAAATATATAATACCAGGAAATCATATGTAAATTTCAATTCCTTATTGTTTACTATAAAATTAATTTGCATTTGCATACAAAACTTTTCATTATATGTATTATTGTATATCCTGAAATTAACAAAAGACCATGTGCTTTACTCTAAGTCGAGTGGCTTGCAATTAATTTTCCTTTATGCATAGAGAGAAAAACAAAACAAAATCTATGAAAATTTCCTCTGAATATTCGTTGAAAAAGTATAAATTAAATTTTAAGAGGGGAATTCCCGTGAAATTATAGTCCTCTGTTGCACAAGTGTAATAGAGGCGGCGATATGAGATATTGCATTTCCTTGTTTTCTCTACTCTAAGGCTATTATTTATTGGATTAATGGAAAGAGGAGAGGCCACGAAACGCCAAGGAAATCGGCATTAATTGCTCCTTGGGAAAAGGACTAAATGCAGAAGGAAATCAGAGAGACAAAATCCTTCCTCTACGAATAAATTTATTACCCTTAGAGAAAGTAACAAGAAGGAGATATTTTGTGCAATTTATAACTTCTGGTTTTGGCGGTTTTAAACGCTGACAGATTTAACATATATAGTATTCCTTTTTTTTTAATGGTGTAATTTACATATGTAACTCCTTTCCTTTGTCGATTTATTCGAATTTTCGATATCACCTTTAATTATATTACGATAATAAATTTAAATCCCAAATCCCAATTAGTATTTTTTTGTTTTCTTAATTAATTCTTACAAAGAAAAATACTATCTTACAGATACTATGAGACTGGAAGTTTTAAGGCTGGTGTTATAGGCGGTTCAAAACCAAAAGTAGCAACACCGCCTGTTGTAGATGCTATTGCCAATTATAAACGCGAAAATCCCACAATGTTCGCATGGGAAATTCGTGATAGACTCCTTGCTGAGGGAATTTGCTCTCAGGACAACGTACCCAGCGTTTCATCAATAAATAGGTAAGTAATAGCATATTAAAATTTAATACTACATTTTCTATAAATTCGTAATTCGTAAATTCGTCGGATAATATAACTAAATGTACAAAATTAAGTCTGTAAAGCTGTAGATGTAACTATTAAAGGATGTTTTTTTTAAAACCCGATAGAACTTTCAATTTAAAAAAAATTGCACAAAGAATTAGGTTTTGATGAACAATTTTTTTTTACTTGATTATTTTTGATGAAGCACATTCTGTCAGTCCACTTTTTCGAGTAACGTTGGCCGTCGGTTTGATTCGCTGTATGGTCCGTAGCGCCATCCTGTTGAAATCACATCTTGCCACATCTCGCCACATCTCGCCACATCTCGCCACATCTCGAAGACCAATTTTCAAAGTAAATTTAGATAAATCTTAACCATACATCAAGCATGAATCTATTTACGATTACTTACCAGAATACACTGAACATAAATATAACATAGAGCTGTCAGAATGACAGGAAGAGTAGAAAGTTCTATCTAAGCTAAAAAACACCCTTTACTAGCTTAAGTTTACACCATGACTGGACTTAAACCTAGCCTGGCTTAAGCTTTTTTTAAGTTTCGTTCTAAACTAGTTCACGTTTGGTGTAAACCTAGATCAAGCCAGATTAAATTTAACTGAAGCCAATGATTGCTATTCGATGAGATGAAATGTTATGTTGTAAATCTATAACACAGAAGGTTTACTTAAACTATTGTTGTTATTTATCTTTTATTTAATTATTGTTTAGAAAAACTTACAAGTCTTATATATATATATATAAAAAAAAAAAAAAAAAAAAAAAAAACAATCACTTACTTTTACCATAAATAACTTAAAAAATACTTGAAAATGAAAAAGAAAAAAGGTCATTTTCTCTCTTATGATTACAAATTCTGTTTGTCCTTGTGCTACTTTATGGCGATGGCTATTCCCTTTTCAATATGTGAGGGCATCTAGAAAAATTGATTCTGATTCTATCATTCGAATCCCTGAGGAGTTTGTGTCGTTTCAACCGTATCTTGTCCGATTTGATCTTATCTTATCTTTTTTTTTTGTCGTTGTTTTTAGAGATACTTTTTATCTTGGTATCGTATCCCTTGAGATAGGTAAAAGTTTGACTGTCTCTAGATTTAGAAAATCACGTCATTCAAGTCTTTTTAAATTAAAATTGATTTAACAATATTCTTTTACATCGTTTTCTTGTTTAGAGAAATCAGCTATAAGAGTTTTTTGGTTGAAAGTTTCATTAATAAATAAAAAAATTAAAAATCACTAAAACTCTGTTCAAAATCTGCTGATTTTCACAATATTAGATTTATGAAACTAGATAATACTAATTTCTTTATGAAATGTCTCAAGATAAAATAAATTTGATTTTTGCCTTGTAATTGTATATTCATATATATTTTTTTATATTTACTCGAAAGAGATAATTCTGTACTATTGAAACATATATAACCTTCATTTCCTGAAGTATTAATTTATGACAACTTTCTTTCGTAATAAAAAATTATTTTTTTAACGTGATGAAATTATCTCAAGACCATCAATTAAAACAACATCTATATCGAAGAAGCTTGAAAACATTAAAAACTATTGAGACCTCGGAAGTGATTAGAAGGCTTTAAAATCTCTTTTCATAGTCAGTTAATTAGAGTAGCATGAGGAGAATAATCTTCAGTTTTTACTGTTTAATGAAGGTTATGTTTCGTATACATCTGCTCATTCTAAAAGATTGAATGATCCTCGGATACTGCTGCTGCTTCTGCTCTCGAATGCTGAAGTTGAGGCTCCTGCTACTTGCTTTAGCCTCTACTTTCTGCTTATAAATCAAAGCAATGTTCGATGGGGTCCATGGGCTCTAAGACCCCTCAAGGTATTCACGAAATCGCGAATTGTTTCATGCCGTCATACAAAAGTATTGTTAAAAGAACAAAAAACCAACAAAACAAACAAAAAAACATATAAAACCAAATAAAAGAGAAAATGTTAAAGGAAAGAAAGGTTAGTACACTCAGAAGCTGGATTGGATATGATGAGAAATTATGAATACCTATAATTTTTAAAAGTGATCAAATTACGTTTATATACTAAAGAAACAAAACCTACTACAAAAAAAGATATGGGGGAATTTTTAAGATTGCTAACTTTTAATTAGATACTTAATAAATTTATCTTATATTATGCATAATAAGATACCAATCATAAATTTATAATTATTCTTCAAAACTTAAGCCTTTTTTTAATTCAAGATCATGCAACCAATGCAAATTGATTGTCAAATTTTACTATTTTGTGGTCATTACTTAAGCATCAAAACGAAATTATTATTTAACTTAAGAAAATTACAAAGTTATGAATAATAATTATAATCATTGCTTAATAAGAGGAACAGAATTCTGTTTTATGCGTAAACTTAAGAATAAATATAGTTGATATAGTATTTTTAAAAGAAGATTCCAACATATGTATCATAAAACTTAGTTAGAAAAACGATTGTGGCTTGAGAAAACATTTAAACAATCGCACTGTTAAATGAGAATTTCTTTCATAAAGATTTGAGCCCACGATATTCAATAGTTTTGCAATAAAAGTGATTTCAGACTTCAGAAAGTTGAATTAAAATAATTTCTAATTCAAAATCGAAGAACACCATATTTTTTTAGTAAATTTTTATATTTATTTTCTGTATTTCAACCCTAGTAAAATTAAAACAGATAAATCGAGGAGCCATCATTTTTGATTAAACTATTATAGAAATATTTTAATCAGTATATGGTGATTTTTTTAGATTGCCAAACAGTCCAATTTCAAAATTTAAAACTAAGATTTACAGTGTCTCAAACTAATAATCGATTTAACTGAATTTTGAAAAATTTGACAGATTTAGTATGAGTTTAATCATTTTTTCAGCTCTTTTTTCAACTGATTGATGTTATAAAATATTATAATTAAGGTCTAACAGTTTTCCAAAATCCGTCATTTTTCATTAAATGAGCTATTTATATTGAAAGTGGGGCAAATCCAAAATGTTATAAAAACTATTTTACTTTATAAAAATAAAGTCTTTAGGACTTGTCCCACTTTCAAAATAAACGAATCAAATATTCTTATGGAAATTTCACCATATAATATTTTTCTGTCAATATAGTATATAAAGGATAAAGTGTAGGAAAGGTCCAAGGATCATTTATGGTCCTTCGAGCCGGATTTATTTGCGGCCAAACACACTTGTCAAAAACATATTTCAATTTAAATGACTTGCATAACAAATCAAAATCTTACTTGTGTATCTAAACTGTCAAACGTGATCAAGATGTCAGGAGAAAAAACTTATTGATTTATTTAATATTTTCGAGGACTTATAATATTTATTTATTTAAAGTGTTTTTCAATAACTTACTTCTGTCTGAATCGAAACGAAAAATTATAATACATAAATGACATATTTACACAACAAAACCCAAATTTATTCGGTGAGTAAAATCTCTTAAAATTTGATAAGAGCTCAATTTTTTCCCTCCGTGAGGTTTACAGGCAATGTTGTTTGGAATATTACTTTTCTTCCAATATATTTTTTTATAATTATTTTAATATATCTTAATGTTTTTTGTCCTTTATTACTACCTTTATCAAATAATTCGCTTTAGCCACTGTATATAAATTCACCTAGAAAGAGGTTTGAAATGATAATTTCTTCTAAAGATTGAGAGAATGAAAACACTTTAAAAAGATATTATTGTCCGGTGAAACGAGGAAAAGGAATAAAATCGAATTGCACCGGACTCTTAAAATAAAAAATAAAAAAACTAAAACTAGTCCACTGTACCTTTACCTGTTTGGATATTCCCCGGACATAAGGAGAACCGTTGCAATTACAAATAATTTCATGTAGCCGCGATTTGGCGATAGTGTGGTATAACAAAAACCCGTGAAATATGGTAAGAGGAAAGGTGGAGCAATGCTGAGTCCAAGAAAAAGTTCTCTTTTATTTTTACTTTAAAATTACAGTCGTCGTTTTAAAGGCGAAACAGGCGGCAGCAGTGGCGGCGCGGCGGGCGGCTACTCATTGTGGCCGATTATAACTACCGCAGCGCCGCTCTGTGGCGGGAAGTGAAAAAAACAACAAATCACACATACACACACACACACACAGCTCCTTCTTTCTTTCTTGTGGCGGGCAAAAGACGTGCGCGCGCAGCTTGCCGCAGAACACGAAAGAGCCACCAAAGGTGACTGAAGTTTCTAACTGCGCGCCACAGCAAATTACGGAAGTGTCGTAAAGTTCTCGACTGAGACATTCGCCAGCAAGACTTCAAATCAGCATAAAATCTCAAACATTTTATATATAGAACTCTAGGGGCAGAGGTTACTTTTGTTAGCCGCTTAAATTATATGGCATCGGGTCGTTTTGCGGTTATTAGTTCTTTTAAATATTTCAAACATTTTACTATTAATTAATCAAGGAGTCATTGTGCGATTCAAAATCAAAATCAAAAAAAAAAAAAAAACATGAAACAAGAATATGCTGTTAAAACTTAACTTCAAAATTTCTCAGAACATGTTTAGCTCTCCAGGAAATCCAAAATCGAAATAAGTCTGGAGGAAAAATGTTGAGAAACCCGGCGCCGAACTCGCCGGAAGAGTAAAATTCAGGATAAAAATTACTCAAAGTGGAACCTGCTCCAGGAAAAATTGGTGGCAGAAATTCTAAAAAAAATCGCATGTTCCCAATATCTTTAGAGATCTCTCAGAACATATTTAGTTCTCCAGAAAGTCCAATAACGGGATAAGCGTGGAGGACAAATTTTGAAAAATCGGGCGCCGAACCGCCGGAATAGTAAAATTCAGGTTAACAATTACTCAAAGTGGAGCCTGCTCGAGGTTAAATTGGCGGCAGAAACTTCTAAAAAAACCGCATGTTCCCAATATCTTTAGAGAGCCCGCAGAACATATTTAGTTCTCCAGGAAGTCCAACATCGGGATAGGTCTGGAGGAAAAATTTTGAGAAATCGGGCGCCGGACTCGCCGAAGGTGTCAAATTAAGGCTAAAAATTGATTAATTTTAGGATAACTATCAAAATTCAAATTTTGTCTTCCCAAAAATTTTACAGAAGAAAACTTAGAGTTTGTACTACTTTAATTTAAATTTGGAAAAATGTGAAAAAATTTGTTTGTAAAAATCATTGGCACCAACCTTAATTTGGATCCTATTTTTTCATCACCGGAATTTTCATTGGGTCTTGCACACACTTTTTTTTTAATTTTTATTTTATTCCACATTTTTTCGTATTTTTTCACAATTTTTGACTTCAGCAGCCTTCGACTTAATATTTAATAATTTTTAAAATCACGTCACTGCTGCTGTTTAAGAAATTCACTAAACAATAAAACTCTCAAAACAAACAACAATTTTCCACAATTTTTCACTTCTGTCACCTCAGCAGCCTACGACAAAAATATCATAAATTATTAAAATCACATCACCGCTGCTGTTTAAGAAAATCGTCAAACAAAAAAGGAAAACTTTCACATTTTATTATAATATTATGCAGAAAAGTCCACTCCCGGAATTAATTTAATTTGTTTCCAGCAAAATTCGATTTTCAAATTGTAACCGCTGTGCCGCGCTGCACTGCCGACAAATGCGTATTCCGGGGGGGCGGGCTCAAAAGACGGCCGCGAGGAGTCCCGACTTCCAGTAAAATTGCAATGATCTGATCCTGCTCAGATAATCCGGATAAAATCAGCAATTTATTCACTTTTCGTCGAAATTTTACGATCAGAAACAATTCAACAAACACAGATAAAATGGCGTCCTCACGAAATTGATTTCTTCCGAAAAAAGTCACTTTCCCGACGGAATACTTTCGAAATTCTTTTCTCTAAATGTTCCAAATGAAGGGAATTTTAAATGTTTACAATTTTATTTACTTAAACCGCCGGAAAATCCAAAAATTCAATTAAAACAAAATTCTCCTCCTCGAAGCGACGTTTCACGCGATCGAACTTCAGCCGAACTGA
This sequence comes from Dysmachus trigonus, assembly GCA_949715965.1. Taxonomy (NCBI): domain Eukaryota; kingdom Metazoa; phylum Arthropoda; class Insecta; order Diptera; family Asilidae; genus Dysmachus; species Dysmachus trigonus. The sequence goes on from OX454324.1 coordinate 5,331,201, forward strand.
AAAAAAAAACCGTTAACGAGTAGCTGGCACGTTTCAATTCGCAAAATTCCGACGGAGGGACAAAAGTAAAATGGATTTAACAAATTTAAATAAAATTGCGAGCGGTCTTTTTGAATTATTTCTTTTTATGAAAACTGCTCTGAGTTTGTCCATTTTTTATGAGAAGATTTTATTTAGCTTAAATTCCAACCAATTAGATTCAACAAATTTAAATCTCCACTAGAGAGAAAATAAGCAGTACATTTTCGAAAATGAAAAATTATGACTTAAAAAAGTTTGTAGATTTTTGAAAAAAAATCGTAGGACCTCAATATTTTTATAATAATCTCAAAACATATTTAGCTCTCTACTAAATTCAAATTCAGTATAGCTCTGGAGGAAAAATGTTGAGAAATATGGAAGGGTAAGCCTAAAAATTATTCAAATTGGGTCCCACCTGAGACAAAACAAGCTGTAGATTTTGGCAAAAAAATTACACAGCTCCCATATATTTCCAGAACTCTCAAAACATATTTACCTCTCCACAAAATCCAAAATCGGGATAGGTCTGGAGAACATTTTTTTTAGAAACGTGACCCTAAAATTCTTGATTTTGAAAAGAAGTTCCAGACTTCTCTAGTTCAAAATATTCCCTCGGGATGCTCCCTAATTTTAATTGTCCTGGAAAGATGACATGTTTATTTAGCCTATACAAAATTTCACTAATTAGAAATAATTTAAAATGCCAGGTGAGCGTTTTTCATTAAACGGGTTGTACCACATCATTCCATTTTTTCGAATTTCCTTCAAAACGGATAAAATGAATTATGAAAAGAACTCATTTTTTTAATTCTCAGGACAATTTATGTGCTTTATATATAATTTTGGTACTAAATGTATGGAGAACAACACAAAAATTGTATATTCCTCTTTTTAAATAATTGTATAGCTCATTTATGCAACCCAAAAATCCGAACTAAAAAATTTTAGTTCTATAGTTAGGAAGTTTATAAGAGTCAATATAAACGTATAGTACTTTATGTATGGGACATACGTCGGAATTTATGAAGAGTATAATAAGAAAAAAAATAATTCAATCGCTATTTGGAATTGTCTTGACATGCCGATATAAGTAAAATTTTATCAGATGCGTTTGATGTATGGGGGAAATTTATGAAGGGTGATATAAAAAAATCTAAATTAAGCTTATCTCAGAGTTCATAATATTTTTATCGGTTATGTGTTTAAAAAAATGCTTTACGTAGTCTCAAACTTGTGAGAAGGTTTAAATTTATGCTTAAAATTACTTAAATTGGGGCCCAGTTGAACAAAAAAAGGCTGTAGATTAAAAAAAAAAAAAAAATCCAGGACCCCAATATTTTTAAGGTGCTCTAAAAAAATTTCTAGCTTTCCAAAAACTCCAAAATCGAGATAGATCTGAAGTAAACATTTCAAAAAACTGAACATCAAACTCCCCAAAAGAAGTTATGCACAATTTTGATGAATATTTGGTACCTAGGGGTTTTCTGCGATCGTGTAAAAAGATTGAAAAATTTCCAAATTCCCGGAAAATAAATGTTTCCCAATAAAATCTCAATCAGAGATAGACAGAATGATAGAATCGGTATCGGAATTCACCTATCCAATAAATATTTCATTGGTCCACCTCTCCATTCAGCAGCCCTATATTTTAAGGGCTGGGGAGGGTAAAGGGGAGGGAAAGTATCAAAGGGCAGAACATTCACAAGTCAATTAGGTGCGCGGTTGACCAATACTCGATTTTGTGTAATTAATCAATTCGATAGGAGGCGGAAAAAGTTCATTTAAAATTTAATCTCTTTTGCCACTTGCCATCGGTCAAAAACACATTGACATTTTTGGTTTTAAAGAGGGAGCAATAATTTTTAACAATGAAAAATATTATATAATATATATAAAATATGATATATGCATATATATATATGTATATACATACTTTTTTTTTTTTTTTGAGAATACGGAAATAATGTGTGGCAACATCAAAATTCACTTGAATTTAATGAAGGCACGTGCCCTGGCACGTGCTGAATGATTTTTGTTGTGTGTGAACCACTTTTTCCCCAACAACAAAATTTACGATGACGACGACGACTAAAGGACAAGAGGATTGCATTAGGGCAATATTGTCGATGCAGGACTTTTATACTATTAATATGTTGTATTTTTGTAGGGTAGAGTATTTAAGTGACAACAAAAAAAATAAGCCACAAGAGTCCAGGAGAATTAAAGGGCGCAACACCATCATCGAAGGAAAGGGCTTCATATTTTATGTTCAGATTGGCACAATTCGATTCAGAGAAGAAATTTTTCAAACTCTGGACTTCTGTATGTCTATCAATTTTACAGGAAAGGGAAGGGGTAAAGGGGTAGGGATGGGGGGTTGAAACATGTTGCAAAACATAGGATCAAAAGCCCCTTTTTTTTCTTGGTTTTTGTCATTCATCCTGAGCCTAGGACAGGAGAAACGACGACAACGACGGCATGACGGAAGAGAAACATCGTTTGAACCTTCAAAAGTATAATAAATTATATTTCTGTGATCCCTTTTTACTCATTTTAGAGACCTATCCCTTAAAAGAAATTTTGAAAATTGAACAAAAATTTAAATGAATATAAATCAAAAAATAAGAAGAGCTGATTTGGGATATGTTCAAATTTTGTTTAGGTTTTTTTTTTTTGTAGTTAATTATTCATAGATCACCCAAAAAATTGGTAATTGTCCTAATTTTAGATCGCTATATCTTCGCGAAAATAAATAATAAGAATAAGAACTTCATTTTGAAGCTTATACTCTCTATTTTAAAACCTACCACTGTGATCAAAAAGTAAATCCAATTTCAAATTTAGATTGCGCGACAAATTCGATTCGAACAAATTTTCTTGTTTTTAGGTTGGCAGCACTGTCACTCATATCTGTGTAAAATTTCACGTCAGTACGTCATTTGTTTGGTTAGTTTCGTTGTGTTTTCTGAGCAACTAAATGTGCAATTTTCGATTTTTACAATATATGATTTTATTGAGCAAAAAAGTCGCATTAAATTTTTGTTTACGGAAAGAAATTACTGCTGCAGAAACGTTTAAAATGTTGCAGAAGGACTTCGGCAATCAATTTTTGTCTGAAAGAAATCTTTACAACTTGTATAAACAATTCAAAGAAGGTAGAGAAAGCTATCTATGAGCTGTCAAAGGAAAAATGTAATTTTCAACTTTGAAATTCCATATCACCCAGAATAATGATCGTAGAGAAGTTTTTTCAACATCATTTGAAAGCTGAAAATATCCTTTTGAAAATATTTATACTCGATATTTTTGAAAGAATTTGAATTTGAGAGTAACAAACATCTTAAATAACATTTGTCCACCAATTATAGCAACATACCCTTTAATATTTCTTTAGGGGGTATGTTTAGATAAAAAGAAAACTTGGAGAGCTTCATGATTCCTGATAAACTAGAAAATATTAAAATAGACAGTACAAGTCTCAAAATGAGCTTTGATTCATTAAAATTCGTTTATTTCTTTTTGCGAAGATACAGCTGTTTAAAATATAGGAAAATTGTCTAATTTGTCGGGTGATCCCTTAATTTTGAATGCCATAAATAATTAATTAATGCTGTATTATACAATAAAATGAAATTAAGTATACCTTACCATAAAAATAACTTCTACCCCTGATTCTGAATCTTCCAAAAAGTTGGTTGGACTGTAAGAAACATAAAATAAAAATAATATTATATTATTCATATAATACAAGGTAAAAAGGTATATTTTAAAATTTAAATTTCTGATCTTAAAAGTACTTATATATTTTTATTATTATCATCGTTGGATTATAATCACGAAAGGCTCAAAAAAAAATCTCTCAATTTTCTTACCCTAATCCTGTCGAATCTAGTTAAAATGCAAGAAAATCTCTGAATCTTCGAATCCTTTAAGTGCCTTCAACTTACTCAACTTATATGACGAAAAGGGGGGAAAAGGGGCAAAAAGGGTACGGGAACCTACGAAAAAGACAAGCACCAAAGAAACAACATTTACAAGAAAATTGCCAACGAAGAAAAAAAAATATATATATATATATGGTAAAATCCTCAGAATATTTTTCCCTTAGGAATCGTTAAGACCAAGAAAAACACCTTCGTCTTGAATAAAATCAAATTCTAACCCCCACTAAAAATGCCCTTTCTACCTCTACTACTCCTTATCCTTCGTTTTTCTGTTCCACAACCCGGCCCCCTTCTCTACTTTAAGAAGAAAATTCCATGGGGTATCTTTCTCTAGTCTTAAAAGTAAGTAGAAAATTCCTTCATAGGCATCGCACGGTCCTTAGAATAAAAAAAAAAAAAAAAAATACAAAAATGGCAGAAGAACAAAAACCTCGTTTTCTTCCCTGGATAAAGCAAAGAAGGGCATCGAATTTTTGGTAGGGGGCAATAGAAAGTAGGAATTTTATAAGAAAAGTAGTATTAAGAGTGTATTTATATCTTCTATAACCTTTCCAGTTTCGTGGTATTGCCCTTATTTTTCCTTTGTTTTTTTGTTTTTTGTTTTTTTTTTTTTTGTTTTTTCAGCTGCCCTCTCTTCAACGAGTAGATTTCTCAATGATATTTTATACCATGGAAAGCGCGTAAGAGATTGTTCGTAAACAGGAGGAAATCTGATGAAACCGCACACAACGACTAGAATATCCTGTATCAACAGATCTCCCCCTTCCCCTCAGCGACCCTACATATCCCCTCTTTTCATCCATTCCTTCCTACCGCTCCTGCTACTTCAGAATGATCCCATGAGACTAAAGTTGTGGGTGTCACAATTACGAACCATAGAAGAAAACCTCCCTCAAAGAAGAAAATAATAAGGGTAGCGGGAAGGGGAGCAGAGAGAGGGGATAAAGGGAGGCAGGGATTGTATAGAGTAACCCTAGCAAAAAGGTGTATCCAAAAGGGCGAGAGATATTCCTTGAAATTTGCCATAAATCCGTGGAAGAATTTTCCAAGTCGATATACATGAATTCACCAAAAAGATACGATGGTATTTGAATTTCGTACACCAAAGAAGAGGAGAGAGAAGGGTGGGGGAGGAGGGGATTAGGTAGCATTCAGAATGTCATGAGGATATGCTACAAAATGGGTGGAAATTTGCCCTTTCTTTTCTTTTACTGGTGCTGCTGCTGCTGCTACTCCTGTTGATGGTTGTGACGATGATCCTTCTCACTCCGCATTGTATAACCTAGCATCATCCCCTCTCTCTCCCCACCCCCTCCCATTCCCGTCCTTTTTCGCCCTTTTGTACATTTATAGGGTTTTTCATGTGGCTCCACCATTAGTTGGATTATTCTTGTGGATGGTATATTTTGGGGGATTCTTGGGGAGAGAGAAAAATAAGCCGCGGTATACCTACAAATTTGTGTTATAGGGTGGTATCCAAAAGGGAAAAATAAAAATGGAGGGGAGGGGAAAGGCTAAGGGAAGGGATAAGGGAAGTAAAGCGTGCACCTATCCGCGCGAAATAGAATGTGTGCTTGTACCACACTAAAAGAAGAAGAAGAGGTAGAAGATGTTGGGCGATAAAATCTAGGGCTGTAAAAGGTTGAAGACAAGAGGGGGGGGGGGGGAGAAGAAGGGGAGTGAGAGAGGGAATCGTCTTATTCTTATTCGTCGTTGCCATCTCGTGGCCATGTTATCATCATCTTCATGAACATCAGAGTTGATGGGACCACTTTTGCGGGCGGTAACAAGCTGAGAGTGGTTTTTCATTTGCTGCCGTTGCCGCTGCTTAGAGGGGGCGGGCGGATAAAGACACCCAGATATATACCACGGCCGCACCGCGACGGTATTTTACTTCTTGGTAAAATTATAGGGGTGATTTCACGGGGATGATATTCACAGCCACACCACAATAAATACTTTAAGATACTTAAATTGCATACTAACATAACTGCCCTGGTTGTTTTTTTTGTTTTTTTTTTTTTTTATTAAGAATTTTAGCATTTTAGAATTCCTGGTGATACAGGGAATATGGCAGAGGAAAAAATGGGCGAAAGAGGGATGCAGAATAAAGGTGATGGCGATGGAAATAAGAAAAATTCTATACAAGATTTTTGATCATCATGTATCATTAAAGATTTTTCATATATAAAAATTTGTATATAGGAATTTTCTGGAAAGTTGATTTTCATTCTCATCATTATAGAATACATATTAAAATTTAATATTTAAGAAAATCAAACCTATAAATCCATTATAAGGTAACCAACAATTTTGAATTTTAAGACATTTTCATGAAAAGTAGTACCTGGGGAATTTTAATTTTTTTGTAATATGTGAAAATAGGCTGCAGATGTTCGGAAAAAAACACAAAACCCCAAAATTCTTAGAGAGCCCTAAAAACATGTCCATTTTCTCAGAAACTCCAAAATCGTGATAAATGTGGAGGAAAAAATTCGAGAAACGGGGCTCAGAACTCTCCAAAAGGGTAAAAGACAGGTTAAAAGTTACTCAAAGTTGGATCTACTCGAGTGGAAATAGGCTACGAAAACTCAAAAAAAAAATCGCAGGTCCCCAATATATTTACGGAGCTCTCAAAACATATTTAGCTCTCCAGAAAATCAAAAGTCGAGATAGGTCTGCAGCAAGAATTTTGAGAAACCGGGCGCCGAACTTGCCAGAAAGATAAAATTTACGCTGAAAATTACTCAAAGTGGAATCCACTCGAGTGAAAATAGCCTACACAAATTTCAAAAAAATTGCAGGACCCCAATATTTTTATAGGGCTCTCAAAACACATTTAGCTCTCCAGAAAGTCCAAAAACGGGATAGGCCTGAAGCAAAACTTATAAGAAACCGCGCGCCGAACTCGCCTTAAAGGTAAAATTTAGGCCAAACCTTCCTTAAATTGGAACCCCCTTGAGTCAAAACAGGCTGTAGATTTTCGGAGAAAAATCGCAGGTCTCCAATATTTTTAGAGAACTCTTAAAACATGTCTAGTTCTCCAGTAGCTCCATAATTGGGATAAGTTTACAAATTTATAAAAGGATAAAATTCAGTTAAACATTTTAAATGAAATACATTAAAATTTTAAAATTGAAGACATTTTTGTTGAAAATAAATACAATGAGATTTTTGGGGTTGCTGATTATAAAAATCAATACTTATAGATCATATATACGAGTATGTATAATAGTACTACTCTCAGGACTCTAAAATTAAAATTTAAAGTAAATTAAGCATCCTAAAATATCCTAAATAACAATTTTAATAAAATTACTTTTTCACCCTAACTAAATAAGATAAATTGCCTAAAATAGTGATTTGTTTAATTGAATCATTAAATACACACATGAGGTTTTTAATTCAACAAATCAACGAACTGGAAGTCGTATCTCCCACGGGAACATCTTAGATTGATTATCCCCCCCTGAATAAGGCTGTGCATTTCATTTTCAGTTGGGTGATTGAAGATGTTCTCAAACAATTCGCATATGTTACAATTTTTTTTTTTTTTTTTTTCCATACACTATATTATATTCCTCTTTCGAATTCGAAATGGTGCATAAAAGTAGCAACAGACTTCATCTCTTTTAGGGGTGACGACCGGCTGGTGTGATTCTTTTGTTTGGATTAAGTTGCACTGATTGAATCATCATCATTGCCGCACTCTGATCCTGGACCCTTCCTAAAATTCCCTGAAAACATCCCAACCCAATGTGACAATTTCACTCCTCTTCGAAAGTTTTGAAAATAGACGAGGAATTGAGTCATTTGTCTTTTTGAATAAAATTGAGGGAATCCCCTAAATCAGAATATGTACAATATATATATATATATATAGTATGTGCTATAAAAGGGCAGTCACATGGAAGTAATAAACTCCAGACTTGCACTTTTAAATCGATTTCAACTTCTGAAGGGGGTTACTATTGTTAAAAAGAAAAAATCTCATACTTACCCTTACAAAATCTAAAAATTATATTTTTATTTTTTGTTTTGGGGCGGTGCAACATATCTTCCCGCTTTTTTAACACTAAATATATGCTCCCCAAGGTTTGTTCGACTTTATTTTATTGTATTTTCTGAATGCTACCTTATTTTATAGGAAGTTTATTCTGTTCGAGGATTTTAAACCCTCGTTCGAGTCATCCAAAAAAGGCCAGTGTCCGGAGCTTCCCCCAGTCTAGTTTTAGTTTCGATTTTGGGGGAACTCGAAATCTTCTCATACCGTTTTTCTTTTCGGACAGGATATATCCTGGAAATTGCACACAGAATTCGCTACTATAAACTGATTTTTACCTATGGCATCCTGAGTCCTGAATTTTTTTTCCCGCCAGACGACGCCGACGACGAAGTCAACGACGACGACGACGACGACAACGATGAAGCTCAAATTCGATTAGTGTGAATTGAATGAACTCAAAGTGATTGACTCAAAATAGGCACTTATTTTGACCCTTTTCTTTTTTTTTTTTTTTATTACCCTATATATACACTAGGAAAAAAGAAGGGATCTTCATGACGATTTTCTCCCTTTTGCCGGGACTCCACAAACAATTTAATCAAGTGCATATGCCTCAAATGATAGAATACAGGAAATTGATTTGGAAAATCATTAAATTCTCTGATTTATGTATATCATCAAATATGTTATAATCGCATTAAATTAGAATTTATACCCAAATACATACCTTCAAACTTTTAAGCCTAGTTTAGGCCTTGTTCAAGTTTAACTCAAGTCCTTATTAAAATTTAGTTTAAATTTTATTTTAGGCATAATTCAAGTCTTTAGTATTATTAAAACTTTTAAGATATTAGTCCGAGTTCAATTCTGACCTAATCCTAGCTTAAGCCTAGTTCATATTTGGCTTAATTAAACTCAAGTATAGTTCAGAGTCGATTTACATCTAACTTAAGTCTGATTTAGGCCTGGTTCAAATTTTAAGCCGTCTATTAGAAATAGTATTGTACTTAGTATTTAAACTTCAGTTGGAGCTTAATCCTGATCTCTAAGTCTGACTCAAGTTTTCTTTAATCCTAACTCAAAATTATTTCATTCAGTTTGGGTCAAGCCAACTGAAGATTGATTCAAACTTGATTCAATCCTAGCTTAAATAATATTTAAGCTTGGTTGAAGGCTTTAATTATATCAAAATTTGAAGACATTTTAGACGTTAGCATTTAAACTTTGGTCGAAGTTCAATTCTGAGCTAATCCTAGCTCAATCTTGTCTCAAAAATATTTCAAATTTAATTTAACCAAGCTCAAGTGTGGTTCAGAATCGATTTATAACTAACTTAAGTCTGATTAAGGTCTAGTTTGAAACTTAATTCTGATCTCTAGGCTGGTCAAAGCTTGGACCAAATCTATTTAATTCAATTTGGGTCAAATCAACTGAAGATTGATTTAAACTTGATTCAATCCTAGGTTAAGTCTGATTTAAGCTTTGTTCAAGTCTTTAATTCTACCAAAATTTTTAAGATATTTTTCTCGTCTTATATTTTTGAAGTATGCATATTTAAACTTTAGTCGTTTAAACTCAATTCCCGATTAAATTTATCCGTATATGACTTAAGCTTCGTTCAAACCTGGTCACATTTGTTTTAAGCTTACTTAAACCTGGCTAGATATAGATGGATAGACATTTCACCAATTCAATCCAGATCTTTTAGGATAAAAACCCTTATATCTTTTATAATACTTAATAGATTTTTATGAAAGTAGTCTTAAAATAGAACTCTTAAATGTATCTACATTTTAAAGTACAACTCATAAAAATTAGACCGGTGATTCTTAATTCATAAATAAGAAAGTTCGAAATTATTAAACCTTATATACTTATTTTTAATTCAGATTAAACATTCTATTTGCTATCGAACGAATTTTTTTTCTATTTTCTTTTCTACTTTGCTAGTTTGATTGGATTAGAAATCATTTGAGATAAAAAAAATAAAAAAACGTGTTGGGTGTGAACTTTAGCAATCGAGAGAAGAAGAAAGCTGAACGAATCGATTAAGATTAAGCGAAAGAATTTCGTCGATTTTGTCGTTTTATTACCAAGATAAAAGTAACCAAGTAAATTTCCCTTAATTTTCTTCGTTTTTAAGGTTTTTAAGATTTTTTTAAATCATATTAAGGCATAGAAATTGTGAATTAATTTATTAAAATTTATTTTTTTTACTCTCCACATCGAATATTTATAAACTAAAAAATTTAAGCTCGATTAACTCAATTTCAACACTGAGTAATTTAAATTACTTTCACCTGAAATACTACTTAACTCTTTTTTATATATTATATACATATGTATAGTTAAATTTGTTGTTTTTTTTTTTCTTCCTTCTGTATGATTTGAACAAAGGTTTCGATTTAGTTTTTTATTATCTTACTTTTTAAACTAATTTATGCTGTCGCGCAATTTCGTGTTTTAATGTAAAACAAACGACCGCAAAGAAAAATGAGTCATGATTAAACACCAACCGCAAGTCCAGAGCTTAAACTCAGATCAGAGACTGTTTTTTTTTATTTATTATAAGTACTTTTGATTTTCTTTCAGTGTTTTTTCTTGCTTACAAACTGTTTTACTCGACTTTGGGGCTAATTTGTAGCTGTTATTTGCTACCTGACTCTGTTGCAAGATACAGACAGACAGACAGACAAACTGACTGACTATAATCAGGTGAGAGTAATTAACGAAATAATTTTAATTGTATCTTGTACCACGAACGCGCGCGCGCGCGCGCGCAACCAAAACTCCGATTACAAGAAATTGTTTCAAAATTGCTGCGCACCCGAACCACACCAAAATGATTGGGAAATAAAAGTTTTACTTTTTTTTTTTCATTTAATTTTTTTAATGTTGTTATTTTTTTATTAATTCAAGGGAACATTTTACGTAATCGAACTTGAGGTGTGTCTGCATATTGTACAATTATTCAGGGAATTTATATGTTTTTATTCTTTATTTCTTATTAAATTTTACCTACACTATTCTTTTAATTATATGGGCATTAATTTTTTGATTACAGTATAAATGAATCATATGTTGTTTTTTTTCCAAAGTTCGAATATGATTTATGCCCTTCAAGAACAATGGAACAATTTAGGCACACAATTACACAAAACAGGATGTAGATTTTGTAAAAAAAAAATCGCAGAACCCCAAAATTTTTAGGGAACCCTCAAAACATATTTCGCTCCCCAGAAAGTTCAAAATCAGGATAGGCCTAGAGCAAAAATTATGAGAAACCGGGTGCCGAACTTGCCAAAAGGGTAAAATTTTAGTCTAAGAATTACTCAAAGTGGGATCCACGCGAGTGAAAATAGGCTACAAAAATTTAAAAAAAAAAATCACAGATCCCCAATATTTTTAGAGGACTCAAAGAACATCTTTAGCTCTCCAGGAAGTACAAAGTCAGGATAGGTCTGAAGCAAAACTTATGAGAAACCGGAAGCCGAACTCGCAAGAATGGTAAAATTTAGGCTAAAACTTAATCAACGTGGAATCCACTAGAGTGAAAATAGGCTAAAAAAATTCTAAAAAAATCACGGGTTCCCAATATTTCCAGGCACCTCTCAAAACATGTCTGGATCTCCAGAAAGTATAATTCAATGGTCTTCTTTTCCAGAGTTTTTGACACTAAAAGGGCGAAAATACTTTTAATTTAATTTTAATTTTCCATTAAATTTGATGCTTGAGTGTTTTGATAATTTAATTATATTATTGAGCTTAAAAAAAGTATCTGTGACATTGAGTGATCTAAATATCATAGAAAACTATCACTATAACTTAAGATTTAAAGTTAAGCCAGGTTAACCTCACTTAAAAACTAAAGATTCTTATTTCACTCAATTTCCCTGGTCTCCACTTTCCCCTACCCTAAACAACAATCAGAAAGTAATCATGTCGTAAATATCGCACCCATCCTGTTTAAGTGGTGGCAACAAATCCCCCAGTGTAAATGCCCTTTTTAAACCTTCTCTTGAGACTTTCGATTCTATTGTAGCCCCCTTTCTTCTTCCAGGTCAATTACAAAAAAAAAAAAATTTTATAATAATAATAATAAAAAGAGCCCCTATCACCTTCGCCACCCCTGGAAAAGTTGACTCAAATCGGGTAAAAAGTTAAGACCCCTTAAAGATAAACGAGGGTCAGATCATCAAACACCCAGAGATAGAGAGAATGTTTACTGAAATTATGGGAAAACCACTCAATTTTACTAAATAATTAGAATGTCAACCCTTGTTTTTGGAACCCCCCTGTCCCTTGTTATTTGGTGGGTAATCTAAATGGGAAAATATACTCATATATATATAAATAGGATTTAAAATGGTGTCAGGTTAGATATAGAAACCGTCCAGTTTAATACACGCAGAGTAAGATATTTGGATGTATATATTTAAGCTTTAGCTTAAGCTATTTTCATTATTTTCTAGGCTTATATGTTTGAGTTTTCACACGACCTCCACCCCCCCCCCGTATAAAGTATAGAAAACGTGTGTTACGTACGCGCTTAAATAAACAAGCCTAAGTGAGGAAATAATTCACCTTATTCTACCCCTCCCGCTTAAACCAACAACTCTCCGCTTAAGCCACCTTTCGCACGACAATTCTGCAGAGGAAGAGAGTATACCTTCTACTTCTCGTTTAGGACATAACAAAACCCTCAACCCCCCTCCCACCACTCTATCTCATATGTCCTTTAGCCCTTTTTCGTGACTGACAGACAGCTCCCCCTCCCCTCTATCCACCCCCTTTTACATAGAATGTAACCCTATCAATTTTACGTTAAGCTTGCCCCTTTACCTTATCAATTTGATGTTTGTTATTTGCCTTTTCGAGGACACGATGCGACGGACAGACGAACAGAATCTCTGGGTAGTGGATGACAGAGGGGAGAGGGGACGACGAATGATGGAGGGGAGGGTGTGACAAAAGGGCCCCCAGTGACACTTGTCTTACCGCTTCAAGCACTTACAACAAGCACACTTATTACCCTAAGTAATTGTTTTCACTCTTGAAATTTAGGGGCGGGTAAAGGCAACATTTTATGGAATTAACCAAAACAGGACCAAGCCGCATCATATTAAAGACGTTTATATTCATAATAAGGGTTCAAATTCACGCCCTCTATTGATAGAAAAGAAAAAAAACTTATAAACTGAATATAGGGGAGGTTTTTATTTGATTTCTGATTAGATAATTATCGGTTTGAATTTTCTAAGATTTATGTTAAACCACTTTATAAATTTTACAGAAAACTTACATTTTAAAAATGAATCTCAGTTAAAAATTAAACGATTGTAAAATATGATTAATGAATAATAGTTCATCTTAACATCAAACAAATTTCTTCACGACAATTCGTTTTTCTGCTAAGAATTATTTAGTTATTTTTTTCTAATCAATTAAGCTCAAAACAGTGGCACGGAGAACCTTTTTTAAGAAAATAAATTTTTCAATTTTTCGGAATAAGGTTAATTCAATATTAAAAATTTAAATATTTTTTTATATATCTTCGAGATATTTTTACAACTTTTTATTAAATTATTCTTGATGAATTAACAGTTAATTCCTCAAATTTAATGACTGATAATTTTAAACTTCCAACGAACTGTCATGAGGATTGGTGTTTATGAGTTTTTGGATATATTGATTTAAAATCTACTATTGAAATTTGGAAATTCAAGATAACGAGTATGAAAATATGATGATTTTAATAAAATTTTGAAACACAAAATGACCAATATGGCGAATTCTGTTTTAATAAAATTGTTTCAACCCGAAAACCCTTTTATCAATCCGCCATCCTGAATCTCCAAATCTTAATAATGTTCAAAATTAGTGGCCTTAAAATAATCATTGTACCAATTTTCATTAAAATCCGTTGAAAACGAGAAATCTTGTTCGTCATATTGGATCCGCCATCCTGAATTTCGAAATTTGCACAGCGGATTTGAAATCAGCATTCCGCAAAACCCCTAAGTACCAATTTTCATGAAAATCGCTTCAAATTTAAAATTTTTAGCCGCCATCTTGGATCCGCCATTTTGACACACTATACATATATTATCTGAAAAAAAATAGCCTATATGTTAAGTTTGAATGTGTACTACCTTCGAGCAGAAAATGAAAAATATCGCTGAAAGCGTTTAGACGTGATTGAGCAACAAACAAACAAACAAACAAAGAAACGAACTTCCATTTTTATATATATGGGGATTATACTTTATACTCACTATTATTATGTATAATTTGATTTTATTATCTTATCACAAACAAATAATTAAATATTTCCCCTAATTTTACAGAATCGTACGTAATAAAGCTGCTGAAAAAGCAAAACATGTCCACCATCAGCAACAGTCGCAACAGCAACAGAATCAATCACAGAATGTACCGAGTGGTGGGGGTGGTTCCGGTGGTACTAACGGTAGTTCTGGTGGCGGTGGTGGTGGGGGCGGTGGTGTTGGTGTTGGTACCGCCCCCGGTTCAAATGGAAGCGTTTCAGTAATCGCTCATGCTCCAGCTGTTTCTGTGCATACAGCGGCAGCAGCGGCAGCAGCAGCTGCTGCAGCGGCTGCACAACAGCAACAACAACAGCAACAGCAACAACAACAGCAGCAACAACAGCAACAGCAACAAAATCAACAACAACAACAGCAACAACAACAGACACAATTGACTCCAGGTAATGGATCTAATCCCGGTGGTGGTAGTGGTCAAGGTGAACACAGGACAGCTGGTTATAGTATAAATGGTATTTTAGGGATTCAACACACCGATCCAAATGGTAACAGCATTAAAAGGAAAAGAATCGATGATCATGGTAAGTAACAAAATTGTTTATAAATAATTTCAATTATATTGTTTATAAGTACAAAAGAGATCAAATTCAATGGATGTCCGCAAAGTTCTAGTTTAGGATCTTGATTGTTTCTTAGAAAACTACGGTTTTCTCTTTCATTTATCGCCAGGATTTGCTAATAAATTTCTGCAATAAGCTAACTAACAGCTAATTTATATTCAAAAATAAAAATACCCTTAAAAATCACTTAAACCTATAAATTAATTCATATTTTGATGAAAATATCTAATAAATATTTTTAATATAATCTCATTTTGATGATTGTGATGAAAATATAACGTACACGTGACACATTTATTGGGGGCTGACTGTAAAAACAACATCAACACCGATCCTCCCCCATTTTATAAGGGTATATATTATGGGTCTGGATAACCTCAAATGACTTAATCATTAATTTATTTCATAAAATCCCCTCGTTAGGAAAAATAATATAATGTTTAAATCCCATTTTATTCGTATATATACTTTACTATGCAAAAAATTTTTGTTCATCAATTGTATCCCTTCATCAAAATGCCATCATTCCACCCACAAGTACCCCTTTGAAAACCCTTAGAAGAAAAAAATAAAAATAAAATTATGTGCAATATTTCGTTAGCGTCCAAAAAACAATCTTTTTATAGGGTTTCTAACAATTGCCGCAAACACCCCTCATCCGGTCACGTGGCGAAACCAACGAAACAACTTTCAGTCAATGAAGAAAATTCCGCCGTCAAATCCGGGACTATTTTAGGGATATATATGGGAATATGTATGTGTGCAGATATATGTATGTATATTTATGTATATCCCTGAAAAGGGTCATCATCTTCGTCGCACCCCCTAACAAATTTTGGCTGCATGCATTTCAATTTGAAAATTGTGGAGATCTGGCAAATATTATTTTATATGTGTGTATATTATTACCCTTCATTTCTAGGGCTACTTTTCGTATTAGGGTAAAGAACATTTTTATACTTACTTACATAACAGAATCTTTTTTTTTTTTTTTTATAGTGTATACGAAGTCGATTAAGAGATGAAATTATGACAACAGCAATTGACTTTTAGACTATCCGTTCTATATATTTATTTTTGTTGGTAGGGCTGACAGTTTGATAAGTTATAGGCGTTTGTTGACAGCAGCAGCGCGTAATGCACGTGGATTGCGGAGGGGTAGGAAAGGGTCACGTGGATACGTTTTTTTTTTTTTTATTTCGTTCAAGTGGCTGAATATGACCACCAGACAGACGTACAGGAAATTTATGGTTATTGAGGGCACGTGATTTATTAGATTTTTTTTTTTTTTTTTGTAGACTCAATTCAGAAGAAGGGTAGATTTTTTTTTTCGCCCAAAAACAAGTTCTTAATTTCAAGTAATCTACTCGTAAAAGATTGCAAATGTGAAATCTTCATGAAAATTCGATGTAATCTAAAGATTTTGTTCTCAGTCAATAAAAGTTATAGATAATTCTACCGACATGCCTCAGGGCTCAATTCTTGGACCTCTGCTGTTTATTAACATGTAATCTTTGCATAAGTATAATTTTGTCGTATCTTTATGAAAATAACGTATATATCCTTGTTGAGGACCCTATTTGTAGGGTTAATGACGATTTTGATACTATAAATTCATGGTCTATGTCTAACAGTTTGCACCTGAACCCAACAAAATCTAAATATAATTTCACCAGTGGTTCTTGATGATGCTATAATTCCACCTGCTGAGTTTGTGAAAGGTCTTGGAGTTATATTTAATAACACTTTTACCTGAAATAATCACAAAATTTGAGCTTTATGGAGAAATAGAATCTTTCCCACTTACACTTATGGCAAAAATAATTAAATTTGTTCAACCAAAATATCCTTCATTTTTCTATATCGAATTAAATATTTATTTTTTATAGTGCCAATTTCATGCGTCTTAATTTCTAAAACACCTGTTTTTCAGAAATGTAGCTAAAATTTGGAGAATTTATCACTTCTATCAGATAGGGCTTATATTTTTTTTCCAATTATTTAACAAGTATTTCTATCGCTAGTAATTACATATCATAGCTTGTACATAGTTAAAAGATATAAATCTAAATAACTAATAAATAAAACCTTAAAGTTCTAGAAAGAAAAAAAAACCTCAAGTACCAATTTTCATGGTTATTATAATTTTTTATATGTTTCGCTGTTACACGGTTTTTAAATTTATAAAATTATGAAATTATGGGGCTTTAAAATTTTGACATTTAAACACATTTTCCTCGATATAAATTGAAATCAGTCTAAAAATTAAATTTGTAAGATAATTAATTACTTTGGTACTATTTTTTGTACCATTGCCATTACCAGTAATTGAATTTTTTTTTTAATTACCATTACGACTAATTTGAATGGTAATGCTTGTTCAATTACTTTGTTGTTATTAATAACTAATGAAGCTTTCATTGCCATTACCCATTGCAATTGATATTAAAAAGTAAGAAAAAAGTACAGAAAAAGTAAAAAAAAATATAAATAAAAAACAGAGTGCATCCGAATCCTTGACATTTTCCAGTTTTTTAGTGTATAAAGTTCAAAAGGCTAACAAAAGGAATTGAATCAATTTCTGAGGTTGGGGT
Source organism: Dysmachus trigonus (assembly GCA_949715965.1). Classification (NCBI taxonomy): domain Eukaryota; kingdom Metazoa; phylum Arthropoda; class Insecta; order Diptera; family Asilidae; genus Dysmachus; species Dysmachus trigonus. Next base: position 5,348,670 of record OX454324.1, read on the forward strand.
GGGGATGAAGAGGAAGGATAGGGATATGAGAGGTAGGATTTTGGACTTTTATACAAAATATTCAAGGTTTAAGAAGAAGGGTGCAGAGAATAGAGAAATGGACAGTGGTGGTGGTATGACATAAAATCTTTTGTAAAATTGTATAACAGATAAAACAAAATAATAGAAAAAGGGACCAATAGTAAAAGATTTTATGAGCCTTTTGGTTTTGTTATATCTCTATCTTTCTCTTTTTCTCTGTCTTTGTGTATAATATAAAGATATACATTCTGAAAACTACAACGAAAAATATTCTCTTGTGGGCATTTGGCCAAAAACTGCAGAAAACTTGCCTGCAAAAGAATTTAAAAAAAAGAAAGGAGAGCTAAAATTAGAGTTTGATGTTGAGGGCAGGTCTGCCAACAGCAGGACCACCACCATCACCAACAGAAGGAGCAGCAGCAGCAGCAGAACAGGAACGATAAAATATATCCGGGCCCGCAGAGAGCATCCGGTCGTCATATCCGGGAACTGAAGAGACAAGAAGGGTTTAAAACATTCAGGAGTTTCCCGAGGGATATCTTTTTCATACTATACTATATATATTTATATATATGTATATAAGATTTTTTGTTTTTTTTCTTTTTCAACTATGACTTTGGTCATTTATATCCTCCTTTTCCCCTTTTTCGTGTCATGTTTTCGGGAATGCTAAAGGAAGGAAGGATAGAAGACGACCATCTCGGGCTTTTATAGCGCCATGACCATCCTACAGGAACATGCGATGATTCTCCCAAAATGTTTTTTTTTTTCTATTTTTTTTTTTTCTACCCTGTTGTTTTCGGGCTTTATGGGGCCACAGGAAACATAGCAACAGCGTCCTTCGAGATTTACAGAGGGGCAGAGGATTTGATTCATAATCTCACAGAAAAGAATCTTCAAAGTATAGAGGAAATAAAAAAAAATAAAAAATAAACTAACTGAGTATCATCCGGATAAATCTACTTGCAAATTTTATTATAGAAAAATTTGTTTTCTCCTATTATCCTTAATTCTCTTTTATATCCTTTTAACCTTTTGTAGCTGCTATTTTTCAAATAAATTCATTCACATAAAGTTCAACCCTCTTCAACAGGATGAACTTTTGGAATTCAAGTATTTATTATCTTCGGTTGAATTAATTTTTGTCAATATTACGATAATTGCATTATAATAAATAAATTTTCGTTAATCGTCATTAAAACAAAACATAGTTTATAATACAAACTACTACGACTCATACCATTTTTAATCTCTAAGGTGTCAGTTTTTTTGCCTGCCTTTTCAATAAATCGATTGTTTCGGCCGCTGTATGGCATGTAACGCCATCCTGCTGAAACCACATGTCAAAAACATCAATAACCTGAAGTTTTGAAAACAAAAAGTCGTGAATAATTGCTCTGTACTACTCATTATTCGCAATTAATTGGTCTATAAAATCCACAAAGTGTTTTATAAGTTTTTAAAATTGAGCCCTGATTTAGGAAATAAATGTCCCCTATTTGGAATCGTTGCTAAGGTATATATCTTTTGTCCATGATGATTTGTGTTAGACCTTACCGAATAAAAATGACATTGACACTTAGAAGAAATGAAAGCTCATTTGAACGTTATCTCTATCGGGAATCAAGTGCCTCTTATTTTTGCTTTCGAAATATATATCGGGATAAAGGGACAGTTTCTCCTGTATTAGCATACTTTTTTTTGGGAATTAAAAAATAAAAAAGCCTCTTAAGGGGGTAACCCACTGTTGAAAAAAAAAAAATCGTTTTTTTTATTTTTATATATTGTCGTAAAATTGTGAAAAAACTATTGGACCGATTTACTTCAAATTTTGCATACAATTTTATTTAATATTTAACTATAGAAATAACCTAGTATTAGAGAAAAAAAAACAAATTTTTCTGATTTAGGGTCAACTTTTCCGTGTTAAAAAATAACGAAAATCGATACATTAATGTTCGAACGTGCACTAAGTCATCAGATTTTTTTTTTTTTTGCCGGAAAAATAGGTTATTTCTATCCTTTATAACAAATATTGAAGGACTTTCCTTTGGTAGATGCTTGCAGATGCATACTTCGGCCAGGATTTTACGAGGCGCAATTTGTATTTTTTTTCTTGGACTGCATGCGCGCTGCATCGTGACGGCCGCCATTTTGTTAAACATTTTTTTTTATAATCACAATGTAAACTTTAGTCCTCAGTAAAGAAGTGTGGAAAAATCAAAAAGATATCTCTGATAGTTTTTTTTTATCGATTTTTTAAAAAAGGTTCCATTTTGTGGGTTTCAACAGTGGGTTACCCCCTTAATATAATATATATCTACCAAAGAACTTGTCAAAAATTTGTTAATTAAAAATACTGAAAAATGTGAGCGTTTTAGCGTTTTGGCGGTGAGCAAGATTGCTTGAAGAAAGATTTAAATTTCGTAAGAATTGATGCAGTCAGTGAATGATGAATTAAAAAAAAAAAAAAAAAATTGATTTTCGACAATTTAACGGGACTTTTGAAGCAGAAATATTAAAATTTTCGTTCCTATATTAATAAAAACCGATTTTTCAAATTTCATGACTAGATGTTATCCTTTAAGCATTGTAGTGTTCCCCTTGTTCCTGTTCTATGTTTTCTATTTAATTTATCCATCTATTTGGGAGTTTTTTCCACAACTCTGGAAACTTTCAATTATTATTCCTCTCTCAACTTCAGCAGTGTTTTTAATAGAATTAAGCATCAAATTCTCAACACTTCTGGTGTTCCTCAGGGTAATCACCTTGGTCCTCGATTATTTATCAGTTTTACTATCAATGAACCCTTGAACAATGTCACGTGCCTTTAAGAGTACATTGTACTTTTTAAACTTTAGGAAAATTATGAACAAATAATATGTTTGTAAAAATATTTTTAGGTACTGTTTATTAAAGCTGATATTTCATTGACTTTATTTCATTATAAAGAAAAGAATAAGGTTAATAATTGTACTAAAGATAAAGTTGATAAAACTTTTAGTACTTAGAGTACCAAGTTGTTCGAAAAATCATCCTTGATAGATTTATGATTTTTGTATAATTATTTCTATAGGATGTGCCGTAAATTAATAAAAATTCGTTTATAAAAAACTATTGTAGAAAAATTTAATACTATTCAGATTGCATACATTATCAACATGACTGACCATGATCAGAAATTCATTAATATAATTATATTTATTAAAAACCTATTAATTTGAAGTGATTTTTCACTGGGTATATACAAATGCGTAAAATAACTAGATCATTCTTCATTCAAAACAGAAAAGTCCAGAGGAAAAAATCGCAGAGTTACTTTTTATATTTTCCCGTGTATTTTTTAAGCCCTACGCAGGCAAAAAAATTATTTTCTAAAAAAAAGGGCTCCCCGGATCGGGATTTTTGGCTAAATCGACTCTAAGTAAAACTAGATAATTCTAGACAAAAAACAGAAAAGCTCAGAGGAAAAAATCGCAGAATTTCAATTTTTCCATTTTCCCTTGTATTTCTTAAGCCCTACACAGTCAAAAAAATTATTTTCTAAAAAAGAAGTTCCCGGATCGGGGTTTTTGTCTTAATCTTCTCTAAGTAAAATAACTAGATGATTCTAGGCAAAACTTAAAAGCAAAAAAACCTTTTTTAAAAAAAGCTTTTATTTAAATGCTCTAAAAAGAAGAAAATAAAATGTTCCTTTAAAATTTTAACTATCAACTTATAGCCTCATTATACACAATTTATATGATCATAAAAGCTTGTCGCGCGATTTACTTGTGTAAATAAACTAGTACCTATTTAATTGAGTAACTTAATCAGCTAATTTTAATTTTTTTTAAATTTCAGTTTAATTAAATACTTATAGGTACTTACGCAAACCTCGCGACAAGCTTTTATGATCATATAAATTGTGTATAATGAGGCTATAAGTTGATAGTTAAAATTTTAAAGGAACATTTTATTTTCTTCTTTTTAGAGCATTTAAATAAAAGCTTTTTTTAAAAAAGGTTTTTTTGCTTTTAATTTATTTTTTACTTTTTAGTTATTGCTGGCTAGGTTTCTGAGTCTGTTCATCTCATTCAACGCATCATTGTTGCAAGGTCGTTTGCCGGTTAATTTCGAACAGTCTAGCTCTTCAATAAGGAGACCTTCTAATGATTTTACCCTACTTAAGGCCACGTATGCTTGACCAGCAGCAAAGAGCTTCGAGCCTAAGTAAACAACGGCGTGGTCGACAGTACTACCCTGCATTTTTTGTACTGTGCAAGCCCAGCATAATACAATTGGCAGCATTCTTCGTTCTGCGGTTCCGTGAATATTTTGCTGGAAATTGCACAGACTTGGGCTGAATGAGGTGAACACCGACTTTACCTAAGTCTATACGGACGGATGGTATATCAGTGTCATACATTTGTGCTCTTCGGAAGCAGGGCCATATAATTTCTGTAATATGTCCAATGGCACCATTCACCAGACCTTTGGACACATCTACATTGTAACGCAACATCACATTGGCCCCAACAAATATTTCTAGCTCCTTAGGTAGCCCTCCTGCTGTCTTGTTTATATCTGATGGTATAATATTATTTAGATCTAAGTTGTCAGTTTTCTCAGCATTTTTATTCTCAGCGAACCCTTTCATTTAATATCCATACTATAGGAAAGCATAAAAAACTTCAAAAGTCCGCCATATTGGATTAAGAATGATGTCAGAATATTTTTCTAATTATTCTCGGCAAGCACTTTCATTTGATACCCATATTGCAGAAGTGCATAAAAAATAACTATTCCGCCATCTTGGATGTTCCGCCATATTGGATTTAGAATGACGTCACATTATTTTTCGAGTTACTCTCAACAAGCACTTTCATTCGATACCCATACTGTAGAATTGCATAAAAAATAACTATTCCGCCATTTTGGATGTTCCGCCATATTGGATTTAGAATGACGTCACATTATTTTTCGAGTTACTCTCAACAAGCCCTTTCAATTGATACCCATATTGTAGAAATGCATTAAAAATAACTATTCCGCCATCTTGGACGGTCCGCCATATTGGATTTAGAATGACGTCACACAACTTATCGTGTATTGTCATCCAAACTAAACGTGTATACAAAATTTCAGCTCAATCGGTTGAAGATATCTGCTTCAAAATTGAGTAGCAAGATTCCACCTTAACAAACATACATACATACAGTGCAAGTTAAATAAAAGCTTTTAAAAACAGAAAAGTCCAGAGGAAAAAATTGCAGAATTTCAATTTAAGCCTTATAGTGGCAAACAAATTAATTTCAATAAAAATGTAATGCAATAATTTCAAAATTCCCAAAAAATCGACAAAATACCTTTCTGAGATATTCTGGTATCAATATTACGCATAATCGAATTTTTCAAAAAATCATAAAATAATTTCATTTCACAGTTTTACATTCTCTTGAAAGTTATTAAATCTTTTCAAATTGCATTGACTGCAAGAAATTTTGTGCTTTCAACTTTTATATAAATGTGTGCTTTTGTTTCATTGTGAAAGTTACACAAGTTTTATGTTATCTTATATAAAAACCAATGAATGGTGCATTTTCGAGGTGAAAGCTTTCATGGTGAAATATATTCTATACATTCACCACAGGGTTTAAAATTTGGGCTTTTTTGGGTGGAATTATTAAAGCCCTTGTTAATTTTCTGAATAAAAGTATATATATAACATATATTATATAGTACTATACTTGCAAATACTCAGAATCATTGAAAAGCTTTTTTGATCATCATCAAAACTCTATACTTATATTATTTTATGATATTGAATCAACTTAAAATCTCCTATATTTCTAGATTTTGATGAAATTTTTTTTTAGTTATACATCAAAATTATATTTTATATAATATTTTTTTAACCGATCAATAGTTATTTTGATTTCAGATGAAAATCGCGATATTAACATCCATCCAGATGATGATATTAAACGTCAACGGATCCACTATAGTGGCGATCAATTATATTCAAATGTAAGTTAAATTTATTTAAAAATTCTTTTCATTTAAAAATTCATAACAAAATTTTTTTATATTAACAGCTATGGTCGGGTAAATGGTGTATCAAAGATGAGCATAAATTGCTTTCAGAGCTTGGTAGTGTTACATCAAACGGTGGTACACCATACTATGATACTCATAATGGTTTTCCAGCATCAACGTGTACAGATTCGATATTGTATGATAGTATAACAACGATATCACAGTCGCAGAGTTCATTATATACACCGCCAATTGGAGCATCAATTGGTTAGTAAAATTATATAAAATATAATATATTATATACTATATATAGGGTATTAGGTTTTATTTTTTTATATTTATTTATTTTGTTTTTTTTTGTTTTTTTTATTTTTTTTTTTGGGGATGTAGTTTGATAAGATTTTTATATTGTTTATATGTTGTATATCAAAACATTAACAAAAACCCCAATTAAGCAAACCATTTTGCTTGTGTAGGAGGAAGCTCTTTGACCCCTTTAGCCCCAATTACAATGCAAGAAATGAAACTTGGAACAGGAATACTCGATCAATCTTTATCCCCATATCATTCAGGTAAGAAAAAAATAATAATAATAATGGCGGAACAGATCTCCCTTTCTTCTCTCTCTCTCTCTCTTTCTCACTCCCATACACTTTCTACTCTCAGACTTTGTCAGTTCAGCACAAAATTCTTTATATTTCGGCGGGGATGGTACAAAAACAACAATTTTTCTCTGCACATTCGAAATTTTGATGACATTTGATAACATTTTGATGGACTTTTCGAATTTAATACAGTTAATTTAAGGTGGTAATGGTATTAAATAAAACAAAACGCATTTTCTAAAATATCTCCTGTCTGCACTATCAAAAACATGAAAATTGGCACTGGATCTCTTCAACTATATGATAAAATAGAATAAAAATTAGTCTTCTGCTTAGTTAGGCTTAAAATTCCCTTAAAAATGTTGGATTTTCGTCTAAATCCCTTGTCAACCACATGTAAAAATTTAAAAAAAAAAATTCCCTTCAGTCGAAAATGGACACGGATACGCGAGTATAACTCACTTAGGAACTGTCGTTAGTCCCCATACCGATTCTGGATCCCCAGGGCTCCCAATAACGATGGTATCAAATGAAACAGTGGCCCAACAGCAGCAACAACAGCAACAATCAACGAATACATCGGGCAACACTGTCGCAGGGGGTGGAAACGGAGGAAACGGAGGAGGAGGCGGCGGTGGTGGTGGTGGTGGTAATAATGGAAATGGTGGTAGTAGTGGTGCTACAAATCAATCAACCACCACCACAAATACAACCGGTAATCGAGATAATAATTATAATATTAATAATAATAGTGAAAATATAAATAATAATGATATTGATGGACATCAACAAACAACATTTGATCAAATAAATGTTTCTATAGCTGTTGCATCAACACAACATCAACAGCAACAGCAACATACAACGAATCATACAAACAGCAACAATAATACCCTCAATACAAATACAACTGGAAATAATAATGGTGGGACTGGTAGCAATAATAATCATAATACCGTTTCACCAAACGATCAATCCTCTTTAATTGTCCTTCAACCAACCGGAGGACCAAGCGGCTACTCGTCAATGTTGCCCAGTTTTAGTCATTACCCCACAGGCAAGTTCTATCATCAAAATATTTTTCACTATGGTCGAAGCGGGGCATAAATAAGTCCTATACGTAATATTTGAACTAATATACCAAACTGCACAAAAATATAGTTCTACAAAAATTCAAAAAATATTGTAGAGAAGTAGTTTTTGCACAATACTTCCTAACAAAAATAAATCCACAAATTTTTTATAAGGAATTAAATTTATTTTTATTTTTTTTAATTATTTTTATATTTTAGTATATTCATTTTTTCATTATTATTTCAATTGATGGGTTATTGGGAAAACATTATCTATAATATTTTTGAAAAGTAAAACTCCTAATTTTATCTAATTCTCAAAAATTAATACAGGTGGCAGTTCTGTCGTTCCTGGATCAGATTACGCATACAGTCCAGCATATCCCCAATACGGAAGCGCTTATGGCTCTTATGGATACAGCCCAGCGGCTGGCGGCCTGCTCAGTAAGTAAACAGTGAGTATTTGTTACCAATACTTGCTGTGAATAATTTTCTTAAAATACAGATGAAACAAACAACGAATTTAGCACTTAATTTGCACCAATTTTCTGAATTTTTAGGCTAAGTCATCTAGTAATTCTACTTAGAGCAGCTTTAGCCAAAAATCGCGATCCGGAAAGCCCTATTTTATAAAATAATTTTTGGCTAATATAGGGCTTAAAAAATACAAGCGAAAATGTTAAAATTGAAATTCTGCGATTTTTTCCTCTGCACTTTTCTGTTTTTTACCCAGAATCATTTAGTTATTTTACTTAACGCAACGAAAGAGACCGCATATGAAAATATCTTCCTTTTTTTTTTTTTTTGCTTAAAATTACTTAATTATTTTATTTCCAGTCAATTAAGCTCAAAAAGCCACCACGGGGAGCATTTTTAAAGAAAATAAATTTTTTTCAATGTTTACTAGCCCATATGAAAAAATTTAAAAAATTTTTTATTGAGTAATTCTAAATAATTTCTCAGTAATTACCCGTAGCGCTAAGTAATGCAGAATAATTTCAGAGTAATGCAGAGTAATTCAGACTATGTAATGTTGAGTAATGCAACTATTTATAGAAGTTAACTTTTAATATAATGGAAAAAAGCGTATAAATAATGTAGTTTTTTGAGGAAGCGACTAAATCAGAAACCTTTCTTTTGCAGACTCTTCCTATTATTATGATGGGCAAAATCAAACGACTGCACTAAACCAAGACATGAGATCCCCCCTGGCGGCGACCAGAGCAAACTCTTTGGCCAGCGCAGCCTCACCAACCGGAAGTGCGTGCACAAAAACCGAAGCTTCAGACATTTTTCTCGTTTAGTATTTTATCCTTGGAACAGAAATAGTCAGAAACGAACAAAAATCATTCATTCCTAGGAGATGAACAAAAAGAAAAGCTAAAATTCAAAAATCAACAACACAAAAAATCTTGTTTTACTTTATAATTATTATTAATAATTTTTTTTTTTCTTTATTTATTTATTATTGAATTTTTGAGAATAAATTTAGAATGTTTAAAGGTAAATGAAAAACGCAAAAACTAAGTTTAAATAAAAAATTATAAATGAATAAAGATGAAAAATAGTGCGGTGGATGGTCGGTCGCGTTCCCCCCCAGTGATAGACGCCAAAGTGTTTATTGTTTTTTTTATTATTATTATTATTATTTTTATAATTTTTAGTATTTTTAATCACAAAAAAACAAAAAATTATATATATATATATATTTTTGTTTTTTGTGTAAATTTTAGCGAATGAAAAAGTACATCGACAATGTTTTTTTTTTTATATAAATAAATATATTATATGATAAATATATAGGGAAGTAACAGAAATAGCATTTTAAGGTAATTTCTCAGTGTAATTTGTAAAATGTGCACCCCTCCCTCCTCCCCCACTTGTCACTATCTTCACGCATCGAAAAAAAAACGCGATTATAAAATATACCCAAAAAAAAAAAAAAAAAAATAAGAAAAAACGAACCATCAACGTAAAAATATTATTTAAATTTTTTTAATTATAATTTTTTAAATTTTTTTACTACTATCAAATTTGTCTTTTAAAAATTATATTTTTTGGTGATTTTTTTGCTCTGCCATTTTTCCCTTGCGGTTTATTAAATAAATTTTATTTAAAAATAATAAAATAAAATTTCAAACAAAAACATTAAACGAATGTTTAGTACTAAAAATTAATTAGACGTCTCTCTTTTTTTTTTCGTTAATCTCACGGACATAAAATGTAAAAATAAATATAAAATATATTTTAAAAAAAAATATATTTGATGACATTATAAAGAAAAATATGGAAATAAAAAAAAAGATAAGATGTGAGTAAGTAGTATTAGCCGTATTCATTTTATTTTACAGATACCAAAAGTGTTGACAAAAATCAAAATCATCAGAAAATTAATAAAAAAAGTTTTTGCTTTTTGAGTATATTTGAAAATTTGGTGAAAAGTGTTTTGCTTTATTTAATTATATTAGAATATGATAATAAATTCAAAACATATAATAAAATATTGACATTCAAAATATAGTTCGCAATAAAATACTTGCTATAATTTTTTTTTCACTTTCTTATCTTTTTTTCTATTATATTTGTTACACCCAAAACTACAAATTTGCCAATTTTCAATAAAATTCATAAAGCAATTTTTAAGAAAAAATCCAATTTTAAAAGGAAACCAAATTCTAATTAAATTTCTTTTCTATCGAAAGACAAAAAATATATATATATAAAATAAAAGTGAGAAGACCAAAGAGCATATTTAAAAAATTCTAGTTATTGTTTTAATTGCGTCATAATATTCATTTTATAAATAAAAAATTCCTCAAAATTTATATAATTATTACATTTTATGTATTTGATTTAGCTCCAAAAAATGAGTTTTTAAAATTCAAATTCGATAGTCTACCACCAAAAAAAGGAGCCCAAAATACAAAATAATTTGTTGTAATAAGCGAATTTTTTTTTTAAATTCCAAAATTATCTCAAAATATTCATTTAAAAGATCAAAAAAAAAATTATTATAAAAAAAGCAAATATCTACCGATAAAGGAAGAAGAAGAGATGAGTAGGTAAATTCATACACTTAAAGTATAACCAAAGATTAAGCAATATTACTTTTTTTTTTTTTATAATTATATTTTATTTCTTTTATTTAATATTTAATATTTATGTAATATGAAGCGAACTATTATTTAAGACCCTTCAGAGGAATGTTCTTTTTTTTGTCAATTTTATTATTATTATTTCGGGGAAGAAACAGCAAAAAAAAACACACTATACAAAAATACGATTTCTCATCAAACATATATAAACAATTTTTGAAAATAAAACCCATTTTGTAATTTTTTTAAATCAAAAATGTTTGTCAAAAGTCAAGTTTTTTGGCGAAAAACGTTTTTATTGAAATGAAACAGGAATAGAAAAACATTGAAAAAGATTTTTACAATTTTTAAAAAGAAATCTTTAAAATCAAAAAATATGAAGAAAAAAAACAGAAAAAAATCATAATTATAGCTGGTGTTAGGAAAAAAAAATTAAAAATACCAAACGAAAGAACTTTTCTTTTCTTTTGTGAAAGACAGACAAACTTTTATACATTTCACTTTTTAGTAGGTAAAATGGAAAAAGAAACCTTTGAAAAAACAAAAATGACACAAAAATCAGCAAAAAATGAGAATTATATTAATTAAAAAAAAAAAAACAGAAAAAATGAAAAAAATCGACATTGTACTTAAAAATAGATTTTAAGTTAAATGAATATTGGAAGTAATTTATATAAAAATATATATGAATTATAGCGATAGAGGGTCAAGAAAGTAAAATTGAAGTAAAAAACGAAAATGGAACGGCAAAAACGTTAAAACTCGTATATAGATTTATTATATAATGAATGTTCTTTAAGATAAATTATTTCTTTTTTTGAAAAAAAAAAACATAAAAAACAAAAAAATACACGCTATAAAATTGAAAAAAATAAAAAACAATTTCATCGCATCAAAATGAGCGAAAAATATAAAGAAAAAAATGTCAGAAAAAACCCTTAAAGAAGCAAATGACAATTAAGATTGAGATATAAAAAAAAATCACATACACACATAAAACAAAAAAACAAGAACTCCACTTACACAAAACAACCCTAGGCACATATACACAACCATGTTATTACTATATTTAATTATATTATATTATATATATTTAAAATAAAGAAAAAAAAACATTTAAAAAATAAAAACATATATCAGGAAAAATCAAAAAAAAGAACAAAGAAATATACTGTGGATAAAAAATCAAGCTCATGTTTTTTCATTTTTGTTTCCATTTAAAAACCAACCCCACATATTTTAAGTCTTAAAAAACTTCTTCAGGGCAATTCTATTTCTTGTTATTTAATCAATTATTAAATAATTATTTATTTATTTTATTTCTACGCGATTTAGCCCAGAAAATCGATTCGGAGAGTCCTTTGTAAGAAAATTAAATTTCTAATTTTTAGTGAGGAAATATTTCAAGAAAAGTTCTCATATCAAAAAACCTTAAAAATTTCTTCAGGACTATTCTGCTTTTTGCTGAAAATTATTTATTTATTTTATTCCTAAGCGATTTAGCCCAGAAAATTGTTTCGCGGAGCCCTTTTTAAGAAAATTTGTTTTAATTTTTATTAAATTCCACGAAATTTTTGGACTCTAGACCTAATAAATTGGATGAAAATTCGAAAATATGTTTCTTCAGTTAAAACAAATTTTATGTAATATCGTAATGACGTCATGTGGGTATATAAATATTTATTCAGAAAAAAAAAATATATAACTCTATTTCTGATAAATTTATTGGATGAAATTTGCTGAAAAAATGTTCGTGCTATTAGAATTAAAAAGTAAAAAATCTTTCTGATTTTAGGTTATACAATTTTCTTCTAAAATTTCGATTATGCAAACAATTTTGGTTTTGTTCTGGCTGCCTGCTTTCAACAGAGTGAAGAAGTTCCCGCAGGAAGTTGCTGCGAAAAGCTCAATCATTAGTCAGATCGATTGTAGGTAGGAGATTTAAAAATAGAATCTGAGATCGAAATTTCCGAATTGTCTCGCTCTTGTCGAAGAAGTAAAGAGAGATAAGTCTAAAAAGTTCTAAGATACTATCAAATCTGTTGGAGCAGATCAGCTATATTTAGATGAATGCAGACATGCATTCGTTTCGGAAAGAGACGAAAATACGATCCTGAAATAGTCCAAGAATCGAGTTCTTATAAGGCTTGGATGTGTGTCTACGGAAAAATGTTCGGCCTCTGTAGACATTCGCAATTTTCCCACGATGAAAATCTTTAGCGAGAATTTTCGTAGATGTGTTCAAGTAGATTGAATTTCACTTTAGACAAGCTTCAAGCCAGAAAAAGACAAACATTCATCATTCGAAATTTTTACATTGGAAAAAAGAGGATAAGTTTGAAACATTTTTTGGCGGGAAAAAATAATTTTTCAGTAATTCGAAAGGAAAAATTCAATTTCAGATAGTAAAAAGCACTCAAAAAATGCTTATCAGAGCTAAGCCAGGTGCAAGATCTATCTCACTGCCAATATAAAAATACCAAAAAATATATATATATATATATTTATAGCCACGATCATTTTATTTTTCTGAATTATGAAGAAATTTTTTTATAAACTGACTGATTTTTATTACTTTTTTATATATATTTTTGTACTTTTCGACAATACAATTTTTATAGGTTTTAATACATATTTTAATTTTCAGTTAAATGATTTATAACCTCCTAAAAGTATCAAAAATACGAAAAACATTCAAAATATTTCATTTTTACGATAAAAATTGGCACGTGACAATTTTCAAAACTTTAATTCTATGGTTTATTGCTTTTATTTTTATTTATTTAAAAACAAAAATAAAAAATAAAACCTCCACTCGTGATATGGATTGCATGAGTGGAGGACTTTTACTCAATTCTATTTTTATACCCATTATACATAAATTAAAATTTCTATTTTTAAGTAAGCAATCTGATGACCGTGTCTCAGCAGACTTCTCTATTTTCTGATACGTGTGATGAGGCGGTGATTCAATCCGGGGGCACTTCGTTTCTAAAATCCTTGAATCAGGAAAAATGTTAAGAAATTTTCACTATTTTACTATACCCAACTTTTGGTAATTACGAAATTCTAAATATGGGACCTGAAATAGCAAATAATTGAAAAAAAGAGGATCCAAATATTTCCAGAAAGCTCTCAGAACATGTTCCAGTAAGTCCAAAATCGGGATAGGTCTGGAAGAATAATTGCGAGAAACGGGCACCGAACTCTCCAAAAGGGAAATATTAAGGTTGAAAAAGAAAGAAAATTAAAAATCGGGATAAGTTTGGAGAAAAATTTCGAGAAACGGACGCCAAACTCTCCAAATGGGTGATATTTTGGCTAAAAATAACTCGACATTGAGCCCACTTGAGTGAAAATAGGCCGCAGCTATTCCAGAAAAAATCATTAGATCCCAATATTTTCAAGAAGCTCTTAGAACACGTTGAGTTCTCAAGAAAATTAAAAATCAGGATAAGTCTGAAGAAAAAATTCGAGAAACGGGCGCTAAACTCTCTAAAAGGGTGACATTTTGGCTAAAAATAACTCGACATTGAGCCCTCTTGAGTGAAAATATTCCACAAAAATCGTGGTAGGATCACAATATACTCAGAAAGCTCTCAAAACATGTTCAGCTCTACAGGAAGTTAAAAATCGGGATAACTCTGGAGGACAAATTTCGAGAAACGGGCGCTAAACTCCCCAAAAGGGTGATATTTTTGGTAAAAATAACTCGAAATTGAGACCTCTTGAATGAAAATAGGCCACAGATATTCCAGAAAAATTGTGAGGTCCCAATATTTTTAGGAAGCTCTCAGAACATGTTCAGCTCTACTGGAAATAAAAAATCCGGATAACTCTGGAGGAAAACTTTCGAGAAACGGGCGCTAAACTCCCCAAAAGAGTGATATTTTGATAATTGAGACCTCTTGAATGAAAATAGGCCGCAGATATTCCCAAAAAAATTGTGAGGTCCCAATATTTTTAGGAAGCTCTAAGAACAAATGCAGCTATCCAGTAAAACCAAAAATAAAACAAAGCATTGCCGTGAAGAAATTTTTAAAATTTGAATATTGAGGAAAAAAAAAAATGCATAAAATGTTCACGAAAATTGCATAATGTTTAAAATTTGACATAATACGATATAAAAATCATAAATGTTGATATTTAATTTGAAATAAAAAAAAAATATTTCCCTAATTTCTCGGATGCACCTACATAAAATATTTACGAAAGGTGAAAAAATTCGAATTATTCTACAAAATCACAAAAAACAATCTTCAGGAGTAATTTTAATTTCAATTAAACAACTATTTTTGTGAGGAATGAAATTGTATATATAAAATATAATTTTTTTTTTTTTTCCATTTTGATGATTCAATTTGGAGCAAGCAATTCTATTTATATCATAAGAATGTCGTTGTGAAATTTTAGCCAAACAATAATTAATTTTCGCTGAGTTCGGTTTGTGTGATATGCGCGCACACTATTTAAAAATTAATTTAATATTCTCAGAACAATTGCCTTACTTGAAATGAATCGAATACTAGTCAAAAACCATCCGGTCAAGTGCGAATTTAACTCGTCTACTTATAGATTCTGGTATCACG
Organism: Dysmachus trigonus; assembly: GCA_949715965.1. Lineage (NCBI taxonomy): Eukaryota > Metazoa > Arthropoda > Insecta > Diptera > Asilidae > Dysmachus > Dysmachus trigonus. The sequence continues at coordinate 5,364,071 of OX454324.1, forward strand.
TTAAAATCAAATATTTTCAAATCTATAAATTATTTCCTTTAAAATAAGTACGCCGAAGTTTTTGGTATTTCAGGATTGCTAAAAATTTAAACTGAAATGTTATTTCTAGGGGTCAATGTAATTCAATATGGTGATAAAAAAATTACAGAATTAAAGAATTTCCAATAAAATTAAATGCATTAAGTTCATTTCGAAAATTTTAATTTATAGTAGATATATATTTTAAAACGAATATTAGAAAAAAAAATTTTTATACATGTTTTTTGATCCAGGTATTTTTTCGCAGTCCGGGGAAAAAAAGAAAACAAAAATCAAAAAAAAATATATTCAATCGGTGTCAAAAGATGCTCCAATTTTCATTTGTATATAAAATTCCTCTGCTGGCAAATGTGCGCTTGAAGTTTGAATAAATAAATTGCGGAATTGCTGATTCTGAATTTTATGCCTTTTCCCCCGGGTAAATTGTAAACTTTGTTGCCTCTTTGATCCAAATTTTTCGTTGAACATAAATTCGTTCACCCGGCCGAATAAAATTTTTTGAAGAGAATTTTCGGGGTCTGGCGTTGGTCAAAGAAAATGCAAAAATAAGAAGAAATTAAAATAAAAAGAGAAAAATCATTCCGACGAGATCGTTTTGGTCTACTAAAATTCAGGATGCATTAAAAATTTGCTAAAAACAAAATTTTCTTGGATGTTGAAATCTTGTAAACATTGGAAAAATTGATTTTTGGATTCACAAACTGAAATGAATTTTCCTTTTTAGAAGATTTTTGTTTTTCAATTCAGTAAAAAAAGAAGAAGAAAATTATATATATATATATATACAAAAGAAAATTAAAATCATCCTGGTGGTATTTTTGGGTTTCACATTCGCGTTAGTTTTCAGAACCAGCTCTTTTTATATTTAGCTCAGAGGGAGGCGTTTTGCTGCTCCATGCTTTTTAGTAGGTCAAATTATTCATAGTCGTTTTTAAAACTAAACACACATTTTAAAGTGTACCCTGCACAGCCAATTAGCAGAAGATTTTAATTTTTGCATCTTCTATTTTGTCACCGCAGACAATATTTCTTGTTTAATAATTTGACTTCGACGCCAATTTGCCTCCACCTGCCCATTCAAAACTACGTGCAAATTGAAATGTATCACAATAATTTTCAAAATAAAATTATGTGCCAGAAATACAAGACTGTGAATCACAACATTTAATTTGTATTAAATTGTATACGGTAGCTGATTTTAATTGATTCATGCTTTTATTTTGTAAAACAATTAATTCTTCGAATAATTACTGGGACCTAATAATTTTATTGTACTCTCAAAAATCGGGATAGATCTGGAGGACCATTTTCGCGAAACCGACACCAAACTCTGCAGAAGAGCAAAATTTAAGCTAAAACGAATTCTACATAGAGCTCTATTGTGTGAAAATAGGCCCCAGATATTCCAGAAAAATCGCAGGATCCTAATATATTAAGAAAGCTCTAAGAACATGTTCAGCTCTCCAGAAAGTCAGAAATCGGGATAGGTCTGGAGAAAGAATTTCGAAAAACGTGCACCAAATTTTCTACAAGGGTAAAATTTACGATAAAAATTGTTCTATAGTTTCTATCCTTTTAAAAAAATTATATAAAACTGAGTCGAGCAGAGCAATAATTCATATTTTTTTCCTACATTAAAAATTTACAGAATTCAAAGGCGAATTCTCACCTCTCAAAGGAGCGTGTCTTTCGTAATGCCCAATTAACAATGAATCAAATAAATCCTCTTTAACCTGAAAATATTTCATAAATCTTTCATTAGGCTCTTTTATGAATGCCTCACACAATAGTGAAAATAATATATATTTTTAAAAACTAGGTTGTTCCAGAGAAATATTTTCAGGACAAAAAAAATTGTTTAATTCGTTTAATTATTTGTTACCTGATAAACTAATCACGTAGATATTTTAAAAATATGTATATGTATATATTATAATTTTTGTCCATGTATTGAAGAAATATTTTGAATAAATATATTTTTCAGCGCCACTAAATTTTTTTTCTTTCCAGTATAAGTGCCAAAATTCTAGTAAAATTATAAATAAATGGACATTTTTTTTTCTTGTCTGTCAGTAGGTGAAGGAGTCTTGGCCTAAAATTCTTAGGGATTTTGGACAGACGAAAATTGATGAGTCTTCTGGTCTATAATTTTTTGTATATATTTCTTATAAAATTCTTTTTTCTATTTATATATTTTTTTTAAGTGTTGTACGAAAAAATAAATAAATAAAAGAAAAAATTGAAAAGCAATTACTGAAGTAAATTTCCTCGCAAGTCTCACTTTAAAAAAATGAGTAGGACGTTGTGAGGGATAAAAATAGCATAAGAATCAATTTTATTCTACTCGATTCTTGTTTCTCATATTTTTAGAACAAAAATCTCAAAGAATTGTTTTAATGTTATACAGCTCCTAAAAAAAAAAATGCACTATTTGAAATAAAACTTTTAATGTACAAATGCAAATTTATAAATAATCTCTTTAAATAAAATTTGTTTTTCGGAATGAGCATAATATTTAATATGCCATTGCCATGGTTATGTTACATTTCGTAAGTTCAAATCATACGTGACGCTTGCAATGCACCGTTACATCTTTGGCTTTAATTTTGTATCATGTATATACGTAACATCCGCCTACAACCCGCCTCTTTAAAAGAATTTTCTTTATTTTAGAAGAAAACCACCTTCGTCTTTTCTTTAAAAAAAAAATTTTTGTTGGCATCTCTTATCGTGCGGTGTGGCATTGTCGAGGAGGAACTTTTCGATCAAGTTTAAGTTTCTACAAAACTAAACTCACCTGAACTTAATTTTTTTTTTTTTTTCTATTAAACCTCGAACAAATTTTGTTTACGACAATTTAAAGATTTAAATTCTTTAAGACTATTTTAAAAATTTAAACTATTCAACCTACAGAGGAGGGGGACAAATAGCCCTGGGAAATTTTCTTATTCAAGAAAATTTCAATTTAAATCATTTACAATTTTTCATTTACTATATATATATATATTTTAAATTTACAAAAAATTAAATTATTGTACTTGAAATCAGCTACCCCATTCATTTTTATATAGTCATTTTCAACAGGACAACGCACTGTGTCATATCGCATTAAAAGATATGTACAACATTTTCAATTTCAGCGGATTCCTATTAAAACAGCTACTTGGAAGTTTTCAGGGTTGTTAATTTTTACAACATTTTATTAATTCACTTCCTCTGTCCAGAACAAATCTTGCAATCAAAATTTCGACTAATTCTTGTAGCTAGAGTTTTGAAATTTTGCACATGTGTATAATTCCGGTGACAATATAATAAAGTATATTTAATATATATAAATACACTTCCATTTTTATACTTTTAGATGTTGAATTTCAAATAATCCTATCTTAACCAGCACCAAGACGCCAAGAAAAAGACATAAGTTCCAAGTTTCAAGTTTGTAGGCTTTATAGTTCTTAAGATTTCGTGATAAGTCAGTGAATGAATGATATTTGGCTTTTATATATGTATATAGGTTTTATAATGTTTTATCACAATAATCAAAAGTAAGTTTAATAAAATATATAACTTTTTAAAACAACGCATTTTTAAATGTACTCTTAAGTTATAAAAATTGTTTTTAAATTTATAGAGATTATTAAAATTAAAACTAATCAAATCCAAAATATCAACATTTTTAGGATTTTTTTTTTCCAAATCAAATTCGTGTCTAAGTCGAGTCATTATAAAATTGCTTTTATATATTAGAAAATAAAATTTAAACCTAGTCTAACTTAAATACTAATACACTTTTACAAGTATATCCTTAAGATAATTGAAAATTTTCTCCTTTATAAAACTCGGTTAATAAGAAGATACATTTACAAAAAAAAAAAAAAAAACCAGAACAACAAACAATTTCTTGACTCTTTCTCATCTATCTTTAAGTTCAAGATTACAAAATATCCACCTACAAATATTTTAAAAATATCGAAACGCATCATACACCATGCCATTTTATATATAAATAAAATTTAATTTTAGATATATACCGACCATAGAGGAAGAATACATTCATTCGATGAAAATTAATTCTTTAATCGGAATTTTTTTTTTATATATACATATAAATATATATATATTAAAACTGAGAAATAAAAACAATTGAATGATTTAAATATATCTTAGAAATAGGACTCCTTAAGGTGATAATAAAAATGTTATGCACGTGCTTCCGAAGTGTTGAGTGAAAATGTCTAATCAAGAAACACACTATCAACCTTGTATTTTAATTTTTAATAGTTTCAAACTTCCTTGTAAAAAAGAATATTAAAAACCTTATCTTGGTAGGATTTTTTTGAATTAATTTTTGAAAAGGTCTATAGTAAATCAGTTTTCAAAATTATATTTACATGGATATTTAGAGATCCTAATTTCTATATTATATATATATTATAGTGTAAATTTAATCGAAAATTAATTTAGACTTACTTCATGATTTAAAATAAGTCTATATTTAAACTGGCTTAAACTAAGTTCAAAATTGGCTTAAGCTTGATTGTAACTTTGACTTAAGTCTGTAATAATCCTAGTTCAGGTGTGGACTAAGCGTAACATAAGCCTGACCTAAGACTGTCCTAAGCTTAGTTAGTTATGGGAATAAGCTTAGTTCAAATCGATCTAATCCTAGGTTAAGTCGGATAATATTTAGCCTATCTTTTGACCTATATATTTTATGAATGTGTGTAAAATTTCATTCAAATCGGCTGAAAGGTTTAAAAGTTACGGCTTAAAAAACAATACAGACAGAGTTTAAATACTGATAAAGATAAGGATAATATAACTTATTTTTATCACCAAATCATGTAGTAAATCTACTGAAATCTGAAATAAGAAATATATAGAATGAATTATAATAAAAAAAATAAATAGAAATAGTCTCATTAAAAAAAAAATTCTTACAATTCCGCTTAAAAATGCAAGTACATGAACAATACGAAAAAAAAAACTCTTAAAAAAGCATATTTGTAAAAATCAAAAATCAAGAAAAAAATTAGAAAATGCTCTGTTAAATATGTTCACATACACTTAAATTTATTTTCGTTCACATATCTACACTTTTATATATTTAATCGGTTTAGATACATAAACCGAAGCGGAAGCTTTGAGCTTTGAATCAAAATTTCTTATTCAGTTGTAGTTCGCGTTTCGCCGCGAGTGAAGATTTTTATCTTTTGAAAAGAAGTTGGGATTTTAGTGAGGCGTACTGTGAGAGCAGATCCATTAAAAAAAGGAATTTCTTGAGAAAAAAAGTGCGTGACATATTACTACTTTATAAAAAAAAAAAAAATCAATAAATAAATAATAATAATAATTCAGTAAAATTTTAAATTTCGTTATAGTTATTATTTTTTAAAGTCCACAAATGAAACATTTTCTTATTCTAGTTTTATTAATAATAATAATATAAAAGTGTAAATGATTTTTTTAGTATATTTTATATATATTTTTTTTTCGAATCGTTTATGAATGGTTTTTTTTTTTTTTGCTTGATTTTTAACTATTCAATCCGTAAATTTTAAATCATACTTTTACTTAATACCAAAAAAAACGATAAATAAACTGCAGTTTTAAATATAATATAAACATAAATTTTGTATTGTGGCTCTGGTGAATTAAGAAATAAATACAAAATTAAAAAAGGAAGATCTCAATTTCAAGTAATCTAGTGAAAGAAATAGTTAAGAAATTGAGATCCAGCAAAATAATAATAATAATTATAATAAAGAAAATAATTTTAGTGCTGGAAAAAAAAAGTGATGGAATTTGAGTGAATGTTTTTAATATTTTATTTCTTACTGTTAAATTTCCTCGTAAATATATACGAATTTAAATTAAATTTTAATAGTAAAAAGTGATATATTAAATTCAAAAAATAAAACCTTTCATCTGATGCATCCAGAAACCCCAATAAGGATTAAAAATTAAAAACTAAAAATAAAAAAGTGTGGTTTATAGTTAAAAAAATATATAATTATAATTATTAAAAAAAAAAAAAAAACAATTCACCCCTTTTGTACTAATGCAAGCATTTTTAAACTACCTGAGTGAATTCTTACGTCATAAAAATAACGAAGAAAAGTTTAAAATGCTGAGAACGGAGGCAACTAAGAACAAATATTTTTGCAGATATTTTTAGATTTTAACTGAAATAGATTTCTCATTTTCTATTTATTTTATTCTTAAATGATTACACATCGTTTCCTTTTGTGTAACAACATTTAAAATTAAAAAAAAAAAAAAAAATGTGTATTAGGTCATTTTGAGATTTTTTTTTTTTTGGGGTTTTCCGGTCTTTTTCAAAGATATCATCTCTGTTTAGCTTTAGTTAGTAAATTTTTAAATTTCGAATTTTAATATATTTTATGAGAAAAGAGAGGACTATATTAATTTCAATTGCATATATATATATATATATATGTATATATATATATAATTATATACAAATATATAAATATATATAACCAAACAAAATATATGTTTACATAGATAAATACAACAATTTTACCTTGCACAGTCGCGCAAAGTATCCACTTTTTCTTGCCCTCTCTTTAAAACTGATGAAAAAGATGAGTTGAAGAATGCTAAAAATAAATTTCAAACTTGAGGAACGTACTCGAGAGAGATTAAAATACAATCGTTTAAGCTTTTATAGATATTTATATATTTTTTTTATTTTCCCTTCTTTGTATTGTCAGTAATATGAAACCAAAATAAAGAAAATAAAATCTAGAACAATATTTAGAAGAATAATATAAAAATGTATCTCAACAATTCTATGTTATAAATATATATATATATATATTAAATATTATTCAAATCGATAAATTAAAAGTTAATAGTATCCTTAAGAATAAGATTTCGTAGGAAAATCGAAAGCGTCATCGTAAAATCACTTGCAAAAGAGTCAGAGTTTTAAAAATAGAACAGAAATTCATGATGTTTACAGATTCTATGAGACCCCTGCCCGCTTTTTCCCCTTCCATCCGGACCACTTTTTATATCCTTAGATTTTAGATGTCTGCAATTTTGCTGCACAGGTTTTTCGAATTTAAGCCCGTTTAATTAAGTTCAGAATTTTATGTTGTTTCTTACTTTTAATACGACTTTGACCCAAATGCAGTTCAAATAGCAAAACAAAAATAATAAATTTTTGTTGGGGTTTAATGAAACACTAAATAAATTAGGGTTTTTCAAAAAAAAAAAAAAAAAAAAAAAACTGCAATATACAACAAAGGAATGCGATTTAAATAATAATTTAAAAATAAGAACAACAATATAAAATTTGTTGTATATATTCCATAGTGAGCAAGACGAAAAATTATGAAGCGAAGCATAGAAATGTTTGCGTGATGTATAAAGTGTTTGCAAAAATTTTATATTTTGCTTCATAAACCATTGTAGTATTCACTATGGCGCATATATTGCAAAAATTTGTTTAACATAAAATTTGTATGAAATATTAAGAATTCAGTCAGGTATTAGATTTTTAGGTATCTTAACTCCTTTTTGAAAAATAATAACAATAAAAAAAATATGAATAAATAAAAAAATAGAATTAGAAACACGTAGAAAATTCCATCAACAATCATACTATTAATATTAGCCAAAAAGATTTGTTTTATTGAAAAAAAAATCAAAAAACTTATTGACCGGTATTCATTAAATTTTTGTATATATGTATTTTATATATAAAATTTATCAAGACGAATTTTTTGAGTCTCAGTTATGATGTAATCGCTAGTTTTTAAAAATTTGCAAATCAAGCAAAAATAAACGTCCCTAAAACTAAGTTTTAAATTCTAGAAATATATTCATTTAAAATAAAATAAAATATATATAATTATTAAAAAATATCAGATTAAATCATTACTAAATTTTCGGATATTACAAAAAATTATTATTTATTATAAAAATAAACACTTTAAAATTATAATTATTTACTTTTCTCCATATTTTAATAATTTTATTTTACAGGATCACATCGTTTAATGTCACGTTTAAATTGTGATATAATAAACAAATGATATCAGCATGGGAGTGGCTGAAGATTTCGCTCCCAGCTTTGTTAAAAAGCCTCAATTGAGGCAAGAAGATGATGGAAATCGATTAATATTCGAATGTATTTTACTATCATCACCAAAACCGGAAATCGAATGGTATCGGAGTGATGAGCTGGTCAAAGAAGATGAAAGGACAAAATTTAAAATACAATCCGTAGGCGATAATAAATTTACAGTAGTGTTAGATCTCGACGATGTCATTGAAACAGATGCTGGCCTTTATAAGGTTAAAGCTAAAAATAAATTGGGTGAAGTTTCGGCATCGATTAATCTGAATTTTAGCCGTAAGTGTATTTATTTTTTATTCTTAATTTAAAAAACAAAAAACAAAAATAAACAAAACATCATACATATAACACGTTTAAAATTTATAATATTTTAATATCACGATATAATATCGAATAGTACTATAGAATTTCTTTAGCTTTTAATATTTTAATTTTTATTTAAATTTTTAACCTTAAATTTAAAATGTTGTCTAAAGATATTCTATGGTCAAGAAAACAAAACTACACTATCATTCTGTATCAGAAAAGAAAGTAAAAAAAATAAATAAATTAATAAATGAATAAATATACCGCGAAATTAAAATTATTATAACAAACCAAAAAAAAAAAAAAAAAAAAACAAAAAACAATTGATGTTAATTTGAACACTAATTTAAAATCGTATCCGATTTCAGCGGCGGACGAACCCAAAGAGAGGTGAGATAGAATCCAATGGAAAAAATTCGAATTGATCTCTTGATTTCTTGGTCTTTTTTTTATATCCATTAAAAAAAAAATTACGCTTATAAATATTGCTTTTTTTTTAAATACACTAAAATCAAATTAAACAAAATTATTTTCCAATTTACTACCGCTTCTTACCTCTGCTTCACTAAATCTTAAAATAATAAAGACATTGGTTTTTTGCTAAATACGAAAAGTAATTAAATTAATAATTAAATTAAAAGATTTAGTTACTATTTGGACCGAACGGAAAACAATATTTAAACACAAACAAATTAATACCTATTACACTTTAATTTTATTTTATTACAAATTTGAATTATTCTTTTAAATTAATATTAATATATAGTACTAATTTATATTTTATGTTTTATTCTACATTTTCTTTCTCTCTCTCTTTTTTTGGTTTTTGCTTTTAAATCTGCTGCTTATTTAACATTCAAAAATATATATAAAAAAACAAACAATATACAATAAAAAGAAATTCGAGGAGCAGTTGCTAGGGCACGGTAAGTGCGCTTATTATTGTTGTTTGATATTAATTTTTATTTTAAAATCCATTATTTTAATTTATTTAATATAATTTTAAGATTATGTTTTTAAAATGTCTTGTTTCTAAAAATAATTATAAGAATATATCGACACTTTTTCTGACTATTTTATGTTCATTTTAATATTTTCTATATAATTTTTTACATACTAAATTATAAAAAATCAAATAAAATTTAGACAAATCGACGGCTTTGCGCCGACATTCACGAAAAAGCCAGCTATCCGTCAAGAGGATGATGGCAAACGCCTACTATTTGAATGCCGAATAAATGCTGATCCAAAACCGGCTGTAATGTGGTCACACAATGGCACACCAGTCAAAGAAACACCCAGACATAAGGTAAATTTAGTTAATTAAATATCCTACATATAAATTAGTCATTAAAAAAGAAATCACTGTATAACGAATGTTAAATCTATATTGCATTTACTCTTGGAAGATTTTCATTCATTACAGTTTTTAATATGAAAATATTTAATAATCAATAAGATAAAATAAATAAGATAAACTCCCAAGTACTAATTTTCATGATAATTAACATAAAATTTATAAATTTCGATTCATAGTTCAAATAAATAAGCTTAACCCCTAGTATTAATTTTAATAGAATAGTCCTACTCAAAACGTTTTTTGAGTTATGAAATATATTAGAAAAAAATTATTATATATTCTTATCTTTGCAAAAATTTGGAAAATTTTAGGTTAAAATAAAAATAGAAATCCAAAAAAATCGAACATAAAAACATTTTTTTGATTATACGCCAAAAATTGACAAGTCGTTAAATTAAATATTACGTATTTTTATTATACCCCTTTACATCACATAATGCCAAAAACAAAACAAAAACTTAATGCATAATTTCTCTCACCAGCAAAAATATATTATACACATTTGGGTCAACAACTTTTCATAAAGCTAAATATATCCGTTTTTATAAGTTTTTCTTATTTCAATTTTATTTTTGCATCCAAAGATGTCTTTTTCTTCGTGTAAATCTTTAAGTTGAAAAATTATTTTTATATTCTACATCGAGAAAGAAAACTATGATTAAAAGAATTTTAACTTTACTATCACAAAAAATAGCAAAATCATATCAGGAGCTTGTCATCATATCAAATTTTATAGAAGAAAAGAGCAGAATATTTCTAGCCCAAATTAAAATTATTTATTTGATAGTGTAGATAGACGCAATATATAATTTTTTTTATGCATATATAATTATATAAAAACGAACATTTTTAATCTTTAAATTGAAATTCAAAGAGTAAATCTTTAAATGAACTTTCCTTATCACACAAAACTTTCGTCATCGTTTGGGTTTAAGAAATTTTTTAGTAAAAGTTTATTGTTTTTATTTACTTTGTTTGTTTTTTTTTTTTTTTTATACGCAAAAATTTAGATAATGGTAGACAAGGATGGACACTCATATTTCGCGTCACTTGAGATTAAAAATGTTACAGTTGAGGATGCTGGAAAATATAAAGTGACTGCGAAAAACGAACTGGGCGAAAGCAACGCAACAATTAGTTTAAATTTCGACAGTGAGTAGATTTTGTTACAATTATATAACATAAATATATTTAATTTTTATTGCACTTTTATAACATAAATATATTTAATACTAATAAAGATTAAATTGTTGTTGATTTTAAAATTGAGTTTTAACACTCTCATTTATGAGTTATAATATGTATAACTAACATAAAAATAGTTATTTAAAATAAATTTTATTATATCTTTCTTTTTTTGTTTTTATCTAAAATTACTAGCATTCATAAATTCACTGCTTTTTTTTTTTTTTTTTTTTTTTATTTAAAGAACGACAAAACCAAAAATTATAAAATATTAAAATTGGCTTTATGCGAAAATTTAATTTTTTAATTAATTGTGATAATAATTTTTATTTTTCTTTATTTTTTCATAATTGGAAAATAAATTGAAAGTAACAAAAAAAAAAAAAATATATTACTGGCGCTTTTTCTTTTTTGCAGCGTTTTGTGTTACTTTTACTTTTTGTATTTAAGACGCTTTTCAAATTATAAAATATAAATAATATTTAGGAAATTCAATTTCTCGAAAGTAGACAAGACTTTCATTTTTGTGTTTCATAGTATTTTGCAGAAAAAGAAGATATTAATTAAAAACGAAATACATATTATCAAAAATATTTGCCACAAAAATTTACTATTTGCTATTTGCTGCTTTTTGAAATCATTATGTTTAATATACACATATATATATAAAAAAAAAAATGGCTTTTTATGCTATATACTCCCATTCAGAAATCGGTAAAAATATTATTTTCGTCAATTATTATTAATAACCAATACCATAAAAATTACATTTTGTTTGCTATGATTTAAATTATCAAAATATTCAACAAGGAATTTAAAAAATTTTCGAAGTATTTGGTAATAAGCATAAATATATTTTCAATTATTTAAGCAATCGATAGTCAGCAGTCAGTCAGAAATTTAAAAATACTTAACTAGATCGTAAATTTCTAATTACTCAAGTAGTTATTTTAAAATTTCTGGCCCATTAATTACCGATTGTTTGAGTAATTACAATTTTTGGAAGAAAAATATGTATCCATAAATGTTTTCCTCACCAATTACCAATTATTTGGGCAATATAAAATTCTAGAACGATAATTATTAATTTGCTTTTTTTTGTGTTTCTTTACAATTTGAAAAACTAAAAACGAAATATTATATTTTTACCGACCTATGCTCCCATTATTTTATATACACATTTTTAAATTGGGAAATTTTACTGAAATATGCTTACCAAAAAAAAAGAAAAAAAAAACGAAAATAATCAAAATAAATATATGGAATCGAATAAATTCTTTTTTATTTCATAAAACAAAAGTGTGCTATTATTTAATAAAACTCAAGACTCAAATCAAAAAACAAAAAAAAGGAAAAAGCGTCCAGACCCAAAAAAAACAAAGACACAAAATGTTTGAATACATTCCTTTTTCGAAAAATAAATAAAATAAATACTTATACATATATATATAATTATGGAAACTAAATAAAAAAAAATACGAATTAAAAATGTAATTTTGAAAAATTTAAAAAAAGGAAAAGAATGGATTTTCAAACAGTCAAAGTATATATATATATATTTTAATACTTGAAGAAATATATAATAATTTAATTTTTTTAATAATAAAATACGCATGTTGAAAGAATAAAATAAAATAATAATCACCAACAACAAAATTAAAAGTCTACTGTAAAATATTGTGGACGACATATAATTGTTAATAACAAAATAATGAAGGAATAAAACAATGTTTTATATATTATATATTATACATATATGCACGTTTGATTTTCGTGTAATTCTTACTCAAAAAACCAAATAAAAAAATAATAATAAAATTCAATAAATTAAAAAAAAACAAACGATTAAAAATATAAAAAAATAAAAGAAAAATATTCCAAAAATATTTAAATTAAATTTAGGCGATGAAGCACCTGTTCCCGAAGATGGCATTAAACCAACATTTACCGAACGACCTGTTATTCGACAAAGCGAAGATGGTGGTAATATAACATTTGAGTGCCGGTGTGTCGGAGATCCGAAACCAACAGTTATCTGGTATAATAAATAATTATACATATATACATAAAAAACAAAAAATGTCATTAAAAAAAAAAAACTAAAATTTTTGATCAAAAACATAATTCAATATATATAATATTATTTTTCCTATTTTTTTTTTCTTACTATCATATATCAATTTTCGAAACGGAACGCCATCTATCAACGCAAAACAACAATGGAACATATATGCGTCTATTTAAAAAAACTCGAAAAATTTATAATTACAAAAAATGTTATAAACAAATTGATGAACAAAAATATATTATAAAAATGATAAAAATACTTATAAAGGTATCATGGCAAGGAGGAGCTTAAGCCAGGTGGACGTTACAAAATGTCACTGGAACCAGATCAAAAACTTTATCATATGGCTAAATTGGAAATTTCGAATGTTGTAACCGGCGATAAAGGAGAATATCGAGCTAAAGCTAAAAATAAATATGGCGAAGGTGTCGCCACAATAAATCTTAATTTTGAAGGTGGTCCTAAACCAAAGTAAGAACTTAATTTATTAATTTATTTTAGCATATCATTGTGTTTTTTGATCGTTTCTCTTCTTTCAAGAGGAACTATTTAAAACACCCTTTTAATCAGAGTTATATAAATTAATAATTCCTTTAGAAAATATGTGTAACTTAATTGCCATTACTTAAAATTGAAATTATTTAATTTAATTACTTTTCAATTAGTAATTAACTGGTAATTAAATGGTAATTAAGTGGTAATTAACTAGTTATTTGAACTATACAACCCTAAATTTGATATATGGAAGACATATCTCTTACTTTGGCTTGGATAATATATAAAAAAAAAAAATAAATAAATAAATCTTATAGAATACCCGATGGTAAATCGCCACGTTTTCCAAAAAAGCCAACGATACGACAAGAAGAAGATATACTTATAATGGAGTGCGTACTCGAAGCACATCCAGTTCCAGATATAACATGGTTCCAGGGTGATAAACAAATAACTGATTCACCACGAATAAAAATGTCACGTAAAGCAATATCAAAAGACGTATATATTTTAACCCTCGAAATAACAAATCCAACAAGAGATGATGGCGGAAACTATCGATGTAATGCATTTAATATATATGGCGAAAGTAATGCAAACATCGCACTTAACTTCCAAGGTATATACCCTTGTATGTTTTTTTTTTTGTTTAGTTTATATACTTTATATTAATTTTATTTATTTTTATAATTTTTTTTTTAATTAATTACTTATAAACTCAAAGTTAAAACAAAATTATAAAGATTAAAACAATTATTATTTATTTATTTTTTTTTTTTATAAACAGCAAATAAGCTGAATGTTATGGAAAGAGAGTAATAAAATATAAAAAATAATAAAATAATTCTATTCCTACTATATTTCTTCTATATAATATTATTAAAAAAAAATAAAAATAAAACACCTCTCTCTATTACACAATTTTCTACTGACATATATACATACGTCATGTACCTAATATTATATAACACCAACCAACAAGTAAACTAAATTTTGGTGATTAAATTTAAACATTTTTGGAACAATTGGATAACTACAGTGCCTTAAAAAATTTAAAAGTTTTTGACTAAAATCAATAGATTTTGACAAAAGTTTTAATACTGGGAGTAAGGCGGGCTTTCTCTTAAAAATATTAGTCCATAGTTTAAAAAAAAAAATCCATTTAAACTAAATACAAAATAAAATAAAAAAGTAACCAGCTTATGCTCCAAAATAGCTTGTTTTTACTCTTTTTCACTAGGCTTAAAAAGTTTATTTTTATAAGAAATTTTTGTATATATATTTTGGCGGTATATACCAAAATTAACAAAATATAACAAATAACATACGAAAATAAATTTATTTTTTTACCTTAACTAATATAATTTTCTTTTTCCAAAAATTTTCAAATCTATTTTGAAAATTATATACACACAAATATAAAGGTGCCGACGATGCAAATGGATTTGCTCCATCATTCACTGAAAAACCTCGTATAATCCCAAACGAATCTGGAACACTCATTACGATGAAATGCAAATGCAAAGCGAAACCAGAGCCCGTCGTCACGTGGTACAGGGGTCAGGATGTCGTAACAGAGTCCAAGAAAATAAAAATTAAATCGACTTCGACCGGCGAAGACTTATATGAACTCATACTCGAAATAAAGGTAAGACAAAAACCTCCCTCACTCGCTCAAGTATAGTGAATTTCGAGAATTCTATAAAAAATCCGTATGGTTCCAATAATTTTTTGGAGGTTCTCAGAATATGTTTAACTCTTCAAAAAGTCCAATGAAAAATTTTAAAAACTAACGACGACATTGGACATAACAAAATCGAAAATCGACTTGCTTGAACTAGTCAATTTAAAGATAAATAAATATTTTGTAAGTAAATAAATAAAACTAATCTAATCTTCATAAATTATTAAACAGAATCCTGATGCTGCCGATGGTGGAACCTATAGGTGTCATGTTAAAAATGATTTTGGCGAAAGTAATGCCAATTTGAATTTGAACATTGAAGCTGAACCAGAGCCAGAAGGTGAAGGTCCGACATTTGTTGAAAAGCCAAGAATTGTATCAGAAAATAATGGAAAATTGGTAATTATGGAATGCAAAGTGAAAGCAGATCCAAGACCAGACATACTTTGGACCCGAGATGGTGAAGTTGTTAAGGAGAGCAATAAAATAAAAATATCAATGGAACAACGTGGTGATATTTATTATATTAAATTGGAACTTGAAGATCCACAAATGGAAGATTCTGGCTTGTACAAGTGCAACATTAAAAATACTTTAGGCGAACTTAACGCCAATCTTACGCTTAATATTGAAAGTAAGTATTAATAAATGTTGTGTTAAATTATTTTTGATAAATTTTGACAAATTGTGATACATTTTGACGAGTTTTGACAAATTTTTACGAATTATGACAATTTTTGATATACGTTGATAAATTTTAATAAATGTTGATGAATTCTGCCAAATTATGACAACTGTTATGAACACATTTTGGCACATTTTGACGAATTTTGATTCATTTTGACGAATTTCAATGCATTTATACGATATTTAATACATTTTAACATATTTTGAATAGTACTTTAATGTTATTTTTTCTATTTTCAGTTGTTCCTGTTATTAAAGATAAGCCAAAGATTATCAAAATTATCAAAAAACGTACTGTCGTCATTGAATGTACAGTCGCATCAAAGTTCGAACCAAAATGTACATGGTTCAAAGAGACCGAAGCGATCAGAGAGGATAAACGGCGTATCGTCAAAGTTCAGCAAACTAAGGACGGTGAATTCGCTGTACAACTTGAAATTAATGAAGTTCAAGAGATTGACAAAGGTTCCTATAAATTAATTGCAAGCAATGAAAAAGGTGAAGCTGTTTCACAAATTGTCCAACTTACTGAAATACCAGAAGAAGAGAAAAAACCATCAAAACCAGAAATTTCACGGAAATTAACCGATCAAAAGGTTGAAGAGGGAAAAACATTTGAACTTTTGATTCAACTTAAACAATCTGATAAAAAATGTAAAATAGTATGGTACAAGGAAACGACTATAATCAAGGAAACGAAAGAGATAACAACAACTTTTGACGGTACAACAGCCAGACTGACATTTAGTTCGGCAAAGAAAGAGCACACATCATCGTATCGTGTTGTTGTCTCAAATGAAATGGGACAGGATGAGTCGAGTGCAAAGATAACTGTTGAAAAGAAGGACGAAAAGAAGAAGAAGAAGGAGGAAGAGGAGAAGAAGAAGGTCGAGGAAGAAAAGAAAAAGGTACAGAAGAAGAAGCAAATTGAACCGGAGGAAAAGGGAGGCAAAAAAATATTTGATGTTATGTTGAAGCCACTTAAGAAAAAAAAGGAAGATAAAGAAGAAGAGGTATCTGTTGTGTTCCATTGTGCCACCTTTTTCCTCTATGCTTCATTATAATTATAGTAGTTATTTTTTTTTTGGAAAAAAAAACCAATCACTAAAGACGTGAGGTTTTTTTCCCTAGTTTCTTCTTTTTTATAGATGTGAAGTTGAATAGAGTTCAAATTTGAACAAATTGATAATATCTTTTTACTCTAGATGTGAGCATTTAAACTTTTTATATTAGATGTGAAGATTTTTTTAATTATTTATTTATATAATATACAACAAAACATATATGTTTCATGTTACATTTTTGTCTAACTTTATGTTTGTCTTGTGTTCAATAACAAAATTTTCATGTTATCAACAAAAACTAAATAACAAAAATGAAACATAAGGCTGAAGAGGAAGAGAAGAAGAAAGAGGAGGAGAAGAAGATCGAAGAAGAAAAGAAGAAAGTCGAAGAAGAAAAGAAGAAGAAGGAACAGGAAAAGAAGAAGGTTGAAGAAGAAAAGAAGAAGGTTGAAGAAGAAAAGAAGAAAGTCGAAGAAGAGAAAAAGAAGGTCGAGGAAGAAAAGAAAAAGGTTGAAGAAAAGAAGAAGGAAGAAGAAAAGAAAAAGGTTGAAGAAAAGAAAAAGATTGAAGAAAAGAAGAAGGAAGAAGAAAAGAAGAAGGTTGAAGAAAAGAAGAAGGAAGAAGAAAAGAAAAAGATTGAAGAAAAGAAGAAAGAAGAAGAAAAGAAGAAGGAAGAAGAAAAGAAGATTGAAGCAAAGAAGATCGAAGAAAAGAAGATCGAAGAAAAGAAGATCGAAGAAAAGAAGAAGATCGAAGAGAAGAAAAAGATTGAAGAGAAAAAGAAAAAAGAAGAAATTATTGAGGTAAGACATGTAACTAATACTACTTCAGTTCGTACAATCGTATGTATGTAGTTGTTTATTATTAAATTTTATTAAATAATCTGTGATAGAAGCCATTGTACCTGATGCTTCATTTTTCTTTATGTTTCCTTTTTTTGTTTGCTCATTTCTTAGAATTTAACTAAACAACTTTTAGAAGATTATCTTATTCTGCTTCGTTAGAATGAAAATAATGCGATCTTGAATTTTAAACTATATATATATTACTAACTTTATCACACGATATATACTAAATTTTAAAACTTTTCTACTATTTTATTACACCTACATAAAAAACAAACACACCTAACCTTTGGAAAATCAAAATATAAACACAATGACAGGATCTTAAGCCTGAGGTGAAAGAACCCAAAGAAATTGAGGTAGATATAAGAAAAGTAGATTTATTTAAAATAAATATTACTAACAATAAGTTCTCTTTTTTCTTTCATACATCTACACTTAATACACACACACACACACAAACATATACAACATAACAATATCCTACAAACTTTATTAAATATATTAAAATAGAAGAAAAAAGAGGAACCTATTCCTGAGAAAAAGAGGCCAAGCTTAAAATCTAAAGAAAAACCAAAAGAAACTCAAATAGAAGTATGTATTAAAATGTGTAAATACAGTGGTGGCCAAAATAATTGGTTAGCCCCAAAAAATACTAATTTTCTATATATTTTTGTAGTGTTTAAATGCTTCTATTAGATGAATTTATTAAATTAAATCATTTTCTAAAACACAATATACTTTTTACATTATACAAAAAAACACAGGAAAAGAAACCAGAAGAAGCCAAGCCGACTGTTAAAGATGCCAAAAAGCCTGAGGTACACATTTTTACACTTTTCTTACAATTTCATACATAAAAAAATAAATTTGCTTTACTAATTTTAAATTTATTGGTTGTTAGGAATAGAAATTTAGTGATATAACAAAACTTTTAAATATACTTCATTAAAGATAGTAAGATACATAAACCACAACAAAATACACTACATACAAAAAATATTTCAATATTTTTTTAGGAGAAACCAAGCCTAGAAAATGGAACAACTGAACCAGAGGTACATTAAACACATAAAATAAAACACTACACTTTTTACACTAACATAGAACTATTTCTGAAAATTATTAGTTTTTTAAAAAAAAGAAAATATATAGACAGTGCTTTTTATTAATTAAATTTTGCATTGCAAAAAATTATGCTTTATTTTTATTTATATCAAATATCATTTCTAATTTATTTATACATTTTTCATTAAACAGAAAACTACGGAACAAGTTGGAATTAAGAAATTGGAACGAAAGGCAAGTATTATAGTTAAGAATTTTATTTTAATTAATAGGATTAAGTAAAAATCGAAAAAAATATATAATTACATTTAAAATTAACCTGTACGAAAATTTAGATAATATTTAAAAATAAGACTGATCCAACACATTTTTTTTGTTTTTTTAATATTTTATTTACACACTCGTAAATTGAAATATTTTTTTGAACGGCAAACTCGAAAACGAAAAAAAATGGGAAAATTACATAATACAAAATGCAAAAACCACAAAACTAAAAACAATACATAAATACAGGAAGAACCAGAAAAATTACCTGAAGAAATTATACCTGAAGAAGAAAAACCTAAGCCACAGGTAAACACATTTTTTGAACACATCCACCAAAATTTTATTTGAATTTTGATAAAAATATTTTTTGCCTTTTACACTATATAACACATTATTTTTTACACTAAAAGCTGAGTAATAGATAGTAAATTTTGGTTTATAATTTAATTTTGTATTTTCTTCTTTTATATAAAATAATATTATTATTATTATTATTATTTGTTATTGGTATGCTTCAGTAGCTTAGTGGCAATTTTTATATAAAAATTAATTTTAAGCAATTTTTTGAGGATGTGGGCTTATCTATTTTCTTTGTTCATCTTTTGTAACTATAATTAACAAGTTAATGTTTAAAAATACTTCCTTCTTCATCTTCCCTATTTCGTAGCATTTGTGGTAATTTTTGTAAAATTTAAAATCTTTAAGAAAAATTCATAAAAAAATGTATACTCGTATGTTAATGTGTTTTATGTCTTACACTCGTTTCTTTCTGTTTGTTTGTGCTATCATCCAAAAAATTATAGGAGATTACAGCGCTTAAGGAAGAAAGTAAAATGGAAATTCGTCGAAAATCAGTTACAAAAGAAGAAGTTATTGCTGAAGATGGAAAGGTTTCGCGTAAATCATCGATTCAGGTGAGAAAATTGTAACTAATTCTAATGAAATTAAATTCTATGTAATAACTTTTGTATACACCCTGTGACTGTTTTTTTTTTCTATCTGTTTATTTAATTTTCTGCCCAGATTGATGAAGAAAAGAGCGAATCTCGCCGATCTTCCGTTGTAGAAAAGAAAGCACTTAAGGTGAGTGATAAAAAATATCGTAATTATAAAAATCAAGGTAATTTTCTTGGTAAAAAATATATATTTTTAAATTTCCTAAATATACCACTCACAAACCTATCCCTCAAAAAATCCAAATTAAAAATATGGCTTATTTTTAAAAAAAATATATATATATGCACAATTATACATTAATTTTAATTATTTTTTATATTTTACATCTTACCTCTGCATGATTTACATCACCAAAATGGAATTGGAACTAATTATCAATAAAATAATAATATAAAAAAAAAATCACACAAAATTTAATAACTAAAAACACACAAAAATCCCCAAAACACGTACACACACAATTAATAAATAAAAACATGAAATAAATACATAACATAATAATAAATAAATAAAACACTAAAGGATGAGATGGAAAATCAAGTTTTAAAACCACAAAAGGCTCCAACCGAAATTAAGGAAGAAATTCCGAAATTGAAACCAGCTGCTGATCGTAAATTGTCGATTAAGGTGAGAAAAAAATTACATAAAAAAATTAAATCTATAAATGTCTGCATAAATTTTTATGCTATATTTAATATAACAAGAAAAAAATGCAATTTTTATTTTTTTGTGCACATTGTTTTTATGTGTATGCACGCGCCTAGCAAGAAATATTGTAGGAAACTTAAATGTGAGCTTCAATTTCGGCACGATCTATGGAAAAACCGAACACTTCTACAACACAAAAATATAACTAAAAATTACACAAACTACACTAGAACTTTAACTTTACTGAAATTTATTTTTAACAATATCAGACTAAATTAAGGAGTCATGCAAAGTTGAAAAATTTACCCATATTTCACCATAAAACGACGAATTTTTATTTTGTAAAATAACCCTACAAAATTTGAGGATCATCGGTTCAATAATTTTCAAAATGTCGTGAATTCATAGGCCATTTTTGAGAAACACAGCACGAAAAGTGTTTAACAATAAAAAGACAGAGAGAGAGAGAACTTTAATATGTGTACCGATTTTGGCCCACGCATGACAAGTAACATGTTAAACTTTATAAATGCTTATAACTCCGTCAATTTTTATCAAATCATCTTCAAATTTTGAGGGAATATTTTTGAGATGTTATACTATATATCGGTATACAAAAAAACAAAATGTTCTATTTACCATGACCCCTTAAAGTTTAACAATTCAATGTCTACTTATATTTTATATGTAAAATTCAAATCTTTTTGTCGTTTTTTTTCCTGTATTATACACGTTTTTTTTATTTTCTAATTTTTTTCCCCCTATATATGTATGCATGTCTCCATCAAAACAAATCAAAATTCAAATCACAAAAAAAAATCACAGACTAAAGTGGAAGAAATAAAGGCTGAAGAATTGCCAAAACTTCGTAAAACATCTGTTGATAAACCAAAAGAAGAACCAAAACCCGAACCAAAGAAAACGGTTAAGAAAGTTGCTAAAAAATCAAAATATGAGGAATTGCCAGAAATTCCAGATTATGAACGTCCAGAATTGGAAAAATATGAAAAATCTGATTTTGTACCAAGTGATTTTCAACGTGATTTGGAAATACCTGGAAAAATGGAGAAACAAGCAATTGAGACACCTAAAAAGGAGCCAGAACAGGCTACACTTAAAAATGGACCACCAAAGGTATTTTATATATATTATTTTAAATTACCCTATGAATGCACTTAAACAGCTAATTAAATATATAGTTAGATTTTTTTCATAATAAATTTATGTTAGATTGCATGAAATTTTGTTGTAGACAATGATATCAAGTAGGCAAAATTTTGTGTACTTTAGATTAATTATTTTTGGTCTGTTCAGATCAGATTAAGTGTTATCAAAAAAAAAGTTAGGAATAATATGATCGTTATACGATTTATCTAATCTAAGAAAATAATTCAAGATAAAAAATAATAGGAAATAGTAAAAACCATTGCATGATAAAATAAATAATTTTAAAAAAACACACAATCCCCAAAATTCCCCGTCCTTGTAGAAGGAAGAGGCTAAACCCGAACCCCCCGAACAACCCAAAGGTTTTAAAATTGGCAAAGGAAAAATGCCAGAAGAAAAGGGTCCTGAAGAGAAACCAACACTTCGGCCAATAATTGTCGAACCAAAGGTAAGAAAAATAAAATTAATATCATAACATTTTTAGTTCTATCACAATTTTAGTTTTTAATATAATATATATTTTTACTAAATATATGTTTTTTCCCTTTATTCACACCAATCGATAAAATCTCCCTGGCTTCTATGGCACTTCATCCAAAAACAAAAAAATATATATATACAAATTTTTTTTTAACACTGAAACAACAACAAAAAAAATATACTCAATGAATACAGTCAGGAAAATTGGTAAGTTTCATTTATCAAACGAAAATCTTATTTTATTTTTTTTTAAATAAAAATTGGTTAAAAATTAACATGAGCAAAATTACTAGATATTAAAATTAAAAAAAAAAAAAAAAAAAAAAGAATCCGATATTAAAAACTTGTAAATATTTCGGGAAAATTAATTAAGTATTATTAATTTGTAAATAGCTCTTTTATTTTGTTACAATGTATGTGCTAATACTTTCTGTTTATGTTTCATATGTGATTTAATCAAAAATACAAAACAAAAAAACGCCTGCAACTAAAAAAAAAAAATATATATATATATATATTTTATATAATATATACATAAAATGAATAAAAAGGAAACTACAAAATTGCCAAAAAGCCAACAAGCACGAGTCACAGGTCAAGGTCAAGGTCAAGTGCTTCGAAAGGAACCAATTGAAAATGAAAGTTTCCTTTCTGTGCAATTGAAACCTGTTTTAAGGCTTACAAAAACTCAACTAAGTAAGCCGCAAAAGGGTGACTATCTGAAGGTAAAAAATAATAATAATAATATTATAAAATTTTATAGAAGACGCTGCTTTCTATAAAAATCTTTTCTGCAGTTTCTACTGCTTCTACTTCTATTCTTCTATTGAATTTCCTTTATAAAAAAAAAGATATATATTTCTTGAATTTTATACAAATTCCTTTTTTGTGCTTTTCGAAATTGTAACTTTTTCAAAAAGAAACTTTTTCAGTAACTTTCGAAAATAAATTTCACCTTTCAGCTACAGCTTTGAATGAATATGAAAATATTTTTATCTGTTTCCGCTTCAATATTTGTCGTCTTCTAATATATAATGCAATTTTCGAAATATTCGAAAATTCAAAATAAAGCTCCGAATTCAGTTACTATGTAGAAATTTTTGATGGAAAAATAAATTAAAAAAAATTTTTTAGTGAAAATCAAATCCAACTTTAATTTAATCACAGTAGAAAATTTTATGAAAATTTAATTTAGAAACTGGATTCTGTGATAAAAACCTTTTTTTTTTAATCTAGCTTCTTCAGATTTTCTTCTATAATCTTCTACTTCTCATCTTTAATTATCTTTCTGTCCTTAAGTTGAATTTTTAAAGGATACATTCCTCTTTATATTTTTGTTATAGTGCAATAGTCCTATATTTTTGAATTATAAGAAAATTTCATTTCTCTATGAAGAGAACTGAAATATTTGAATTTTTTTTCTTTCTATCTAAAGCAATTTCTTTTCATTTAAAACAAAATTCTGCAGCTATTCTGAAAAAAAAACAGACTAGTGCTTGTTTTGATTTTCTCAAACTATCTTTCCTCTTTTAATCTAATTTCTGAGCATATTTAAAAATAAAATGCTTAAAAATTCTTCTTCTGTGCAAATAAATATGTTTATTTTCTGTTTAAATAAATATTTATTTCCAATATCTTTCCAAAAAAAAACCAAAAAAATTACGAATTACTGCATCTTGAATCCTGAATGCATCAATTCAAAAAAAAAAAAAAAAAAACATATATAATATATTAAAATAGAAACCACAGAAACATATTGATGGAAAAGATGCACAATTATTAAGATCGAAAATTGATGATATACCAGAAATTTCTGATGGCGATGAATATCAACTTGAGAATATTATTGAAATTGAAACTCATCAGGTAAGAATTAGAAAAGAAATAAACACTATAGAAAAAATACCAAAGATTATTTTGCAATAAATACCAATATATGAAATTACACAAACACAAAAAATATGAAAAATCTGAATTTTTTGCATTTTAAGACACACATTTTTATAATAGAAAAAACAAAAATCACCCGCTTTAGCTTTTATATAATTTTAAGATTTAAAAATGTGATACTAACTTAAGCTGAAATTTAAACTAGAAATTAAGATTAAATGGAGTTTTAAAAAAAAACAAAATGCACGCTGCACTGATCTAACTCGTAGAAGTATTCAAATGAAAATATGTACTATATATTAAATTTTAACTGAAAAAATCCGCTTAGATCCACGTTGAAAAAACCAATCAATAAACTTGTTCAATTTTTTTTTTTCTAAATTAAAAAATTTCAACGTCTCAACAAATTTTAAAAATCAAAGCAATAAAAATTAATCCAAGAAAACATTTCTTTCTTTTTTACGAAAGAACATTTTTGGCTGAATGCTTTTTACGTTGAGCTCAATTTAAAAGAAATTTGTCAATGTCACTGTCCGAAGAATTCCTTTTATTTATTATTATTAGTTTTTTCTTTTTACAAAAAGCTTAGAGTGTAAAAATTTTAAAAGAAATTTATAAACTATTAAAAATAGCATTCCCAGGCAAAATAGGCAGACTTTTATGCAAGAATGCGATTTTATCAGGCGGGGGGGATTAAAAATAAAATAGGTCCAAAAACAAAAATAAATTAAACACAAAAAAAAAAACTACCATGCGTATTATTTTTATATTGTGTAGAGTTGAGAAAACACAAAAAAAAAAAAAAAAAATTTATAGAAAAATATTTCTTCAATTTCTTAAAGGTGGGGTAAAAGCTGAGGGGGGAAGAAACTTTATGAGCGCAACAATCATAAAAATGACAGAAAGCATTTCACAGTCTAAAATATTTTCTATAAATATACGCTTTAAAATATGCTTTATTTTTACCAACTGGGCAAAACTCAAAAATAAAGTGAACACAAATAAAAAATACTGAAAGAAAAAAAAAATTAAATTATGTAATAGAATTTTCTGTGTCCGTTGCACAAATAAATATATTTAAACATATTTTTCCTAGTTAAGGGAACGTATTCCCTTCATTTTACACTACATACCCCTTCAAAATAAAATAGTGCATACAAATTACATTTTTTGGAATTATTTTCTAAATTCAAAAATTACAAAAATCCCTTTTTAAAAAAAAAATAAAAAAAAAAAATAAAAAAAAAAATAAATAAATAAATATCATCATTAAATATTCCATAAAAATTTCCTCCTTATAAGCAAAATAAATGTTTATTAAAAAAAATTTTTTTTTAAATAACATTTATTTTATATTTAGAATATTAAATATGCAATTTTTAATGAGAGCTTTCATAAAAATAAAAGCTTCTACAAAACTTTTTTGCTTCTTTCGCAGTGTTTTGTAGGCCTGCTTTTGTGGGGCAGTACACAAAAATAAAATGTTGACCCCTAGATTTAAAATGTTGAAATAAAAGAGATTTATCTTATTATATAGCATATATACATATTTTTTGTTCAGCATATAGAAGAAACCGAAAGATAAACGATACTTAAGATTGTATTTGAATTTTTTAATCTCAAATTATATCTGATTTTTTTTTTTTTTTTGTATCTATTATGTTATGTATTTTTTCTTTTTTTATAGATATATATTTCTTCTACACAAAAATTCTCCTCATATATGTATGTATATGATGTATATACATATATATGTATATTTATTTTTTTTGATGATGGGAGGGTCTCTTCCCCCCTTGAGAAAAATATTATTACACAAGAAGACAAAAATTTTTGTGGCCGAAAAATTTTTGCCAGTGCTGTTTACTACGTCTGTCGTTGTGTTGTAGTACTTTAATTTTCATTTTAAATATTTCTCCCCTGGTAGGGTTAGTTCAGATATAATGTTTGCGGGGAGAGTATTAATTTGATATTTAGTCGTGAATTGAACAAGTTTGAATTAATATTAAATGCAGTATATATAAGGATTTAAAAACACTACACGTCCGTAGTATTCGTCTGCCCTGTTTTTTCCTCATTTAATTGCCAACAATAAATCAGTACAAGTTGAAGACAATTTTTATCTTTCACAATTAATTAAAAACGATGTGAATTGACTTTTTTTTTTTATAGTAAAGGGATATTTTTTTTTTTAGTGATTATTATTTAAATTATTTACAGTGTATTTTGTAATTAACCAGGAAGTTTAATATCATCACAAAAGTGGAAGTGAAGTTTTGTTAAAGATGCTATTTTTTAGCAATAAAAATGACTTGAATTACTTTATAAAATAATTAAAATAAAATAATTCCATTCCAATACTGTTACTTTTCGTAATTACTTTCTTTCTGTGGTTGTAATTTTGGAAAAGTGAAACAATCAAAATGAGTAAAAAACCGGTAAAAGTTATTATTACTACCTTAATTTTTTAAATAATTATTATGTTATGCTGTATATTGAAATTTTATTTAAACTTATAACTTTAAGAATAAGTGAAGACTTTAAAATAAAAAAAATTATTTTAAGCAATCAAGACATCGAGGCCATTTTTTATAAAAAACTTCGTGGATCCAAGTTTTAAAAAATTTAATAATAAAATGCTTATACAAAATAAAATAAATAACTTACAGCTGCACAGTTTTTCTACTAAACTTTTTTTTTACTTTTAAATACTAAAAATAAATATTTTGATTAAATTAATAAATATAAAAATCCAACAGGACGATAAAAACACTTTTTTGGTGAACGAAAAATATGATATAAAATCATATCTGAATTATATTTAATTTTTTTCCCTTCAATATTTTTCCTTATTTTATTTATATTTTATTGTAAAACAAAAAAATAGGAGGACAAGCCGAAAATTCCAGAAATTAAGGCTCCACCAAAATTGGAAACCCCCAAAATTGAGGTTATCCGAGAGGAAAGAAAACCTTCTTTGGCTCCTGGATCTGGACCCCCAAGTCGTCGGGGTTCTTTGGTACCCCCAGAAGAAGGCGGACGACGACCAAGTTTACTTATTAATGATGAGGTATGTTTAATTTTAACCAAAATCACACACAAAAATATAAAAACAATTATATTTTTTTTTAATTTATTATTATTTACACTTATCACTTAATTCACAAAATAGAGACAGTAATTTTTTAGATAATATAATAATAATTTCAAAAATCAGTAAATGTACAAGTTTTTTCTTCTTTTCGTAGAACAGTCTTATGATAGTATAAACAAAAAAATAGTAAATTAATTTTGTTTTAGAAGAGTTTGAATTTTTTTACCAATTTTTCTCACAGCCGCAAATAAAAATGTAGAATTATTATTTTTATGTATTTGTTGAATTTTATAGAGTTTTTCTTTGCCAACAAAATAGAGCGTAGTTGTAGAGTAATTTTTAGAATATTTTGATGCATTCCTTTATTTGATATCTTCAAATTATTAAAAAAACAAGCAGTAGACCTTTTTAGTACTATTTTTTATTCTATGTTTTGGCCATTCCTTAACATTAAAAAAAACAATATATATATATTTAAAAAAAATACTATTTTTATATACATATCTTATATTTATATTCATATTTTAATTCTCACCATTAAAATTATAATTTAATCTCTTTTTTATTTTCATATAAACAAAAAAAAACAAAACAAAAAACCCCATAAATCCACAACATAATTAAAACATCCCCGGCATAAATATGAAAAATATTTTACATATATCAAAACTAAAACAAAACAAATATATTGAAATTAACAACAAAAAACCGGTTAAAAAATCTTCATACAAAATTCAAAATTGGATTTTTATTATGCAACGATAAATCGGGCGAAAAAAAAATATATATATTAAATTAAATAAATTAAAATTTAAACGATATAAATCAAAAATAAAAAAATATACAGAGCAAACGAAAACTTCGACCAGGTGAAGTTTTGGACGATAAAAAGGTAAAGAAAGTTTGCAATTTATTTTAAATCATTTTTTTTTTCTATATATATATATACTATTGCAAAAAATATATATATTAAATAAATTGGCCTTATACGCATACTACAATATCGCAAACACTTACACTTAATACTATTTTTTCTTCATTCTTTTATAACTTAATTTTTCTTTAGCTATGAGGAAAAAAATTCAATTTTTAATTATCGCAAAGTTGTAAATATTCACAATTTATATTGATGCTTAGGCTGCTTTAAAAATTTGCTTTCTTATTATTTCTTCCTAAACGGAATATTTTCTCCAAAAAAAAATTTGATCGTTAGACTATTTGAAAAATTCAATTTCAAAAAATTCAAGAGCTTATAACTCGATAAATTTTTGTCTGATCGTCTCAAAAATTAAAAATGATAATAATTTTTTCTATATACGTTATGTCTAAATATAGTATTTTATGACGTACACATGTTGCATACATAATTAAATTATGACTCATATTCCAAAATAAGAGCTGCATTTTATTGAATATTAAAAACTATTCTCTTAAATAATAATTGCATAAATTCACTCCCCTCAAGAATTGAACAAAAACGATACACGACTCGCCAAAATGAATCCATTCACATGTTTTTCTCTCATGAAAATTATTTTTAAACTTTGAATGCTTAAATAAAGCATAATTTAAATTCTGAACATGCATAATAATAACTTTTTAATATGCCCATACAAAATGGATGATTACTCTCAAATAAAACGTATAAAATTTATTACACTCTTCGGCATTAAGAAGGAAATTCACACTTTAAAATTTCATGCCAGTGTTATATTTTATTTTTAACAATTCAATCCCTTTTCTTATTTTTATTTAATTTAATTTTCTAAGGAGGTGCACGGTGAATATATTTTAAATTGGGGGAAAAATATGATAAAAGAGGACGGTGCTGATGATGATGATTTTTAAATTTATCACCCAGCTTCTTATGCCAATAACAATTGGCAAGCATACATTTTAGCTCTTAAATATGCTTTTGCACGTTTGTCTTCTCTCGTTTAAATTTATTGATATATGGACTTTAGAAAATAATTTAAATGCCATTTTATTGGTGCCAACAATTTTTGTGTGTGTGTTACACATTTTAAATGTACTTCAACAGCTGTTTAAATATTTTCATCGGGCAAAAATACTTAATTTTGGCATTTAAACATAACAAAAATAAAAAATGTTTCATATCAATTTTTTTTTTTTTTTATACACGAACATTTAATTAATTATTTATGCATTAAATATTTCCATTTAAGCTTCTCTATTACTGAAATAAAAATTGAAATTTTTTCCTCAAAAAAAAAAAAAAAAGCGCGTGTATTAAACAAAAATCGCAATATGATATATAAAAAATATGCACAAAAACAATACATATTGTTTATGAATATGAATTTCAGCTTTAAGCCGCTGCATTTTAATATCCAATCAATATTGTGAAAATCATCTCTTTACTTTTAAACTTTCTTTTGAAGCAATTAACTTTTAAGTTTGTTGCAGCAGCGAGATGCATATTTCATCAAAACAACAATAAATAAATTAAAATAAATCTGTCCGTCTACAGCTTTCTATCATCTTTTTATCTATACTATATGTATTTAGCTATCTATCTTCTATACTATAAATTAAGTGGTGTAAATTTACTTCTTACTATTTTATATACTTTGCTTCTATATCTATCTACCTATTATTTTATTTTTATAAAAAAAATTCTTATTTTACACTATACTTTCTTTTAAACTTTACACAATTTCACACTATTTATTCATACAAAAGATACGTATCGATTTTCTTATTGATATTGCTTCTATAAATAAATATTTTAAATTACTACGAACAATTTATAATTCTGTATTTTGAATCCTCTATCTGAAATTTATAAATTTAAAGACCTCCAAGTACCTATTTTCATGCAAATCTATCTGCTTAAAATTGGAAAATTGATAAGAATTTTCTGATTTTTCCAAAAACCTCTAGTATCAAAATTTCGGAAGATTTTTATAAGAAAATAGTTTCCCACAAAAACGCATTTTTAAGAAAATTACCTTAGGAATGTGATTTTAATTTTAGAAAATTTTATATTATAATTAAAAACTTATTTATGGGAGCATTTTAATTCCTTTTTTTTCGTAAATAATAAACCATATGCACGTTACACATGCACACAAATAAACATCACACTGCATTTGTCATAAAACAAAAATATACAGTATTAAACACATACAAATAATCTTAATTATTAAGGAAATACACAAAATATAACTTAATATAAAATAATTAAATACATTACGGGGTAAGGAAGCAACAACCCCTTATGAAACTTAAAAAACAAAGAAAACACAAAACAAATATAAAGCAAAAAATTAATTAAAAATAACTAAGGTCTTCAGAAAAAAGAAAGATTTTAATTAAATAATAAAATTGCAGAAGTTGAGACCTGGAGAGATGTTAGATGATAAGGTGAGGATAAAAATGGAAAAGTTGATTAAAATAATTTAAACAAACAAAAAAGTCGAAAATAAAATTATAATGATGATTTTTTTTTTTTTCTTACTTAATATTACTCTCTAAACAATTTTTTTAATTTTTCTTTAAAATAAAAAAAAAAACATTTTGATTCCCTCACAATAAAAGTAGTGACTTTTGAATTATCGAAAAGTAGATTAATCATAATTAATTTGAATTTTGAGAAAGTGGTATTTATTTTTATGACTTAATATTAACTGGTGTTTTTAATTCTGTTCTTATAACTTAATAACTTTAATATATTTTACTTTTTAAATTGAAGGGCAACATTAAAACAATTACCTGAAGATGTAGGAAGGTTTTTTTACACTGTATAATTTTTTTTTTTTTACCACAATTATACACAAAAACACGAAATACTTTAGACACAATTTTTTTATTTAATTTGAATTTTTATTTACTATTTTAAAATTTGTGTCAGATATCGAAAATGTGAAATTGTTCTTAAAATTTGATATATTTTCATTATTTTATGTTTTTAAGGAATAAAGAAGACATAAATTTAAAAAATAAAATCAAATACAAATTCACATGTAATAAGTAATTTAGAAAAAAAAATTTCTCATACAAAATTAAGAACAATTTCATTTTTTACGATTTAAAAAATTAATAATTTCATTTTTTATCTGGCAAACAAAAAAATATTATTTTTGTAGAAAAAAGGTGCACGTCCAGGGGAATTGGATACAGGAAAACAGGTCTTTTTGTCGATTCGGTTTTTTTATATATATATATATATATTTATATTTTTCTTGTTTTCCATGTTGCTTTTAAATAATTAAAAAAAAAAAAAAAATTAGCCCTTCTTATATTTCGTGAAAATATAAGAAGATAATGTTTTTTTTTGATAATTTTTAATAGAAATTAATTTTAGATACAAACAAAAAAAGTAGATTTTAGTCGAAAATTTTATGATCTTGCTGGAAAATTGTTTATTCCATATTTTTATTTAAATAATATTCCAAGTAAGAGTTTTTTGTATTTAAATATTATTCCAAAAAAACTTCCAGCAAGAGCAGAAATTACGTGTAAATAATTAAGTAGAAAGTAGTAGCTTTTTTTTACAAATAAAATTATATAAAAATTGTTTGATTAATTTAATACGATTTGAATTTATTTTCTGGGGGCAGTTTCAATTAGTAGTAGTGGTAGTAGTAGTAGTAGTAGTAGTGGTAGTAGTAGTAGTAGTAGTAGTGGTAGTAGTAGTAGTAGTAAAAGTAGTTTTGAGGCTTTTAATGTAAATATGCAAAAATAAAAAACAAAAATTAAGTATGATAATTTATGACGAAACATACGAAATAAAATTTTATAAATAATAATTGTATTGCTTTTATAAAACCAAAAAAATTTATTAGTAAATTTTTTATTATATATTTAGTAGAACGTAGCCCTTCATTTTAATACAATTGTAGATAAAAACAAAATAATAAAAAACAAAAAATTAAACACCAAAAAAAGAAAAACACATAAAGTGTTAAAAAATTAAAATCACAACAATAAGTTTTTAAACTAAACAAAAATAATAAGACAAAAGCAAACAGAACGTGCATACGAATTTGTCTTAAATAAAGTACAAAATTGAATTTATAAATTTAAACAAATAAAATAATAATAAATCAAAATTAAAACATTCCTTTTTCTTAATGATAATAATAGTCGTCACTTACATCAACTGCTTACTCTTCACTCTTGCTATTTTCATAGTATTTTATTCATTTTCATTAATTTTTTCTTCTAGATATTTAATGATTTTTTCACATTTATCTACTATATTTTCTTCTATTTTTTAATTTAAGCTACAGCTTCCTTTTTTAATATATTTAAATCGTAATTTGCTACTTATATTATATATGTATCAGTATAATAATAAAAGTATTCTCTTTAATTTTAAAAACAGAGCTTTACTGAAATAGAAGAACTATCAGTAAATAAATTATTAAAATTTCTAGCGCTTTTAAACAAAAAACATATGTACAGCATATTAATTTAGTTTTAATTTCTTGTTAATATTATGTATATATTAAATACTCTTTAATAGAACAGCAAAGAGCTTCCTGACATCAAAGCTGTGTGAAAATCGTATTTTTGTGTTTAACATTTCTATCTGTATTATATGTAAAATTTTAAAATAAATACGCTTTTAGTTGTTTTTGGTAATTTTAAAAATTATTTTTTAATGTTTTTGTAAATAATGTTGTTGATTTAAATTTTTATTTTTTTTTTTTTGTATTTTTTTTTTTTTTTTTTTTTTTTTTTTTATTATAACAAACAAAATATAAATAATAATTAAATTGTTTTAAAAGAAAATGCTTTAAAAAATGTTTGCTAATTTTTAATAAAACTAAATACCCCATAATTAATATATGTCTTCTATTTCGTGCGTCATCTCTAAAAACTTCATCGTGATGTCGTCCACAATTCCACAATCATCATGTGATGTTGACACACAAAAACATAAATATATCAAAATAAATCAAAACAGAGGAGGAGACCATCAGTCGATTTACGACGGCCTAGCGTTCAAGATCTCGAAGATAAACCATCAACACCACTACGAAATATTGGTGATGGTGGTCCACCATCAATTGTTGATGTTCAAGAAAGTTACTCAGCTGTTGAAGGTAAAAACATGAAAACCGAAATTTTTAATGTTCATCTTTTTTTTTCAATATACCAATATATATACGCTTTTGTGCCCCTACGCTTCTTTCTTTCTATGAAATTTCTTTTGATGAGGTATATATTTTAGAAAATATTTTGAAGTAAAACTTCTTTAACTTAAATTAACAGATATCAAAACAGCATAAACAAGTACTCATTTCTGACAAAATTTCACAAAATTTTAAAATTTGACTGTTTATTATTCTGAATTCGGTAATTTTGACTTTTGAAGAAAACTCCATAGTAACCATTTTTGTCAAAATGTTAAAAAACTTTAAAATTTGATAGTCTAACATTCTGAATTGGTAAATTGTTAAGTAATCAAAACTCAAATCAGTGTCAAAGATAACTTCCAAGTTCTAATTTTCGTCAAACTTTCGCAAAACTTTAAAATTCGATAGTCTAACATTTCGAGTTTTTAGGTTTTGAGAACATATTTGGAATCAATATCTTCAAAAATCATCAAAATACTAATTTTCATGAAAATTATATGAGATTACTGCTCGTTTTGCAAAGAAGTTTCACTTTAGAAAAGAAAAAAAAACCTCTCTTTCTG
Organism: Dysmachus trigonus; assembly: GCA_949715965.1. Lineage (NCBI taxonomy): Eukaryota > Metazoa > Arthropoda > Insecta > Diptera > Asilidae > Dysmachus > Dysmachus trigonus. Next base: position 5,398,155 of record OX454324.1, read on the forward strand.
CTACTTTACTTACTAAACGAAAACGCTTTCTTGCAATCTGCTTCAATCGCTTTGTGGACAAAAACTAAACCCAACTGCTAAAATAAAAATCGTCACAATTTGTAAAAAATATATATTTTAAATTCCAAAAAAAAAAAATAAAACACTTACAGACCAAACTGCGTACATGACTGTACAAGTTGAAGGTAATCCGGCGCCAACTTTCAAATTCTACAAGGGCGTTGGTGAAATTATTGAGGGTGGTCGTTTCAAATTTATCACCGATGGCGAAACAAATTCAATTACACTATGTATGAAAAAAGTGAAGCCGAACGATGAAGGCAAATATAAAATTGTTGTTGCTAATATTCACGGAGAGGACTCAGCTGAAATGCAGCTATACGTTTCTGATTCAAGTGGCATGGACTTCCGTGCCATGTTGAGGAAGAGAAAATACGCAAAATGGGACAAGGACAAGGGTGACCCAGATTGGGGTGATTTGAAAGAAACCGAAAAACCGGTGCCAACACTTAAAAAAGTCGAAAAGGTATGTCAATTGATATTCAAAACAACAACAAAAAATACCATCAAACAACTAAAAAAAATTACAAATATATAAGAGGCTATAGCAAAAATAATAAATTATATCTCATACGCTATAAACAAAAATTACATCAAAATATTAAATCTAAGTGTGTATATAGCAAACAAAAAACAAAAAAACTAAAAGCGCTTGTATAAAATGCTTTTAATTTAAAAACTCAAAAAATCTCGGTCAAGCCAAAACAAATTGGCGGTGCCGCATTTTTTTTTTAAAGCGTGTACATAATTTTTTGTTTTAAATTAAAACATAAAATAAAAAGAACGCTTAGAGCTCATATGTATATATAAATTACATTCCAAAAACGAAAAAAAAGCGCTTCTACTATTTACTATAATTTGACTTTTTTTAATATCTATCTTCTAATTTTGATTTTAACGATTCCGGCAAAAAACGACGCGAAATCGTTATAAATAATTAATTTTTGTGAAAATTTTCTTTTTAAATTAATAAGATTAACCTTTTTGCGGTTAACATTTTTTTTGTTAAAATTTTATATACAATTTTTTTTTTTCTAACATTAATTAGTGGGAAAACAACAACATTTTTAACGCTGACTTAATTTTTTAATATACACTGTGAAGACAAAAATCCAATTAAAATAAGAAACACCCTATAAAAGCTTAATGTATTTTTATGAAAATTTGTAAAAAATAGTATCTTGAATTTTTTAAATTTCATCAAAATCTGAAAATTTTGAATATTTGGATTTTCGTTTTAAACCTGGTTTATTAGTCAGCAAATAAAATCTTACAAAATTGTCTAGTTATTAAGTTTTTTTTTTTTTAATTAACAAAAATGGGAGCCACAGGAGCTCAAAAAGAAATTAAACTGTGACAAAAATTGAGCTCTAAGTCGAACATTTTTCGTCAAACCAAAATTTTTTATACTACTCAAAAACTGAGTCCAGGATTTCTGGAATTCTACAATAAATACAAAAATATATATATTTTTACTAGGAGGCGTTTATATACCCTCACAAAAAAAAATCTTTGGATAGGTGCAGTATACAAATTTATTAGGATAGTTTCTCCGCTTCGATGGCACCTCGTTTTTCAACAAAATAAAAAAAAAAAAGCAACAAAATCGTCAGGAGTCAGATTTTCCGTATTTTCGCTTCGTCCAAGTTTATAAAAAAGTGGCATTCAGTTGAGACCAAACAAAAACGCATGCACACGCACCAAATACACAAAAAACGGAGTGATTTTTTTTATAATTTTAATTTTTATATTTTATACCTTCTCCCCCCATTTTTTCTTCCTTTTTTTTGCAGAAGCTATGCCAATCACAGCTTAAAGTTTTTTTTTTTAAAACTTTCCGCCACAATAAGTCCTAAAATTTTGAAAACCTGAACGCACCCTTTTTATTATTCTAAATATGAATTTTATTATTATTATGATTGTTTTTGTCAATTTGGAAGTATTATGGATTTACAATCATTTTATGGCAATCTATCTTCTTTTTGTTTTTCCTTTTGTATCATTCTTAGCATTTCAATTTTTAATATCTTTACAATAATTTATTTATTTTTCTCAACCCCTTATAAAAATTTAAGACCTTTCGTATATCTTTATTTTTATCCTAAGACTGGGTGGAGCTACGATAAATGGTCAATCGTATATCTATAGTATAGGGTGTTTTGTAACAAAAAATTTAATTATTTTAATTAAAAATTAATTAGTTTACAAAATACAAGGAAAAATTCAAATCAAAAATTGTCTTCAAAACAAACAAAAATATTATCCTCAGAGAGTGGAACTTACATTTTAAAACGTAAAAACATAACAATTTTCTAGGGTCCTGGATCACGTAGACCATCATTAGCTGAACTGATTCCTGATTGGCCAACGTTACATCCATTCCGTCGAGAGGAGGTTCGACACTTCAAAATGTAGACGTACTTAACTACTTAAACAATCTTTGTCTTCTTCTCCCTCCCACTCTCTATCTCTCTGTCTCACTCTCACAAACATTCAATTGTGACCTTGAAATGCCCTCTATCTTTTATCTTCTTCTTTTATTTAATGGAATTATTCCAAAAAAAAAAAAATATGTTTTCCGTTCTTTATAAGGGTAGAATCGAATCTTCTACTTCTATCTCTTCTACTCTCTCTAAATAATGGCACAATATCTTCTATCCGACTCTCTGTCTCTCTCTCTCTGTCTCTCCCTGTTACTTCTATCTCATTCTGTTGTATTTGCTTAAAAATTTATCTCACTCATAAAAACCCTATATATATATATTTTTTTGTTATGTTTTACTCTTGGAACAGTTGCACCAAGTTGTTTTGTTCTCTCTGTCTCTCCTTTTTTTCAAATTCTTCCTCTTATTTAACATTAAAGCAAAAAAATATACTCCTTCTGCAGAAAATATAATAATAATAATTTTTTGTATACATGTTATACGTTTAATGTTGTACCTCTTTCATATCTTTTTATGCTCATCGTTTTTGTGCCAAAGAAACAAATTTTGGAAATTTGGCACTTGGGGTCTTAAGAAATTTTTTTTCGTTCCGATATATATTTTTTCCTCTTTTGGTAAAATATGTTTGATTTTTTGAAAGGGATTTTTATTTTCACAGGAACAGAAAATTTTGTATATATGTAGTATATATATATAATAAATTTTTGTAAATAATAATTTTGTAAAAATATATAAATTTTTGTTGTGTGTTTTTTATTTAATATATATTTTTGTATATTTTTAATTTTATTTTTTTTACCCCTATCACACTTTAACATACACTATTTCTTACTAGAAAATTTAAATAATAATTGTGTGTGAGTTTCTTATGTTTGATATCTAACTACACTCCTGACCAAAAAACAAAAAACAAAAAATGCACGCCTTTGTTGTGTTTTAAAATTTTAACAAATATAAAACGTAAATATCTAAACATATTTTAATATAATAAATATATGCGAAAATATTCCTCTAGAGCAGTGCGATCGAGAGCAGTACTGCAGAATCATCGAAAAAATAAGCTTCATAACTTTAAAAATATAATTTTAGCTTTTAAAAACTCATCTTTATGTTTTTCTTTAGCTTTTTAGTTTTCATTTACTTTGCAGTCATACATCAAGCTTATATATTAAAGCCGTCGTTTTTTTTTTTTCTAAGTTGTATATAATCGCAGCTTTACTTATTTTTTTATCGATATCATTGCCTAATTTAACTTTATCTCTGATATTTTTTCAGCAAATTTCATTTGTTATTTAATATAAAAAAAATATATATACTTACACTATCATACAGCTTGAAACATCTTGAGAATTTTCATTTTCTTGAGAATCTATTGTTAAACCAGAAATTTGTCTATAATATTGTTTATTATTTTTATTCTATTTTCATCATTCCTTAAAAAAAAAAAAAAAAAAAAAAAAAAAAAACTTTAGAAACAAGAGTCATTTTTGCGTCCACTCATCGATCAATTCGCCAAAGAAGGTAAAGATAAGAAGGTCGTTTTTGAGGCTGGATTCAGTAAGCCCAACTGCAAGCCAAAGTGGCTTTTCAGAAAGGATGTAAGTATTTTTATATATTAAACTTTGTTGTCTGTCGTGACATGAAATTTCTTTACATCATCAATTAACAGTACCAATTTCCTCAAAAACCCTCCTAAACAAAAATGTTTATCAAAACCCCCAAGTACCAATTTTTATCAAAACCCCCAAGTACCAATTTTCATCAAAACTCCCATGCATAAAAAACATTCATCAAAACCCTCAAGTACAAATTTTCAACAAAATCTCCACGTACGAATATTCAAAAAAACAAATACCATAAAGCTTTCCTTTTGATCGCCTTTCACTAACTCCAAAGACCTTTAAGTACCTATTTTTCGTGTAAAATGATGTAAAAAAGTTTCAATTCAATAAATGTAATAAAAAAAAAAAAAAACCATCTTGAAAATGATATAAATTTATAATATAACTTAAAAATAGGAACTATTTACCGGAAGCAAATGCAAATTCAAAGTCGAAGGTGACGTGTACCAGCTTATAATTATGAATCCAAAAGTTGAGGATAGTGGAAAATACACCATCGAAATTGGCGGAGTTTCTTCGACAGCGTTTTTGAACGTAGAAGAAGCTGATCCCGTTTACACCTTTACTAAGCAGCTTAAAAAGAAATACGATGGTTTCACAGCACATGAAACTGTCCTTGAATGTAGTGTAAGCAGCTCAATGGCCATTGTTTCTTGGTGGAAGGGTGATACACGACTCAACGATACTGAGAAATATTTATTCTCAAAAGATTTAAGTGGATGTCTTAAGCTCGTCATCAGAAATTGTACCCTAGAAGATTCTGGCCCATATTCATGTCGAATCGAAAGACAACCAGATAAGACAGAAACTAAAGTAACAATTGTTGGTGAGTATAACTATTTGATATAATATGATAATTTAATTATAATATTCCCCTTAAATTTTATGTAATAATATTTAAACATCGAATATATTTATATATGTATAAATATCCTTTCCCAGAATATCCCTACAAATTCGTAAAGGTTCTAAAATCACAGCAATTAATTGAAAAAGATACAGTGACCCTAGCTTGTGAAATTGATGATGCCACTGGCGAAGTTCAGTGGTTTAAGGGTGATGAAGAAATTAAGCCCGACAAAAGGGTTCAAGTAGTTAAAGATGGTCGCAAACGAAAATTAGTAATTAAAGATGCTAAAGTTACTGACGCTGGAATGTATAAATGTACAACAAATGCTGATAAAACTGAAGCTGAAATTATCATAAACTGTAAGATGATTATACAAAAATTAAGTTTTCTGCGAGCTTAAATCAGCTTTATTGCAATAAATTTAATATTGCTTTTTAACTCAGCCGTGCGATATGCTGCTTTTAGTTTAAGACGCTTTAACCATATTTCTGCTCATATTAAATCAATTTTCGAATTTAGCTTGATTGATTGATATTTAAACTTACAGACTATCAAATAATCTAGTCATCCCTTTTTAAAAACCTAAGCTTATCTTGATCCTCTCGAACTTTTAAATTCTCCTTATAATGCAAGCATGTTTCCATCAAATTTTTTGTAGCATATTAATGCTCTTAAATTTGTTTTTTGAATATCCGCCAACTGATCCTTAATAATTTCCTGTAACATAATTATAAGAACATTTTTTTAATATTGTAGAATTTATATATTCAAAATTTAAATAAAATAAATAAATACGCTTCTAAATAATTAATTTTATAATTTAGATCAAAATCGTTTCAATAAAAAACTCAAAGATACTGTTGCTGTTGAAAGAGAAAAATTAATCTTGGATATTGAGCTTCAAGATCAAACAGCTCCAGCTGATTGGAAATTTAATGGTGAACCGATTGTACCAAATGAACGTGTTGAAATTAAAAATTTGGGCGGTGGAAAACATCAATTAGTATTTCATAATGTTGAAATGACTGATGCTGGTGAAATTACCTGCGAATCAGGTAAACTAATCTCATCATGTAACTTGACTGTTAATAAGGGTGAAAGTAAACCTCAAATCGAATGTCCGGAAGAATTTGCAGGACCGATTAGCCAACCATTGGTTATTGAAGTGCCATTCAAAGGTATGTACATTTTTATTATTATTTAACAACAACAAATGGTATAAAATAATCTTAGGGATCCTAAAAAATTTTGTGAAAGCTAAAAATAAAGTCGATAGTGACTAAGTAAGATTTGAATCCCTAGAAAACAATTAGACAAGGATTAAATTAATTTAGTACTTTAAGGATACTCTTCCATTAAAATGCTTAAACATTATTTGTTTAAATAAAAACTTTATGACATATCTACATCTGTCTAGTATACAAAGCGTATTATATAATTCCAAAATAATTATCTTTAAATGGAAGAAATTGTGTTAGACGAAATTATCTAAAATAAAAAAATTACATAAATTATTATAAAATATAAATAATAGCTCTCACTTTATCCACTATGCAAACAAGAAAAAATATTTTTCAATTGTTTTAATTAATTTAAACATATAGTGAAGAACGTGAATTATTAATGATATATATTTTTGAAATTATTGAACTATCTACATAAAAGGTATCTGCTTGAATTTCTCTGAATCTTCCCTTCGCCATAGAGACGTACAAAGGGATGTTAGAGACCAAATCTTTTCGTCATGCGAAAAAGAGAGCTCTCGGTCAATCTTTTTATTTTATTCAAGACGGAGCCAAATCGCACACAAGGAGTATTTGAAGCTATCAGTAAATTTGATGGCGATCTAGTTATTGGCCTAGGGTACCCACGCTTTGCTAGGGGAAAAGGAATAGAATATCCACCTTATTCGTCAGATCTCACTCAATGTGATTTCTTTTTATGGGGCTGCGTTAAAGATCACTGCTATGAAAATAACCCGAAAACAATAGAGGATTTCATTAACGACATCACAAGGATCGTAAGTGCCATATTTAAATGAGATGTTAGGACATGTTTTTAATAGTTTTAGAAATCATATTCAGCCGACCTGTAGTATCTAAACTGTTGGGGATTTATTTCAAACATTTTATGTGAGAGTGTCCTTAAGAAATTAATTTGTATATATTAATATTAATAACAAAACAATTTAGGGTCTTCAGAAATCAATGTTAATACTACTTACAGAATCTATATATATATACTATATTTTTATATTTAATTTTTTTTTAAATAATCTAGTTGACGGTACCAAGCAAACCCCAGTTGAAGCTAAACTTATTAAGGATGGTAAACCATTACCGGTTAAAGATGTTGAAGTTGCCGTACAAGACAACAAAATAACATTTAAGGTTAAGAAACCGACAAGAGATCAATCCGGACCATATGAAATAAGATTATCAAACGGTCAAGGTGAAGATATGAAAAAGGTTACAATTACAATGCAAGATGTTCCAACACCACCAGAAGATATTGATGTAACAGATGTCTATCAAACATCATGTGTTATTAATTGGAAACCACCAAAAGATGATGGTGGATCACCAATAACAAAATATGTAATCGAACGTCAAGATTTAAGTTTAAAAAGTAAATGGGAGAATGTAGCTGAAATTCCAGGAGGTCAACCATGTAAAAAGAAACTTGAAGATTTAACACCGAAAAAACAATATAAATTTAGAATACGTGCTGTTAATAAATTAGGATCAAGTGAACCAAATATGTTTAAAAATACAATTTTGGCTAAAGATCCCTGGGATGAGCCGAGTAAACCAAAAGATGTTGAAGTTACCGATTGGGATAAAGATCATGCTGATCTTAAATGGAATAAACCAGATTCTGATGGTGGTGCACCAATTACAGGTTATGTAATCGAATTTAAAGATAAATTTGCAACTGATTGGGTTAAAGCAAAAGAAGTTCCAGCTGAATCCCTTGATGCAAGAGTCGATGATCTTATTGAGGGTAATCAATATGAATTTCGTATACGTGCTATTAATAAAGCTGGACCAGGTGAGCCAAGCGATGCAACAAAACCGATTATTGCAAAATGTCGCTTTGTTAAACCATTCATAATTGGAGATGAACTTAAAAATGTTACTGTCAAAAAGGGTCAAACAATACGTTTTGATATTAAATACGGTGGTGAACCAGAACCCGAAGCAAAATGGGATAAAGGTGGTGATGATCTTAAAGTTGATGGACAACGTGTAATATTAGATCAATATGAAAGAAATTCATCAGTGACTGTTAAAAAAGCAGTTCGTGGTGATAGTGGAAAATATCGAATTACATTGAAAAATAGTTCAGGAACAATTGAATCTAAAGCTGATGTTGTTGTCCTTGATCGACCTCTACCACCGAAAGGTCCACTTGAACCCGAAGAGATCCGTGCTGATCATGTTAAGGTCAAATGGAGAAGACCTGAAGATGATGGTGGTACCGAAATTACTGGATATGTTCTGGAAAGAATGGATGAAGAAACTGGCCGCTGGATTCCAGCTGGTGAAGTAGGTCCTAATGATGATAATTTCACTTTTAAGGGTCTAACACCGAAAAAGAAATATAAATTCCGTGTTAAAGCAGTTAATAAAGAGGGTGAATCAGAACCTCTTGAAACGACTGATTCTATTGTTGCTAAAAATCCTTATGATGAGCCAGGCAAACCTGGAAAACCAGAAATTTTCGATTATGATAATGTTAGTGTATCATTAAAATGGGACCGTCCAGAAAATGATGGTGGACGACCAATAACACACTATACAATCGAAATGAAAGACAAATTTTCACCGGATTGGGTAGAAGTTGCTAAAACTGATGGTCCACAATGTGAAGGAAAAGTTGAGGGTCTTAAAGAGAAGATGACATATCAATTTAGGGTCAAAGCAAATAATAAAGCTGGACCTGGATCACCTTCTGAACCAACAGATAATCATATATGCAAGCATAAAAATTGTAAGTATTACTCGTATTAAATATATATATATAGTGATTTTTATTATATTTTAAGTTAACACTTTAAAATAATATTAAGTGACCAATAAATTAAATAGGTCACTCAGAGTTTATTTTATAGCTTACTAAGTAAAACGCTTCTAAAAGGCTTTATCTAACATCAACGCAGCGCTTTCGAGTGGTATTTATATATATATATATATATATATATATATATATACAATATTTTTTACCAGCTTACCTAACCAAAGAGCTTTTCAAGTTTATATATTTTATAGAAAAATTGTATACTAAATTATTATTAAAAAATTTTCCAGTGAAGCCACGTATCGATCGCGAAACATTCAAATCGGTCACAATCAAGACTGGACGTACCCACAAATGGTCTGTTGATGTAAGTGGTGAACCGCCGCCAACCCTTTCATGGATTTGGCGTGATGATATCCCACTAACAACAACAGATCGTATTAAAATTCAAAATATTGACTATCACACCGATTTTTCGATAATAAATGTTGTACGAAAAGATAGTGGAAAATATACTTTAAAAGCAGAAAATCGTAATGGTGTTGATAAAGAGACTGTTGAATTAATAGTACTTGGTAAACCAAGTCAACCTAAAGGTCCATTAGAAGTATCTGATGTTAATGCAAAGGGTTGTAAATTAAAATGGAAAAAACCCGAAGATGATGGTGGTGTACCAATTAAAGAATATGAAATTGAAAAAATGGATACAGCAACTGGTAAATGGGTACGTGTTGGCCGTCTACCAGGCGATAAGGAGCCACCAGAATTTGATGTGACTGGTTTGAATCCTGGTTCTGAATATAAATTCAGAGTTACTGCGATTAATGATGAAGGCGAATCAGAGCCACTTGAAACTTTAGTCGGTGTTGTCGCTAAAGATCCATATGATGAACCACTTAAACCTGGTACACCAGAAGTTGTCGACTATGATAATCATAGTGTTAGCCTTAAATGGGAACCACCAAAATCAGATGGTGGTGCAGCTATTGAAAAATATATTGTGGAAAAGAAGGATCGCTACAAGCCAGATTGGGAAAAGGCATGTGAGGTCCCAGGTGGAACAACTGAAGCAACAGTTGATGACCTCAAGGAATATGGTGAATATCAATTCCGTATCATTGCCGTAAACAAAGCTGGCCTGTCACCTCCTTCTGATCCAAGCAAAGTGCAAGTTGTTAAGCACAAAGCATGTAAGTATAAATGATAGGAAAAATTCAGGTTCCCTCATCTCCTTTATAGTATTTTTTTACATATAAAGGAGATCCAGGAATCGAATTTTTAATATCATCAAAAATTTATATATACATATATATTTAATCTTTCTATCAAAAAAAAAATAAATAAATTTACAGTGAAACCAAGAATCGATCGTACCAACTTAAAAACCGTCATTGTCCGAGCTGGAAAACCAATTAAATTTGATGTTGATGTACGAGGTGAACCTCCACCAACAATAACATGGTTACAAAAAGATAAAGAAATTAAATCTGAAGGAAATGTTGATATTAAAAATATCGATTATAATACAAAATTATCAATAGTCGATTCAGTTCGTACAAATACTGGATTATGGAAAATACGTGCTGTTAATGATCATGGACAAGATGAGGCTGAAGTTGAAATCACTGTTTTAGCAGCTCCGGGTAAACCGAAAGGACCACTTAAAGTTAAAGATGTTACAAAGAATGGTTGCAAATTAAAATGGGATAAACCAGAAGATGATGGTGGTAAACCAATAACAGCCTATCAAGTTGAAAAATTCGATAAAGATCAAGGACGTTGGGTACCAGTTGGACGTACATCAGGCAATGAAACTGAACTTGATGTTAAAGGTTTACAAGAAGGTCATGAATATAAATTTAGAGTTAAGGCAGTTAATGAAGAAGGTGAATCAGAACCTCTTGATACTGAAGGTTATACTGTCGCTAAAAATCCTTATGAACCTGCTGGTAAACCAGGAAAACCAGAAATTGAAGATTGGGATGAACATCGTGTTGATCTTAAATGGGATAAACCTAAAAATGATGGTGGTGCACCAATTGTGGGATATGTTATTGAGAAAAAAGAGAAATTCTCACCTATTTGGGATGAGATACTTACAACTGATGTAAGAATTTTTAATTTTTTTTTTTTACAATTAAATATCTCATTTATTATCACAAATTTTTTGGTTTTTCAAACAGACCCCAGCTACAAAAGCAACTGTTGAAGGTCTTAAAGAGGGCAACACTTATCAATTCCGTATAAGGGCTATTAATAAGGCTGGACCCGGTGAACCGAGTGATGCAACTGAACCACATGTTGCCAAACCAAGAAACTGTAAGGCTTACATCCCATACAGATATTATATAATATATAATATGTATATTAAAATAATATATTTATAATAATAAAAAACTATATTCCAGCATTTTACGCGATTAGAAAGCCACTAATAAAAAATACTTTACAGCCTTTTAGGAGCTTTTACTTAGTATGCTTTATTCCCCTATTATTATAATTCCCAATTTAATATTATACTTTATTAAAACTTTACTCATTTTTACTTTTAATTTAAAAAATATAGTGAAACCAATTATAAATCGTGATAAGATGAAACAAATTCGTGTACGTGCTGGACAAGCAGTTAAATTTGATGTAGATGTTCGTGGTGAACCACCACCAACATATAAATGGAATGTTGGTCCAAGAACCCTTGAGCATGGACCACACTGTCGTATTGAAAATGAAGAATATAATACAAAACTTACAGTACTTGAAACTACTCGAAAGGATAGTGGAGAATATACATTACGTGCTGAAAATAAAAATGGTGTCGATGAAGCTACAGTCGAAGTTATAATTTTGGATAAACCTGGAAAACCTGAAGGACCACTAGAAGTAACAGATGTCCATAAAGAGGGTTGTAAATTGAAATGGAAGAAACCAAAAGATGATGGTGGTCTACCATTAACTGGATATGTTATTGAAAAAATGGATACAGCAACTGGACGTTGGGTACCAGCTGGACATGTTGATCCATCAAAAGAAGAACAAGAAATTAAGGGTCTTGAACCAAATCATCGTTATCAATTCCGTATTAAAGCTGTCAATGAGGAGGGTGAATCAGAACCACTCGAAACTGATACATCAATTATTGCCAAAAATCCATATGATGCTCCAGCTGCTCCTGGATTACCAGAACTTGAAGATTGGGATGAACATATGGTTAAATTAAAATGGGAACCACCAATTCGAGATGGTGGAGCTCCAATTACAGGTTATGTTATTGAAGTTATGGACAAGGATACTGGACATTTTGTTAAAGCTGTCGAAACTGAAGGACCCATTTGTAAGGGTACAGTACCTAAACTTGAAGAAGGTCAACAGTATAAATTTAGAGTACGTGCTGTTAATAAGGCTGGACCATCAGAACCATCTGAACAAACTAACTGGCATACAGCGAAACCAAGATTCTGTAAGTATGAACAAGAAAATCAGGTTTCTCTCTTAAGTCTTTCGTTTTAAAACTAGTTAAATAAGTGAATTAAACTCGCATTTAATACCAAAAAATCCCTTTAAACTTGTAATTCAATAATACTAATATATATATATATTTATTTTTTAAATTTCCAGTAAAACCACGAATTGACCGCACAAATTTGAATCCTCTTCAAGTGAAGGCTGGTCTTTCAGTGAACCTAGATATAAACATTATCGGTGAGCCAGCACCAAAAGTTGAATGGTTCTTTAAAGAATCTCCACTTGTAACTGACGATAATACTCGAGTTGATAATATCGATTATAATACAAAATTCTTTATAATGCGTGCAAAACGTAATCAAACTGGAAAATATGTAATAATTGCCAAAAATGAAGTAGGAGAAGATAAGGCTGAAGTTGATATCACAGTTCTTTCAAAACCATCGAAACCGAAAGGTCCACTTGCAGTGTCTGATGTCCATAAGCATGGATGTAAACTTAAATGGGACAAGCCAGAAGATGATGGCGGAGCTCCAATTGATTATTATGAAATTGAAAAATTAGATCCACATACTGGACAATGGATCCCATGTGGTAAAAGTACAGAACCTGAAGCTAATATTACTGGACTTCAAGAGGGTAAACCCTATAAATTCCGAGTTAGAGCCGTTAATAAAGAAGGCGAATCTGAAGATCTTGAAACAGAGAAACCAATCATTGCTAAGAATCCATTTGATGAACCAGAAAAACCTGGACGTCCAGAACCAACAAATTGGGATAAGGACTTTGTCGATTTGAAATGGTCCCCACCGAAAAGTGATGGTGGAGCACCAATACAAAAATATGTTATACAAATGCGAGATAAATCTGGTAGACAATGGGTTGATGCTGGAACAGTACCAGGAGATAAAACTTCTGGAACTGTAACAGCTGTCGAAGAAGGTCATGAATATGAATTTAGGGTTGTTGCAGTCAATAAGGCTGGACCAAGTGAGCCTAGCGATGTCTCAAAATCAGTTATTGCTAAACCAAGATTTTTGGCACCAAGAATTGATCGTAAGAATCTTCAAAAGAAGGTTCTAAGAAGTGGACAAATGCTACGAATGGAATCTGATATTAAAGGTGAACCACCAGCAAAGGTTACATGGACATATAATGGTGAAGTTTTACGATCAGCTGATCGATTGAAAATCGAAAATGAAGAATACAAAACTACATTCATTCTACAAAAAGTTAAACGATCTGATAGAGGAATTTATACTGTAACAGCTAAAAATGATTCTGGTACTGATACTGTAGAAGTTGAACTTGAAGTACTTTGCAAACCAACCAAACCTAAAGGACCTCTTGAGGTCTCAGATGTTACTGCAGATGGAGTTCATCTTAAATGGGATAAACCAGAAGATGATGGTGGTGAACCAATCGATCACTATGTCGTTGAAAGAATGGACACTGAAACTGGTCGATGGGTCCCAGTTTGTACTACAAAATTACCAGAAGCTGATGTTACCGGTCTAACAGAGGGCAAAGACTATCATTTCCGTGTGAGAGCTGTAAATTCAGAGGGTGAATCTGAACCTTTAGTTACAGATGTTCCAACAACAGCTAAGAATCCTTACAGCGCTCCAGATACACCTGGAAAGCCAGAATTTAAAGACTGGACTAGAGATCACGTTGACCTTAAATGGACTCCACCAGAAAATGATGGTGGTGCTCCGATAACAGGTTATGTAATTGAAAAGAAAGATAATCTAACCAATAAATGGCAAAAAGTTCTTGAAACAAATACTCCAAAACCAGAAGCAAGAGTTAATGATTTGGTAGAAGGTCAAAAATATCAATTCCGTGTAAAAGCTGTTAATAAGGGTGGTCAAAGTAAACCATCACAAAATTCAGACACCCTTCTAGCTAAGGATAGATTTGCAGCACCTAAAATTGATAGGACTAATCTTAAAGATCTCACTGTTAAAGCTGGTCAACATGTCAAATTGGATGTGAAAATTTCTGGTGAACCTCCACCAACTAAAACATGGTTCCATAATAAAGCACGAATTGAAGATCGTGATGATATACAAGTCGATGTAGAAGATTACAGGACAAAACTTTATATACCAGTTGCGAATAGGGCTTTAACAGGAAAATATACGATCAAGGCTGAGAATACATCCGGTCACGATGAAGCCTCAATTGAGTTAACAGTCCTTGATAAGCCTGGAAAACCAGAAGGACCACTAAAAGTAAGCGACGTTCACAAGGAGGGTTGTAAACTTAAGTGGAATCCACCTTTAGATGATGGTGGTGTTCCAATTGATCATTATCTTGTTGAAAAAATGGACACAGAAACTGGTAGATGGTTACCAGCTGGACGTACCAGAGATCCACATGTGGAACTTAATAATTTAGTACCTGGGCAGGAATATAAATTCCGTGTTTCTGCTGTAAATGCAGAAGGTGAATCAGAACCCCTAGAAACAGACCATTCAATTATTGCGAAAAATCCATTCGGTAAGATTTTATATTTTATTTATCCGGTTTTAATATAATATATATATTTATCTAAACAGACGAGCCTGGAGCACCTGGTCAACCAGAAGCAACAGACTGGGATAAGGATCATGTTGACCTAAGATGGACCCCACCAGCTTCTGATGGTGGGTCTCCAATCACAGCGTATGCAATTGAGAAACGAGAAAAGGGTACCGGAAAATGGGTAAAAGCCGCCGAAGTTCCAGTAAGCGCAGATTGTAAGGGTACTGTACCAAATCTGGACGAAGGTGTCGAATATGAGTTCAGAGTTCGAGCGATAAATGCTGCTGGTCCGGGTGAACCGAGCGCAGCCAGCAAACCAGTTATAACCAAACCTAGAAAATGTAAGTAAAGCCTAATTTTTTTAATTAATTTAAAAATATATATAGTTCCTATCGAGCTTCGAATGAGAACAATCTATCAAAATTAGAATTTCAGTTAAGAAATTTTATTAAAAAAGCTAACTTCGGATTTCGAAAAGTGCTATCAAATTACAAAAATCGATCTTAATTAAAACATAATTTATTTTATTTATTATTATTTATTTTATGAATTTTATTTAAATAATTCAAATTTTTCCTTAACAGTGGCACCAAGAATTGATCGCAAGAATATTAAAAATATCACAGTTCGAGAAGGAGAACCAATCTACTTGGATATTAAAGTTCAAGGTGAACCACCACCAGATGTTGTATGGTCCCTTAATGGAAAATCAGTTCCACAATCGAGCAATAAACGAATCGATAATATCCCATATAATTCGAAATTCTTTAACGACAGTCCAGAACGAAAAGATACTGGCCTATATAAAATTGTTGCTACTAATAAATATGGTCAAGATACAGCTGAATTTGAAATCAATGTGATTAGTAAGTGTTAAAGATTTTTAAATTGAAATTATTTAATTAATTTTTGTTTTTTATTTATAAAATAGCAAAACCAGGAAAACCAGAAGGACCACTTGAAGTATCTGACATCCATAAGGAAGGATGCAAATTGAAATGGAAAAAGCCAAAAGATGATGGCGGAGAACCAATTGAAGCTTATTTGGTTGAGAAATTCGATCCAGATACTGGAATTTGGTTACCAGTTGGAAAAGCTGATTCACCTGAAATGACTGTTGATGGTCTTACACCTGGACACGAATATAAATTCCGTGTTAAAGCACTTAATAAAGAAGGAGAATCCGAACCATTAGAAACATTCGGAACAATTGTTGCTAAAGATCCATTCAGTGAGTTTAAAAATTTTATGGATTTATTCATTTTTTTTAATATAACCTTAAACTTGTATTATTTTCATATAGATGTATTATATCATATTCATTAAAAAAAGACTAACTTTATTATACTTACTAGAAAAAAAATTGTATCTTCGAAGAATTCTCGGAGATTTCTCGAAGAATTCTCGAAGGTTTCTCGAAGATTGTCCACATTTTTAAGTTTTCATCACACATCTCATTACAAAATTCAAAAAAAGTGGCTAACACAATTTATATTTGTTTCTTTTACTTTTTCCCTGAAAACAGCAAATGCCTCACGTCCTGGTGCTCCAGAGCCGGCAGATTGGTCAGCAAATCATGTTGAATTAATTTGGGCAGAGCCAGCCTCAGATGGAGGCTCTCCAATAACAGGATATATAATAGAAAAGAAGGATAAATATAGTCCAATGTGGGAGAAGGCATGCGAAACGACCAGTTCAACCCCAGCAGCAACTGTAAACGGTCTTGTGGAAGGTAACGAATATCAATTCCGTGTAATTGCGGTTAATAAGGCTGGCCTATCAGAGCCCTCAGAGCCTGGAAAGACATTTGTCGCTAAGCCACGTTATCTTGCACCTAAGATCGATCGCCGAAATCTTCGCGATGTTACAATTTCTGCTGGTACACCACTCAAATTTGATGCTAACATAATTGGTGAACCAGCACCAAAGGTTGAATGGCGTTTCCAAAATATGCCCCTACATTCCGGCAAAAATGTTACTAT
Organism: Dysmachus trigonus; assembly: GCA_949715965.1. NCBI lineage: Eukaryota > Metazoa > Arthropoda > Insecta > Diptera > Asilidae > Dysmachus > Dysmachus trigonus. The sequence continues at coordinate 5,415,124 of OX454324.1, forward strand.
CGAAAGTCCAGATTACTTTACAAAACTTGTTATACGTCCAGCACAACGTGGCGATTCTGGACAATATACTGTAACAGCAACAAATAGTTCTGGAAAAGATACAGTCACTGTTGAAGTAACAATCACTGATAAGCCTACAGCACCTGAAGGACCATTACAAATTTCAGATATTCATAAAGAAGGATGCCATCTTAAATGGAAACGTCCAAAAGATGATGGCGGCACTCCAATTGAATATTATCAAATTGATAAAATGGATCCAGAAACTGGTTGTTGGATACCAGTTACAAGATCAACAGAACCTCAAGCTGATGTAACTGGCTTAACACCTGGCGGAGAATATAAATTCCGTGTATCAGCTGTTAATGCTGAAGGTGAATCAGCACCACTTGTTGCTGATGAATCAATTATTGCAAAGAATCCCTTCGATGAACCAGGAAAACCGGGCAATTTACGTGCTACAGATTGGGATAAGGATCATGTTGATCTTGCATGGACACCACCACTTGAAGATGGTGGATCACCAATAACTGGATATGTTATTGAGAAAAAAGATAAATACGGACAATGGGAGAAGGCTGCTGAAGTTCCAGCTGATCAGACTAGAGCTACAGTTCCTGATCTTGTCGAAGGACAAACATATGAATTTAGGGTGCGTGCTGTTAATAAAGCTGGACCCGGTGAACCAAGCGATGCAACACCACCAATCACTGCTAAACCAAGAAATCAAGCTCCACGCATTGATAGAACTAATTTAATAGAAGTTAAAATAAAGGCTGGACAAAACTTTGTTTATGACATTAAAGTCACTGGAGAGCCTGCACCAACTACAAAATGGCTTATTAATAAACGTGAAGTTCGTCCCAGTGATCATGTAAAAGTTGTACATGTTGATTACAATACAAAAATATCTGTACGAAATGCAACACGTGCAGATTCTGGAACTTATACAGTAACAGCTGAAAATATTAATGGTAATGATACAGCTGATGTTAAGGTAATTGTCTTAGATAAACCATCACCACCTCAAGGACCTCTTAAAGTTCAAGATGTTCATGCTGAGGGTTGTACCCTTAAATGGAATCCACCAGAAGATGATGGTGGTCAACCAGTTGAGAATTATGTTGTTGAAAAAATGGATGAAATAACTGGACGATGGGTACCAGCTGGAGAAACAGATGGACCCACAACAAGCCTTAAAGTTGATGGTCTTACACCAGGACATAAATATAAATTTAGAGTACGTGCTAGAAATAAGCAAGGTACATCTGATCCACTTACAGCTGCACAATCAATTGAAGCTAAAAATCCATTTGATGAACCAACTAAACCTGGTACTCCTGAAATTAAGGATTATGATAAGGACTTTGTACAATTACAATGGGACCGTCCAGAAAGTGATGGTGGGTCTCCAATAACTGGGTATATAATTGAAAAGAAGGATAAATATAGTCCTGATTGGGAAAAATGTGCTGAAGTTGAAGGTGATACTAATACTGGAATGGTACCAGATTTAATTGAAGGTGTTAAATATGAATTTAGGGTACGTGCTGTAAATAAGGCTGGTCCTGGTGAGCCCAGTGATCCAACAGCTCCACATATTGCAAGACCTAAAAATTTGGCACCAAAGATTGATCGTAACTTTATGGTTAATATCAAGGTTAGAGCTGGTCAAACATTTGAATTCGATGTACCAGTAATTGGTGAACCCCCACCATCAAAAGAATGGACACACAAAGATAATATGGTCATTAATAGTGATCGTGTGAAAGTCGTCAACGAAGATTACCGTACAAAATTGAAGGTAATCGATGCAAAACGAGCTGATACCGGAGAATATAATTTAGTAGCACGTAATATTAATGGTATTGATAAAGCTACTGTTAAAGTTACTGTCTTAGATATACCATTACCACCGGAAGGACCTCTGAAACCACAAGAAGTAACTAAAAACTCAATTACACTCGCCTGGAGACCACCTAAAGATGATGGTGGTTCAGAAATTACGCATTATACTGTCGAAAAAATGGATACTGAAACAATGCGTTGGGTACCAGTTGGAGATTGTGCTGGTACATCAATAAGGGCTGATAATTTAATTGAAAATCATGATTATAATTTCCGTGTAAAGGCTGTTAATAAATTGGGTGAATCAATACCACTTGGAACACAACAAGCGATAACAGCTAAAGATCCATACGGAAAACCAGATAAACCCGGTACACCAGAAGTTGTCGATTGGGATAAGGATCATGTTGACCTTCAATGGGCTGCACCGAAAAAAGATGGTGGCTCACCGATTACAGGTTATATTATTGAGAAAAGACCACGTTTTGGACCTTGGGAAAAAGCACTTGAGGTACCAGCTGATATTACAGCAGCTACAGTACCAGATTTAACAGAAGGTGAAGAATATGAATTCCGTGTTATTGCTGTAAATAAAGGTGGTCCAGGTGAACCGAGTGATCCATCAAAATCAGTTATTGCAAAACCAAGATTTATTGCACCACATTTCGACAAGAGTCTTTTAGAAGATATTGTTGTTCATGCTGGTAAAAAATTAGGATGGACCCTACCAATCGAAGCAGAACCAAGACCAAAATATACTTGGGCTGTTAATGGAAAAACTCTAGAGCCTAGTAGTCGTGTCGATATGAACCTATTCCAAAATGAGCTTACTTTTGAGATACCTTTCTCAGCAAGAAGTGATACTGGACGATATACATTAACATTGAAAAATGAAGTTGGTGAATTTTCAGCATCAGCTCAAGCGACTGTTTTAGATAAACCTGGCCCACCAAAGGGACCTCTTGATATTACCAATATTACGAAAGAAGGTTGCCATCTAACATGGAAACAGCCAGAAGATGATGGTGGATCACCAATTTTACATTATGTTATTGAAAAAATGGATTTATCTCGTGGTACATGGTCTGATGCTGGAATGAGCACTTTACTATCACATGATGTAACACGACTTGTACATAAAAAAGAGTATCTATTCCGTGTTAAAGCGGTTAATGCAATCGGTGAATCTGAACCATTAGAAGCAAATAAGAGTATTATTGCTAAAAATGAATTTGATGAACCAGATGCACCTGGTAAACCAGCTGTTACAGATTGGGATAAAGATCATGTAGATCTACAATGGGCAGCACCAAAATCAGATGGTGGTGCCCCACTAACTGGATATATAATACAAAAGAAAGAAAAAGGTAGCCCATATTGGGTCAATGCTGTTCATGTACCACCAAATAAAAAGGCTGCAACTGTTCCAGATTTAACTGAAGGTCAAGAATATGAATTCAGAATTATAGCAGTCAATCAAGCTGGACAGTCTGAACCTTCTGAACCTTCAGATATGGTTACAGCTAAAGCTAGATATTTGGCACCTAAAATTATTACACCACTACATGATATTCGTATTAAAGCTGGACTTATTTTCCATGTTGATATCGATTTTATTGGTGAACCAGCCCCAGAAGTTATTTGGGATAGATCAGCCCTACCGATTGAGACTAACGAAAGGACAACAGTCACATCAATTGGACATCATACTGTAATTCATACAGTGAATTGTAATAGATCAGACTCAGGTGTTTATCATCTTCTATTACGAAATGATTCTGGAATCGATGAAGGATCATTCCAATTGATAGTTCTCGACAGACCTGGACCACCAGCTGGACCTCTAGAATATGAAGAAGTAACCGCAAATAGTGTTACAGTATCATGGAAACCACCAAAAGATAATGGCGGATCAGAAATTACAGCCTATGTTATTGAGAAAAGAGATCTTACTCACGGTGGTGGATGGGTACCAGCTGTTACGTATGTTAATGCAAAATATAATCATGCTGTTGTACCACGCCTTTTAGAAGGTACTAAATATGAATTTAGAGTTATGGCTGAAAATCTACAAGGACGTTCAGATCCTTTAACATCAGATGGACCAATTGTAGCCAAAAATCAATATGATGTACCCGGACGTCCTGGTAAACCAGAATTAGTTGATAGTGACAAAGATCATATCACTGTTAAATGGAAGCCACCAATTAGTAATGGTGGATCACCAATTATTGGATACGATGTTGAACGTAGAGATAAAGCTACTGGACGCTGGATTAAACTCAACAAGGAACCCGTCCATTCTCCAGAATATACCGATGATAGAGTCACTGATGGTCATCAATATGAATATAGAGTTTCAGCTGTTAATGCAGCTGGTAATGGTAAACCATCAGACCCATCAGCAATTCTAAGTGCTAGACCAATGAAAGAGAAGCCTAAATTATGGCTAGATGGATTAATTGGTAGAAAAGTAAAAGTACGTGCTGGTGAACCAATTAACGTTAATATTCCACTATCTGGAGCTCCAACACCAACAGTTGAATGGCAAAAATCTGGTATTCGAATTCCAGAATCGAATAGAGTATCATTAGCAACAAATCCTGAAAAGACAATCCTTCGTATTGAGGATTCAACTAGACAAGATGCTGCTAAATACACAGTAACAGCAACAAATGAGTTCGGTAAGGACTCAGCTGATATTGAAGTAATTGTTGTAGATAAACCAGGAATACCAGAAGGACCACTTACCTATACCGAAACCACACAGGATACTATTTCATTGTCCTGGAATCCACCGAAAGATGATGGTGGCGGTGATATAACCGGATATATTGTAGAATTATCTGAATTCGGTACAGATTCTTGGAGACCAGTACCCGGATATTGTCCAAAAACAGCCTTTACTGTTAAAGGTTTAACTGAGGGTAAAAAATATGTCCTACGTGTACGAGCTGAAAACATTTATGGGGTCTCAGAACCACTTGAGGGTAAACCAGTTGTTGCTAAATGTCCATTTGATCCACCAGATGCTCCTAGTCAACCAGATATTACTGGATATAGTCCAACATCATGCAGTTTACAATGGCATCCACCAGATTATTGTGGTGGAAAACCAATTTCTGGATATATTGTTGAAAAACGAGAACGTGGCGGTGAATGGATAAAATGTAATAACTATCCAACACCAAATACAAGTTATACTGTTCAAGATTTGCGTGAAGGAAATCGTTATGAATTCCGTGTTATTGCTGTTAATGAAGCTGGCCCTGGAAAGCCGAGCAAACCATCTGAACCGATGACAGCACAGCTACAAAGATATCGTCCAGATCCTCCAGATCCACCAAAACCAGATAGAATTACTAAAGATAGTGTCACACTATCGTGGCGGCCGCCTCGTAATGATGGAAAGGCCAAAATTAAGGGATATTATCTACAAAAGAGGGCAAAGGGTGATAAAGATTGGAGCGATGTTAACGAACTTCCAATTCATAATACTGTTTATAATGTACCAAAATTGAAAGAGGGCGAAGAATATGTTTTCCGTGTTATTGCGGCAAATGAAGTTGGTAAATCTGACCCATCGAAACCCTCAAATCCGATCGTAATCGAAGAACAACCAAACAAACCTTGCATGGATTTGGGCGGTGTTCGAGATATAACCGTACGTGCTGGAGAAGATTTCAGCATTCATGTACCATATGTTGGATTCCCGAAACCGACAGCATCATGGTTTGCTAATGATACAATACTTGAAGATGACGGTTCAAGAATATTCCAAAAATTGGCCGATGATGCAGCCAGTATTGTTGTTAAAAATTCAAAACGTTCAGATGCTGGACAATATCGTTTACAACTTAAAAACCCGTCTGGTTTCGATACAGCAACAATTAATGTACGTGTCCTTGATAGACCAAAACCACCAACAAATCTTCGTGCTGATGAATTTGCTGGTGATGCCCTAACATTATATTGGAATCCACCAAAAGATGATGGTGGATCACCAATTACGAATTATGTTGTTGAAAAGAAGGAGGCTCGAAGCCCAACATGGACAAAGGTTAGCAGCTATTGTACAACACCTTTCATTCGTGTCCGCAATTTAACAATTGGACGAGACTATGAATTTAGGGTTATGGCTGAAAATCAATACGGACAATCAGATCCGGCTACAACTGAACAACCAATCAAAGCTAGACATCCATTCGATCCACCGGGACCACCTGGAGCTCCCAGGGGAATTGATTCATCAGAAGATTCAATTACTATCACCTGGACGAAACCTAGACACGATGGCGGAGCCCCCATTACTGGATATGTTGTTGAAAAGAGACTCATGTCTGAAGATAAATGGACCAAGGGAACTCATGCTCATATCCCAGATCTCACTTGCAAGTAAGTAAACAAAATTTTGTCTAAATTTTCATAATTTTGGATTCACGCTCCTCCAATAGCTCAAATTACAAATTTCTACTACCTTAAAAATTTGTATAGGTAAAGTTGCAATTAATACCAAATACAATCAGAATCCTACAGCCTCATAGTCCTGTAAAAAATTCAAGTTTCTAACTCAATGCAATAAAAAGATAGAGCCATTCAAAATATATAATTCTATATAGGTAGTCCTAAATACGAATATGGGCCTAGTGAGGAAACATCTTGCCTTACCTTATGTATTCTTTATAATTTTTATGTATTCCATTATTTTCTATTTGTCTACCTGAGAAGCCACATTAGGCCCGCATAATATAATATTCATATGCCACAAGTCCTAATTACAGTCTAATATACACTAAATGAATTCTTCCCATTTAGGAACGAAAAAGGGCATGCGTTAATTTTTTGATAAGGGTCTAATACAGTCTCTTTATCATGCTTATAACAACCTCTTGATTACCTAACTCTAAATTAAAGTCGAGAACTTACAGACTGACTAACACATCAAAACAGGTACTTCCTGTTAACCTAGTATCTTGAAATTTGAAACGAAGGAAGGTCTAATAGCATAAATAAAGTAAAGTAGAAATCTGAAAATTATTAATTTCTAATTCTATATAAAGTTAAAAAATGTTTTCGCGAATTTACAAAAGTTGATAACCCTACAAAATTCTTAGAGCTAATTTTTAATACCCTATATACGGAGGCCTAGTCGCACTTGTCTCTCTTTTTTTTTTAATGAAACGTTTCGTATGTAAGCCCTACATGAAAGAATAAAATTTGGCCCTTTTATTACATTAATATTCATCTCAAATTGAAAAATTCTACCTATTAGTGTTAAATATTTCGACTGAAATGTGACCGAAATGATTTTAAAATGGTCTTTTTTTAAATTAAAAAAGTATATTGTATATTAATATAATTTAAATCATAATACCAGGATAAAGTAAACTTCATTTCCAGAACAATTAATTTTTATTAATTTACAAAAATCTTATATTATAATTTCAAAATGGAAAAAACAGCCGCGCATTATTACAAATTTAAAATTCTTTAAAATAAAATAATTAAAAAGTGTTTCTCAATATTTTAAATCTACGTTCTCCCAATAGTTCGATTTATAATCTTACCTGCATTAAAATAATTTAATATTTATGTTCTTTTTACGTGTTTTAAGAAATTTAAATTTTATATCGTATTTTTAATAAAACCACCAAGGAAAATTTCATTTATATGAAAATAGATTTAATTTATATTAATCCAAAAGTATCTTATAAATAATTCTAATCCGACCTGTGAATTAATAATAAAAATTAAAATTCTTTAAAGTAAATAATAAAAATTCGTCTCCTCGCTCAGTTCTGTTGCAATTTGTTCGATTTCGTATGACGCCTATTCGAACTGTTCGATGGGAGCTTCACCCAAAAGAGAATCAAAAGTTCCATTCTTCTCTCGTTCCGAACAAAAAATTCTCATCTCGTTCCGATGGGGAAGCATTTTTGTTTGACTTACCGTTAACCGAAGCGATGCCTTTGAAGAAAATTTGCAAAACATTTTCACAAATTAATTATTAGCGAAACACTCAAAGCACGGAATTTGTACAAAATAATTAAGATATAAGCAAATTTACACAATTTCCAAGCATTTAACAAGCGAAAACGCAATTTAAAACATTTAATTTGAGCTGAGCGAACCGCGGTCGCCGAGAGCCAAACAACAAACTGAACAGCGGGGAAGAATTCGCATTCGCTCTTCGCTCCCGAGTTACGATCTTTCACGAATATCGCATGAAATTATCGTACAAGGGGAAAGTGCCCCGAAAAATGCAGCGCGAGGTTTTAAAAATTTTAGGGCCAGCATAAAATTATTAATAAAAATTAGAATTTAATTCTCCTTCACTTTCAATTTAATTTTTTATACCTAGAAAAAAATAAAATAAATTTACTGAAGAAATATTTAAGAATTTTTCATATTCGGGCTTTTCTTGCATTAGCGTCCTTAGGAAAAATTTAAAAATTTATTTCCTCAAAAAGGGCTGCCCGGGACGGTTTTTTTTTTTTTTTGATAAATCGACCACAAATAATATAAATAAATAGTTCTTACGAGAAAAATGAAATGTCCTGAAGGAATTTTTAAGAACTTTCATATTCGGGCTTTTCTTAAATTAGCCTCCTTAGGAAAAATTTAAAAATTTATTTTTTTTAAAAAAGGCTCTCCGGGACAATTTTTTTGGACAAATTGAGCAGAAATAATGTAACTCAATAATTCCTAACAAAAAAATTAAATGTCCTGGAAGAATGTAACGATTTTTTTGTATACGGAATTGTTGTCTGAGCATTTTTATATGAAAACAAAAGAGGGCTTTTGAAAAAAAAAAAAATAAGGAATGGATAGAACTAGGACCTTGATTTTTAAAATTTATAGTTTATGGATTAGTCCGATTAATTTAAGCCATTCCAGATGTTTATACCTTTTCTAGAAACTGAGATTTACAAATTAACCTACTACACTATATGTGCAAAAAATTTGAGCTAGAGGGCGTTTTTCTGAATGAGTTTTTGTATACTATAAAGATATAAAAATTTTGTTGTATCATACTAATTATTTCTTTTTTTATTTTACAGAGTACCAAACCTTCTTGAAAATCACGAATACGAGTTCCGAGTGGCTGCAATCAATGCAGCTGGACAAGGACCCTGGAGTTCATCATCAGATCCGATTATTTGTCGTGCTCCACCGAGCGCTCCAAAGATCACTTCGGACCTTAGCATTCGTGATATGACCGTTATAGCGGGTGAAGATTTCAAAATTACGGTACCATTCCACGGTAATCCAAGACCCAAACCCAACTGGACGATTAACGGTAATGAGGTCCTACAAGATGAAAGGATCAAATTCGAAACGAACGACTATAGTACGATTTATCATAATAAATGTGCTAAACGTAATGAGACAGGACTGTATACAATATATTTAGTAAATACAGAAGGCTCAGATTCTGCATCATGTCATGTGACAGTTGTTGATAAGCCAGGACCACCAGTTGGACCACTAACAGCTTATGACATAACGCCTGATACTTGCTCTCTCTCATGGAAGCCACCATTGGATGATGGCGGTTCACCAATCACAAATTATGTCATTGAAAAAATGGATAATAACGGTATATGGGTTAAAGTTAGTAGTTTTGTACGTAACTGTCATTATGACGTTATGGGTCTTGAACCAAATCGCAAATACTACTTTAGAGTACGAGCTGAAAATCAATATGGCGTTAGTGAACCATTGGCAATGGATGATGCTGTTGTTGCTAAATATCAATTTACCGTACCTGACCCACCAGGACAACCTAGGGTCATAGATTGGGATTCTGGTAATGTAACCCTAATATGGGATCGTCCACATTCCGATGGTGGATCACGTATACAAGGTTATCAAATTGAATATCGTGATGTAGCACATGATACATCATGGAATACACATGATTTTATTGTTAAAGATACACAATATCAAGTATATAATTTGGTAAATGGACAAGAATATGAATTTAGAATAAAAGCAAAGAATGCAGCTGGTTTTAGTAAACCGTCACCACCATCGAATCGATTTAAATTAAAGGGTAAATTTACTGTACCATCACCGCCAGGTACACCACAAGTTGTTAAAGTTGGTAAAAATTATGTTGACCTTAAATGGGAACCACCACAAAGTGATGGAGGTTCAAGAATAACTGGATATGTTATTGAAAGACGTGATGTCGGTGGTGCCATCTGGGTTAAATGTAATGATTATAATGTTATGGATACTGATTATACTGTTATTAATTTAATGGAAATGGGAGATTATGAATTTAGAATATTTGCTGTTAATGCAGCTGGAAGATCAGAACCAAGCTCATGTACTATGCCAATTAAAGTATGTGAAGTACTTGGTGGAGAAAAACCAGAATGGGTTCAAAGATTATCCGATAAAGTTGCACCAATGGGCAAATATTTCATGTTACAGTGTCAAGCTACTGGAAAACCAGAACCAACTTCAAGATGGTTACGTAATGGTAAAGAAATTACAATGGGTGGTCGTTTTACATCAGAAAGTAAAGATGGATTATTTAAATTACATATATCTGATGTACAACCAGGCGATGATGGTGATTATACATGTGAAGCAATTAATTCACTTGGTTTTGTTCATACAACTGGACATCTTAAAATTGGTTCACCACCAAGAATTGATAGAATACCAAATGAATTATATCTACCAGAAAATGATAACAGTAAAATTAAAATTTACTATTCTGGTGATCAACCGATGGATGTAACAATAACAAAAGATGGACAAGTTATTAAAGATAGCCCACATATTAAATATACAGTCTTTGATGATTATGTTGCTATATTTATTAAGGATATTTGTAAAGATGATGCTGGATTATATAATATTGATTTTAAGAACGATAGTGGAACAGCATCTGGAGCATTTAATGTTTATATAACTGGATTACCAGGACCACCAACAGGACCAATGGGAATTTCTGGTATAACAAAACATTCATGTACAATATCATGGAAACCACCAGCATACGATGGAGGTCTTAAAGTTACCCATTATGTTGTAGAACGTAAAGATACATCATTAACACACTGGATAACAGTCTCAAGTTTTGCAAAAGATTTAAGCTATGTTGTTCAAGGTTTAACTGAAGGACAAGAATATATGTTTAGAGTAATGGCTGTAAATGATAATGGTATGGGACCACCATTAGAAGGTCTTAATCCAATACGTGCTAAAGCTCCATTTGATCCACCATCACCACCTGGTATACCAAAAGTTACCGAAGTTGGAGATGATTTTGTCCATCTTGAATGGGATAAACCAGAATCAGATGGTGGTGCAAGAATTCAAGGTTATTGGATTGATAAACGTGAAGTTGGCAGCAATACATGGCAACGTGTTAATGTTGCTATATGTCCAGCAACACAAATAAATTGTTCAAATCTAATTGAAGGTCGTCAATATGAATTTAGGGTATTTGCACAAAATGAAGCTGGATTATCAAAAGAATCATCAGCTTCATCATCAGTTAAAATTATTGATCCAAAAGCTGCAATACCACCAACAATTGTTAAACCTCTCAAGGATGCAAATTGTATTCAAAATCATAATGCACAATTTACATGTACCATTACTGGTGTACCAAAACCAACAATAACATGGTATAAGGGAGCACGTGAAATTACAAATGGTGCTAGATATCGTATTTATGCTGAAGGTGATACATACAATTTAACAATAAATGATGTCTTTGGCGAAGATGCTGACGAATATGTTTGTCGTGCTGTTAATAAGGCTGGTGTTAAATCTACAAGAGCTAGCCTACATATTATGACAGCACCAAAATTGAATGTACCACCAAGATTTAGAGATACAGCATACTTTGATAAGGGTGAAAATGTTGTTATAAAAATACCATTTACTGGACATCCAAAACCACGTATTAGTTGGGTACGTGAAGGTGAAGTTATCGAATCTGGTGGTCATTATCATGTTGAAGTTAAAGAACGTCATGCTATATTAACAATACGTGATGGATCTAAATTAGATTCAGGACCGTATAGAATAACAGCTGAAAATGAATTGGGATCCGATACAGCTATAATAAAGGTTCAAATAAGTGATCGTCCAGACCCACCAAGATTCCCATTAGTCGAAAATATTGGTGTCGATTCGTTATCATTAAGTTGGAAAGCACCAATTTGGGATGGTGGATCGAATATTACAAATTATATGGTTGAAAAACGTGAACATCCAATGTCAACATGGATACGAGTTGGTAATACACGTTTTACATCGATCGCTGTTACTGGACTTGCACCAGGTCATCAATATGAATTTAGAATTTATGCTGAAAATGTTTATGGTCGATCAGATCCATCAGAAATTAGTACTTTAGTAACAACAAAAGATACTGGCAAAAAGATTACAAAAGAAAAGAAATATGAAGTTGATGAGAATGGTAAAAAGATTCGTGGTAAAGCTGATGGACCAATCAAAGATTATGATTCTTATGTGTTCGATATTTATTCAAAATACGTTCCACAACCTGTAGAAATTTCACATGATAGTGTTTATGATAAATATGATATTCTTGAGGAAATCGGAACTGGAGCATTCGGTGTCGTTCACAGATGCCGAGAACGTAGCACTGGAAATATTTTTGCTGCTAAATTTATTCCAGTATCACATGCAATGGAAAAAGAATTAATTCGTAAAGAAATTGATATAATGAATCAATTACATCATCAGAAATTAATCAATTTACATGACGCTTTCGAAGACGACGACGAAATGGTACTAATCTTTGAATTGTAAGTAATTTGTTTACTTTAACATATACATATATTATATCATTTCCATTAGTCCAATATCCTTAAATTTCAATATTTCAATTGGCTATAATAACTTTTTTTTATATTTCTTGCAGCTTATCAGGAGGTGAACTCTTCGAGCGTATCACAGCCGAAGGCTATGTAATGTCTGAAGCTGAAGTAATTAATTACATGCGACAAGTATGCGAAGGTGTTAAACATATGCATGAAAAGAACATAATTCACCTCGATATTAAACCTGAAAACATAATGTGCCAAACACGTGCCAGCACAAATGTGAAATTAATTGATTTCGGTCTCGCAACAAAACTTGATCCAAATGAAGTTGTTAAAATTTCAACAGGCACTGCAGAATTTGCAGCACCAGAAATTGTTAATCGTGAACCAGTCGGCTTCTATACAGACATGTGGGCCGTTGGTGTCCTCTCTTACGTCCTGTAAGTACTTTTTAAACTCTTTATTACTGGTTAATTACTATGTAATTACCCTTTAATTACTTTTTAATTACTTTTACAATTTTACTGGAAATTTTGAGAAAAATCAAGGAAAATTCACATATTAAAAAATTTCGGAAATTTTCTTCTTTTGGATTAAAATTATCTAGTTAATTTAATTAAAATTGAGAAATTGGTAATTTATAAGTAATTGAATAGTAATTAAGTAATAATTATTTTCTAAATAATAATTATTAGCATTAAAAGCGATTATGTGGTAATTAACAACAAAAATATCCATTACTAGTAATTAAAAAATAATTGAATTGTAATTAAGTGATAATTAAAAGGAAAACTTTGCATTATTTTTAATTTTTCCCTTTTAATTTTTGCTAATTGGCTCAGATTGAGTGGTCTTTCACCGTTCGCTGGCGACACGGATGTCGACACGCTCAAGAACGTGAAGGCATGTGACTGGGACTTTGACGAGGAGGCGTTCCGACACATTTCGGAAGAAGGTAAGGACTTTATTCGGCGCCTATTGATGGGCAACAAGGAGAAACGTATGACAGCGCACGAATGCTTGCTGCATCCATGGCTAACGGGCGATCATAGCGACAGAACGCACCAGATCGCACGAGAACGCTACCTGGCGATGCGCGACAAACTCCGCAAGAAGTACGAAGATTTCAACAAATATCTGCTTCCAATCGGACGTTTATCTGAGTACTCATCGCTACGCAAATTGCTGATCGAAAAGTACAAGATTCATGATACTTCGTTTGATCGCCGCCAGGCAGCACCAAGGTTCGTCATACGACCGACCAGCCAATTCTGCTACGAAGGCCAAAGCGTTAAATTCTACTGTCGTGTCATCGCGATTGCGACCCCAACGCTGACGTGGTCCCACAACAATCAAGAGCTACGTCAAAGTGTTAAATTCATGAAACGTTACACCGGTGACGATTACTACTTCATTATTAATCGGGTGAAATTAGAGGATCGTGGCGAATATATAATTCGCGCTGAAAACCACTACGGATCCCGAGAGGAGGTTGTCTTCCTCAATGTTCAACCTCTGTCCAAACAGCCCCCAGTCTATAGGCAAGAAGCCCAAGCTGTCCGGCGACGTGAGCCCCTGCCTTACACTTTCTGGCAGGAGGAATCCGAGACAGCCCCCAGCTTTACATTCCTGTTGCGTCCGCGTGTCATGCAGCAGCGTGACACGTGCAAATTGTTGTGCTGCCTTAGCGGCAAGCCAACGCCCACTGTTAAATGGTACAAAGACAGACGCGAATTGAGCAAATATGAGTATTCGATGACTCATTCGGATGGTGTCGTCACAATGGAAATTGTCGACTGTCGCCCAGAAGATTCCGGCAAATATCGATGCGTTGCGACCAATTGTCATGGAACTGATGAAACTGAATGCGTTGTTATTGTTGAAGGTATGTAGGAGAACTGTTAATCGTATATATATGTAACTTGCTACACATGATGATACATATTTCACGATATTGTACATCAATTTTCAGAAATATATATCTAAAATTATAGGAGTTATAAACATTTTTATGAATAACTACATAAGAAATTTTTTTTTGATACTGTCAACTTTTTCTTCGATTTCTCCTATTTTGATTATTTTATATGAGGACAAACGTGTCAAATTTAATTTCTAAATATTATATCGTATACAATTCAATCCTTTGACGAAATGATTTTTAAAAAATAATAACGTTTCTCACAAAACTCAGCAAATTTATTTTTGTCCTTAATATTAATCGTCCAATATTTCAAATTTTCTCCTAGAAAAATTAAATAGACCCTAACGGAATTTATTTTTTTTTTCAATAAAACATCATCCTTTAATTTTTTTTTAAATAATTATATATGTTATACATGACACATACCCATAAAATTATAGGCAAGTAATTTTATAATATTGAATTTAAACATTTCCGGAAAAAAGAGATTTTAATTTAATCAAACAGTACACTTTCTATAAAAAACAAAACAAAAAAAACCAAATTCTTATAAAAAAAAATTAAATAATAAAATTAAAAAAATTATTAAATCAAATTTTTAGGCGAATGGCAATCAGCCGAGCAGGCTCAACTTGCTCACAATTTCCTATACTCAGGAGGTAAAAAACAAAATAAAATTATAAATAAATCGATTTAATAAAATCAATAAAACAAGAACTAATTAATAAAACAAAAAGTAATAATCATAATAATAATAATATAATAAATGTCGGGTAATTTTCTTTAATACAAATTTTAAAATTTTTGTATATCCCTGAGAATAATTTTAATTTTATTTAATTATTAAATAATAACAGCACCCCAATTGCATGATGATTAATTTTTAAATAAATTTATAAAATTCGAAAAAATAAACAAAATTTTAGTTTTAATTATAGACACAATTTAAACAAAACAAAAAAAAATATTAATCACCCTTATGAATAATAATTGTAAAAATTGTACTAAAATGCAATTTTAATTTATTTTATGTTACATATATTTTGTACAAAACTTTAAATATTATTTGAATAATATTCCCCCTCTCCCCGTAATAGTAATTGAATAGTGACAGACTATTAAAAATTTCATAATTTTTTGGATTCCTTAAAATTTTCTTTATTTTATTAAAAAATTTCGAATTTAATTAAATTTAAATTTAAAGCTCTAAAAATTTATGAAATTTTTAATGTCCGTGCAAGCAAATTGCTAACATTTAAACCTCAAATTCGAAGTAACTTAGCAAAAAAAACAACAACAACAAAAAATGGCATGGGTTAATTTTGTTCATCCTTTAAAAAAAAAAAATTTTAATTAAAAATTATTTGCATGAATTTAAATATAATTAAAACTGGTGTTTATTTCCACTACAATTAAATTAAAACATTTTTTTATATATTGATCTAAATTTATTTATACTTATCGAAAATTTCTTTCTTTCTCGTTTTTAAATATAAATATAAATTAAAAACAAAAAAAAAAAAAAAAAAAAAAACAAAAACGAAAAAAAAATATATGTAGATCGTAAATACATTGAGTCACCCCTGAAGCCAGCTCCTCCACCAATCATAACAAGGACCCAAATCACCTCAAATGTGCGACAAAGTTCGTCATCACAGCAACAAAGTAGCTCAAATTATTCTTCATCAAACTACTCCTCATCAAATTATCAGTCTTCAAATAAGGTAAATTAGTAATTAATTATAATAAGATATCGATAGGATTCAAAAAATTCTAAATTTTCTCAGTTTTAAAAAATTTCCATGAAAATTGGCACTTGGGGGTTTACTTTGGAAATCCCTGAAATTGAGTAATTACTCAGATTTTTTCGAATCGTTCGATTATGTTTTATGTTTATAAATCTTCTATCCTAAAAAGGAAATTTATTATATATATTATATTTAGACCGCGACCCACAACAGTTCGTTCTCATCGACCAATGCTACGTCATCAGATACGAGTAGCTCAAAGAAAAAATATGGTAAATTAGATGCTCCTGGAAGCCCCTCGAGATCAAGGAGTGCCACAAAAGAACTAATTCGTAAGATAAAGACTATATTTTTTTTTTTATTTTACAGAGAATATATATTTTATTTCTTTTAAAAAAAAAATAGTTCCTCCAGATGATTCCTTAATGTGTAAGCCAGAATTTACGAAAACTCTTAAAGATTTAACAATTCGTGATGGTGATCAGCTCGTTCTCACCTGTACTGTAAAAGGTGATCCAGAACCCCAAATAACCTGGTCAAAGAATGGTAAAACGATATCATCATCTGAAATTATGGACCTTAAATATAAAAATGGTGTCGCAACATTAACTATTAATGAAATATTCCCCGAAGATGAAGGGGTCTTCACCTGCACAGCAACAAATTCAATCGGTTCTGTTGAAACAAAAGCAAAATTGACCGTAAAACGTAAGTATATAATAATTTTTTTATATTATATTATTTTATACAATATAAAACCCCAGATACCAATTTTCATGAATACTTTTGTGTGAAACAATTCGTCATCTTGAATACATTTCAGTAATATGCTGTATAAATTTTAAAAAGATCCAAATAATTTAGTAGGTTCTGATCCTCACGCAACTCAGTGTAAATAATGACCCCTATAAATAAAATAGAAAATCGACAGAAACCCCTAAGTACCTAAGCTAAATTTCTTTTCGCAGTTTAAAATTTTCATGGATGTCCTTTCCTTTTGTTAAGAATTTTGATATCTTTTATCCAATCATCTTGAATATTAAAATTTAATGAAAAGTATTAATAAGCTGTAATTTGTAAAAGCAACGTCCCCAAAAATCTCTAAATACTAATTTTCACAGAAATTTTTTAATTCTCACTTCTCATTCAAAGCGTTATTCTTTTGTGTTCACCTAGAATTATATTCAATTATCTTGAAATTCAAAACTTCAATAAGTATCATTCAAAAGAACAGCGTTCCTGAAAACCCTTAGGTACTAAATTTTAATTAAATTTCTTAAGTTAATGGACTGGATCCGAAAAATCTTAAATTTGATCCAGTAATCTTGAATTTTATTCGAGAATCTTAAATTTCAAGACTTCATTAGCTGTGATTCAAAAGATCAGCGACTGCAAAGACTCCTAATTACTATTTTTTATTGAACTTTCTTAAAAAGCTATTCTCATTCAATAGGTTCTTCAACTTGAATAGTTGTGATTCATAGCAGTCTTCCCAAAAATCCCTATGTACTAATTTTCATAGAAAATTTTTGATAATTGTTATTTTTTCTGTAAAACTTTATACAGCAATGGAAAACAGCGATGCGAAACGTTCGACAAGCGGTGACAAGCCGCCAAAAATTGTAAGTCACTTGGAGTCGCGATTTGTAAAAGATGGCGAAGCAGTGACCTTGGCCTGTAGAATAATCGGAGCGAAGCATTTCGATGTCGTTTGGCTGCACAACAACAAGGAAATTAAGCCCTCAAAAGATTTCCAATACACGAACGAGGCGAACATTTACAAGCTTCAAATCGCCGAAATATTCCCAGAAGATGCAGGAACTTATACATGCGAAGCATTTAATGATGCCGGCGAAAGTTTCAGCACTTGCACGATAAATGTTCTAGTTCCCGGGGAGGAACCAAAACAGCCTACATTCAGCAAATTCCCAAATTCAGCGACTGTTCAACAGGGCGAATCGGTTAAATTCGAAGCTGAGACCCAGGATACGCCCCTGCAGCTTTCTTGGCTTAAAGATGGCAAACAAATCGACGAGACAAGCCCCAGATATAAATTCTTAAAAGATGGCAATAAATATTCATTCGAAATCGTTAAATGCGCCATCGAAGACGTCGGCCAATACCAGGCGAAGGCGATCGGCAAGAAGGGCGAAACTTTCTCGTCATTCTCCGTCAACGTTTTCACGACAGACGTCTAAAGAAAATGTCGCAAAATTTCTACTCTTCTTTTGATAATAACGGACGAATCATATATATAAAAAAAAAAAAATTCAAAAAAAAACTTATATATATATAGATACATCAAAACAAACAAAAAATGGATTAAGCTCTTCCTTAAATTTTAAATTACTTCACTTTATTTAAATCTTTTTAAAGATAAGATTTTATAAAAATTCTACAAAAACTACCAATTTATATACAAAATATATAAATCAAAAAAATATTTAAATGTACAGTAAATATGTACTCGAATTCGACCTGCACAAACTCAAACATACTTGTACTATGTTAAAACACACAAAAAAACCCAAATTTAGACTCGATCGAAGAAAACATAAAATTTTGTCTTTATTAATTTTATTTATATAATTTCCTTTTTACAAAGAAAAAAATTCGGAAATTACATTTAAAAAGAAAAAACCAAGTAATATGTATTTATTATTATAATTAACACGTCTATTTATTTATTTATTTTAAATAATTTAATTTTTCCTTTCTTTCTTTCTTTTATTTTTTTAGACGTATATAATTTTTATTTTTAATTATTATTATTATAAAATTAACCAAAAAAAAATAAATAAATATTAAATTTAAAGATGTTGTGCAGGAAAATAAAACGGTGTGAAAAAATGCTTTTGTAGTGCAAAAATGTTTAAAATAAAATAAACCAAAGTTGAGTTTTTTTCTTTTTTTACACAAAATAGTAAAAAAAGAATTTTAAAAACAATAAACGACTTTTTCAAAGAATTTAAAAAACACCGGCGCAAATATTTCTTAAAACAACGACAAAAATTATTAAGTACGAAAATTGTGAATAAAATGACTAAAAACAGCATCCTCAAAAACTGTAACTACCATCAAAAAAATCTAGTCATTTTATCCACAATCATCAAACTTAATAAAAGTCATATTTTGTAAAATATTGATATACAACAATTATGTAAAGAAATTTTTTTAAAGATACTGCTTCCACGGAAATTATATCAAAACTAAAAAAATATTATATAAATAGCTTGTTTGTTTGTTTTCAAAAGAAAATTTATTTTTATGCTGCAATTTAAAAAAAAAAAAATAATACTAAATAGAGTAAAAAACTAAAGCTAGATTCAAAATGCCCAAGTCAATTTGTTTTTTGGGTAGCTTCAAAACCCAGCCTTTTTCGTGTTTTAGGAAGCAGAAAACCATAAAAGTATAAAAAAACTACATATATATAAAAGAAATTTATTTTCATTTTCGCCTACTTTTTAATTTAACAACATATAATTTCGAATTCAATTTTGGTTTATCCTTTTTATCGTTTTTTGTATTTAGTTCATATTTTCACTTTTCTTATTATATTGTAAAAAAAATAAATTTATCAGCAAAATCAAAAGTGAACAAAGCATTGTATTTTGTGATACATTTTCAAATTGACCTTAATAAAGGCCTTTTGCGTTTCGACTTAGCTAAAAACAAATAATAAAAAATATGTTAAAAAAAAAAAAAAAAAAAAATTTGAATTATTATTAAACAAAAACACCATTCCCTTTTTTAACCCCTTCAATATCCAGATTTAAAAAATATTATATTAGAAAAGTATCGAGATTTTTGACTTGAATTTGCTTCTCAGAAAACTTTAAAAAATTATTTCCTTAAAAAAGCGCCCGAAGGGCGGATTTTTTTGGCTAAATCAACTCTAAATAAAATAACTAGATAATGTTAAGCAAAAACAAAACTTATGCCAGCGAAATTTTGGGAATTTTTAATAAGCAAAATTTTCTTGAGTTAGCTCCTCAGAAAAACTCATTTCCTTCAAAATGAAGGGTGGGTTTTTTTGGCTATACCAACTCTAAATAAAATAACTAGATAATGTTAAGCAAAAACAAAATTTATGCCAGAGAAATTTTCGAGATTTTTTAATATGCGAAATTTTCTTATGTTAGTTCCTCAGAAAAACTTATTTCCTTGAAAAGGGCTTGAAACCAACTCTAAATAAAATAACTAGATAATGTTCAAAAACAAAATTTATGCCAGAGAAATTCTTGACTTTTTTAATATGCGAAATTTTCTTGAGTTAGTTCCTCAGAAAAACTTATTTCCTTGAAAAGGGCTTGAAGGGCCGGTTTTTTGGACTAAATCAACTCTAAATAAAATAACTAGATAATGTTAAGCAAAAACAAAATTTATGCCAGTGAAATTTTGGGAATTTTTAATAAGCAAAATTTTCTTGAGTTAGCTCCTCAGAAAAAACTATTTCCTTAAAAAGGGCACGACGGGTTCGTTTTTTTGGCCTAAATCTACTCTAAATAAAATAACTAGATAATGCTAAGCAAAAAAAAATCAACGCCAGCGAAATTTTCAAGATTTTTAACTTGTGAAATTTCCTTGAGTTAGATTTTAAAATTCCTCAGGAAGAATTTAGAAAAATATTTCCTTAAAAAGGCTCAAATTATTTAATTCTGTGGGTTTTGATTTAATCAAAAGCAAGCTTGAAAAATATATACAGGGTGTTCAGAGGTGGGAGGTCAATACTGAAGGGGGTGAAAGGTCAGACCGAGACAAGCAAAAAATCGTATGGGTGGGGGGGGGGGCATCTCGCACCGTTTGGCAGTTACAGGGTGATTCGTAAATCAGGATTTTGCCTTATATGGGAACCGCTCTTGAATTTTTATCTTTTTTTCTACGCATCGCAGCGGCCCCAAACTGATTTCAAAAAATCACTATTTGGAATCCCTTTCCAAAAAAGTTTACACCACCCCCCTATCCCCAACCCCTTGGCCACAATCCCCCCTGCAAGTTGAAAAAATTAACTTTTATTTCACGATTTTTCACCTTTCGCCCCACTTTTCCCTGAAATTCATGTTATTAACATACCTACTTTTTATTTTTTTTAAGTTGCCTATCTAATTACCTTTCCAAAAAGGTGCAACATGCCCAGGTAGAAAAGGGTTGCAAAAGTCCTGAAATTAAAACATCCTCACAGGTACCTAATTACTTTATTGCACCATAATGGAAAAAGTCGTTAAGTAAACAATTTTTATGACAGCAAGTTCGGAAATGTTTGTTTAGGAAACAGAGGTAATACATTTTTATTTTTTCAGCAAAACAGTAGTAAAATAATAAATGTAATCGCGTTAAATAGCGTTATTAGATTATTATATCCAGTATTGACTCCTAAGTATCCTGACGCTCCGTTTCTAATACCTCCTATGAATTATGGTATAAAAATGGGTGAGTTTGAAAGGACATTGACCACAGTTGAAGAAGCAAGCGATAAAACCGGGTGTTTAATAGAAAAAATTAAGATAAAATGGCAGAATTCAGTGTTGACGAGTATGCCGATATAATTTACGTGTACGGTTTAGTAGACGGAAATGATAGTGAGGCCGTACGACAATACCAAAGGAGATTCCCGAATCGACGTGTACCCGACAGAAGGGTATTTTCAAGGACTTTCAGAAGGTTAAAAGAAACCGGAAGTGTAACCGCCCCAGAGCAGAAACGCGAGCAGGAAAATCGGCCGATTCAGCGGACCCCGACCAACAAATCCTCAACATCGTCAGGAACAGCCCTGTAATAAGCATCAGGCAGGTCGCCCGAAGGTCAGGATTGTCTTCAGGGAGAGTTTAGACCGTTGTGAACCGAGAGGGACTACATCCATACCACCATATCCCGGTCCAAGCACTACAGGAAGGAGATTCCGAAAGACGATTGCAATTCTGCACTTGGCTGCTCGAGTCTGACATCGAAAACAGAAGGTTTCTAGACCGAATTCTGTGGACGGATGAATCGCAATTCACCCGGGATG
Organism: Dysmachus trigonus; assembly: GCA_949715965.1. NCBI lineage: Eukaryota > Metazoa > Arthropoda > Insecta > Diptera > Asilidae > Dysmachus > Dysmachus trigonus. The sequence goes on from OX454324.1 coordinate 5,437,471, forward strand.
GCATCACAAACTTACACAACCTCCACACCTGGTCAGATGTGAACCCACATAGGACCAGGTGTCGGTCCTTCTAGCAAAGATTTAGTGTCAATGTCTGGGCTGGCATCATCGGCAACCAGTTGATAGAACCCTTCATCTTGCCCCAAGTGCTGAATAGTCAGCTATACTCGGACTTTTTGGAGAATATCCTTCCGGATCTGTTGGAGGACATCCCCCTGGCCACCAGAAGCGCAATTTATTTACAGCTCGACGGAGCACCTGCGCATACTGGGAACATTGTTAGGGCAAGGTTAAATGAAAATTACCCAGAGCGCTGGATTGGACGAGGTGGACCGATTCCTTGGCCTGCTAGGTCACCGGAGCTTACTCCACTGGACTTTTTCTTATAGGGAATGATGAAAGATGAAGTTTACTCAAGAGCAATCAACACCAGAGAAGAATTAGTTACCAGGATTGTGACTGCAGCCACGAAAATACGGGAGAGACTGGCTACCATAGACCTCAAACGTGAAATAAAACGAAGGCTACTTGCATGCATCGAAACTAGCGGAGAACATTTTGAACAGCTTTTAAAGGACAAACGTTTTAATTGTAATTAGTTTTTAAGCGAACAAAATGTATTTTTTAGTTAACTTAAGTATAATTTCTTAAAAATTCGAATTATCATGATATTCTGTAAAAGGATTTTTGTAAATAAATTTTCGTATCCTTTTCCTACCTGGCCATGTTGCACCTTTTTGGAAAGGTAATTAGATAGGTAACTTAAAAAAAATAAAAAGTAGGTATGTTAATAACATGAATTTCGGAGAAAAGTGGGGCGAAAGGTGAAAAATCGCCAAATAAAAGTTAATTTTTTCAACTTGCAGGGGGGATTGTGGCCAAGGGGTTGGGGATAGGGGGGTGGTGTAAACTTTTTTGGAAAGGGCTTCCACATAGTGATTTTTTGAAATCAGTTTGGGGCCGCTGCGATCCGTAGAAAAAAAGATAAAAATACAAGAGCGGTTCCCATATAAGGAAAAATCCTGATTTACGAATCACCCTGTAACTGCCAAACGGTGCAAGATGCCCCCCCCCCCACCCATACGATTTTTTGCTTGTCTCGGTCTGACCTTTCGCCCCCTGCAGTATTGACCACCCACCTCTGAACACCCTGTATATAAAAAAATGTATTTCAAACAAGAAACAATTCTGTACATAAAAAAATTATATATGTTTCCATATAATTATCAAATAAGCTGGAGAATTCTTCTCACTGTTCAGCGGATGTTGTTGAAGAAACCGCCGCATGTGTTGTTGTTGTAGTTGTCGATGTGACCGCTCCACTATCTGTCACGGTGACAGCTGTGCTCTCGGCGACATTTTCCAGTGGTGTGGCGACTGTAGCTGTAGTTGTTGTTGTTGCTGCTGCTGTGGCGACATTTTGAGTAGAAGTTTCCGCAGCGAGCGCTTCTGTCGCGTCCGCAATTGCTGTTTCTTGACAGGTGACAGTGCTAGTTGCCGCCGCCGTCGCCGGCCCGCGTCTTTTGAACCTGGTCCAAGTGTACCCGGTGGGCATTGTCTCCGTCGGGAGGGGCTTAGTTTTATCGTGATAGTAGCTGCTGGGGGCGTGCATCACGAACTCGAGCAGATTGAGTGAGCGGGGCATATCCTCGTCGTGGCCAATCAGATACGTGCTCGCATCGAACCGCTCGTTCGGGGGCGGACTCGACTGCGTGGGGATCAACCAAGTGATGAACGCGTGCTTGTCACAGTACATGTCAACGCTTAGGCCGCGTATCTGAGCGTAAAATAAATTGTCATGGGCGTCCATCAACGAAACGATGTCACCAATTCTGATTTTCGACCCGTTGTGCATCACACTTGTGACGTACTTCGTGGCCATTTGAATCGGTGGTGTGAAGGATTTCTTTTGTCCAGCTCGCTTGATTTTTCCCCCGCCTTTTGGACATACTTTTCCCCCACCTCCTCCGCCGGCAAACGCTAAACCTTGGGCTGAAAATTTTGATTTCCTTGAAATTCTCGTACTTTTACGCAATTTCTTCTCTTCGGGGGATTTTGAATCTTGTTCCTCGTCTTCTGGATTTTTTAAAGATTTCGTGTAACAATCCTGACAAATTTGTTTCACCGGCGCCGTCCCAGAGGCCGGCGGCGCCGCCGCTAGCGTCGTGCCGCTTTCGTCAATTTGACGCCACATGAGCGATTCGACTGTTTCACAAACGCAACACTTTGGAATTACTTTTCCAGCCATTTTTATTTATATTTTTATTAAAGTAATTCTATAGTATCACAAAAACTACTCCTTGTCCCACTTACAATATTTTGCTTTACAATTTGTAAACAAATGAATGTCAATTTACTACTGTCAAAGGGATGCATGTTTACACTGTAGCTTTTAACGTTTTTTTGTAGTGTAAACCTTTCAATTACAGAATCCCTTAACTGAAAAATGCTCTTTTTGAAAAATTTCAAAATTCCGTCACAACATCGACGAAATGGATTGTTATTTTAATAGTAAAAAAAAATCGAATAAATTTATATTGTTATCCTGTTTTCTTATTTTAAACGAGTACCATCCTCTAAAACATTATTCCCAAAAAACGAAGGACCTTTGAAAAAGCAAAAATACAAAATCGCATATTGCAGACGCCATTTCAAAAATATAGGGTCTCATTTCGCGGAATTTTGCTAAAACTTTGCTAATATTATTTACTTTCAGGAAAGTATAAAAAACGGATAGGTCCCGAGGGATTTATTTGCAAGAAATCACACTTTGCAGATTTTACTTCTTGTAAAATTTAGACAAAAATTGCGCCATTTCCAAAATTAGGTGTCTAATTTTTCAGAATTTTAGTAAAAATTGGTGAACATCACCTACTTTCAGAAAACTCAACCAAAACAAAAAACGGATAAGGCCGAAGAGATTTGTCTTTTCAAAAATATCGAAATTTAAAATTCTACTATGTGTATAACACTAAGAACAGCACAAAATAGTGCACCATTTCCAAAATTATGGTTGTAATTTTCTGAAATTCTGCCAATAATTAGTAAACATCATCTTTTTTGAGAAAAATATATCAAACGGATACATTCTGACGGACTTTTTTGAAAAAATCCCAGTTTAAAATTTTACTACGTGTATAAAAATGAGACAAAATCACATAATGCGAAAATATTTGCACCATTTCCAAAGTGTGGGGTATATTTTTGTGAAATTTCGCTAAATATTAGCCAACATTGTCTACTTCCAGAAAAAGTCAAAAGACGGGTAGAATAGATGTATAGGGCTGAAAAAATACAAGGGAAAGTGTAAAAATTGAAATTCTGCGAATATTTCCTCTAGAATTTTCTGTTTTTTGCGTAGAATCATCTAGTTATTTTCCTTAGAGCAGATTTAGCCAAAAAACGCGATCCTGCGAGCCCTTTTTTAGAAAATAATTTTTGTGCCTGTGTAGGGAAAGTGTAAACATTGAAACTCTGCAATTTTTTCCTCTAGACTTTTCTGTTTCTAGCCTAGAATCATCTAGTTATTTTACTTAAAGTCGATTTAGCCACAAAACCGATCCGGTGAGCCCTTTTTTAGTAAATAGTTTTTTTTTTTTTGCCTGTATAGGGCTTAGAAAATACAAGGGAAAATGTAAATAATTTTGTTACGTGTAAAATTAAGACAAAATCTCTGAAACTTACGATTTTTGAGGAGAGAAAATAAGGGAAAGAAGGAGAAATAAGGAGAAAAATAGGATAATACAAAAACCCTAATCACATTTGGATTTTTATTGAAATCGTTTTTCGTTTTTTTCGTTAATTTAAATTTCAATTCTAAACTGCTAAACAACTTCGGTATATTTTCGGTAGTAGGTATAACACAGAATTCAAAAATTACACATTTCTATTTTTTTTTTATCGCTATAATTAACAAGTTTTCTTTCGTTTATAATTCAATTTTTATTTATTTTTTTTTCTCTTGTATCATTTTTGATATTCATTTAATCAAAAAAACATTTTTTCTAAATTTGGTATTTTTAATTATTTTTTAACATAGTTGTAGTTCATTTTTCTTTTATTAATTTGAAAAAATTTTCCTAGATAAATCATAGTAGATATAGTGACAAGGAATATAACACTAATAGTTCTCTAAAAAAAAATATATTTATATATTATATATATAAGAAATAATAAATAAAAAAAGGACTAATATCACAAGGAATCAACGTTTTTTGTATTCTTTCATTTTCATTTTGTTATTTCATCTGCTTAGAAATTTGGAACGAGATGACAAACTTAAATATGTAAATAATTCATTTTATATTTATTTTCGTTTTTAATTCAAATGCAACTGATAATTGTTGATGGCATCAAAAAGTTGCTTCCCAGTCGATTGAATCATCGAACAGAGAGCGTCACTGCGCTGTTTAGCGACTGCCTCCCGAATCATAACTTGAAAAGGGTTACTTTCATCGACCCCATCCTGTGACAGGGACCTCTCAGCGAACGGTACATTTGGCTGACTTTTATTTGAATCTTTCTCATCCAAAAAATCCGGATTTACTTCTTGTTCTGGAATGCATGCGAGGAATTCTTCAAGCGACTTCTCTTGGAGTAAATTTCGCAAAATATCTAAATAAAATTTAAATTGTATGAAAATCGGTACTTCATTTAGAATTTATGTGGGAATAATATGAAATTTGGTAATTAGAGGTCGTAGGCCTTAGGGGTTCCTTAAATTTCATGGGGAATAGTATGAAAACTGGTACTTAGGAGACTTTCGAGGAGTTTCAAATATTAAAGGAATTATCATGAAAATTGGTAAACTGGATAACGAAAATTGGTACTTGAGGGTTTTAAATTTTATGGGAAATAGTATGAAAATTGGTAGTTAGGGGACTTTCGAGGAGTTTCAAGTATTAAAGGAATTATCATGAAAATTAGTAAACTGGATAACGGAAATTGGTACTTGAGGGTTTTAGATTTTATGGGAAGTAGTATGAAAATTGGTACTTAGGGGACTTTTGGGGAGTTTAAAGTATGAAAGGAATTATCATGGAAATTGGTACTTAAGGGTTTTAAATTTAATGGGAAATAGTGTGAAAATTGGTACTTAAGGCTCTTTGGAGGATTTTAACTTTTAAAGTGAATGCAATGAAAAATTGATACTCTACGTTTAAAATTAAAACAACTCAAGAATTAAAAATCAAATATAATAAAAACTGGTACTGGGGAGATCACTGATTTTGAATCTGCTATCTAAAAATTTAGATATGAAAGTGTTAACACATGCCGTGCCAAAAATTTTCGTAAGAGAATTAAACTTTAAAATAAATTTTATGAAAGATCGAGATTTCATCTGTGACCCGTTTTTGGGACACGCGTTATATATTTTATTTACCTCGAATTATTCCATCATAAAAGTTGACACATTTCTCGTCCATGGTCAATTCCCGTTTCTTTTTAACGATTCTTTTAAACAGCACCTGCCATTGGCTGCTCGTTGTAAGGCGGGACTATACAATGAATATTTAGTTTTCAAAAAAATATTGTATATATACATATATATATATATATATTTAAATACTTACATTTGTATACGCCAAAAGGTACTGAGGTTTAACATGTATTAAAAATTCAATACCTTCAGGTTTTGGTAGAAGTATCGTAATGAGGCTATCAATTCCAATAACATTAGGATTTGATTGAGTGAAAGCGATAAAATCGTCAATAAATGAACTATCCAAACGTCCGCTATTTAATAACGCTTGCAATTTAATAACGACAACATTGACCTCCTTGTCCCAATCATCAAAATAGTAAACACCATCCGAATCGATTTTAAAACTTGATTCATTACATGGTGACATTTTATTTAAATAAATTTCACGTTTTTCAAAAAATAATATTGGCCTACGAAATGATTTCAATTGAATTTCGTCCGCATCGATTGTATCATAATTTGGTAAAACACTATTAAATTCAGCCGGTTGATATGTGATCGTTTTACGATCGAGTTTTGATTGTACAGATTTTATTGTTTTTATATTTCTTGACATATAATCGATAAATGCAAGACGATAACCCATAATATCAGGTAAAATATTTATATCTTCTGAATTTTGAGAATTTGTTGTATCTGTTGAAAATTGTTTTAAAAGACCCAAATACATACGAAAAAGTACTTTAAGACCCTCAAATTCTGGATCTTCATAATTTGAATCGACTGTTGTTGATGTTGTAGGTGAATCTTCAGAAAATCTTGAATTATTACGATTTATTTGCATACTATTTGCAATCCAATTTGGTGATAATATTTTAATATTATCATTCGAATTTTCATTACCTAAACTATTCAATTGTGATTGTGAATTTTGTGTTGATATATCAGACATTTTAACTGATGGTCTAAACATATTATAAAGATCATAAAAATATGCTTGTAAAATAATTTCAAGGATTTTCTGTGAAATTTTATAACCTTTATGACCTAAATATACAGCAAAATAGTTCATAAATAATTTTAAAATAAAATCTAAATCAATATATTGGGCAATAACAAGAAGGTGAATGAAAACATCACAAATAGCCTCAATAATTGGCGTTCTATCGCTAACAAATAATACATTTTCGGTTAAATCCGAAAATGATGCTCTACGATAATTTTCTGGACAATAATTATCAAATAATAATAGCCAATATTCTTTAAGAACAATAAAAATTTCCTTTCGTTTCATCGTTTCAAGAATTTTTATAGCATTTGTCACATCATTTAATCGACAGTAGCTCAAAATCAAGCAAAGTTTCTCATCAGGTTTCCTGCATTAAATGTTAAATTAAAAAAAAAATTATAATAAATATATATATAAAATATAATTACAAATCATCTTTTTGTGTCAACCAATCAAGCAGCTTCTCATGTAAAATATCCTTGAAAACAGGTGAAATTAACGAAATTGGAGCGACTTCTGAAGGTGCATAAATTTTATAAAGATTAAATAATTCCTCAGCGACTGTATGTTCAGTGGTAGCGGAATTAGGGGGGGCATTAAGTATCGGTTGAATTGTATTATTAAGAAATTCCGAATTGCTTTTACTCGCCCCAGTCCGGGATAGTAGCAATTTAATGGTATAAATTAATCCGACAAATTGCTCTGGTTTCGGTGGTGCCGCCCCCCTTAAAATTGTTTCACTGAACTGCTGGTACACAGCCCAAGTTGGCTGTTTACACATAAGATAATAAGCAACAGCTTGAGAATAAATCTCCTTCCGTTCAGACCTTTAAAAATAAAGTAATAAATAAAATGATGCCCTTTTTCTAGAAAACCCAATAGACACTTACTTAATCGTAAAATCAGCTAAAAGTTTACATGTTTCCGTATAGATATTCTCCATTCTAGCTGAGACCTCCTCAGAATCATTTTTATCAATTCTAAGCTCTCTAGCGAGCCTAGCAATGATATGGGCCTCTTCGAGAAGCTCAAAATAAATATCAGGACTCGAAGGATTATATAAATTAGCTAAATTTAATATATCCGATACAAGGACATCAGGTGTTGGTAATTGTAAATCATAAATAGTCCATTCTGGCTCAAAACGTTCATGTGATGATTTTTTCTGTTTTTGTAAAATTGCATTTCTCTCTTTATCCGCTGATAGTAGAACTAATTTTTTATTCGAGGCAACAACATGTTTAACACCAAAAAATCCACAAATTCCCATCACACAAATGGGCACATCAACTAGAGGACTTGTCTAAAAAAAAAAAAAAAAAATTAAATACTAACAATACAGACAAATAATCAGAGTTGTAAATTAATTACTTTTAAAAGTCAAATTACAACGTTAACTACATAAAATTACTCAGCATTACTCATAAATTACTTTGCATTACTCAGTAATTACTCAATAACACTGGTCGGCACCAAATTCTCCTCAGAATAAGTGTTATATCATTTTTTTATGAATTTTCCGCAGATTACGAATTCGCAAACAAAAATGTCGTATAACGTCACGTTTTTGAAAAAAGTAGGTTTGAAAAGTACAAAATACCGTATTTTGGCCATATTTGAAAATTAATTAAAAAATAACAAATTGTTGTAGGAGCTTGTAAAGTAGCTCAAATAAAACCATGAACCTTTAGTTATTGTATTAAAACGAGAGGCTTTAATACTTTCCGAAATATTCCGTGGAATTCACTTTTCTCCATAAGCCACTTACTTCATACAATAGATAAATGAATGAAGAATGCTTGCGCACGCTCATGAAAATCTTATTCCCGAAGACGCTTTATAAGTGCTTTAGATTAGTGCTATTTTATATATATCGATAAGGATTCACGCTCTCTTTTGAGTCATGTTACGAACTTTTTACACGTTCCGTTATTTTTTTACGAATTTTTAAAAATGGCCGAAATACGATATTTTGTATTTTTCAACCCTATTTTTATAAAAAAATGTGATGTGATAGAATATTTTTGTTTGCATATTCGTAATCTACGGAAAAAATCCTATGGAAATGATATATTACTTGTTGAGGGAGAAAATAAATATTAAATTTTGCCGACCAGTGTAATTAATTCTGCATTAGTTAAAATTAATAAAGAACTATTCTGCAGAAAGTATTAATAAAAATTCCAATTTTATAATTATTAAAAATAACTTGTATTAATTGTAATTAATATTTCTAATAGTAATGCATATTTACAACTCTTTCTAAATAATTTAAGATAACAAAAAAACAATATCAACCTCATTCGGATATGGATCGCTCATCATCGGATATTCAAAATAGCTTGAAAATAATTTATGTCCAATCCGAGACGAGAATGTCTCAATTCCGGACTCAGTAATTGCATGAATTACATAATTATCAATTATTACATCAATTGCTGGAGCTGTAAAAGGGTATGTTGCCAAGCATTTCATGTTTTCGGTGTACCATTTTCCTGAAATTTATTCGAAATTAAAATTTTATAACTATAACAACACCAAAGTAATCATTACCCTGATTTGTAAATTGATATAAATATCCATCTGAAACAGTTGCCAAGAGGAGTGAAAAGCCGACACAGCAAGGATTTAAAATAGATTTCATTATATTAAAATATGGTCCTTTTTCATCCTCTTCGAGATTATTTTTACGATGATAAATCGGTTTTAGGGCTAAACAACGGAATTCATCATGTATTTGTTTCGTACCCTTATTTTGTAAAAATCTCAATTGAACTAGGGATCGTACTGAATAATAAAGTCTATCATTTGGCTGTAAATTATACAATAATATTTTGCTTTTTTTTTTAATTTTAAATAAATATAATCATTACTTACAACATTAATTAAATCTGGATAGAGTAAATCAATTTTCACATCATTCACAAGAACAGGACGCTCCTCAGAGAAACTTGACCGGCGATTTCCGGACGTGTCCCAATTTGAACGTATATCCGAAAGTAATTCGATTCCATTGACTTGGTTACATTTTTTTGCTACCTCAAAATCAATCGGTTCATTTGCGCGATTATGAACGATATTAACGGAGCTATCTATATTTATATATATATACATATTTATGTTAGTTAAAAAAAAAAAACGGAAAAAATCTAGGTCTTAATTTAGACCCTTAAAAACTAAATAAATTAAAAAAAGAACTTACCAGTCGCCATACTATTTGAAGTTGATCCATCTTCTGTATTTGTTTCGCTTAAATCGACAATTTTAAATGCAATGGCCGTTGTACCATTAAGACATGCAATTACATGTTCAGCAATTGAAATTTTTATAGGGCTAAATTCCAATTTTATATTAAAGGGAAATTCAAAAAAATCAATAAACGTAAATTTGTGACTCTCATTCGAACGTAGACGCATTTCAAAAAAATATAAAGAATTTGAACAGCTGAAGATAATCGTTCCAGATGACTGTACAAAATAGAATTTTACTATTAATAAAATAGGGTTTTTAGAATTACAATTTTTTTTAATAAACACACCTGACAACAAGCGATCAATTCAGGCGTTTTACCATTCATCGGTAATTCGATGACTTCAATGCATGCAGTTGAACATGTTTTTGGGGTGACTTTTGAGGCGATTCGAGCTCTCATCGGTATTGAAAAACAATTGTCACCCTGTACCACATCAAAATTCGTGTAGATCCTCACAAAACGAGATCTTGTATTATCAGTTATGTCACCCTTTGATTCTAGGGTCACTAGGAAGTCTCCTTTTTTTTTGTCGATTCAGAAGAAATGAAAATTAGTTTTCAATAATTTTGAACAACAAAAATTGGTTTTAGAGAAAACTAGGGACTTAATTGGCGGCCAACTAGCGTAAAATTTACACATACAACAAAAGAATCATAGTAAAAAATTTCTATAAAACCAAAAAATTCAAGTTTAAATTTCAGTTGGGCGCGATTCTTCGACGAGAATGGACGTGTTTTTGGTGGGGTGCAATGGAGTATTTAATTTTAAATTAGGTAAGTAATGTATCTTGACCAGTTCTTCAAACTTTAACTATTTATTTTATTATTTAGGTGCAATAACTGGACCCTTTTTTTTAATATAACGAAATAAAAAACATTATAATATTAATAAAATGCTGTTTTCTTTTATTATTAGTTATAAGTATGGAACGAATTTTACGCACAAGTTAGCTGTAAGTTAATTTCTCGTTTCTAAGTTCAAATTAAAAAAAAAAAAAAATTCGAATATCTGTTACATACACTAAATATTAAATTATTTAAGGGATTTCGAAAACAAATTATTTTTACCATTTATGCAGTAGGCGATCTGTTCGACCTGATCAACAGTTGGGAATGCAATTTTAGGCGGTGATTGATTCTCATTATGATCATTAATTATCTCGTTATGCTCCACCTGTGTCAGCCTACCTTTTAGGGTGAATATTTCAATTAAATGATTTCGATGGGCAATCGCTAGACGATTTGATCCATTTAAAAGACATGTTGCCGTTATATCACCAACTATTGAATAAGTGTTTTGTTCAAGAAAATTATAGGCTGAAATTACTTTAACCATTTTCAAGCGTTTTTAAATAATAAATACAAAATTACACTATATTGTAATTTTGAATCACACTTCAGACACTAAAACTTATTATTTTATTTTATTTAACTTTACACTTCACTTTTTATATCTTGTTGTGGTGTATGAGATCTTTTAATATTAATATTATATTTTTTTGTATATTCAAAATTGTAACAATTTCTATCCGGAAAAAAACATAAACCGCTGTCCAGCTGAGACTCTTTACGAAAATTGTTTGAGAAATTAGAACAGAATAGAACGCGGGTTGATGTCATTTAGAAAAATTGTGTATATATATTTTATATATAGTAAAATAAAAGGTGCAACACACCCAGGTGAATTTTGTGCGCGCCCCTCTGTCTCTGGCGTGTAAATTCGCGCCGCGAAAAATTATGTCATCCCTTACGAAAATGGGAACAAATTTCTGTTTTTTTTTTTTTTTTGTTATTCTCTCAAACCCCGGTCCCAACAACAGCGCCGGTTTATTTTTCGTATTTATCTTTTTTGCACCACAAAACAAAAAACACACCCTTTTTTGCTACATAAAAGAGAATAGAAAAGATAAATTATTAAGCCTTATCACGCCACACCAAAGAATTTAATATTTAATTTATTTCCTCTTTCGTCGGGGCCTCACGACCCACCGACCAAATTATGGAAGAGCGCGAAAAATAAAAATTGGCATCGATATCACAAACATTTCTGCGTCAAAAACAAAATAAAAATGAAAACAACTTCTTCGGAAATCTTATGAACGGTTTTGACAGCAGCCCCACGAAAGCAAAGCATCAAATTTCAGATTTTTTTACGAAGAGATTGAAGCAAAGATGGCTCTGCCGACGTTGTGCAAATTAATATTCAAATACAAAATTCGAAAATGTTATTACAGAGCAAAAAACCAGCTGTAAAACATTCATTTAAATTGCTAAGAATTAAGCTGGTAGTTAACGAAATAATGAAGAAAATAAAAATAAAAATATTTAATGGCAGTTTTCAACATAATCCAATAAGAACATCGAATAGAACGGATAAAGCTCCGGACAAAAATATTTCTGCGGCTGTAACTCGGCTAAACACGGATAAAAAAGAAGAAGAAAGCCTGCCTATTTAATTTAATTATTTTAGCACCAGTCCAACATTTTGGCTTAATTAATCTCGAAATTAAATTTTCCGAATCACAAAAATCAAGCCAATTTAGCTAATTTTGAAAACAAAATTCATGCCAGCCAGCTTTTCGAAATTTTTAATATGCGAAATTTCCTTGAGTTGGCTCCTCAGAAAAAACTATTTCTTTAAAAAGGGCTTGAAGGGCCGGTTTTGTGGGCTAAATCAATTCTAAATAAAATAACTAGATAATGTTTAGCAAAAACAAAATTTTTGCCAGCGAAATTTTCTTGAGTTGGCTCCTCAAAAAAAACTAGATATGTCTTTAAAAAGGGCTTGATGGGCCGGTTTTTTGGGATAAATTAACTCTAAATAAAATAACTAGATAATGTTAAGCAAAAACAAAATTTATGCCAGCGAAATTTTCGAAGTTTTTAATATGCGAAATTTTCTTCGGTTAGCTCCTCAAAATATTAAAAAGGAAATTCTGTCTATTTCGATAAAAATATTCATTTGGGTGAGTTCTAAAATTATATACGAATTTCGAAAATTGTGCTGGAATGTCGAAAATTATTTTCGTATCTTGAAAATTATTTTCAAATTTCGAAAACTATTTTGAAATTTCGAGAATTATTTTTTCGAATTTCAAAAATTATTTTTCGAATTTGAGAAATTATTTTCGAAAACCTCAAAATTAGTTTCTTTGATACTGATGTTCAGTCGAATTCTCTGAGCAATTTGTGGGAACATATACTGGAGCCGCCATCTTGAATTTAAACATTTTTAAAGTGGATTCGCAATGAGCGTCCCATAAAGTCCCTGAATGCTAATTTTCTTGATAGGGCAGCAGCAACAACAAACAAACACCCGGCAAAAAACACTTTCAAAATTATTAAATTAGCAAGATGAAACGTCTTCCCCATGAGTTCCCACAGGATGAATATATTTGCCGCTTCCTCCCTCTCAAAAAAAATGTTGTTTCCCCTTGAAAATGAATTCGGACTCATCATTCCTTCCCCTCCAGAGAGCGGTTAGTCGAAAGAAAACCAGTAGCACGACAAGGCTGGCGAAGGTTGGGGGGGGTGATGAGTTTCTGTGGGAAAGCAACTATCTTTCGGAGCCCCTCGTCACGGATTCCACACAACCCCTCCGCTCCCCTCCCCCACCCGGCAGCATCGACAGGAGGCGGCGGGACGCGATGGGCGCCAAACGAGAGTTCTCCCGCAGGAAGAGGCGGCTGCATTCCGTGAATCAGCTGCAGCCGGGGGTTCACAGCGAAGGTGCTGCTGCTGCTGGTCTGCTCGGAAAAAGCGTCTGCGAAAATAAACGAGCGCCTTTTTTATTTCTCACAAAAGAAAGAAAAACGAGAAAAAAATAAATTAAAATAAAATAAAATTCCTAGGCGTGCGGGATAATTTAAGAGATATAAAATTCTTAAAACCCATTTTTTGTAAATTAGAAGAAATAAATAAATAAGTAAATATAAATATAATTATAAATTTCATCGTAAGTATTTATTTTAAATCTCCTTATATAGTTTGAACTGCGAAGGCTCCGAAGTTTCAGTTTGAAATGACGCCGCGATCATTTCCGTTCCCGTTTCAGTTACCGTTTCGTTTTTTGCGGAGAGCCTCGACAATTTAAGAAACAAAAATACTTAGTGCGCCTAAAAGTGTGCTTTGTGCGAAAATTGAATAAGGCTCTAAATAGCGAATAACGGTTTGTTTTTGTTATTATTAAAGTGATCAATTTGGAGTAAAATTAAAAAGAAAAATACGTTTCACTCTGACCCGATTGAGACCCTTACAAATAGTGACCCTAAATAAACGAGATCTCCCACCAAAAAAAAGACGCAAAACCAAGAGACTCTAAAAAAGAGACGATAAAAAAAGAGATCCCTGGAAAGTGGTCCTAGAAAAAGAGGTCCCAAAAACGAGACCCTACGAAGAAGAATCCTGGTCCTACAATTGAACTTGAATGAATCTAAAAACAAATTAAAAAATAAATAATTTAAAGACAATTCATGACATTTTAGGGGTCTTCTCCCCCACCATTCGGGTCATAGGTCTCAATCGATGACCCTGTTTGAAAAATATAATAATGTCTCTTCAATTTCTTGTATTAAAAAAATCTCCACTCTTCCTCAAGTAAGTTTCCCCTGAGCTCCCCACCACTCAATTTTACCCTACTATTATTCATATTGACCTTCTCCCACCACCCTGTTCGAGGAGAAAAAAAAAAACAATGTCCGGAAGTGCCAACTGCGGACCAAAGTGGTCTAAATTTTGTGTTAGAATTTCGAAATTTTAGGACCACCATCAAAAAGAAGAGGAATTTCGAAAATGTCGTTCGTGAATTTTATCATTCTCAAGGTAAGTTTAGTACAAAAAAAAATTTATTATTTTTCTCTCGTTTCATTTCCCCTTTCTTATTCGAAAATTGCAACCTCTAGAACCCAAAATAAAATTTTTGTTGAGAGGGGTTCAACATTTTCCATTTCAAAAAACAACGAACTGAACTGCAAACTGCTTTTTTATTGGCCAGTTCGATAATTTTTTTCTGCCTAGGACCCTTTGCATAAAACCCACCCTTGTATATTTATTTGTTCTTTTTTTTCTAGAGATTAATTGAATTGAGAAATTGAGCCTGAGACCCCCTCTTCAAAAATTCGAAATACGTAAAAATAAATAATAAGAAATTTTGATTTTTGAAAATTATAATAATCATAAAACTGTGTTCACCTCCCCTTTTCACCATTCCGCACTATCAATGTCCCCTCCCTTTCCCCACCACTTCTCTGTCATCATCAACCCCCAAAACCCCCTAGTACCAACAACAACAAACTAGAAAATAAAACCACGAAGTAATGGAAACAAAATTTTAATAAAGGTGCAAAAGTGATGGATGGAAAGAAGAAGGGATGGGAGGGAGGAAAGAAGGAAGGAAGGGATGCATGCGTCCGTACGAAACCTCCCCCTCCCTCCTAGAACCCGTCACCCCCTTTTTAAATCTCTAGATAAACCAAAATATATCGCATGCGAGAAAAATATCTCGAAAGTCAAGAAGACAGTGTGATAGGGTTTTTTGGATGAGGGTGGGTATAGGGGAATATGGGGAAGATGTGAAAGAAGAGAAAGGATGTAAGAGGATTACATGCGATACCGTTATCTGCTATGCAATTTTTACAGTTACACAAAGTCGCTAAGTTTCACCTTACCTTTCCTCCTGCCTTTAGGGGTTCAGGTGAGAAGCTGTGAATTGTGTGTTTGGGTGGGGGAGAAGGTTGGAAGAGTAGGGGTTGTTATTTACCACCATTCTGCTCCCCCCCCCCTCCCCCACCGCTCACCCCCCAGGAAAAGCCGCGCGTACGTGATACATATGTAACACTTTCAGTGTTTAATAAGTTTAAAAGCAATTACGTAATTTATTTTATACATATGTTGCACCGTTATACCCCTTTTCTTCCCTCCCATTACCTCTTTTGCTCTTCACCACTCACAGGAAAAAGGCTCGTGTTAGGGACGGAGGATGGCTGCGACTGAAGAGTGACGACGGCGACGACGATGAGAATAAATATTTTTTCGTTTCCTGCCGGTCTGACACGGTTTATTAAAAAATATATACATATATATGTGTATGTGGCATTTATGGTATTTTAGCATTTATCCCCCTCTACTCGACTACCAATGAAAAAACCCTTTTCTTTATATGTTCTGTAACGATTTAGTTTAGACTTATTTTTCTAAAGAAAGGTTCTAAAGGAATTATGCATGATTTGTGATGTAATAATGAGCCCCCAGCATTTCCCACTTTTTCTTTAAAACGACATCCTTCTTCCCTCTCCTCCCGACCACAGTTTTGCCCTACATTATAATAGAAGCAAAAAAAAAAAGTTTTTTTTGTCAATCTAAAAACCCGCATAAAAAGGATATCCTCGCATAATCTGATGAGTCATCATCAAACAACAGAGCTTCATACATCAGAGCAGTACTTCCCCATCTCCTCCACCCTGTACCTTTTCCCCTCCCACCCTATATAATAAAAAAGAGTAGCGAGGTGATAAAAAAAAAAAAATCACGCGACAAAAGGACAGCTTTTTAAGGAAACTAACCGGTGTTTTTTTCACACCCCATTGAGGCGATTAAATTGGAGGCATAAAACTCATTATGGGAATTTATGGGTAGGGTAGAGGGGTAGGAAAGGAAGAGAAGGGATGAATTGCATACACCATGTTTTTCTCTTTTTTTTTTAATGGAGCTGCAGACATATCTTCATAAAAAATTCACAAGATTATGATGGTCCTATCTGGAATGTGGAGAGAGGGGAAGGGTATGAGGAAAGAGAGCGAGGGGGAGGGGGGGTGGAGGGAGGTCTCTGGGTCGACTGGAGATAAAAAAAAGGCCTCAACCAGGTCAAATGTTTTTGTTTTTTTTTTTGAAGCAGTGATTTAAAATCATCAACCCTACCTTTCCCTCTTCCCTTACACCACCTCTCTTCCATCCCTTCCTTAAATCGCAGACGATATGAGTTTTAGCGACTGTTGAGATATTAGGAACTAGAAAAAAAATTAAGAGCCTAGACTAAAATTTGTATATCTTTTCCCCTCCTCCTCCCACTCCTCACCCCTGCATACCACTCTCTGTTCCAACCTAAAAAACACTTTAATTTGAGAATTGGCCTGAATTATTTTTTTCATTCTTTTTTATAATAAACAATTAACAATTAATTAATCTAACAATTAGAGAACTAGGAAAATATAAAAATTTAAAAATCAACTGACTGAAACATACACCCCTCACACCTTCCACTCACTATAACGAAACAATTTCCCCCACCAATTAATATTCAAGTCAAGTGAATGACTCATGTTCTAAGGGAGGAGATTTGAATGTTGCGGGAGGGGAGGGGGAGGTGTCGATAACACTTGACAAAAGGAAAAAAAATAAAAATAAATGCGTCTGAGACGACGACACGTAAATTATTGTGGTTTTTGCGCACCCACTTCAAGAGTAGGGGAGGGCTGAAGAGGGGAGGGAAAGAAATAAAGGAGCTCACACTCTCTCCTCCCCCTCCACTACACCAGGCATTGTTTTTTATGGCCTATAGAAGATAAAAAAAATAGAGACAAAATTTTTTTTCTTTCTTTCTTTTCTTTTATTTTTATTTATTTTTTTGTTTCCGTTATCTGCCTAATGGATGCGATTTTTCTATAGTCAAAAGTCCCACTTAATCCCCTCCCTCCCCCGCCTCCCATCTATATCCCCACCAGCACACAACTAAAAGAGAAATTTTCAGCTCAAAAAGTTTACTCTAAAAAGTGTCAGAAGTGAGTAGGGGTGGCCTTAAGATAAACTAAATTTAGTCCGTCTTGAACACTAAGCTTAGTCGAGTTAGGATTAAACTAAGCTTAAACTAAGCTTAAGTCAGAAATTCTAAAATTGGAATATTTAAAGTATTAATAGTATATAATTATATAAAATTTATTAGAATATTATAGATTTTTAAATTTCACAGTTTGTAACTAAGAATAGGAAAGGAGTAGAGAAATATTTGAAAGTTCATTAGAACAAAAGAAACAGTTCTCTATCAACTGACACCTTAATAAATTTCATAAGATGTATATTAAGAAAATTACAGGATGTTAAATGACATAGTTCCTAAACGATAAATTTTATGAAGACGGGTATCAGAACAAATATTAATCGGGGTACTCTATAGAATCAATTGACATACGAATATCACCGTATATATAAATTTTTTTTAATTATAATCCAAAAAGAAAATCACTTAAAATTCATTCATTCAAGTCAATTCATCGTCATCATCATCATCTTGAATCAGTCCCACCATCCTACCTTTTTTTACTCCCCGCCGAGTTTTAAATCTGAATTCAAAACAAACATTAGTTTTGACTTGTAAACATACACTATTCCCCTTTCTCCTTCCCTCTGCCTCCGCTCCATTGCCACAGGGTGTTCCTATATAAACAAGCATACAAAAACAAAAAATATATATATGTTCACTTTTCAGCGGTTATCTCAACACAATCTTCTATGAGATATTAAAAGAAGATATGACCTCCTTTAGGAAGAGATAGCTCCATCTGCTGAGCAAATATGAAAATAGCGAAACATAGAAAAGAAAAAAAACATGCACACTGAATTTCTTCGTACACTATTCAAAATTGAAAGGTATGGTGGAGAGGGAGAAGAGAGGACGGAGGAAAGTAGTTTTTCTTTCATTCTTCTAAATTTTTTACTAGCGATGATGATTCTTTTCTTTCTGTCATTATCAACATTGATTAAAGATGCTGTTAGTCAACATTCAGATGGTTGTTTAGGAACCCCTTGTATTTAAGCAGAGGAGGAGGGGATAGATCAAAACCCTAAGAATTTTTTCCTCGCAGCTGATACAAAATAAATAAAAATAAAAGTATCCTGTAAGTAATCAATAGAAAATTCAAAATTCCACTTCTGACACCAATATTTTTTAGTTTGTATTTTGAAATTTCTTCCCATAAAAATATTTAAGGAATTAATTAAAATAAAATATCTTCAAATAGAGAAAGATATTGGTCCCATAGAAAACCAATACCCTCCCCTCCCCCCTTCCCGTCCCAACCCAGATTTTGTTTGAAACTTTTCAACTAAGTTTCAGTCGAAAATTAAAACTATGAAAAATATGAAGACAAACAAAATTTATAAATTTTTTTGAACAATAGGCTGAAAACACCTTTAATTTTTCGTTTCCGCCATCCTATTCCTTCTCAATTGTTCCGGATTCCTTTTCCTAGCTCTTCCCCATCCCCACCACATAACATAAAAGGCTCTCATTCGCGAGCTATTTTCCAGGGCAATTTTCGTATTTTGAATGGAATTAAGAAGGAAAACTTCTGTGAAAAATTCCCATCATCTCCTTCCTCATCATTTTTACCCCTACAAGCCTTACTTTATCCACGAGACTGTAGTATACAAAAAAAAAATTAAAAATTAATAAAACTATAGTAAAAAATTGTATAGAACACTTTCATCCAAGTTCTTGTTTTTAGTTTTATTTACCCTATATATATAAATTTTTTTGTTTAAGGGGTGAGGAGTTAATTTCAGAGCAATCTGTAGAATAAAAAGACCCACTGGTTGGAGGGCTGTTGGTTTTTGTGGAGGTAGGGGGGAAGAGGAAAACAGAATAAAAACTTTACAGACGATATCCACCAGTAGGAAAAAGGTGCAGTCTCGTCTGGTAATTGGGAAGGAAAAAACTTTGTTTGTTCAACGCCCTCTAGGTGCTTATCAATTTAAAGGGGAGGAGGGGAATCCCCCACCCAAACCCCACCCCTTTTACATCCTGCAATTTCTTATAAGAGGCAAAACTTTTCTTTAAGCCCGTCCAATCATCGCTTGGATGAGCATCGAGCCCATTATCAATTTTTCTTGTTTTTTTAAGAACCTATGTTTTTTTGTAGTTTGTGTTAAATTTAAATGAAAGAAAATAGAAGAAATTTTTAAGATTTCTTTTATATGAGTTTTCTTGAGTTAGCCTTCTAAGTGAAAATTTAAAATAAAATATTTTCTTAAAAAGGACTTCCCGGCTCCCAATTTTTAGGCTAAAACGACTTGAAATAAAATAAATAAATAATTCTTATCAAAACAATAATTTGTCCTGAGGAAAATTTTAAAATTTTCCCCGTTTCTCCCGTAATTTTATCAACAGGTAAACGGAGTCGATGTTAACAACTTTCCCCAAGAGAAAGCTGTTCAATTATTTTTGAACGCTCAAGAGCCAATCGTTGTCGAAGTTCGACGAAGAACAGCCGATGATGTAAATAAATTGAGCTTCTTCGATGAGACCCCGTTGGTTCAACACTTTTTAGAGGCTGCTGGGGTCTCAACTGTGACCCCATGCACCACTAACACTACCACCACCTCCACCGCAACAGCAACAACAACAGAATGTGGTCGAATAAGTGAGGAGAAATTTTTATCATCGATTGGATGCCAAACGGATATAACACTAGCGACATCTACTGGAATTTTTACTAGTTTCGATGATAATCAACGTGATCAGCAGCAACAGCGGCTACCTTTAGCGGAGGATGAGGAAAATGTCGCTATATCAAATAGTCCTCAACACTGTTGCACAATTCACAGTGATAGTGGTGGTGATGGTACTGGTGATGGTACTGGTGATGGTATTGGTAGTGGTGGTGTTGGTATTGGTGGTCAAAATATTTTTGATGAGTGTCTTGCACCAGAAATAGATATTGAGGTAAGTGTTTTTTGAATAAATTCCTCTTTTGACACCAGTTTTTATACATAAAAAAATTCAGTCTAGAACTAGATGCTAAAAACAATTCAAAAAAAATCTTTATAATTGGTTTTTCTTCAATTTTTCTTTACATAAAAAAAAAAGGAAATAACTCTTCACAAATCACGTAGTGATGAAAAATTAGGATTTACCGTTAGCTACAGTTCAGGTAATGGTTCAGCATCAAATTCTGGATCAGAAAATGATGATGATGATGATGATGACGAAGATACCTGTGCTGATATTTATATTAGTGATATTTTACCGGACAGTTTAGCGGCTCGTGATGGCCGTTTACGGCAAGGTGATCAAATTTTACAGGTAAGATATCTTCGATTTGGTCTAGTTTTTGAAAAACCAAAAAAAAATGTTGTATATAAACTTCAAGATAAATGGAAGAGATGTCTCAAATAAGGACGAGACCGAATCACTTTTTGCTGAGAATAAAAATGCTGTAACTTTGTTAGTTAGTCGGTGCCTTTATACAGTAAGTTATAGGATTTGTTTATAAAACAGAAAAACACGTTCCACAGCTTTAGGATACATTTGAGACACTAGAGGTCTTAAAAAAAAACTGTGGTCTTTGAAGAACTTTATCAACATTCAGGTCCTAAATCGATTATACCAATTATATACTATCATCTACTATCGTCCTGGGCTGTGGAACGTGTTCGGAGGTCTTAAAACTTAAAGAATAATAATAATAGAAAAATAAGAATATATATATATATATGTATGTACACACACTCATAAACAGGATGATGAATTTTTGGATTCAGCAGTTTATTGTGATGATAAGGAACATAATCCTGGACAATCATCGTGTGATTGTGAGCAAAATACTTCATTTTCATCAAAATCATCAAAATCAGATACAAGTAAAACAAGATTACAGCCGCTGGTACCCCTGCTTGATACAACAATGTGCGATTATTTGACCCATGATAAAATCAAAGCTCAACTTGAATCTGTTAATAAAGAGATATCGCTTTTAAATTCGCAAATTTCGAATATGAAATTACAAAAATCAATAACAACAATCAAGGTTTCACCAACAACAATAGTTAAAAGTATTAATAATAAAAAATTGGAATCAGGAGGATTAATTTATGGTATTACTGGTGGTGGGGATAATTCAACTAAAGGTGGTGTTATAACTAAAAAAACATCTATAGAACGTGATCCACCGAAACTTCCATTCATTCCACCCCCTGTAGAAGCTGTTGTTGTTGTTAATGCCCCCGATGTGGAACATATTTATGAAACAATTCCAGAAGATTCTGAAACTGATTCTTATTACTGTTTACCATACGAGAGCAAGGATCAAAGTAGGGTTGAACAATGGCTTAAATCGCAGGGTTGTACAACAACGACAACAGTTACACCTATGATGACAACATGCCCTCCAATCAGTGGGATTGCCCCTTCAATTCCTGGGGGCTCAATTCTTCAAACAATGACGATGATGACGACAACAACAACAACGCCTAAAAATATAAAGGACCTCTATTTGAATCACCACGCCACCTGGAATCGGATTTATAAAAATAATTCAAGTGGTGACGATTGTGAGAACAGCTCAAGCGCATATAATACGGGAGGGTCATGTAATAGTAACCCCCTAACATTTGACCTTAGGACAGATGAGAAAAATCAAAGGTAAATTATATAGGTCCTATTTTCAGGGAAGAAAGACCTCTAAATTGTTTTTGTTTTTGTGTTTCATAAAAAGCAGCAGTTCAACCCTTGTGTTCCGGCCATTTAGTAGACAATTAGATACAATAGATAACTGTAAACAATGCCAAAGGTATCGCAAGGAGAAACTTAGTCCTAAACATAAGAAACTTCTATCGAAAAGTTTATGTGCTACTAACAACGATGGTAACAATTTTTTTTCAATTTATCTTAGTAAGAATTTTTAACGGGGAAGTCTATCATAATTAATTAGATTCACTTAGACTACCCCCTTAAAACATTTAAGACCCTCAAAACCTTTATCATTCTAAAAATATAAAATATACATTGAAATTCTATCTTATACCACTCAAAAAATTAGCTATTAATTCACCGTCATCACGGATTACGCATCAAATATTGCAGCAGCAAAATTCGCTGCCGCATCAACAATCATCAGTTGGGGGAATTTTATATACAAATGCTGCAGAAGATATGCAGCAAAATTTGAAATTACAGCAGAAAATTTTTCGTAAAACATTTATACGGCAAAATAGTGGGTCAACAACAACAACAACTACTACTACAACAGCAGCTACCCATCAACATCAGCAGCAAACATTAAGACCGACTAGCAGCAGCAAGAGAGCGTTCATTGCACCAAATCTTAGCCAATATCAATTTGTTGGTAGTCAGCAGGTGAGTGATTTGTTTTATTAAACACTACAAAAATGCCAAACAGATACATCACTAAGGTCCTAACGATATCCCTGAGCTCCTAAGTATACCCCTGAGGTCCTAAAGATACTCTTGAGATCCTCAAAATAACCCTGAGGTCCTTAAAGTTCCCCTGAGGTCTTAAAGATCCCCCTGAGATCCTAAAGACATCCCTGAGGTTCTAAAGATACCCCCAAGACACTAAAGATCCCATAAAGGTCCTAAAGATACATCTGAGGCTCTCAAAATACCCCTGAGGTCCTCAAAATAACCTTGAAGTCCTTATAATACCCTTTAGGTCCTCAAAATACCCCCGAGGTCCTAAAGAACCCACTGAGGCCCTAAAGTTACAACTGAGGTCCTCAAAATACCCCTGAGGTCCTCGAAATACCCCTGAGACTCTCAAAATACCCCTGAGGTCGTAAAAATACCCCAGAAGACTTAAATGTATCCTTGATCCTTAAAAATAACTTCATTATCCCAAATATTCTCTTTAGATCCATAAAAAATACGTATCTTTAACCATATCCTAAAGATCCTAACTTAAACACATATACAATCATCTCTTTCTCTCACAACAGCAAGAGCAAAAGGGTGAGCAAATGGTTTGGAAAGTAAAAAAACGTTCCGACGGCTCCCGTTATATAGTCCGTCGTCCAGTTAATAAAAATCAACTTCTCCAAGAACGTGCCCGTCGCATCAATGAAGAACGTGGTGGGGGAAGCGGGGGAGGAGGAAGCGGTGGCGGAGGCGGCGGCGGTTCCGTTACAACAGAAGATGAAACATTTTCCGAAGTTAAAGTTGGCCGGTATTGGTCAAAAGATGAACGAAAACGTCATGTGGAAAAATCAAAAGAACGTCGACAGCAACGACAAGAATTTTTAATATCAATTAAAAAGGGACAACAAAAAGCCCAACAATGGCTTGTGTAGTTGTAAAATAGATGACGTTTTTTTTTATTATTATCTTCATCTCTTTCACTCTTTCTAAAAAAAAAAAAAAACTTTAAATAATTATCTCTCTGTCTCTATTTTTCTCCATTTTTGAGTGTGTACAATGCTCGTGCCTTTTTATTAATTTGTGGCGTCATCTATTCGCGAGAAATTAAGCGTCTAATAGCATATTATGGCTCATTTCGTGTGTGCTTGTGGCGCCATCTATCCGCGAAAAGGCAAAAGTGTTACTAGTATATCGTTTTTTTTTTCAATAAACTCAAAATAATCTCAAAAAAAAACTAGCAGTACGTAGGCACATTTAAAAGAAAAATTCAGTTTTTGTACGACATACAAACAACAAAATATTTATATATATATAATTAGGACCATATCTTTCTAACACACAAACACAGAAAAAACTAATTTAAAAAATATTAATAATTCCACCTGTCCTGCTCCCAAAAAATTAAAATAATTAAATAATAAAACGACTCTCAGTTTCTAAATCCTGCCAAAGTGCGCCGAACACCTTCCAACTTGCGTATAATAAAAAATATAAAAAAAAAGCGCAACCAATAATAAAATTGAAAAATAATAATAATTTATAATATAAAATATAAAGTAAAGTGAATTTTTTATATTATCAATTTCTTTTTTTAAATTGTTGTTATCTGTTGTTAAAATAAAGTCTGTGATAAATTACGAATTCGATTTTAAGGGTTTTTATTCTTTCCAGCCTAAATCTTAAAAAAATATAATTTTCTCCTCTCTCATCCCCTCTCCTCATTTGATTCCTTTAATCCAAAGTTTCATCAATTGTTTTAGTTTTTTTAAGTCAAGCTTTTAAATTGAAATAATGAGGAAAATAATCGAAATTAACAAAAAACAAGTGACCTTATTTTAAGAATTAAAGGAAAGGGGTGGGATTTGGGAGGGTAAAATTTGGATAACTCTTAAAAGCTGAAGATCTAAAATCTAGCACACACAAAAATTTGACTTAATTTTCAAACAATGCACCTCCTCCTCCTTTCCTCTCCACACAATAAACCTAGAAAACTTTTGTTCTACAGCCCAGCCCCCTCTATCCCCACCCTTCACTACCCCATTTAAAGAATCATAATGAGGGAGGAATTTGGGCCTTTTAAAATTGAGCCTACATTTCTTCCAGTTGCTGTGGTAAGTGAGATGGGAGGAAGGAAGGAAAACAGATGATTATGTGGGTTAATAGAAGACTACCTTCCATTCTGCTTTTTCTCCCCCCTCTCCCTTCCATTTCCTTCTACAGAAAAGGGTTTTTTTTTTTAAAGAAAAAAAGAAAAAATGTAATCAGGGAATTTTTTTGCATGAATACTTCCATTTGTGAAAATTTAACCTCATTGGAAAATAAAAATGGATCAAAAAATTCAGGTGGTATCCTTAACAAGGAAGAAGAGGAAGGGAGGGAACGTCTCCAGAATTTAAGAAGGGGAAAAGATTGACTTTTGACCCAATTTTAATTTCTTCCAGATTTTCCTAATTAACATAAGAAATTATAAAATATCTCAATCCTTATTGCATCCAGAATTAAAAAATAATGCATTATTCTTGGTATGTATTACCATACTCAGTACAACTACAAGTAATGCAAGCAATTTAAATTATCATTACCAAGTAATGGTATTGGTACTTCAGCATTACCGTACTTCAGAAGCATTACTTAGCATTCCTGGCATTAATCAGCATTATCTGGAATTACTTATAAATACTCAGTATTACCTAGCACTGCTTAACAGTACTCATCGTTACCTAGCATTACTCGCTAAGTAAGGCTGAATAATACTCCAGAAGTACGGTAATGGTGATGTACTAATATCATTACCTGATAATGGTAATTAAATTTTTTGAAGTAGCAATACTAGTAATGGTATTGGTAATTAGCCTTGCTTGCATTACTTGTACTCGTAATTGTAATATACATATCTGACAAATTTCAAAACGATGTCTCATAAAATCCAGAAAATATGCTTATTCAACTAGAATAAAATTTATAATCCGGAATAGAGTAGCATTGAGTAGGATTGAGACACTAGACAGAGAAGGAGGAGGGAAAGGGATGATGAAATAGAGTCCTTAAAAAATGATTTAACCTTTGTACACCCTTAAATCTTAGAAAAAATAATGTATATATATTGCATATATATACATATATATATTGTATATGAAATAAAAATCATATCACCATGTGTCCACACACAATACAACATACCCCAGCTTCTCTCCCTCTCTCCCCACCAAAGTATATTTTTTTCAAAGCAATAATAAAACAAGAAATAACGGAAATATTTACTTGTGTAACAAATTTTTTTTAACCAATTGGAATCATCAGATTTCGTAGGTAGTTTAACTTAGAAAAAAAATATATATATATATATAATATATATGCAGCAGCAGATGCAGCAGTCACCATAAGAGGATGACTCTTTCTGGGAGGAAGGGATGGGATGGTGCTAAGAAGAGGAGAGAAGGGATAGATAGGACACTTTCCTTTTATGTTTCCTATACAAAATCCTATTCTATTTTATCCCTTTACCTCTTCTAATACTCCCCGCCTCCGCCTCCGCCTCCACCCCCACCCTCCCCTTCACCAACCCCTTCAAAAATTATTCCTAACAATTCGAAGCGACTCTGCTGCTTGCTGCAAACTGTGTTTCAATTCCCTCCCCCTTACTTCCTCATCCCCCCTACCACATGAAGAAAAAGAACATAGGGCCGCATTTCGATGGATATGATACTTCGTACATGGTGGGAGGAGGGGAAGGCACGCAAGGGGGTAGGGAAATCACAGACTAGAGCCCCCGAGTGGCACGTATTATTTTTGACCCCCCCCCCCCCTACCTCCTCTCCTCTTCCCCCTCACTACACCCTCCCACCCTTGCCCATGACATTGCATGTTGCAGCAGAATCAGCATCAGTATCAGCAGCAAGGTAGACGATGTTATTTTACATCTCGTAGAAGCAGCAGCAGCCACTTGTGAAAATACACGCCACTGACTACGCCGCACTATGCCCTTCATATACCCTTCATATCTGCTCCTCCCCCCCCCCCCCCCCCCCCCCACCCCGCTCCGCCCTCTCCACACAAATCCACAATACTCACCCTACAATTCAGACTGCTGCTCTGGTGCAGCTGCTTTCTGTTCTCCGTTCTGTTCTGCTGCATCATGTGCAAAATTTATACTCTATAGAAAATCGGAAGGTAACAGGCCGTAACGGTACACTCGGCAGCGGCGGCGGCGGCGGCAGCGTCAACGGCACTGGTTCACCGTTTTCCACCAGTATAATTTCCATATACATGATATGTTAAGGGGGAGAAGAGGGGGGAGCGAATAAAGGTGGAAAAGGGTAGTTAAATGGAAGGGGAAGAAGAACTAGAGGATGACTATGAAATTTCCCATTAGCGCATTTAGAGAACTTTGCCACGCACAGGATGTATCATCGTCATCGTTGTAGTCGTCATCATATCAGCCCCCATCCCTAAACCTTCTTCAAAAAGTTTAAGGCTGGCTTTTTAAAGGAGGAAGGGAGGATAGAGGGTTGAAGAAGAAAACCACATCTTTCCTAGGTATTATTATTTATATATGGTACATATATATTTTTTTTTAATTCTGTGTGTGCCATCAATCCTTTATATTGGCTCCAGTCCAGAAACAGAAGGAGGGTGGGAAGAAGGAGAGGGTAAGTATTACATTGCACTATACCTTCACCTCCCTCTTCCCCAACCACGTGATTTAAATCTCTTCCACTTAAGGAAGAACAACACTCGTTACAGCTAGAAAGCGTAAAGAGAGGTGGTAAAGGACTATGGAAATATATCAGGAAATTTATGGAGACTGTCTGAATTCGTATCTTGTAATTAAAGTTTAACAATTAACAATGACCTTCAAATGTTGAATTCCGCCAATATTATTAGAGAGTTCTCAAAACATGTTTAACTGTCCAGGATGTACAAAATCGGGATAGGTCTAAAGACAAATTTTTGAGAAACGAGTGGTCAGACTATAGATTTTGAAGAATAATTAAAATTTTTAAATTCCACATCCTAAACTTAAAAAGCCAGGGGAGCATTTTTGATTAAAAAGGTTGTGCCACCTCATTCCATTTTTTCGAATTTCTCTTAAAACAGGTAAAATGAATTATGAATAGAATTCATTAATTTGATTCCCAGAACAATTTATGTGCTTAACATAAATTTTAGGTGTTAAATTTTATATCTGAAAAATTGTTTTCTAAATCTTTATAAAAGCTTATCTAACTTCCTTGCCGCATACACTGAAGCTTATAAGCGTGAATATAAGCGCGAAGTGTATAATATATGGGAAATAGGTGAATTAAAGAGAAAGTAAGTATTAAGAATTTCTACGAATGTTTTTATTCATTTCTTCTCTTAATTTGAAATATTCTTTTTTGTTACATTTTATTTTTGGCGGCCGAGAAGCCGAATAGGCAGATAAAAGTAACGAAAAATCGAATAAAAAAGACGATAGGGAGGGAAAGGAGACGAAAATCTTTAGTACTATGAAAGGAAATACTTTTTGAGAATTTTTGTAAAAAAATTCTTTACATACATAAAAATAAAAATAATATAAAAACGCAAAATAAAAAAAATCAATTCCATACATTTCATCTTTTCCCCATATTTACACAAAAATAAAAAAAAATTTATCTATTTATGTTTTCTACCTTCAGAGCAGCCAACAGGCACACAAAAAACACTCTAAAGGCTCTGTGTCTCGGCGTCCTTCATGTCCCCTCCCTCCATCCTTCCGCCCCTTCCCCTTGACATGCTCAAACCCTTTCTGCGACGAGGGCGCCACATCCACTCAAGAGTGTCACCCTTTTTTTTTTTGTTTTTTTTTTTTTTTCATTTCAATTAGAGAAGGCAAAAAAATTCTTAAAAACCATCGTTCCTATTAGATACAGATGTCATTGTCAGAGTATAACAACCCCTTCCCCCTTCCTTCCCCCTCCTCCTTCCGTCATGTACACACGTTTTTACCTTGCCCGTGCTTTGGATGGGCTTTGTTTTACCTGTGCTCTTCCTGTGCCCCTCCTCCTTTCCCCCTCCCCCAACTGCATCCTTCAAGAGATTTTGTCTGCCGTGTGGCCTGTGAATGTTTTGTGTGTCGCCCCCTTCCCTGCATTCGCCCCTCCCCCTCCTACTTTCCTATCCGCTTTAATCTGATGTAGCGGCAACGGCACACACGAGACATGTGATTTTTTTTGTTTTTTTTTTATTTTTATTTATTTTTCATGTATTTTGTGTACTACCGTACTCCCCTCTTCTAAAAAACCTTTCCACCCCTCCCTTCCCTCTCCCACTCCTCCTTCTACTATTTTTTTTTCGAGCTCCTAAAGTTAGGCAAATTCATCATCATTCAAGAAAAATACAAGAAATGTCCCGTTAATATACAATACAGCAGCAGTGTCAAAAGCATCAGGAGAAGGGATGGAGGGAAGGGGTTAAAGAGTGAGAAATGTTCAAATTTGGGAATATTTGCACTTTTGTCAATTTGTTTTTTAAATTATATAAAATTCCCCCCACCACCTATTTCCTCCCTCCTCCTCCTAGTTTCTGTACGAATACAGTAAAAAAAATGGGGTCCAGTGAAATAAATTTACTTTTTTATTGTTTTTAAAATAAATATTTTTTAACCTCTTTCTTTTATTTAAGAGGGCACAACTTCGTTAATTTAAATTTCGCATGAAAAGATTGAGAGCACTTATTTTGCCCTCTTTTTTTGTGTATGGTAGATAACCGGAGAAAGGTTTTACTTTAAAAAGTAATAATTGGGCTTGCCCCCCTCCCCCCCTCCCCCCACACTTACTACCTTACAGAGAAAACTTTCATGTTCTTTATTTTAAAAAAAGTCACAAAGTACTAAATTGTACATAAGAAATCGGTCAAGTGCGAGTCGGATTCGCACAATCAGGATTCTGTAAAACAAAAAGTTTCAGTTTCCTGTTATCTATGACTCTATGGCTCAATACCTACCAACGCTGATAATATAAGAAAAATTTAACTATAGAAACCTAGAAGATTAGGAGGAGGGAATGGTGTTTTAGGCTTCTTCGAGGGGGGCCAACTTACCCCCATTAAAAAATTTAAAAATATATATTTCATAACCTTAAATATGTGCATGCCAAATATGTCAGGGAATTCAACCCACAACCTCTAGCGCCTTGCTCGCTCGCTGACAATTACATTAAATTTACTTACTTCAGGGCATTTTCGAGAAAAACTTCTGTGACAGGTTGATTTTGACAGTTTACCATCTTGAATTTATCAATTATGATAGCATTACATTTAAAATCAGCTACCACAGAAATCTCAATGTGTGTAAATTTGCAACAAAAAACCATCAGCATTTTAATCAAAAACACACATATGAAATATTTGAAGAAGATGAAGAAGATCTACAAAAATGTTGCATCCTTCTCCCCCAACCACTCCCATATCCCCCTTCTCCCGTTACCATAACTGTTTCCTTTCGTCAGTCAAACAGTCAAATCACAATTCATACGACTATTTGCGGAGGGGTGTGGAGGGGGGGAAGGGTAAAAAAGTGATGCTGCTGTTGTAGACATGCATACACACATATAAAAGCATGGCGCGGCGTACCAACTTAATAGCATGAAAAAAAAAATTTCTATCTGATAATGCAAATGTTTGTACTTTCTGCTGATTGAATGTACCGTAGCATAAAAAAAAATAAAAAAAAATACAAAACGGAAATGGAAGAAATAAAAAAAAATCGGTAAAATAAAATTGTTCCGTGCACTTTGAACTTTTATCAGTAGAGGGCAGCAACAGCAACAACCAACAGAAAGTCCCTCTCAATCGCCTGAGAGCTTTCGCCTACTTCAGATGGAGGATAAAAGGGGGCGCGTTTGTCCCATCGACCCTCCCCCCTCCTCGTTCGGAACCCATTTTTCCACTCTTCATCTCATCGTCGTCATTCAATGTTTCGTCGTTTTTACAAAGTACAAGAAAAAGGATCTTCTAATCCATTTTTAACAGCCGGAGCCCGCCCTCCAAGAGGAAAAGGGCACAAATTATAGAGAGATTTAAGTCTGTTCCCGTTCTTTTATTACTTATAATTTCAAGTTATAAAACAGAGGCTAAAAGGTGTAAGAATGTAATCTATTTGGAAAAGTACAATCAGATACAAATTTCAGGTACAAAACAACTGTTTCCTAAGTACCCAATTTGGTCAGAAAATGCCCAATAAAAATTCTCTTGAATCTTAATCTTGACAAATAGAACTTTTTAAGGAGGAGACACGAACTGATATAATGGCAATTATCTGTCTAAAAATATTAATACGGGAACGCTTACATATTTTAATTACTTAAGAAAATTTTTTGATACAATTCACGTAACCGTCAGTCTTTAGAAAGAGGACTTGAAAAAAGAAAATAAAAATTTTTTGAGAAAGTCAACATGAATGAGAATACAACAACAACAACAACAAATAAAACCAGGATAAAAAACGGGAAGAAAATCATCTGAGAGAAGAACTCCCATCCGTTTTTTTTACAAAAAATAAATACAACTGTGATAATCCGTAATATGGGGCAGCTTTTGCCTACTTTTAGGTGAAATACGTAAACTTAAAAGCCACTGACTAAATAGTCAAGAAAACACACAGAAACAAAAAGGAGGAAAAGGGCAATATAAAGAAAAATATATTAAAAAAGAAAATTTACCAAAAAAAAAATTATAAACGCGGTGTTCACTTCGCCAAAAGCGACCCCACTCCCCAAATAAAAAAAAAAAAATTCGAGTGTTGTAGAACGCCACACAGCTAACTCTCCTCCCCATCCCTGCCCCTCCTATCTTTCTCCCGTACTCCAACTTCCCCCACCCACCGGAAGTAAGAAGGGTCGAAATCAAAATAGAAGAAATTTAATAAAGAGAAAAATAAAATAAAATTCGTCTGGACTCAAGGCTTTGAATAGGTCCCTTAATGCAGAAAGTGGAAGGAGCGAGGAGTAAATTGGGAGGAAGGGGAACGAAGAAAGAACGAAAGGCCGCCGGAACAAAAAATACACCACCTTTTTACTTATTGTGGTTTCTGTGATAAATTCATTTTTGTTTTTTTTATTTTTTATTGCGAATGCGAAAAAAATGCAAACTTCCACCTTGAGGTGGGAGGTGTAGCCATCATCCCTTTCCCTGTTCCCCTCCTCCGCACTCTTGAACATACAATACGGTTTAGGAAACATGCTTTACCCCCCTCCTCACTTCACAAACAAGAAATAAAATAAAAGACGTATATTTATTGTGGGAGAAATTTTCTTCTTGTGCAATTAAGAAAAGTTTACCCTTTTTCCCTGGGCACCCAATCCCCACCACTTTACCACTAAACAGCTTGATAAGGGCACATGGTTACAAAGGATATTTATCGCATAAATGGTAAATTGTTGGACGTAATGTAGGAGGGGCAGTGGAAGGGGAAGGTAAGCGATCTGACGACCCCATTAAAGTTGAATTACATCGGACTTAGCTGCCGCTTCAAGCTCTTTAATGTTTGATAGCATCTATAATTATACAAGTTAATTTGCAGTCATCACAACGAGAGAGTTCTATGGAGCCCCATTTAATACCCTTTCTACTAATATACAACCTCTTTTTCCCTCTCCCCCTCTATTTTCAAAAGCCCAAACTCAAATTCTGGGTAACCACACATAAAATGTAATGTTCTCTAAGGGGGCTGGGGATGGGGGAAGGGTCTCTCGTGGGAGGCTACTACTGGCTTAGGAAGACTACAACTCTTCGTCTCCACCCTATACATCCAACTCCCATCACTTTCCTCCGAACTCTACACAACACCACAACCCTTTCTTTCTCTAGGAAAGAGTTTGTGATACGTGTGGCCTCTTAAGCTTCAGAGGAATTTTCTTAAAAAACAAAAAAAAATATATATTGTGCCGCGCCACCTAAAAGCAAGCTCCTAACCCCCCCCCCCCCCCCCCCCCCCCCCCGCCATCCTTTTCTTCCCCTTCTTCCAATCGCAATCCTTCCTCTTCCCGGTGCGTTGTCGTTGCCGTCGTCGACATCATCATTGTCGTAAACCACACTTAACCGCCGGAGAGGAGAGAAATTGGGGTGGGGAAGCTGTATAGGACCAGTGGGGGGAATAGAGGGGGTGTGATTATGAAAACTTGAACAAATTTCTTGAGTTAATTAATTTTAAGCTCGACTGATGTATGCTTCTTTCCAACACTTCTAACATCCCTCGTGCCACCTCAACTCCCGTCTCTATCCTCTCCTCCACAATTTCTAGCTCGCTGTCATATTTATTTATATGCTTAAAATATTAATGGGGCATAAATTTGAAAATATTTTAATTTGCGATATTGATGGCAAGGGGAAGGGGATGAATTTTTAAGTTTTTACAGCTAGCCTACTCGTCTCTAACCCTCCCTTCTTTCCCCAGCCATCCTCCTTCTGCGGTAAACTAAATTAAAATTTCTACAAAAACTGTAGTAAATTCTACCTTAAGAGAAAAACTTTTTACCATTCTCTCAACATATACAGGTACACATATACCGCGAAAGAAGGGTAATGGGGAGGGAATAGGGGGGGGGGGGGGGGGGGGGGGATGGAGCTATAGGATTACCGTTAAATAAACAAAGAGTGACACAAACATTATAACGAACACGCTTTCACTGATGATAAATCGATTTACACCATAAAACAAAGAGTTATAGTCACTCCTTCCCTCCTACTCTGAGCCGCCATCGAAATTTAACTGGTGCTCATGATTTTGCTTGGCTTTATAAATATCCTTTCACAACTCCCACCACCTTCCCTTACCCCTACCCCTCGATTACCACCTTCTCCTCTCTTCCACAACACGTGAAATAAATTGAAAACGTGAAAATCATAAATCCTTACATTTTCAGCACCTTTATTATAACTGGGCAATATCCCCCTCTCTCTAGTTATACCCATTATCATACTGGCTAAACAACCCTCCTTCCCTCCCAGTAATATTTAAATTACCCTTCTCCATCCCCTTCTCGGCAAAGTAAAGGCATAAAACGAGAGAATGATTTATTTATTATTATTATTTTTTTTTCTTTTTCTTTTTTGGACCAGTGCAGTAATCGCTCCTCAGGGGGGTAGCAGAGGCAAAATGCGTGACCCAAAAAGAAGAGAAGAGGAGGGGTGTTGAAAGTGGAGAGAGGGAAAATTGATGGGTAACTTTGCTCCTGAATTACAACTCACTTGTTCCAACAACAAAAAGACGGGAATGGGAATGAGAATAGGCTGGTAAAATCTCGAAAAGAAGAAATTGCTTCTTTATTTCTGGAGGAACAGAGGGAAAGAGGAGGGGGGAGAGATGTATAAAGGAAGGTGTAGAAAAATATATATAAATATATATATTATTGACGAATTGCGATCACGTCCTGACGCCTTCATTTCAACGAAATATAACGGTAATAATAAATCTTAAATTGTTTTCACAGCTTTCATCCCCTCCCCTCAATCATACATTTGGTGGCCTTTTGAACGCTCACCGAGGGGGAGGGGGGGATTATAAGGAGAGGCGATTTTGTCGAGAGGGGATACAATTATATTGGGGTTCAATCAGAGTGACAACAGCGCCTTATGTTTTTTTTTTTTTTTTATGTTTTCTCCGGGGGAAATAAAGCGATACAAGAAAAAAAAAGAAGAAGAAAAAACGGAGGCGATGACCACACATACGTCAAAAGCTAGGGCAATTTTGGTCACGAGGGGGAGTGGAGGTGGAGAGGAGGTGGTGATGATGGTAGGACTGCTCCTTTTCAATCATGACAAATTGCGTTCCGAATTTTTGTGGTCAGGATATAAACACAAAAAAAAAGACCATAGTGTAGAAGTGAGGGGGTGGGGGGTGAAACGAGGACGATTCTTCTTCGCACAAAATGAGGAAGGGGTGAGGATAGGGAATATTTGAAGTGCTTTGCTGAATTCGAAATGTCATAATCGATTGGCTTTTTTTTGTTTGTTTGCTGTTTAGGTAAAGAAATATTTTAGCTCAGGTTTCGAAAGCTAAAAGCCTCTCTTATTAAGGGTGTAATGAAATTGGAATAGAACACAACAGACTGAAACAGTGTATACATTATAAACTGGAGAATAAAATGAGAACGAGACGCTAAAAATTTTACTTACAAAGAGGATGAAAGATATGGAAATGGAACACATTCCATAATTAGTGTTGTTATAAGGAACAAAAAGGAAATCATGATGTCTCTAGGAAATTTAAGAATAATAAAAACCTTCGGAGAATTAATTGTACTCTGAATGCAGTCAAATACAAAGACAGTTCTGGAGATGTTTCGTCCTTCCTCGAGGAACTGAAGTGAAAAAAGCCTAAGCCTATTATAAGGCGGTAATATGAATTAGGATTAACCCAGAGGAGACAACGGAGAGCAAAATGCAAAAATATCCGCCGAACAGCCTCAATACGAAAAATATAAAAATGCGAACAAACCGGGTCCTGACGAACTCGAGTATTGGGCGAACAAATGTATAAAAAAGAATTTTAGTAACATACAGATCATCAAATTCCTTGCACCATCTTTTAACAAACCCGAAGGGCTACGATAACGTCAATGTGGTCTTCAAAGGACATACGTGAGTTCAAAACAACTCCCAAATCCCTGGTCTTGTCAACTCGTGTAAAAGGATAACCGTCCAAAGAGTAAGTAAAATTCAGAAGAACACTCCTATACATTTGCACTAATATTGAGATTAAGGCAATTGATAGAACACCATTTATAAAAAACTAGTGTCGCCTGTTGTCGATATTCGACCAACGTTTCTGTTTCTATTTCGAATTGATCTGACTTCGTCGTTCAATTCGACCGGTTAAAGTAGGCCGTCGAGGCATATTTATAATAAAATAGAACACACTATTTAAAATAAAAAAATGCTCGCGTCAAATAAAAAACACAACCGGCTTATAAAAAAAAAAAAATCCAAAAGAAGAATATCTATTCTCTCCCCGTTTCTTTTGATGGATGGCGCGTGCACAGTGTATTAGTGCGTATGTGAATAAAAACATTTTTCAGTATAGGTAAAAATTTACCTGACTTCCACCCCTTTCCCTTTGCACGTACCTTAATAAAAATATATTCTGCACATCTATGAAAAAATACCTTTCGCTTAATATATGTTTCATTAAGATACGTGCACGGGAACTAGGTTAA
This sequence comes from Dysmachus trigonus, assembly GCA_949715965.1. NCBI lineage: Eukaryota > Metazoa > Arthropoda > Insecta > Diptera > Asilidae > Dysmachus > Dysmachus trigonus. Next base: position 5,473,476 of record OX454324.1, read on the forward strand.
AAAAGGATAACAATTTTTGGCTTTGCCTATTAATATATAAGATATCTAAGTCAGAATTAAAAAATTCAGATTCCATTTCATTGGATACAAGTCTAAAGATTCTTGAATTATTTACTATTAGAAATACATTATTGATGTAAATAATGAAGAGCAAGGGTCCCAGATGGCTTCCCTGAGGGACACCAGAAGTGTTTTTTACTTCGTAAGAAAAAGCTTCGCGAAATTTTGCCCAGACAGATAAGCTTTAATCCAATGCACGAAAACCAAGAACAGATAGCTTATAGACGAGGACACTGTGATTAATTTTGTCGAATACTTTACTAAAATCCATAAAAATACAGTCGACTTGCAATCCAGTTTCACTAGCAATAATGTAATAATTAGTAAATTCGATTAAATTAGTTGTAGTAGATTTACCGTTCACAAAACCATGTTGGAAACAATGGAGAAAAAAAAAACAAACATTTATCGAGAGATCCCATAGAATCGATTAGTATATGTTGGAACATATCGTATAATATGTATGGTCGTGTGGAACAAATAAAAATCTCACCCAGCTCTTCTACGGCCAGTTTTGTTTTCTTTAAAGTCTGTAATGAGTGTCGGCAGAGGGGTTCAAAACATCACACAACAGCTAACACAAGGACAGTGAGAAAAAAAGGAGCGTAGGGTAGGGTTGGAGGAAGAAGTAAGGAGGAATGTAGGAGGCTTCTGCCGTATGTCTCTTATCATCAGCAGCAATAAGCAACAGCAGTGCCACTGTCGGTCTTCGTCATCGTCATCAACATCATCATCATCATCGTCATCGTCAGTCTGAGTGGAATAATAATAGGAGGGGCGAGGGAGGGGGATCAGTGGTGAAAATAACAGAACTCGTAATTTTTGCTACTCTAGCAACAGCGAGCAGAGCGGTAAAAGCAAAAAAGAAAATCCTAGACCTAGTAAAAAAAAAAAAAAAAAAAAAAAAAAATTAATAATAATAAAGGGCACGAAGAAGGACCACAAAGTATGCGGTAAAACGGCTAAACGAAACCTTAAGGGATTAAGGATGAAAAGGAGGGAAGGAGGAGAAAAGGTGAACGGAAGATAAAATTCAGACACAAGGCTTAAGATCGTCAAAGTTAAGAAATTACACTTACGTTTTTCCCAGCGCACCCATAATGCAAGAGGAACTCATTGAGAAAATAATGTTCAGGGGTTTATTGGGAAGGAAAAAGAATGAAGAGGAGAAGGGAACGAAAAAAACTTTAAATCAGTTTAATTATCTTCGTATAATTTTAAAAATTTAATATAATGCTAATTTACTTAAAATTTGCAATGAATAAAGATATCTTATATAAATTCCACTTTATTTTATCGTACAATTTCTAAAATAAAAAGCCAACATTTTTTTTTCCGTAGAAAAAATAATATATATATATTAAATTTCCACCTTCTAGAATAATCTAAAAAAAAAAATATATAATAATAATAATAAAAACCGAGTATAGGTCCTGAGGGAATTTTTTAAATGGAGCAAAAAAGAAAATCTTTCGAAAAAATCGGCCACCACAAAGTTGTATGTCATGGGAAAGAATAAAAAAATAAGATATGCATAATTCTTCCATTTGCAGGATTGGGGAGGGTGAGGGGGGGGTCATAAATGTGAGCCTAGGATACGAAGGAGGAAATGTTAAATCGCCTAAAGGTATGCAAGAACGACGACGACGACCAAACTGACGATTTCTAAGACGGAGCAAAAGATATCAAGACGAAAACTTAGAAGTTATAGGGAGGGAGAGGGGAGAGGGAGAGGGGAGAGGGAGGGGGAGGGTACAAGGGGAGATAGGAAGGACAAAAAGGGAAAAGATCGTAAAAATAATTTGGATTTAGCCTGCTGCTTGCAAAGAACTGTTTTAGTTGATGGCCTATTTTGATAAAGACGGAAAAATGGATGAAATCCAGAGGGGAGGAGGGGATGAGGGCGACGGGGTGGAGGGAGGAGAACTAAAATAAGGTAGCACACAGGCTTTCACTTTCCCGAAAAGAGTGGGGGAAGGGGAGGCCTACTATAAGAAGCCTCCGGATGACGACAACGACGGTATTCAAATCACAAGGGCGGCACACAGCGGAACGAGACAAGAACTAGAAAAAGGAAGAAAAAGAAAAAGAATATTTTTCCTACAGATCAAATCTTATTGACTTGGTAACCGTTGCACTAAGCCCCTCCACCCCCTCCCCTACCTCTTACTTTCCCCCTCTCCTGCTACAAGATAATTTTCTTATGGAAAACGAACGTTGAGACATTTTTGGTTTTATCTTGAACTACAATCAACCATTTTCCTCTTTCCCCCTCTCCCCACCCACCAAAATCACCTCCTGGACCGTGGAATAACGGTAAAGCATTTTGTTATATATTTCACTCCCTCCAATTTCCCATCAAGACCTATATCCAGTTTTTATTTTTTTTTTTAATTTAATTTGTCTGGTAAGAATTGAAATAACCTAGACCCTTATGGTTTGTATTATTATTATAAAAGAATATTTATTTTCCTACCTTGTTGAACACACGATGCCAAAAAAATATGTTGACCTACCTTGATGCGGATCTGAAAATTATAAAAAAATCAAATAAAAAATTAGAATTAAGAAATATATATTATATTACTATAAAAAATTCTAGGGCCATGTGTTGGTATCTTTTTAAATTACATTTTATTTTGACACAGACACGTATTTTGTTATTTCAACACATTTACAGAAAACCAGTATCATATTTCCGCGATACGAAATGAATAGATTTAGGCCTAAATAATATAGAACATTTATTACCAAAGTTGTCGAAACAGTTGCCACACTATGGCGTTTTTTATGGAGTGCGTTTAAAGATCGATGTTTTTCTGACAACTACCCAGAATCCAAATTCAGACATTTAAGTACAAGATTTATCAAGATATCCATGAAATAGGATTCCAAATCATCGAAAATCTTCTGCAAAATTGGATTGAGGGGATGAGCTCTACCGCCAAGCCCACCGTAGCAGACATTTAATTGAAATCATATTCCATAATTAATCGAAAGATTTACTCTTTTCAATACATCAAGGTAAACTTTGACAAAATATTGAAAAGTATTAGAATTTTAAAAAGAAACCAGTCGATGGTCCAGCGTTTCGTTTTTTTTTCTTATAATCTCTTAACATTTCATTAATTTTACTTGCTTAAATATTTATTGTACTCGTATCTAATTTTTGTAATATCACATGATATTTGTATACCTTAATAAATAGTAAAAGATATAAATAAAAACTAATTCATTCAATCCTCAATCTTCTTTTCTTTTCACAACTACCTTACCTCCTCGTCCTTGCCTACCCTTTCGCCATAATTGTCAAAACCTATGTTCTCTTTATAGCGATTCTTTTGCATTCCATGTCGAGTCTGTGAGAAAAATGGATTGTTGGGGAGGAAGGGAAGAAATTAGCCGCCATCACCAACATCTTCATGTTTGTTATGGATAACATTGGGATAAAGAGAAGAGGAGGGAAGATCGGGGGAGGGAGGAGGGGAATACATCGTAAAGAACTGAACTGTGTGTTTTATTATGCGTCTGATTTCAAATAATACCATAAGCAAATGTGCGATTGTTCGAGTTAAGTGGGAGGAAAAGGCCCAAAAAGAGAGGGAGAGAGAGAAGGGGGGAGGAGAGTAAAATATATGAGGAACAAAAACAAAACAAAGAAAAACGTTGAGACAAGTGTGCAGGATGCGAATAAATATTCATAAATTACCCATAAAAACAGAAAGAGAGAAAGAGAGACATATTCACAAGCGAAGGCAAAATCTTCTGTACAGAAATCAGTTTTATGGTGATGTAGGGGAGGATAACGTTAGTTATAACGGTACTATTCCAGAGATGATGATGACTGCCTGCCTGCCTCCCTGCTACCACATAACAGTACTTTCACTCGATGGATGTGGAATAGATCGGAAACGGAAAGGATATCGAGTGGAATGAAAGAAGTAACAAAAGGGGGGAATGGGGGACCTTAGGGATTAAGAGTGGGAAATAAAAATGAGGGGATTGAATAATAAATAAAAATTCCACTTGAAAAAACAAAAAACAAACACAGACCCTGTTATCGCATCGAAACCGAATCCAACGCCAACATACCATATATATGGTATATTCGTACATGCAATGATTTAATTTTTTTTTTACATACTATACATACCTTTTTTTAAACACAAAGGAGATGGAAAAGAACCGTTTCGCCGCTACGGCCCCGAACCCTTCCCTCGACACCTGACCTCTCTTTGAAAACAAAATAAAATGCAACGATAAATTGTTTGCATACTCATCGATATTATATTTTTAGGCGTCTGCGGTAGCGGACGATTGAAGAACTTTTACCTTTCATCATCCATCCTCCTCCCCCTCCCCCACCCGTTCATCCTAACTTGAAATATGAGAATAAAACCAATTAACAAAAACACAGAGACCAAAATTAAGAAAATTTCTTAAACGTCGTTTCTACTTCTCCTTTTTTTTTTTTCTTAAACGATTCCCGCAATTAACAGAAGAGGGGGTGGAGAGGAGTAAAGGATTGATTAACAGGAAAGAGGGTAGGCACTGCAATCTACACTTTATCCTAACAATAAAATGCAAACAATCCTACCTTTACAAACAAACAAAAAGAGGGGAGGGAGGCAATCAAGCGGTGTTCGAGTGGATATCGATGGTGTTTTTATTTTCTTATTCGAAACGAATTGAGTACCCTATAAATTAGCTAGATTTAAAAGAAAACAAGAAGAAGAAAAATAAATAAAACAACAAAACAAACATTTCTAAATTAGCTCCACTCTAATAATAATGGGGCTAATTAAGTTTTCATTTCATTCTCACAAAAAAGAGAAACAAAAACCCCACACCTGACACCAATTCAGAAATTTTTTGCTTAGCGACGAGCGTACGAGCCTTTTTATTAAATAAGTAAAGAAAAAAACAATAAATGTGGAAAACAATAAAAGTTTTATGAACAAGCAGAAAATGCATTCATCAATATGCTACGTGAAAATAAAAGCAGGGAAGGGAAAAGAGGGAAGAGGAGGGGACTATTCAATTTTTTGTTTACTGTAATTTACTTCCATGTAATTTGATGTTCTCGTGATTGGGGAGCACCCTTTGGTGATAAAATTCCCGTTATGCCCATTTATATCATTGTTTTACACCCTCCGCCCTTCCTCTCCCACCCGCGTCACATTTTACTCAATTTTATTTTCGACGTTCGGGATATTAATGTACCCCCTCCTACTCCTCCTCCTTTACAAATTTTATTATGAAAAAAGCATTTTTATTTAACAACTCCCCCACTTAAAGTCCAATATATCAGAATTTTTATATTTTCGTATTTTATCAATCCCCCCACCCCCAACAATACCCTACTTCAGCCAATAATACCCCCACCACATACGCTTTGTAGCGGCCGGCGGCAGTGGCAGAGGTGGCGGCGACGACGACGACGATAATCATGGTGGCGTTCTCTGGTGGTGAGTACCACCCTGACGGCGTGTTGGGTATCTGTGACTCCTGCCACTACCACTGAAGTCGCCACCTCCGCCACCGACAAGCGCTCATTCGTCCTTCATTCAAAACGGGTACAGGCGGCGGCAGAGGGCACAGCGGTCGTCATCATTAACGTCGCGCCACACGAAGTCGGCGACTGGCAGCATCCATCATACGCTCCCTTTTTTTATTATAAGTTTTTTTTTTTGTACAATTCGAATCCACTTACTTCCATCAATGTGAACTTTCCCTTGGTTCAATATCCATCCACAGAGCCCCACATCACGTCCCATCGCACTCTGGGGCAGCAACTGACTAACTTCTGATCTCATCCCTTGCCCAAGCCCGACACTCGCCAAACCACCCCTCCCCACTACTCTTCAGCGTGCTCTACAATGTCCAATTAAACGAGACTTTAAAATATTTGTTTTTTTCTGCTCAGTTTGTTATCAACAATAAATTCACATCAAAAAATTTTTTTGTATCAATTAAAATATTTATTTTAATAAGTGAGAAATTCTTTTTAGGGGGCTCTCAGAAAATGTCTAGTTATCCAGAAAATTCAAAATAGGGACAAGTCTGGAGCAACAATTCTGAGAAACCGGACGTCGAACTCGCAAGAAGGGCAAATTTTAGGCTAAAAATTATTCAAAGTGGGATCAACGCGAGTGAAAATATGCTACACAAATTTCAAAAAAATTGCAGGTCCCCAAAATTTTTAAAAGTCTCTCAAAATATATTTAGCTCTCCAGGAAGTCCAAAATTGGGATAGGCCTGGAGCAAAACTTATGAGAAACCGGGCACCGAACTCGCGAGAAGGGTAAAATTTAAGCTAAAATTTACTCAAAGTGGGGTCCACTCGAGTGAAAATAGACTACAGAAATTCTATAAAAATCATAAATCCCCAATATTTTTAGGGAGCTCTCAGAAAATGTTTAGCTTTCCAGAAAGCCCAAAATTGGGATAAATCTAGAGGAAAATTTTTGAGAAAAAGTCGCCAAACTGTCAATTTTGAAGAATAATTAAAATTTTAGAGTCCCAGATCCTCTAGTTCAAAATATTCCCTCGGGATGTTCTCTGATTTTATTTTTCCTGGGAAGATAGCCATGTTTACTTAGCTGGGACAAAATTTCAGCAATCCCTATATATATATAAAAATGAAAGTTTGTTTGTTTGTTTGTTTGTTTGTTTGTTTGTTGCTCAATCACGCCTAAACGCTTGCATCGATATTTTTCATTTTTTGTCCGAAGGTAGTACATATTCCGACTTAACATATAGGCTAATTTTTTTTCGGATAATACGTAGGGTTTCAAAATGGCGGATTCAAGATGGCGGCTGAAAATTTTAAATTTGAAGCGATTTTCATGAAAATTGGTATATAGGATTTTAATGAAAATTGGTACAATGATTATTCTGAAGATACAAGTTCCGAATATTATCAAAAGTTGTAAATCCAAGATGGCGGATCCAATATGGCAACCGAATGTCTCGATTTCAACGGATTTTAATTAAAATTAGTACAATGATTATTCCGGAGCCACTGATTTCGAATATTATCAAACATTTCCATATCCAACATGGCGACCAAAATTTCTCGATTTCAACGGATTGTAATAGAAATTAGAACAGTGATTATTCTGAGACCACTAATTTTGTATATTATTAAAATTTATAAATGCAAGATGGCGGACCCAACATGGCGTCCAGAATGTCTCGATTTCGACGGATTTTAATGAAAATTGGTACAATGATTATTCTGAAGCTACAAATTTCGAATATTATCAAAATTTGTAAATCCAAGATGGCGGGTCCAATATGAGACTAAATTTCTTGATTTCAACGGATTTTACTGAAAATTAGTACAATGATTATTCTGAGGCCACTAATTTCGAATATTAGCCAAATTTCCAAACTCAAGATGACGGATCCAATATGGCGACCAAAATTTCTCGATTTCAAAGAATTTGAAAGAAAAATTGGTACAATGATTATTTTAAGGCCACTAATTTTGAATATTATTAAGATTTGGAATTTCAAGATAGCGGATCCATAAAGGGGTTTTCGGGTTGAAACAATTTCTAGGATATAACAAACTCGAACATTTGAGATGTGTTAATTAGTAAGTATTTACCCAACGGCGGGTGAAACCGGGTAACCCAGCTAGTTAGAACTAATTTAAAATGCCAGGTGAGCGTTTTTCATTGAAAGGGTTGTGGCACCTCATTCCATTTCTTCGAATTTCACTCAAAACGGCAGAAATTAATTATAAAAAGAACTCATTTTTTTGATTTTCAGAACAATTTATGTTCTTTATATAAAATTTAAATGTTTAACGGCAAAGACGTTTGCCAAAAAATTGGAATTTAATTACACAGACAACTTGTAATGTTAAATTTATGGGAAAATTAATAATCTTCTAATTGAGAGCTTGAAAATTAGACCCCACAGTGGGATCTAAAACAAATTCGGAAATCTAAAAATTTGTCCGTTTGTTATTCCGAATTCGGAGAAAAATTAAAAGAATTAACAATTTATTTGAATTTTCCGGAAATAACGCAGCAGTTAGCAGAAATGTCACTTAAAAACAAATCACCCCCCGAAAAATGAAGTGTGGACGGGCAATGGTAGGGAGGAGGAGTCGCGTTTCAACTCCGAAAAACGGAATGAAGTGAAAGAATATTGGAGAAATATTAAATTACGCTCATTTAACCGATGAATTTATTTTGGCTAAGTTCTGTACCGAAAATTTTAAAGGTGAGGGCTCAGGACACGTGAGTAATTTTTAAGATTTTTAGAAAATTTCGGATTCCAGGTAGACTATACGACGCTGAAAGGGGTGTCTGAGGTAGATATGGAATGAGAGGAGAAAATTCTGGCGTTCTTCTGAATGACCACAAGACCGCTTCCCCCTCAGGAAAAATTTGATGATTTCAATTTCAAACTTCTTTTTTGTTTTTGTATTATTTGTACAGAGGCACATTTTTGTTTAATATTTTTAAATAAGGGCTAAAAGCGTACTATTAAATATAAAAAAATCAATTTCTAATGAAGGGACGCAAAACAACACACAATAAACAAAAATTAAAGAGACGATGTGTGGAACGTAAATTTCCCCAACATTTAAAGTCCACTGTTTTTCATTCCGAAACTTTTATCCCACAAATACCTTTACATCCCAAGTTTCGTCGATTTACCTTTGTATTAATCGGACGAACCAAACAAGACAAAAAAAAATGCGACGGTTCAAGATTTAAGGAAATTTCACAAGTTTAAATTTACTCAAGATTTAAACCCAGTTTTTGGGAGGCAAAATTACAAAATTAAATTACACCTTGAATTAAGCTTAAACCAGACTTAGACTAATTTAAGCTAGGTTAAATTCTGGTTTGACTAAAGATCCAAGCCAAGGCTTAGCCACTTTACTGAGATAAGCTCGATTTTGTCCAATGGACTCATTTCGCCGAACTAAGCTGAGTTTCTCAGAATTAAACTAAGAAATGTTAAACTGAGCTTAAATTCGTTTAGTTAAAAGCTAAAACAAAATGTTTAAGAAACATGAAGAAAGTGAACTTTTAAGGTGGCACCCCTACAAAATGAATCTGTCACTTCTCCGCCTAGATTGCGAGAAGAAACCGGAATTTGAGCCGAGGTTGAACCGAATTTAAGCCGACCAAGGGACCGAAGGCGTTTCGGATGAATCCGGTTGATGAAATTTTCTTTCTCCGCTTCTTTTAAGGGGTAAAAAGCATAAAATCGTGTTGCAAGATTCAACGAAATTTTGTATTATTATTAAAATTACACTTTATTAATTTATACTATCGGTAAGTTTTATCCAATTTGAATTTTTTTTGTTTAAATTTATTTCAATATATTTAAAAGATATTTTCTATTCATTCTACCTTTAAATTCAAATTAATTCAACTAATTTATATGAAATATACGATATGTAATTTGGCATCGATGGGAGAATATCATGAAAGTGGGACCGATTCGCTGATTTTAAATGGCGGGCGTCGGAAAAAGATACAAGAAAAAGATAAAAAAAATGTATCTAAGTATCTTATGCTGTGGTATAAGAGGGCAGAATACTACCATCAACATAAGAACCATCATTCCAGCATATTTCCTACAGCACAAAAAATATAAAGAAGAAAAAGAGGTTGAATTTAGGTATATCTTCTTGTTTTGGGATATATATACGCAATATATAGGTTTGTATATATATCCCTTTTTTCTTTTTTCGGGGAACACCAAAACACCCGAACCAGAGAAAACCAGAGCTCATACAGAAAATTTGTTTTCCTTTTCCTGGGGTAGGATTTTCGTTCAGGAAACGAAACCAAAGCTAAAGCCACGTTCAGTTGTCGTCTGCAGCTTGAGGCAAGCGAAATAAAGTAGTTTTTCGGTAGGAGCGCTGTCGTTCGTTTGTCGTTGTCGTGTTTTTAAACAAAAAAATAAATAAAATAAAATTCTTTTCCGAGATTTTCGTGTGTCGCCTTTGAAGTTAAACAATTTTCTTTTTCTTTTCAAATATTAATATATAGTGTTTTGTAATAAATCCACTAACAAAAATTTATTTACAAAAACACCATACAAAATCAGGCATAGTTTCATGAAATAAATTTCATTCATAAGTTTTTCCCTTTCTTTTAGTAATATAGTATATATAAATGAAAGAGCCATATATTTTGTTTGATTTTCGATTCATTTTAGTGGTTAACCCTTTTTATTTTAAGTAATAGTCGTTTAGTCGTGTTTACATACGGAAACATAATTCATCTCAAGGCCTTGTGTCACGACGGAAGCATAATTTCACTTTCGAAAACATTAAGACGCTGCCTTCCCGAAAATAGTAACTTTGTTGTCTAAAACGTTCTAACTTATCTAATTTTGTCTAATATATTCTAGCACTGTCTAGAACTCTTATAGTTTTGTGATATTTGTTTTAACTTCATCAAAAACTTATTCAAGTTTGCCTAACTCCTTCCCAAATTTGCCTAAAATTGTTTTAAAGCTATCAACAGAGTTCGTGCTTTGTCTCAATGTTTTGTCTAAATTATTTTTTCTAAATAATACAACAATAAACGCTGTCCAAAATACATTTTAATAATATCTTCTAGAGTTGTCTAATTTTATATTAAATTTACAATCGCCAGATCCTCCCAAAGCCGCTTGAAACAATCTCTAAAGTAAACTAAAACTTATTCTATATGAAAGGTGATATATATATATATAAAATAATAAATAACAGAAAATAATGTTCCAAGTATGAAGAAAAAAAAGAATCAGTGCTTGTTGTTATCAAATAACGTTTAAAATAAAAAAATTAATAAAATTAAAACTTGGGATAGTTTTTAACGTAAAATTTAAGAATATAGAATAACAAAATAAATAAAATGTGTATAGTGAAATAAATAAAAGAAAATATGGAAAAAATCCAAAATAAATTATCAAGTAGTAGCGAAAATTCGTGAAATTATGTGATTAAGACTGTGAAGAAGATTTATAGGTAAAACAAATAAAATTAAAACATAATGGCTGGTATGAACTTCATAATTCTTAAGGTAAGTCATTATTAAGTAGGATCAAAAATCTGAATAACCCTGAGATACTTTTCATAGCCTCAGGGAACCTCTCAGAAAAAATACAAACACAATTTTGATCCACAGTTCTTGAGGCAATTTTCGTATAATTATAAAAACACGAAAATGCGTGCTTGTCTTTTTGAAATTTTTTACTGATAAACATCACTCTTTTGTGGTAATAAATTAATTTATTTTTTGATGTGAATAATTCAAATCAATTCACGCATTCGAATTTAACCTACATCTACCTAATCAAAGCACGCATTCGAATTTAACCTACAAAATGCGTACTTACTAAAAGTATCTAAAAATCTAAATCATTTAGTTTGTTTCCGGAAAAACTTTTAAATGAAAAACGAAATGAAATCAACACAATATTATATAAAAAAAAGAAAACAACTGAGAATTGAAAGTAAAGACCTTCCTTAATCGGACTACAGAAAAAGGCCAACAAATTTAAATCTGGCTTTTGTGTGTAAAATCTGTCCTTTTTCATTTATTTTCTATTTAATATTTATTTTTTTCACACACCTTTGACACAGAGGACCTTTTTCTCTCGATTTACCCCGAAGTACCCCTCTACAAAAGTAACACCCACTAAAAGAGTAAAAATCAAGTAAAAATTAGCTCGAGAATAACAAAAAAAAAATAAAGAACTTGTCAAAAATTTAACCTTAATCCAGCTCACAGAAAAATAAAAAATATATGTATACATAAATACTCTCAAAAAAGGCTTTTTTTCGTTTTGTAAGCCCTCGGAGGTCACATATGCCTCAACAATCCCACCCACTTTCACCTTTTTCAACCCCAAAGGAGAAAAAGGAAGAAAAACTATTAAAGCCCGCAAAGTAATTTATATAAGAAATTGGATCCCCGAACTTTCCCCGAAAAAAAAAAAAAAAAGTAAATAAATAAAAAGAGATCAATGAAAAGGAATAAGTTGGGAAACTGTTGCCACTGTTCGTTCACGATTTGCCCCCTCTCGATCCCGAGGAAGAAGGTTAGCCAGGCACATTCACACAGTCGGGGAAGGATTTTGAACCCCCTTTCTAGCCCTATTCTCTCCACCTTCCCACCATCCTCCTTTATTCCGAACATAACCAACATTTGCAGTAGAAGACTTTTTTATTTAATCTTCAACACAAGAAAAGGCAAAAAAAAATAGGTCTTTCCCTGAAAAATCCGAACCTTTACCATCAGAAAGGAAAGAAAAAAAAGGGTTTTTTTTTTATGAAAATTGACTGGAGGAGGGGGGAGTGGCACTATGAATTTACTGATTCTAGGTGGAGGGGAGGGGAGGGGGGTTGGAAGATTTCAAGGTATTAAATTTACACGATGTAGTGACTTTAAAATCCTCTTTTCTTTATTGTTTTTAATCAAACAAGGTCCCGCCCCCCTTTCGCCCCTTCCTCCCTTCTTTGTATTGTCCCTTATAAAGATTTATCTTTACCTTTCCGCGAAACCCGTTCTACCCTCCCCCGGGCCCTTTTCTGCAAAGAAAAGCGAAAGGTTTACGTAATTACGTTGATGGTTTTTCTGACTTGTGCAAAAGATTTTTGTTTATTTCGTTTTCCCCCTTTTATGTTTCACACCTTCTTCTATTAGAAGCTTATTTAATATAAACAAAATAAAGGTTTCGGAACGTTTATTAGAGCTAATCTGCCCTCCTCCCTCCCCAATCCTCCCTCACTTCCTTCCCCTTTCAACGATGGCAGTTATCAATTAGTTCATCATGCAATAAAATAAAATAAGAAAAAAATGTTATCGCTTTTATTTGACTTTTATATAGGGCCTTTATTTATTTAGTATTTTTTGTTCGTTTGTAGCTTTTCAAATAAAAAAAGGGGAGTGTGTCTTTATCGCTGCTGACAACAAATTTTTTTTCTATTATTTTCGTCCTCCCTCTGCTAGCCACAACAACGGTCGACAACGTCGATGAAATCATTCAAGGGCACGTGAAACTCATAAAACGGGATTTATAAAAGAGACGCCGACGATTATGATGACGAGGTGTCGCCACCGCCGCCAGTTCATACAACGCTCCAGTCAGAAGAACCATATAAATTCATCATGACAAAAATCGACAGTTTAAAAAAGATCATAAACACCTCTGGCAAAAAAAAAATAATAGACCCACCCACACTTAACATTAACTTCATTAAAAAAAAAAAAAAAAAAATATATAAACACAAAAAAAAAAAAATACTCCCCCTTAATTTAAAAATTCCCCAAAAGGAATTCAATTTACCTACAATATATCCTTCTAGTTATTTATTCCTTTGAAATTCAAAGAGTAAAGTATATACGAAGGAAAATTTTGTTTTAAAATCAGTTTTACAGTAGAAGGTTTGAAATAACAAAAAAAAAAAAAAAAAACTAAAACTAGAAAATAGCAAAGAACGCAAGAAGCAGTCAACATTACCATGTTAAAAAAAAAACTTAAAAAAAGGCTCTCTGAATAGTCGCGGTAAAACAACAGCAACGGACACGACTATACCATGCAGACAGTTAGAATATAATCCTTCATTTGCGCTTTCGTTCGATTCGATTATGCCCCGTTATACTTACTGTTTCTGCCTATTTCTTACTGTGCTTTTTTATACGTGTGTTTATTAAAATAACAAAAAAAAAAAATTACAAGTGTTCAGATTAAACAACATCAGGGACAAGGGATAGGGAGAAGCGCGAAGAGAACCCAAAGCAGCAGAAAATGCTGACTAAATACCTCGACATCATATTCCATTTTAATTTGTTTTTATTTGGTCTATTGATCCCCTCTCCCCTTTTCACCCCCTCTATTTCTAAGTGTTTTCAAAAACAATAAAAACAAACCGCCTCACACAATCTGCTCTGGGGCTCCATGCAGCAGCAGCAGCAAATTACACACATACAAAATGCTGCTGCACATTCTGTTTGCATGACACCGCGCCCGGATTATATTCAGTACCCTCTTTTTTTTTTTTTTTTTTTTTTTTTTTTTTTTTTTGTAATGAACTTCCTTTCAAATATGATAAATTTAAACTTTACCGCCCCAAGAGTACCTAAACTAGGGCCTAAATGTAGCTAAAAATTGGTAGAGCGCGAGAGGGGAAAGGGAGGGGCAACGGAACACCCAACAAACCTACAGCAGCACAAAACAGTATCCAGAAAACATGTCGTAGTAATTTTATTATTACTTTTTTTGTTTTGTTTTTGTTTAGTTTAAATAACGAATGCAGCAGAACACCATTCGGTTGCATTCTACAAAGTTTACAGTAGAGGGGATGGAACATGAGGAGGGGAAACATAGAGGGGGGGATTGGATTGGATGAGGGCAGCAGAACCATTGAAGCCTGGGCCATTGAACCTATTTATGGGGCGGAGCGCGCACATGTTGCTTCTGCTACCTTCAGTGATACTGCCGCTTTTGTCCGATGCTTGTGCACAACTACTGCAACTTACTGCACAAATTGTACTTATACTGTGGAATTTCGTATTCCCTATCTCTTCTACAATACTTCCGAAGCCTATACCCTCTTCTAGGGATGCCAGATTTTTTTTTGTGTATATAGTTTTCTTAAATTTATTTATTTACAGAATTAGTAGACAAAAATAACATAATTCTTTATTATTATATTTCAGTGTTTATTTCAGACTGTTAAATGTTCTTCAGGAAAAATAAATTTGGTATAAAAGTTGAATTAGTGGCAGAGAGTTTAAGTATTTCTATTCATTTTAATTCAGTCATAGATTCTTGCATAAAATTTGATCTTTTTTTTTAAATAGTGTATTAAAGAATGAAATTGCTAGGTGAATAGTACCTTGTTTTATGCTTTGAAAATATAAATATAAAAGGATACCAGCATGGAGATACAAAATAAAAACACACCTCAATTCAATTTAACCCTCTTGGTACGGCACAGTTGGCCGCGGTTATACATTCCCTGTATGAGAAAGTTTTACACGGGAGTGTAAAGTAGGCAGCGATCGTACTCACAAAGCTTTCCATGCATGCCGAATTTAGGCGGCGGTCGTACCCATAGAATGTTGCGCAGATGCGGTTGTATCCAGAATATGTTTGGTGAATGCCGACTGTAGACGGCGATAGGACCAAAACTACTTTTACTTTTTTCTTACGTTCATGGTTAGGGGTTGGTAAACAGAGATAAGGATAGAATTTCGACATCATCGATAGCTCCACTCCACTTGTATATCATAAATGCATCTTTCGGCAGTCAAATCAATCTAACCCCTAAAAAGGAGTATACCTGAATATCTTACCCTCTCCCCTTACCCCTCTCTCCTAAAACTATCCTTATTTACTACAAATTCTGCCTTTTCGGCCATTAAGGGGGACCACTAGTGTGACCGCCTCAAAAAAAGGTGATTTTTGGAATTTTTTTTAAAAGACAACTACTGCATGGAATGTTTTAATATTTTAAGGATATATTTGTGGATATACAGTAGAATCCGGATATAACGACCCTCAAGGGACCGGCAACACTTAGTCGTACTAACCGGACGTCGCACAAAACGAACGAACACCGAAGAATGAATTTAAGCTTGTTTTATGTATTAATATTACCGTAATAATGAAATAATAATATACATAGTTAGATTAACTTATATTTGAATAAAACAAATTAATATTAAAATAAACAAAAAATAACTTTAATGGAACTTAAACATTGCACACTACATTCTATGCATTAAATTCATATGATTTACTGACGTAGAAAGTCTGTAATTTTTGTTTGTTTTTGACTGATTTTTGTTCGATAGTAAGAATTACGTACAGCATTGTGAATACGAAACTTTTTATTACATTATCGTCAAAGTTAGATTGAACAAACACATTGAGCGCTTCTGCAGCCTTCAGAGCCTCAGAAGCGCTGGAAGTCGAATCAGTCTCCTCCGGTTCGGAACTCATTTTAGCGCACTTAACCCATTAATGCGCAAAACGAGGATTTTGTGCACGCAAGTTCAATTGTACGATTCGAATAGAAAATTGGGGCCAATTTCCTCCAAATTCGTATATAAGGGGTTTTTGGGAGTGCTCTTTCAGAATCTGGCATTTGTTTTGCATTAAAACTTCAAAAACCATATTATTTTTTGGGTTTTTTCAAAAAAGTGCCGATTTTTTTGGGTCATTTTTCGTCTCAAAGTCGATTATCTTGTCGTTGCTGCTATTGAATGATCATATAACCACCAGAAATCGCGGTCCGAATGTCTACACTTTCTCAAATCATAGTTTTGAATTTTTGTTTTCGCTTTGGTTTTTGCAAAATGGCCATTTTGTACAGCAATGTAATAAAAACCTTCGCGATTTTTTTACACAAAAAGGATCAACTTTACAAAGAAAATTTATATGACAAAAATTGCTTATAATTAGCCAAGGAAAACATGTAAATTTTTTCAGAATTCTTTGGACTATTTTTGGTTTTTTGGATTTGGCCAATTTTTGAAAAATCCAAGAATGTCTCGAAAAATTCTGAAAAAATTCCCACGTGTTCCTTGGCTAATTATAATCACTTTTTATCATATAAAATTTATTCGTATAATTCGTCCTTTTTGAGTAAAAATATCACCAAATTTCATCATAAAAAAACTTGGTGATAATTTTACTCAAAAAGGATCAATTATACGAATAAATTTTATATGAGAAAAAGTGATTATAATTAGCCAAGGAACACGTGGGAATTTTTTCAGAATTTTTCGAGACATTTTTGGATTTTTCAAAAATTGGCCAAATCCAAAAAACCAAAAATAGTCCCCACAATTCTGAAAAAATTTACATGTTTTCCTTGGCTAATTATAAGCACTTTTTGTCATATCAATTTTTTTTGTAAAGTTAATCCTTTTCGTGTAAAAAAATCGCGAAGTTTTTTATTACATTGCTGTACAAAATGGCCATTTTGCAAAAACCAAAGAAGAAGAAAAAATTCAAAACCATGGTTTGAGAAAGTGTAGGCATTCGGACCGCGATTTCTGGTGGTTATATGATCATTCAATAGCAGCAACGAAAAGATAATCGACTTTGAAACGAAAAATGACCAAAAAAAATCGGCACTTTTTTGAAAAAACCCAAAAAATAATAGGGTTTTTGAAGTTTTTATGCAAAACAAATGCCAGATTCTGAAAGAGCACTCCCAAAAACCCCATATACACGAATTTGGAGGAAATTGGCCCCAATTTTCTATTCGAATCCTACAATTGAACTTGCGTGCACAAAATCCTCGTTTTGCGCATTAATGGGTTAATGAGTCCTTGAACTTGGCACATCAGATGAAA
This sequence comes from Dysmachus trigonus, assembly GCA_949715965.1. NCBI lineage: Eukaryota > Metazoa > Arthropoda > Insecta > Diptera > Asilidae > Dysmachus > Dysmachus trigonus. Next base: position 5,490,875 of record OX454324.1, read on the forward strand.
AACACTGGCTGATTTACACGCGCTAATCAGCATACGGACGTAGGAGAGGGGAGAAAGCCGGGACGCGGGGCGGTGAAGTATTGCTTGTGCGTAGGTATTGAAAACACTGCGCGTCGTTCTAAGCGGACGATTTCTTGTCAAAATAGGTCGCTATAAGCGGTTGGTCGCTTAAACCGGAGTCGTACTAAACGGACATGTTTTCATAGTAAGTCTATATGAAACCTAACTTGAGTTTGCATTTTCGTCACTATAACCGGTTGGTCGTTATAAACGAAGTCGTTATATCCGGACTCTACTGTATGTATAGTAAATACATGATAACATTTTTGGACCAAAAATATGAAAATTCAGCAAATTATTCGCAATTTCCTAAGGCTCCAAAAAAAAAAAGTGCCCCCACTGCTGCAGTTATAGAGACGTTTACTTTGCGTGAAATCAAAAAAAAAACAAAAAGTTTATTAAACTAGAAGATATTTCCCGTGCCACAAACCTCGAAAAAAACAAAAATATTTAAATTTAAAAAAATGGCGGAGAAAAAAATTTAAATTTCGCGCGAAAATTTCGTCATTTTTGGCCTGCCAAAATTACATTTTTTATTCGATCCGGAATTTTGGAGGTTTATGGCACGGAGAAACATGTATAAAAGAAGTTGCAATAAGAATCAAATCGATCGGATAATTTGTCTTCGAGCTACAACTGCAGCAAATTTGAAAAAAGTGGTTTCGAGAAAAACGCGTTTAAAGTTTAATTCATACATTTCTCAGTACCTCGATACCATGAGCGGCTGCTCTTCTGATGGCTGTAACTCAAAAATTATTTGAGATATGCACTTGAAATTTTAGTATGTTATTTTTAAAGATATAGACTATCGAAATATGCAAAACAAAAAAAAAATTTTTTTTAAAAATGTCACACTAGTGGTCCCCCTTAACCATATGAAAAAAAAAAATCTCTTAGGGAAATTGGAGAAGGCAAGGGAATATTAAGGAAGGGGGGATGGACAACTCGATGGGAAAAAATTCAGAGCGATCTGATCAATCATATAGTACCAATTTTTAGGTATAATCAATTTCTTACTTTCTTGTTTTACTGAATAATCTCATAAAATTCAGTCATCCAGGGCCAGTAGCAATAAAATTTCATCAGCCCCAAGCCAAAAACATAAAAATTAAGAAAATAAAAAAATAAAAACGAACAAAAAATAATATTCAAGCGCCGCCGGCCGGTTGTTTTTCTTTTTTTTTCTTTTTTTTTTTTCTTAATAAGTGTATTTTACTAAGTGAATAATCGGGTCCAATTGACCCAATCAGAGCAAAAATTCGTTCTTAATGTTAAGAGGCATTGGAAAGGAAGTGGAAAGAGCAAATTGTAACAGATTTTTATCTTTATTTCTTCCCTTTTTTTGTTTTTATTTTTCTGTGTTGTCGGAAGTTAGGAATAAAAATGGCAAGATTCTGCGAAGCGTAAAGGAATGAATTGGAAAGGCTACAGGAAAAAAAATGTTCTTCCTTATCACCCCCTCCGCTCTATCCTTCCGCAAATCTAACCACAAATTCTTCTTCTTTTCCCCTTAAGATGCCTTTTTTCTTAACTGTCTCCTTAAATTGTGTCAACACACATCATCCACCCCTACCACCGCCCTAACATTTTTCGTTCATACTTCCCCCTTCTTCTGTCATATTGTTAGACTACTTTTAACATAGAGGAGGAGCCCCCGGGTGGAGGGAAGACACACAACGGCAGCAGAAGAGGCCGGAAAATTACTCTATCAATCATTTGTGATTGCTCCGTAAAAACACAACAACAACAACAACAACAACAAAAAAGAAGAAGAAATAAACGATAAAAAAGCATTCACACCTCTACCCCTCTTCTTCCCCCTCTATTATATTTTCGTCTTATCCTTACTCCTCCTCCCCCCCCCCCCCCCCCCCCCGCCCTTTATTTTGTTTACGAAAGAAGAGAACACGTTTTCCAGAAGAACTTCAAAAGAAAAGAGAAAATAAAAATTAAGAAAAAAAAAATAATTTATAAAGCAAAAGACGAAAAAAGAAAAAAAAATCACTTACTTTTAATAAGCGAACAACATGGCAGCGACATCTGTAATCAACTTTTGTAATTAACAGCACGCAAACGGGTCAACTGCGCTTCCCTAACTAAATTGAATTTAATTATAATTTTTCTGTTTTTTTTCGTTTCTTGTCTCTTACAAAATTATTCCCACCCATTCAAAGTTAATTGATGAGAAAAGAAAATCAAATTTAGTTGTTTTAAAAATTCTTAAGCAGTAAGGAGAGGTGGAGTGGAGGAGAATGGGAAATAAGAGTGGTTTATTTTTTATTATTAATTTTATTTGTGTGGTGGAGATGGACATACAAAAAAAAAACTAAATATTATCCACTAAAAAGAAAAATCTACAGAAATTAAAGTAAAAAATATACATACCCCTCCCCTACTAACAAGATTACAGGTGTTGAGAAAATGTCACTGCTGTATAATAAATAAAATATAACAAAACTTTTAACCTCCAAAAAAGTATATCTTTAAAAATTAAGATGAACGACAACAAAAACAAATAAATTTATAATCCACAATTCTGTGGATAGAATGGAGAGGGGGATAATAATAATGGGGAAAAAAGGGGGAGGAATACATTACGAAACACACAAAAAAAAGGGAGAAAACAATTGCGTCAAACAGGCAAATTTCATAACATACAAAAGACAGCAGGTTGGCCTATTCAAGAAAATAGGCTCAATTTTTTTCCCTCCTGCTGTTCCGTTCCCTCGTAGGGGAAGGGAGCAAGTAGGTTTTTTCCCGACGGGACAGGGGGAGGGGGGAGGGAGAATGGCCCTACTACTGGTCCTTAAACGGTATACAACACACACCTTAGACAGGATGTCCTCGACCATCACCGTTATTAGCCCAAAGTAATGCACTCCACTCTTCTCCCCTTTTCCACCCATCCGTGATAGCTCCTACGTTATTTGGGGAACGAAAAAGAAAAAAAGTAAAAGAATCCCCATAACTGAGATCACAGCAGGAGACCGGAAGAACAGAAAAAGGAGAATTGAAGATCTTTTTTTTTTTTATTTATTATTACTCTTACTTAAATCAATCCTTCTCCCACCCTTCCCCTAATTCTTGACATACCGCACTTTACCGTCTTTTTTTCCCACTAGAAAAAGAAAGAAATCAATTTCTAGAAAAAATTAATACAAAAAGAACATTTTTCTTCCCACCCTTCGCCTCACCCTCCCCCCTCCCTTTAAAAAAAGAAAGGGAGAAATGAAGAGGGAGAATGAAAGGCTATACTAAACCACCGGGGGGGAGGAGAGAGGATGGGATGTGAGACTAACGATTATCCCAAATAAAATGTGAAATCCTTATTTCTTTCCTTCTCCCCTCAAACCGTTTCCCCACTGTCCTCATAAACCGCCCTATGTTGTGATCTAGGGCAAATAACGCCCCTGCCCCCCTTCCGAAAAACCCCCGGGGAAGCATGTGCTCATCTCTGTTTTGTATGACACCTATCAAATTGAGCAGATAAATTAAAAGGGACGAATAAGGGATGAGGTGAATTGCTCAAAAGGGGTTATAAATGAGAGCAGAACTGAAGAGGAGTGGCGAAGATGGGGGAGGGGAGCACAATAACCTTTTGTTGTTACAGGAATTTATCGAGTTAAATTGACCGCAAAGTGTTTTAATACCGAAATACGAATTTCAATCTTACCTTTATGTGACTTCAGTAGAAGAATGGGAGGGTAAAAGAGTTTATTTTTGAAAAGGGTGGAGGGGAGGACAAAAGCTAACTTAATGTTTTCTAAGGCTCCCGAAAAGGGTTGTTTAAATACTTTTTTTCTTTTTTTAATTAATAAGGGCTTTTAACAGAAAATTTAATTTTACCCTTTGAGAAGAGTTCGATACACCGTATCCCGAAATTTTTCCTTCAGACTTACCCCGACTTTAGACTTCCTGGAGAGCTAAATATGTTTTGAGAGCTCCTTAAAAATATTGTGGACCTGCAATTTTTTTTTTTTTTTTCATTTCTGTAGCCTATTTTAACTCGACCGAACTTCCACTTTAAGTAATATTTAGCCGAATTGTACAAATTTTGCAAGTGCATATAATGCAATGTATTTTATTTTGTTTAATTTTAATTGATCAAGATAACTTGTTCTTCTTAATCTTCAGATAAACGGCACCGATGTGAGCCAAATGCCTCACGAGGAAGCGGTACAAATGTTCCTAAAAGCCTCTGAACCGATCCTAGTCGAAGTTCGTCGTCGAACGCACGATGATCCTCCGACATCAAATAAATTAGCTCCCCCACCACCGCACCATCCCTACCCCTACCCTGCAGTATTCTCGAACAGCAGCGATGAATCACAACCCCCACCACCACCACCATCACTACCGCCATCATCATCATCATCACAATCATTCCCTCCACAACACCACCAGCAACAGCAGCAGCAAGGGGAAAACGTTCCAACAGTCCCCGCCACCTCCCCTGGTCAAATTGTTCTATCCCAGCATCATCATATAAAGCAACATTCACCGCTATTCCAGGGACGCGGAGAAAAGATGAAGGGGAATCGTTTGAATGATGGAACACCCCCACCACTAACATCAAATTTAATAGAAATTTCTACCGAGTTACCGAATTCCTCCAGCGGTAAGGTTTACGTTTCGACCGGCGTACAAACGGACACCTTTACGACGGAAAACATTTTTAATGGAACATCAGGAATGATTGAAAATGAAACAAACGAACATAACCTTTTCGAGGAATGTCTTGCACCAGAAATTGATATTGAGGTTGGCTGATAACAAAAAAAAAAAAAATTGTTTTAATATTTTAATACTGTTCCAGTCCTGTTTTATTCCATTTTTCTCTTTTATTTCATTCCTCATTATGTACCGTATTTCGATAACGTCTCATTTCGATTTTAAACTCATTTAAGACTGTTGGAATGTTTTATCATTTTATTTTGATTTTGTCCTACTTTCATTTTGTTCCAGTTCATTGTGTTCCATTATATCCCGTATCCATTTTTGATCGTTCCATTCCCATATCGCTCCATTCCCATATCGTTCCATTCCAATTTCGTTCCACTAAGAGTTTTTTTAAGATCACTTTTAATAAACTTTTTTTTTTTAATTTTTTTATAGGAGGTCACCTTACGGAAATCATCGAGTAAAGAACGTCTCGGTTTAACCGTTAGTTATAGTTCTGGTAACGGATCTGGTTCTGATGATACAGACACATGTACTGAAGTTTATATAAGCGATATTGTTCCAAATAGCATTGCAGCCCGCGATGGCCGATTGCGGCAGGGTGATCAAATTTTACAGGTAAGAAATTAAACCCTTACAAAAATTAATTTTTATTATTAAGGTTTTTCTCTCAGATTAACGGGCGTGATGTCTCAAACAAAGAGGAGACGGAATCGTTAATTGCTGAGAATAAAAACGCTGTTACGTTGTTAGTAAGCAGATGTTTGTACATGGTAATTTAACCCTATATTTTAATTATTAAAAAAAAAAAAAAAAAACTATATTTTTTTAGGACGATGATTTTAACGATACTGGAGAATATTATGATGATGATGATCGAAACATAAGCTACCAAAATTCAATTATTGAAAATTGTTTAATTGATACTCACTCTTTGAAGAATAACAGTTCATCGGAACAAACAAATACGTCATCAACGAAATCTTCATGTTCTCACAGGAGTACAGATCGTAAAATGGAATATCATCAACAACAACAACAACAGTCGCCAACAACGACCGTTGTGTGTCCGTTAAATAAGCGTACCACAACAGCAACAACAACTTCAACAACAACAACAACAACAACAACGTCCTCCTCCGTCCTCTCCGACCCTTTAAATCATGAAAATATTAAGGCTCATTTAGAGTCTGTTAATCAAGAAATCGCTTTACTCGATTCACGTGTTGAGAATATGATGAAACAGAACACGATTAGCTGTTCATCGACTAATATGGGGAATGTTAAGAATTTGAACATCTATCGAACTCCAGTTGATAATAAATGTGGAAATAAAATCGATTTACAAACAATCGGAAACAAATTAAAGCATAGTCTTACAATTATCGATTCCGATACGGAACATATTTATGAAACAATACCGGAAGATTCGGAATCGGAACCGGTTTACTGTTCCCCATATCAAAGTGCTGATCAAAATTTAGTCGCCCAATGGCTTGGAATGGGGGGAAATAGTGTACACAAAATGTTTGGGAAAAAATCAAAATCCCTAGGGGGTGGAGTAGGAGTGGGGGAAGTGAAATTACAGCAGTTCTCTTGTACTAGTAGTAGTAGCAACAACCAAAAACCATCAATTAAAAATAATTCCAGCGGGGAGGAGCACGAAAATAGTTGCAGCGCCTACAATACAGGAGGATCGTGTAACAGTAATAATCAGCTAACTCTAGAATTAAATTCTAACGGTATTGGAGGATTTGTAGGTGGGGGATTACGTGAGGGAGATTTCAGGTATGAATTTAAAAAAATATTTTTTTCCTAAACAGACAGCAAAACTTGTGCATACGTCTTTTCTTTCTTTTCAGAACAACCCTAATTTTTAGACCCCCATCAACAAAACTAACAGGATCTGGAGTTGTAGTTGACAATTGTCCTGCAATGTCCATTATTCATCAAGATATGAATGATAACTGCAAGCAATGCAATCGTCAAAGAAAAGATAAATCGAGCCCGAAAAATACACAAAAATCAGCAACTCCACATTTTGCAGTATCACCAAAAAATGAGAATTGCCCCTTTGGTGGGGGTCAGTCGATAATTCAGCCCATTGAGGTCCAAAATCGACTAGGTGAATAAAAAATAAATGAGATTGTTGCAGTTCTTCTAAAATTTGCAAGAAATTCTTGCAGATTTTTAAAAAGACTCCAAAACTGCAAGAAATTCTTTCTTCTTTTTCTTTTTTTGGACCTACAAGAAGTTTTTGTTTTGTTACCATTACAGAATTAAAAAATAGAACAAATCCAAAATCTAAGAGCTCAACAACAACAGCAACAGCAGCAGCATCATCAAAAATTCCAGCAGATACAATGTACACGAATGTTGCAAATTTACAGCAGACAATGCTTCTTCAGCAGGAGCTATTTCGTCAGGCGTTGGTCCACCATCATCATCATCAACATCAACAACATCAGGATCAGCAGCCTTCCCCTTCTGCCCCTCCTGTCCCCCCTACCACCGTAATCGGTGGTACTACGACAACAATTGCTCCATCAACTGTTATGCGTCCACATTTTATAGCACCAAATTTGAGCCAATATCATTTTGTGAGTAGTCAAGAGGTGAGAAATTAAAATTTATTCCATATTCCATTTCGTTCCACATTTAAAAAAATCGACTTCTACTTTAAGAAATCTATTTATTATTGTTTTAACGTATTTATTTATTGAAAAACAACAGGTAAGCACAGCATCAATAAAACATACACCATGCGAGGAACAAATGGAATGGAAAGTGAAACGTCGACAAGATGGAACACGTTATATTGTTCGAAGACCGGCAAGAAATCGACTATTACGTGATCGTGCAATAAGAATTTCGGAGGAACGACACGAGCTAACAACTGAAGATGATACAATTTCCGAAATAAAAACCGGCCGCTATTGGACTAAAGAGGAAAGAAAAAAACATATTGAACGAGCTAGAGAGAGACAGAGACAGAGGCAACAGCTTGTTATATTTAATAAAAATTTACAACAACAAATTCCACAGCAGCAGCAACAAATAATTCAACAGCAACAAAATAGCAACAAACAATTGAACACTTTAATTAGTGGTAGTGGTGTTTGTGGTGGTGGGGCTAATGTTATCGGTGGAACAAGTGGAAATGGAACATCCACATTACAAAAAAGAGGAGTTCGAAAAAAGACAACTAAAGATGAAGCGAATATTATTGAATCATCATCATCAAAACAACAAGCCGTGCCAAATGGAAGTAGCAATAAATTAATTGGATTACTCTCGGTTACAACAGTTTAAGAAAAAATTAAAAGGATACGTATAGAAAAACTAAAAAAAAATATGCAGACATTCCAAGAATGACTTTTTTTTTTCTTCATATTAGTGGGAAGGGGTACATGTGAGTCGCAAAAAAGTAAATATAAAAATAATGAAAAAAAACAAAAAAAAACAGTCCAAAGTTACACATCTGTACAAAAGATAAACTCGTCAAACCTACGCCTAGATTTAATTTATTCAATTTACTTAAAAATGAGATTAGAGAGAGAAAGGGAGACATGAAAGACAGAAAATGGATGAAAAGGGAAAACACTACCTAAAAACTTTTTCAAACGAACAGTATCTTAGTTAACTTTGCTAAAGCCCAAGTTGCACGAGTGGTTTATATTTCGATATATATATATATATATATATATATTTTCTTTTTATAAGGCTTTTTCACCAAAGCAAAAAAAGGACTTTTTTTTATATTAAAGTACTTGGTCGCGAATGGTTCAAATTAAGTATTTTACATATATATATATATTTTAAATAAAAAGCCTTACCACCAACAGTTCAACCTTGACTTTAGCTGCTGTAAAATAAATAAAGGCTAAGTTTCAACATTTCTATTAAAAAACAATTTTTTTTTTTTAACAAAAATAAATAATACTATACACACACAGACACACAAACTTCCTGTAGCCTCGCATTCTTTTGGAATTTTTGCAGATATTAAACATAACCAAAAAACAAAGAGGAAAGTCAAAGAGAGAGAGATATTTTTGTGCAAAAAAGACAGAGAAACGAAAAGGCTTTATTTTCGGAAAGTAATTCTTTTTATTTTATATGCTGTTTTATTTCTATTTTATTTTTTTTATATTTTATCAGAGCGAGATATAGAGAGAAAGAGAGAGAGAGAGAGAGATAAACACTCAAAACAGACAGTTAAAAAGAGATAGAGCACTCATTTTAACTTATAAAAGAGAGATAGAGAGAAAGAAAGACAGATGAGCGAAAAACGGAAATAAAAATAGAATAATAGCCCTTTTTTAAGCAATACGGAGCACAATAAAAGTATTTTTTTATTAATAACTGTAACTGTATTTTTGTAAAATCAAAAGAAAAAGTGGAAAAAATAATAATAATGCAAATAACTGAAAATGCTTAGTTACTTTGAACTTTGTTATCCAAAAAATATTTACTGTTGTTGTTGTCAATGAATTTTTAAAAAGAAAAACAAGAAAATACAAAAAAAAATAGCTTCTTCGCTTCTTCAATATTTTTTTTTCTTATTATTATTATTTATTGTTCTTGCAATTATAAATTTTTTTTTTTTTTTTATTTTATTAAATCTTACATTTATTACTAGTTCACACACATAAACACACACACGCGCAAAACAACCAAACAAAATATTTTGAGAGAAGAATTTTTGGGAAAAAACGCTTTTTCTTTATTTTTTTCCAAACTTTTAACTAGGCTGGTTTCAAACCACAAAAACAAAACGCCTAGTTAAGGGTAGAAAAAAAGAACAAACATTTAAATAATATATAAAAACATGAATTGTAAGAAAAAATAATATGTGAGAATTTCGAAAAAAGGGGAAAAAATTTAATCAAAAAGAAAAAAGGGAATCAGTTGAGCACATACCCTTAGTAAAAAAAAAAAAAAAATTAATAAAAATTTAGTCCTTTTTGTAGATGAGTTCATAAAAACAAGAAAAGAAAAAAATTCCTGTGTGAGTCCTACAAAACTCTTATGATTGAATCCTAGAACGAAAAAAAAACACGTAGTAACATTTACTTAAAAAGAAAGAAAAAAGAAAAACTTGTCTTACTAATTTTTGAAATATATCGTTAATTAAATGTACCAAAAAACAAAAAACATATAAAAAAAAAAATAATCTGTTTTCTACACAACTCACCCCCGCCCTAATCCTTACAAAGAATACACAGGCCCCCCGCCCCCCGCCTCTCTCCCTCCGACCCCAAAAAACAAAAGGAAAACTCACTTCAAATCTCAATAGCAAGCGCGCGCTGGACAACGCGCCGCCCCCGTGGTCAAAATGAAAATGAAACATTTTCTCAATTTATCAAACACACGTTTTGCAGGTGAACAAAAAAATTGTCGTCAGGAAGTGAGGAGAGGGGAGAGCGAACTTTGATTACGATGCAGCAAAGCACCTCCCCTCTTCTCCCCAATGAGCTCTTTTTTAAAAATGCTGCGTCTAAAACTTTCTTTTCATTTCTCTATTATTTATTTATTTGCTTTTTTTAGTTCACCCTTAACTGCACCAACTCGCACTTTTGAAGTGCAAAAACAAAAAAAGTGTGCAATGCGTGCAACATAAAAATCCGCCTCCCCCCTCATCTCCTCCGCCTGGTCCAGAAAGCCATCCCCTACCGCACTGCAATCCCCTCTTCAAGAATCTAAAGTATGCAACGGCTCCTGGACAATGTTAAAAGGAGTGAAGGGAGAGCGGAGACGTAAAGCAGGAAAGAGGAGTGAGGGAGAGGAGTGAGGGTGAGGAGAGGAAACATCACTAAAGAAAGAATAAGAGAGAGGCCAATCAAATTTACAGCAATTGGGAGGAACATACATTTTTTTAGAGCTTTTCAGTTGGGCTCGAAGAGAAAATTTATTTACAACTTTTTGTTTTGCGCATGTCCTTACTCAAATATTGAATTTTATTTCCCCTCGGAAGAGAAAAAGGGGGTGGAGAGGGGTGTGGAAGGGAATTCGAGAGGGAAAGGAGAGTTTTCCAAATGCAGATTTCACAATTTTCTGGAAAAATAAAACATTTATAAAGAGTCCCTTTCAAAATCCTCTTTACCCCTACACATTCCCCCTTTCCCCTTGTAAACTTCGCCTGCTTAACCAGGGGAAACTTTATATTAAGCGAATTTGAAGATGAGTACACTATCAGAGAAAGAGAGAATAAAACGAAAAGCTTCCAGCTACACCCTACCCCCTTGAAACACGTTACAATTTTTGAAGGTATGAAGTAGTAAGACAAAAGTGGGGAGGGAAGGGGAAATGGCATGCATAAAAGGGAATTAGACGACGATAGTTTACAGATCGTTTTTTGTTTTGTTTTTTGATAGCTTGAAGGGATGCAGCAAAGGTTCATATACAGTTATGTTTATAATTCACACATAACGATACTTCTGTCTGTCTGGAGTAGACTTTCTTCTTTTTAATTACTCCCGCTTTCTCTCTCTCTCTCTCTCTCTCTGCCTCTCTTCGAAGAAAGAAACAGAGAGAGAGAGATAGATAAATAGATCAAAAAAGCTAGAAAAATTTAAGAGAAAACGACAAAAGAGTGAAAACTACACAGAAAAATGGGTACCTCTTTGATGAAGAAAAAGCTTCAAAAAGAAAATAATAAATAATGCTTAACCCTTTTGTCCCCTTAACGTCATAAAGGTGACAGAGGGGGCGGGTGGGGAAGGGCGATAACAGAAAGCAAGGGATTGCCACAATACTCCCCTACTTACCTTCCCCACCGCCATTCTCTCTCTCCGTTTATCTCTTTCTCCTTCTCTCTCATAAGTAATTACATACGCCTAACTGACAGGGATTGAATTGACAGAAAAGAAAAAGAGATAAGGCGAGAGAGAGAGAGAGAGAGAGAGAGAGAGAGAGATGGCTGCCTGCGGAGGGATAAGAGGGCCTGAAATAAGGGACAAGAGACGAATACATACCCTTTAAACTATTCAGATTGTGCGTTTTATCTCCTTATTTTTATTATTTTTTAAAACTTTATAGAGGAAAAGCTATAATAATCCCTCTCTTCTCCCTTACTACCCCTCCCCCCTCCCTAGTAACACACTCTCCACCGCCTCAATAAAATGTCTATGGGGCAACACTGCAGCTGTTTTTTTATTCGCCGGATAGGAGAGGGGAAGGGAATGGAACAGGGAAGGGAGAGGGATGGAAATAACGAAGGGAAGCTAGGGGGCTTACACTGTGCTGTGTGAGAGCTTCTTTGAATAGTTTCATCAGTTCTCAAAAAACGGTTACAAATCTCGCGTACTCTGCCAACGCTACAGAAAAAAAAACAAAAATTAGTTTAGAATCCACCAAAAAAGAAAAATATTTTTTTAAATAAATTTCTTTTTCTTTTTATTCTTTTTAGAGCTTTGTAAAACAATGAATACGTTTTTAAGAAAAAAATTTTGAATTTTAATTTTTTAATTTTTCAAAAACTGATGATTTTTCTGTTTTTTTTTTTAATTTTATTATTAAAGTAATCATTATTTTTAATGATCATAAATAAGACTCCTTTTTTTCGTACTCCGCACGGTGGCTTTTTTCTGACTGAAGGGGTTTTAATTTTTGCTGGGTGTCGTTGTCGCCACCGTCCGTTTTATTACCGTTAGACGTCGTATTTCTTCTTCTTCTTCTTTCTCTGGGTTGCCGACGGCGACAAGGACGTCGGGCGACATCGGGCACCGGCGGACAACGACGGAGACGGCGAGGCGCAAGGAGAACCTTCCCCCCTCCCTCCTTCCGCCGTAAAAGTCGGTTCCCTCTCTCCAACCCTCCCAACCCTTCTCCTCACCCTACAACCGTCGAATCACATCAAAAGAAAAGACAACACCACCCCGAAACGAAACGAAAAATGACGACGATGAAAAGCTCTTTTCTCTTTCAACTTTTACGGGAAAAACTTTTATTCGACAAAAGTCCGCGGTTACGTTAAATTCAGTTTTGTGTTGTTTGTTAGTAGCCTCGATACTTGAAGGACACGACTGATAATTTTGTTAATACACAACTATAAAAAAAAAAAATAAATAAAAAAAAAATAAAAACAAAAAATATATATATATATATATAAAATAAATATATATACGCATACACATAAATATATATATATATATATATTTTAAAATAATATATAAGCTAAAAAAATTTGTTAAAAATGTAAAAAGCAGTTTTTTGAGTAAAAAATTAAACATTAAGTTCTAATAAATAATAATAAAATAAAAATACAAATACGAAATAATACAGCAAAAAATAAATAAAAACCGAACAGTTTTTATCCTTTAATTTTATTATAATTTATTTTAAATTTTATATATATATTAATTTATATTAAATAATTATTTCCTTAATAAAATTTCTATTTTATTTTTTAAAATCAAAAAATTTCAATGTTTCTGTGCCGATTTTATTATTATTAAAAATAACTAAAATAATACTATCCGGGCCGAAAACTTGATTTTTAAATAGTCAAAAAAAAGGAGATATTAATCACAATAAATAAATAAATTAAAAAATAAAAACCGGACAGCCTGTAGTATATCTAATCGTAATTTATTTTGTAAAATACATATATGTATAAATTATTATTAATTTATTACATTCTTTTTATGTCTGCAAGAAAACACGTGTGATAAAGTGAAAGTGGATAGTGATGGCATAATAAAAAGAAAATAATAATTACTTAATTAATATAAAAAGAAGGAAAAAAAAAAAAAATGCTGGTCTGTTTCATCTATTAATTTTAAATTTTAATATTTTTATTTTTTTTATATCTGTATATATAAAAAATTTGTCTCATAAAATTTTTATTTATTAATTTTAATTATAAAGGTGGATCGGTATGGATTAAACTGTAAAAAGGAAGGACATCACAAAAATCTAAAGAGATAAATTAATAAAAAATAATAATTAAACATTTTGTGAAGCACACACGATAGCAATGGAAATGAATACATAAAATAAAATTTTGTTGTGTACTATAATAGCTAAACAAAAAAATATATATATATATATACATACATATATATATACTATACTTATTTAAGTTTTTTTCTTTTGTGGTGAAAAAATAAATAAATGTATATTTCGGCGATAAATATTTAATACAACAAAAAAGGTAAGTGTTTTAAAATACTACTATCAATATAATTGTTAAAAATGTTACAAAACTTCTGCAATTAAACAAAAACAAATAAAATAAAACATGCCCCAGATGAGGTCTACTCTCCTCCAAAATTGGCCACTCCTGTAGGAGAAAAGAATATATATATGTATATATTTTTTTTTTATATTCCCACAGGGACATATTCACATCATTGGCCGTTGGCTTGGTCCAGCGGGATGATGTGAGATTTACTCCCCAAAAAGAGCCTTCTCTTGCTTCGGAAAACTTCCCTCCTAGAAAATTTCTCCCCATCTCCCTTTGCAAAACGCATTGCAGAGAGGATTCATATTTTTTTTTTTAATATTTCAATTATAAAACCATAGAAAAAAATAATAAAATATCAAAAAATGATACAAATTAAAAACAACTCCCACCGATGAATTAAAAACTTCAAACTTTTCTTTCATCTTTATATAATTCATAATTCTCAATATTTATACATTATATACATATATGTATATAAAACCTAATTTACACTATCTCAAAATATCTATTGAATAAAGAGAAATAATCAAAAAATTTCTTCAAAACTATCGCAAATATCACAAAATAAAAAACTATATTTTGATACATTTTACAGAAATACCGCCATCTCTATCAAATCAATAAAAGATTAAATTAAAATTTAAAAAAAAAAAGAAATAATATCATTAAGTTATTTACTATTTATTAAGAAAAAAAAAAAAAAAAAAAATCATCGACCCTGAAAACCCCTGTGTTCCAATTTTTATGGAAATTCTTTAAATTCGAAAAAAAATTCTCCTTAATTAATAAAAACAAAAAATTTGTGATTGTAACTCATTCAGCTGGTTCCGTTATTCTCACAGGGCCGTAAATTAGAGTGAGGAGCAAGAAGGAGGGGTAAGGGAAAACAATGTAAAATTCAACGTAACAATAGACAAGCTAAATAAGTGAAATTTATTAATTATTTTTCTCGCCACAAAATATCTCAAAACCTATAGGGAAATTTGTGTGCAACTATCCCCTCCTCTCCCAAATACGAGAAACCGCCTTTTTATGTTTTATTTTCCTTTTTTTTTTTTTTGGTTATCGAGAAGCTGTGTGTCCTGGCTCAACTATTTCACTCCCCTCTCCCCCCCCCCCCCTCCCCTTAACCAATCCATCATTCCTTCCCCGACCCGGGCAAGGAGTAGAGGTCGGCATAGAAGCTAGTGTAGGGAAGGGACCGGGGCAGAGGGTAGGGGTGAGGAGAGAAAGGGCCAGTTCAACACAAAATCTCATCGGATCCAGTGTCGGCTCCCCCCGTCCCACCCGCTCAGGAAAGGGGCGCGAAATACCTCCCTCCTCCAATCTGTCGCCTTTCCCCTCTTCAAAGGCTGGTTATGCTGTAGCATTAAAAGAAGAAAAATATATACATACATATATATATATATATAAATGTGTGGCATAGAGTATGTGAAGCCATGAGTAAAAGATATATATTTTTCTAGATACTATATATATATATAAAATTTTATATGATACCATTCGTATACGGCGTATGAGACATATATATATATACATATATATATATATATATATATATATATATATATACAAATTTATTTTATATATAAAGTGTGTAGTCCCCTCTTATGCTCTTTTTATGCTCTCTATGTACATAAATTGACCAAGAATTGAACTGATTTTATAATGGTGGTCAGTTTGATATGAGCATTCGTAAAGAAATCATTTCTTTAAATCCCGTTTCAAAATATTCCCTCTTTTTGTTGGTAATAATTATTTCGCAATAATCACTGGGAAAAATTAAAAATAAAAATAAATAATAATAAGGACCCGTGTGTCCTCACCATTAAAAATAAAAAAAAAATATGTGCACAAAATCCAAATGTGTCAATTTAATATTAACAAAAATAATTAAAATTAATATATTAAAAACATTCAATTTAAATATGTTTCTAGTAAAAAAATATATATATAAAAATAAAAAATAATTTTATTCCAGATTTTGAAACATCAAGCTGCAGAAAAAAAAAACAATAACACACACACACACACACAAAACAGCTCAATGAAGGGGTTCAAACAAGAGGAGGAAAGAGGAAGAGAGAGATAGACAGAGAATTAGAAAGAGAAAGACGGAGGAGTGGTGTTAAAATTTAAGGAAATTTTTTAGTGCCTCAAAAAAAAAAATATAAATACAATTTTTTTCCGGGATTTAAAAAAATTAAAAATTTAAAAAAATCAAAATAAAAAAGAACTTTTTATACAAGAAAAATTATACACCAGAAAAAAAAAATAATATAAATAAATAAATAATAATTTTTTGGGCTTCGAAACTATAAAATTGAAAAGTAAATTATTAAATATTAATGTAAATTAAAATGATACCGTCCGAATATTTCTCAAAAAGTCCAAAAAAGTGAAACATTGTGGCGTTAATAATATAATAAAATTAATAATTATTTTATTTTTATTTCTCTAGACTGAAAACTAGAATAAAAACTAAATACAAAAAACAAATTGTCCGGGCCATGGACACTGAAAATTATAAAAACAAATGTGGGAAGAATTTTAAAAAAACTACACAGACCTTTATACATACAAAAAAATACGCGGGAAATGAGAGAAAATTGTGTAAAATTGTGCATTTTCTGTAAACTGTTGATTACCATTTAAAAAAAAAAGGAGTGACCCGAAAAAAACGAAGGAAAGGGCAGTTAATAACGAATTTATTTAAAAACAAAAAAAAAAATGTGCTGCGGACGGAGAAGGCCCGTTAGGGTGTATAGAATACTAGAAAAAGGTTTAAATTAAATTTAAACAAGTAAATAAATAAGACGGTGCAAGACAAAATAATAATAATTATAATAATAATAATATAAAAAGTGTTTCCTACCTTAATCCAACTTACGTCCACGTTATCAAAAACCCTTTTTTTAAGTATAAAATCAGAAACGAACGCAATCATCACACAAATGAAATCCGTTAAAAAATCGTTACAATTGCCGCCATTTAATAAAAATTCAATCAAGCATTCCTGAAGTAAAGATATATAAATAATAATATTAATAATAATAAGAAGAAGAAGGCATAGATAAGGCCCGCATGCTCAACTGATTCAAAGTTTGGAACGAATAACAAAATATATATAAAACAAAGTGGAACGCGTTCATTACACGAAAGTTTGTAAACATTTTTGTAATTTAAAAAATTCTTTTCAAAACTTATCACAAACAGTGTTGCCAACCAAAAGTTAGTTGTTATTTTTTTCTCTTTCTAGTGATGAAACAAAAAATTCAAGTAATTTTAATATTAATCGTCTTACTGCTATTTATAGTGATTATAATTGTTATTGTGATAATAATAGTAGTAAACAGAACGAGGGGATTGTGGTCGTCGTGGTGCGGTTGCGGTTGTGGTGGTGGTGGTGGTGGTGGTGGTGGTATTTGTGATACCGGCGGTGAAAATAATTTTGGGGGTAGTACCATTATTAGTACCATTAATTTAAATAACATAAGTCATCCGCAAGATCAGCGGATTATTATAGTGCTGATCATTTTGGCTGTAACTGTAATTATGCTTGCCGTTATATGGTTTAAATTATCCCAAATAATTCATCAACCGATTGTGAATCGTCGTAATATTGTTCAAAAATACTATCAAAAGTATCGTAAGCAATTTTTGAGATTATGCTGTTGCTCATATCATGTTCCACCGGGACCGGGTCCAGGTGGCGGTAATGAAACAACACGTTCCACATTAATGGAACAAAACTTTAGAGAAAGTATGATCGACTGTGGACCGATTTTAAGACCTATAGGGTCCCAAATTTGCAACAGCAGCGCCATCACCACAACTAGCGGCAGCAGCAGCGGCAACAACAGCAATTTAGCAAGCTCAACCACTACCCCAGGCAGCAACAGTAACAGCAACAGCAATAGCAACAGCAACAGCAGCAGCAGCAGTAGCAGTGGTACCAACTGCCGAAAAACGATAACAACCAATCGCCGTCGTCGATCACTTTCAAGTGGCCTAGTTTGGCTTCTAATCGGCCTAGTTTGGCTCGAAGGACCCCTTTTAATTAGCTGTAAAATGAATTCAAGCGGGGATCACGTGATAAAAATAAATTCAAACACAAATCGAATAATTGGCAGCGATCAACAAAATAAAAAATTCGATATATTAAATAATAATAAACGGTACAATAAAGTCTACAGCAAGAATAGCCTAAAAATAGGGGGCGGTAGCAGTCCAAACAGTAACAACAACAACAGTGGCGGAAACGGTGGTGGTGCAACTACTGGCGGAGGAGGTCCTAGCAACGGTGGTGGAGGGGGAGGAGGAAGTAGTGTAAATAGCAGCGGAAAAAATAACCAAAAGAATAGTTATAACGGTAAGAATAAGAACAGTAGCAATAACGGTAAAAACAACAAATATAGGAATAATAATAATAATAATTTAGGCCAAAGCGGTGGTAATACCAATAGTGAGAGCGAAAGAGACAACGATTCAAGAAGTCGCCACCAGCGTGCAGAGCGCAGCACCAACGATAAAACTAACACAAAACGCCTCACAGGCAACACTAATGCCAATTATAACAACAAAAACAACAAGCTCTTCAACGACAATAATTACTTTAGATATTCGAACCATTACCACTACATGGATCATATTGACCAACATCAACATCATCATCATAATCACCATACACCGGTCCATTTGGCTGATGAACCGTCGCCAGCGTCATCTGTTGGCCAATACCAGTACCAACACCAGCAGCATCATCATCATCACGTTGATGAGATCGATAAACGTTCAATACTCGCGAGTATCGGCTGCCCAAATTGTGTATTTAATAGCTACAACAGTCCGAGTAAAACGACAACAGCTTTTATCTCATCGACTGAACCGGGAACGTTCCATCATAATAATAATAATCAGCCGCCGCACGCAGCTACATCTAAGGGTACATTAGGAACAGATAGTTTCAATCATCGCCATCCAGCGATCACTAGCAGCCATCTATCGACCGATATGATCCGTCTTGAGTCGATAAAACGTCAAATTCTTTCAAAATTGGGAATGAAACAAAAACCAAATGTTACCCATCCCCTACCAAAACAATTCATTATGGACACATTATATCGTGCCGACGGTAGTGATTATGTCGGTGTTAATTTTGGCTTCCACACACCACCACAATCTTCCAAACAGGACAATAATAACAACAACAATAACGATGAAGTCGATTTTCATTCTGACTTTAGTGTAAATGACGGTTACGATGATATCGTTGACGGTTACCCAAGTGATCATAACGGTAATAGTGAAATCGGTCGTGATTATATCGCCGCCGCTAATATACGTCGTAACGGTAAAAATGAACGGCGGGGAAATTTAGTAATGTATAACAGTTCAGACACAGCGAACATTGTTGTCGATGTTAGTCCATCATCATCATCATCATCATCCAGCCAAAATCAACATCATCATCATCATAATCAAGAAAATCATAATGTCAACGGACGACGGCCATCAATGTCATCGGCAACTGAAAGTGATCTACTGTCAAGTCATAGTTATCAATATCAAAAAAATAATGAGGAAACAAATTTTGCTGATATAGAGGATTTTTTTGGCAGCACTAAAGAGATTATAACATTTGCCGAGAGGGGTAAGTACGTTATTTCATTCCGTTCCAATTCCAGTTTTAATCCAATATCACATATACGTATAAAGGCACACCATTTGAACATATATCTTTTATTTTATTTTAAAATTTTATATTGATACCATCCCCATTCCTCTTCATACCCAGGTTTCCCTTTATTGGAAAACATTCCTAATTCCATTCCAAATCTTAATTATCCCATTATAATTGGTTATTTTGTTGTTATTTGATTTTAATTTAATAAACAAAAACTATTCAAAACTTAACGAATGGTGCCTGCGTATGGCTAAAGTAAAAAATTTGTTTTCATAGCACATTAGCCAACCATTAATTCTACATTAATTTCATTTCATCCCTTATTATTATTTTTCTTTTACTAATTAAGCGAAGACAGCGCCACCACACCCTCCTTGATAATGACGACGATGGACAGTATTTTAAAAACACTTTAAAAAAAAAAAGGGGCAGACGACGATGAGACGACTAACTGGCTGTCTTCACAAAATAAATGAAAAAAATATTCTTCCACCTACATAATACCCCCAACCCTCACAAAAAAAAGAGCACGAAAAGAATTTCACTTTTTCCTACTCAAGTCGCGCTCACTTTAATCGAAAAGTCCTTTCAAGTTCCGATTTTCATGTTAAGTACTCTGTCTCGTCATCTCATTTATGTCAAGACAAAGTTTCTGCACCAGCATCGCACCCTCCTCCCCCCCCTTTCCAAATCCTTCACCCTTCTATTCGACCCTCCAACAAGCCCAACTATCACAGCCAGCAGCATAGAGAAGAATTAGAATGGGGAAGGGATAAAATTGTGTTTCCACAAGAAAGAGGGTACGAGTGTTACAAGAGGGGTATGGGGCTGGAGGGAGGGAGGAGGTACTATGACTTAAAGTGTGAATACTTCGGTCGGTTGTTTTAGAAGAGAAAGGGGATTCCCTCCCGCCCTCGTAAAGAAGGATAAGTTGCCTGGCGACGAGGACAAAGTTGTCGTCGTTGTCCCCCTACCCCTCCCCGCTGCCCTATCAGACAATCGTTGTCGCCAGCGGAATACCGGACTCTTATAAAGTATGTTACAACACACTACTTCTCCTCCCATCCAACTTTTCCCCTCCCTACTCTAAAAACAATGAAGAATACACAAAACATACAAGAGTCTGTCTGTCTATCTGTCTTTTTGTCACCTGGAAGCAAAATAAAATAATAATAATAATAATAATAAATTAACACACCCTAGAATAAGGAGTTTTTCCTGTTTTCTCTCAAGGAGAGGGATTGAGTGTCTACCATCGTTTCGTCGTGTCGCCGCAGGGAGGTGTTGGGGTCTGAATGATAATGGGGAAGGGAAGAGGATGAGGAGACGACACATCTAATTAAAGAAACAGGAACAGTGTTCAGTTCTTTATTATTATTATACATTTTTTTTCGTGTTTACGGTGTCTGCTTCAAGATCGTCTTTTAACCCAGGATTCCTGAACACCTGAAAGTGGCTTGTTGAGACGGCGACGATGACGAGGACGTCTGGTGGTGATGTGACGAGTAAAGTGGTTTAGTTCTCGTCATCATCATCATCATCAACAGCTACCAACATGAAGCAGTAGCGCCTCTTTTCGGCGGTGTCGTCTGGCTGAAGGTGTCGCTGCTGTCGCGACAGACCTTCTCCATTCCAGACGATGATGGAACGAGTAGGGCCAAGGAGGGATGGGGGAGGGTACTAGTGGTCGTTGAGAGAGAAGTAGAAATTCGGAGTGGAAGTTAGTACCAACCCATACAACAACCGCAATCTCTAAAATTAGAGCGGCGAGAGTCTCAAAGGACAATAGCAATAGCAAAAAAAACCGTCCATCCTCCCATTCAGACGCCACTGTGTAACGCGATGGATAATAAAATGTTCTCTCCAATTTAAAAACAAAAAAAACAATAAGCCTTAAGACTGTCAGTCGCGACAGCCACCATAATATCTACTTCTTTTTCTCCATCTCCCCTTTTTCCCCCCGTGAAGAGCAAGGTTAATAAAGAGCATCGCCAGGTGCTTGACTTTAATACGTAGCGACACCTTGAGAGACTGGCGGCGGCAAAGGGAAGTACTATGAGACTTATGAGTTAACCCTACCTAACGGTACAATCTGATTTGAGAGAACGTACTCCGCCTCCATTTCCCTTCTCCCCTCTCCATAGTCCATACTTCCACCACTACCAGCATATGGCGGTGACGGCATCGGCGACGGTAGAACACGTTCCGCTTTACACCAATTCCCTTCCCCGGTATTTCCCCTCCCCACTCTTCTCTCCACCTACAAAGTTCCTGGTCCACCGGGAACTAGGAATATATAACATCATAACGGTACAAAAGGATAGCACGCTATGAAGACTCCTCCTCCCCTCTTCCCATTATCTCAGCCGCCACTCTTAGTTTTACGGGAAATTGTGATGGCCAGTTTTTATTTTTTTTCCTTAAGGCCAAGCGGCCACTTATTGGGGCGTGAGCATAAAAAACAGGCGGCTTCCGGTGAAAGAATAAAAAAAGAAAAATTAAGAGTAATATGTCTCTAAAGTCATAATGACTGACCGAACGGGATATAGGCAAGGCGAAGGAAGATAGGGTTTGGGGGGGGAAACAACTAAGAAGAAAACAAGGAACAATTTTTTGCTTTTCTCTTTTTTCACTAAAAATGCCATGAGTCATTTGGAAGAATTACAACAATAAACTAAAGTCATTCTTGCTGCCTATTATTTTCTCTGCCAAACATTTCTTCTCTGTAAGTCATGGCTTCAAGCCAAACTTAATTTTTCGTCGTCGTTCTTGTCATCGTCGACGTACATTTCTCCACCCCTCCCCTCCCCTATTCCGATCACATATTCCTGGACATAGACACGACTGTCCTCCAAGAGATCCCTTGCCCCCCCCCCCCCCCCCCCCCCTGATTCCTTCTTAAAAATTGTATCTTCTCGTCCTGCAATGGCCTCATAACTCCTCTTGCTGGCTGGACATTCCAAATATATATATATATATAAGGATATATACATATAGATTAAAATGTCATAAAGAAAACCACCTAAAAGCATTTGAAACCAGTATGCTGTATTTTACTGCTAACAACCTATCTTTTTTTTAATTTAACTCCCCTGAAAACTTACGAGCAGACAACATTTCTAAAGGAGCCCGAGGAGCTCCAGGGAAGCGGAAATAAAGATTGGCACCACAAGGTTTACGAATAGTAGAAGAAAGATTAAAGAATGAGCATCGAACATCTATTTTAATTCGAAATCCAAAATTAGATTTTACTTATTTAATAATTTCAAATTTAAAGTAATCCTACACCTGCCACCAGTTAGCGTCAAAATAGCGTTAAGACCTCCTTAAAATACTCAAATTTGCTCACTATAAAATTCCTGATAGTTTACGAGTGGGAGAAGGTAAGGGAAAATGTCGAGTAAACACGGGATAACTTCAGCAGCACGTGATTAAGTCGTAGACATTTTTTTAACAATTTCCTGTAGTTTCCTTATCAAATCCTATAATTTTTAAGCCCTAATTAATTATCAGATCCTATATTAAAAAAAAAATACTAAAAAAAAAGAACTTTTTCAAAAATAACAAGTTTCTGGCCTCACTAAAAAAAAACAAAAAAACAATAAATAAAATAAAAAATACAATAGTTAAAATATCGAACTTCAAATATCTAGCCTCAGCGAGATACGGATAGTTGGGTCGGGAAACGGGAGAAGGGACAAGGATAAGAAAAAGGGAGGGAGGATGAGGGGTACCCAAGGGTAGTGTCGTCGAGAGACGTGCGAGGACGTGTGTTCTGCTCTGTGCACAATTTTTAGCTGGCGACGCGGCGGAGCCAGAAACAATCGATCGTGTCTAGTCTGAAACTTTTAAAAGTTATATTCTTCTCCCTCCCCTCCCCTTTCATTCCTCCTCTCTGCCCCTTCATTTGTATTTGTACAGAAATATACTTAAACTATATTTTTCTGTGCAGACGCACACGCATTCACATATATACATACACACATATGCGCTAGTAATATTGTGTCCATCCATTCCAACAGGAGGAGGGGGAGAGTTGAGGGGCATACCCCCCCCCCCCCCCCCCCTGCCCCATACCGGCAATCCAGAGCAAAAGCACCAGCAGCAGCCAGTAGAATCAGAAACAGAAGAAGGTTGAGGGGGAAAAGGGTCAGAGAGCACCGCGAGAGGAGAAAGGAGATGTGATGATAGGGTAGCAAAAAAAAATGTATAGTTCCGAAGCAAATTCCCAGAACATACCACAAAATGGAAATAAATTCCTTTATTCTGAATTTTCCGTTTCGAATGGTGATCCTGGTCCTCTCCTCTCCTCTCATCGTCAAACATCATTCATTTTCCTCCTCCCACCTTACCCACCCACCCCTTAAGCCTTGCCCTACTCTATCATATCTCAGCGAAACCTAGCTCTCGGCCCTGGCCATCAAAACCTATAGTATCGCTATGTGTGACACATAGAGAATCTCCCATCCTCCCTCACCTTTTCATCCTTTTTAGCACTGAAGCGCGGCGATTTTCACAAAGATTCCTCATCTATCCTCTTCTCCTCGTACTCTGTGTACCCCCCCCCTACCTTCCCAATTTCCCGAATATGTTTCATGTAAAAGCTTCGCATAAAATCAAGCAGAGGGCAGACGGGAGAGAGTCATAGTTACCTCCCCTCAAGTCTGATGATGCTGCCTCTACTACTCTTCTGACCGTCGCTGTCGTCGTGGAGCTTGAAGCTGGAGAAGCACATCAATTTCTCTGGTCTGGCTCATCTTTTAAATGTTTTGTTTTGTTTTCTACTCAGATACACCAGAGCCTACTCTTAAGGATTCCTTTTTTCTCTCGCTTTCTTTCTCTTAATTCCCTCAAAAGTTTATAGAACAGTATCGAACATACTTATGAATTTTACCAAAAGGAGTATATCAAGAAAAAAAAAGCGAGGTAGGGCAGGCGAGGAGAAGAAGTGGAAAGCCCTCAGCCTCTAGGCTGGTATTCGGTCGAATAAATAAGTAAAAAATATAAAATAAAAAAAACAGTAGACTGAAAATCTTAAAAATAACAAAAAAAAGGAATCCCACACCTGACACCAAATGTCCGTAAAACGGCTTAACACCTCCTTAATACTACTTAAATGGGTTTGGGTTGAAAGTAGAGGGGAAGGGACAGAGGCAGGCAAACACCAGAGTTGACAATACGGCAGCACGTGGTTAAATCGTAAATTTTTTTTTTTATCAAGTAAATAATTTATAAGAAGAATCCCAAAAACGGGAACGAATATATTTTAATTTTGACACCTGAAACCAATGGGGTCAAAATGGGAAATGTTAAAATTTGGTGACTACCTATTGTAAACTCAACTCTTCTTATACTATTGTACAATGGCGCTTTCAAATCTTATTTTAATTTAATTTTATTTACTTCTTAATCAGATAGCTTTTACAGAAGTCTATCTAAACCCCAACCTTGCCCCCTCCTCCCATGTCCGTCTAACATCCCTCATCGTTCTGTTAAGCCTTAAAATCTGTGATTACAATCACGAACAGGAGTCTGATCTAATTATCGGCTTTTTCCAGCTTTTTTCCCAGCCGCCTAATCCATTTTTCCAATTGCTCAGTGAATCGATGAATAGCCGCCAGCGTAGAGTCAGCCGTTGTCATCGTCGTCGTCGTCATTGTCATTTTCTGTTTCCACCCTTTATCGTGTGCCCCCTTTCCCCTCCTGCCCTTTCACCCTTCCCCCTCAAACCAGTGGGATATAGAGCCAGCCTGTCCAAGGCCCCGTGTTTCAAAAGAGGGCAAGGAAAGAAGAGAGGGAAGAGGAGGTGAGTCTGGTTGATGGTTGGTGCAACGATGGTGCTGCCCTCAGAGGCCACAAAACTATTCCAACAACTCCTCCCCTTGTCGTCTGTCCAAAGACTAAATATCAATGCGACTGCAGAAAGCAGCAAAATATGTCGCAATCTAATATACCCTCTCCCTCCATCCCACTCCCTTTAAACTACAAATACTCTATCACCCCTATCCCAATCATGTCGCCAATTTTTTCCTTTTTAATTTTATTGCAAACCAATTTTAATCGTAATTCTCTTAGGTGTCACATGTACTTTCCTAGCTCTCCCTCCCCCTCCCCCTCACTTGTCCCAAAAACCCTTCCTCATTTCTTCACCCACTCCAAAACCTGATAGGGCAAAAGTAACGGTAATAAAATAAAGTATGTGTTCTAAACAAGATTAACCGTGAACTTAAGAGGGGCTTGTTTAGCTGCAGCAGTGCCTCCTTCCGTCGTGGAGTGTGGTAAGGGAAAGAGAGAGAGGGGACAGAGGGGTCTTGTATGTGGTGTCGTGGTGATTAGCGTGCGGGGATTTTTCATATCAAATTACCTCCTCCTTCCCCTTCTCCTTCTATCTTCCCACCAAACTACACAACAACCACTTATATTACCACCTTACTTTTAAATATACCTCCCTCTGTTTTGTAGCTTGAAACTAACAAAACTAGCAAAACTAACAGCAACAGAAACAGATTAATTATTTTTGATTAAGTTCATTTATCTGATTGCCCTAACCCATCCTCTCCCCACACCCCGCAATAGACCCTTTTTGACTACAGACAAATGCTTACCAAACTGAAATAAATAAATTAATAAAAACACAGAACACTCCCCCTACCGGCCGGAATATCAGAAACTCTAAAATAGTTAAGCTAGGGGCTACTAAAGCGATAGACACTCCGTTTCCCCTTCCCTCCCACCAAACTAAGAACCACAGCACGGGACCACTGCCGTCGTCGTCAGTCGTCTTCCAGGAAAACCCTAGGTAAAACAACAACATACTTATCCTTCTCCCAATCCAGAAAAAAATGCCCCCATCATCACCACACCACCTCCCCCCTCCCGTCAGCCCCTTCAACCAAGGAACAAATTCCCGGCGACGGATTAACTAAGTGATTTTAATACCTTCCTATGAATGAATACAAATTACACTTGAGGCTTCCCGAAGTTTGTCGCGTACACTCCTCTCCCCACCCTTCGCGGATTTTACGCCACCCCCCTCATCTCTTAACCCCTAAAAACCCTACGTTTTCCTGCTACATTTTCACGCTTTCCTAAATGTGGACGATGAGTTGTTAAACAAAACAAAAAACACAGTAGAGAACACCTCCGCTCTCTAACTTTACCCCCCTCTTCAACCCACTAAAAAACAAAAAAAAACATGTGTGGGAAATGCTTATGCTATCGGGCAATCAGTTCCCGTAGGATAGAAAACTGGCCAACAAACGGTGAGGTATGGCGAGAAGGAGGGGGAGTTGTTTTTGCTTGTTTTCTTCTGTACTGATGCAAGGCAACGTTGAAGGAGAGGGCCGATGGGGGGAGGAGGAGGAGAGGCATTTGTGTATGCCTAACTAAACACCTTGTCAACAAAGAATAGTTAGGTTTTGTAGGCACTTACAATTAAGTACCACCCACCCATCCCCACCCAACATGTTTCGGCTGGGGGAGAGGGTGAATTCTTAGGCTCATTTTCAGTAGAAAAACATTTTATTTAATCCGGCTGATGTTTTTGTTTTTCGTACCTGCTGTCTCCGTCGACGTCGGCGACGTTGTCGTCGCCTAATTGATTGCTAAGTGACTTCCCTGCCCCCGTTCTCTCGTGACAGACAATTAAGAGGTAACGACACAGCATTTTGCATTTAATCTAAAAATTACTTCAAGTCAGTCCAGTAGCTTGGAAGAAATTGGTAACAGGAATTCCAAAAACAAAATTGCACATCTCCAATATCTTTAGAGAACTGATAAAACATGTGTATCCTCGCCAAGATGTGAAAAATAGGGGTAGATCGGGATCAAAAATTTTGAGAAACCGGGCTTAAATTTAGGCTTAAAAATTACTCAAATGCGGCCCACTCGAGTGCAAATAGGCTACAGAAATTAAAAAAAGCATCGCATGTCCCCAATATTTTTAGAGAGCTTTGAAATCATATTTAGCTCTCCAGGAAGTGCAGAGTCGCTGATTTGTTTTTGTTTCATTCAATTTATTGTATTAATTTTTGTTCACTCCTCTTTCCATAAAGCTCTCACATGTACGGTCACTTTAAAAATGAACAATAATCCCACTTCTGATACCAAGTTTCTTGAACTAAATGATATAAATACATCGAATTTTTAAATCGAATTATTCGCATCCTATTAACAAAGCTTTCTTTGTTTTTTGTTGTTGTGTTTTTCATTTCAGGCCGCATGTTTAACGGTCATCGCCTAATTGAGTTCCCCTCGCCAGCTGATCAAGTGATTGGGCAGCATCTACAAATTCGATCAGCTGCAATTTGGATAAGGATAGAGAATAGAGGGCAACACAATCAAAATCAAAACCAAAATTTCCGTCGTCGTGCACAACAACAACAAAACATCAACCGTCAGACAAATGCGACAAATTTAACAATTTGGATATTTCAGCTGTCCGGTGATGATCTAAAGAATAAGGTAAGTAATATTTTTGAGGTAAAACATAGAATATCCTTGTTTCGATATAAAACGATATGGGATTTTGGGCCGTTTTGAAACGTTCAAAAATAGTGGATCGAAAATTTTGAATAATATAAATAATATTGGAAATATTAAAAAATCCAAAATAACAAAACAAAAACAAACAAAAAATATCTCCCCTCCCATAATTTCCAGGAATTTGATGACCTAGCAACACTAAGCACATCATTAAACGTAAAACAAAATCAATTGGGTTGGCAAAAATTGGACATAACCGAAACGATTCGGCAATGGTACGGTAGGGGAAAAAGTGAGAAGCTGAGATTATTAATCGATTGTACGGGATGCGGGCACCGTTACAATTTACACCTGTTCCAACAGGATAATAATTCACGACACACACACCAACAATACCAAAAACAACAACAACAAAAACAAGAGCACGCGACTCCACCTCACACGAGTGGGGATGATGACAATCAATTTTTTACTACTACTACAACAACAACAACAGCAGCAGCGAAAAGAACGAATCCTACTTCGGATGAGTACCACCAGATGGCGCAGCATAGTAGAGATCACCATCACCATCATAATAATCATCATACGAACAGCTACATAGCAGCTGGTTACAGTAGCAGCAGCAGTAGTAGTAGTAGCGGTAGCGATAGTAGTAGTAGTGGTAATAGTGGTAGTAGTAGTTATAATCGAATTCACCGAAAACGGCCAGCGCAACGTAATAGGAAAGGACGTTTTCATATGCGGAACGGCTGGAAATTGGGACAGTCGAATCATAACCGTCACAAGGGTAAACTGTCATCGTCGTTGTCGTCGCCATCATCATCATCATCGTTTACATCGACGATTACATCGAGAACATCGAATACATCGAAAACATCGAAAAAATCATCCGGTAGCAGCGATTCAGGTGACGATAATGTTGACCCGAATCGACCATTTCTTGTTATTCACACCGATCCCAATCGGGTTAGGCGTGTACGCCGACGTGCAGTCGATTGTTCTGGTGCAATTAATGGCCAATGCTGTAAAGAATCGTTCTATGTTAGCTTTAAGGCGCTCGGTTGGGACGATTGGATTATAGCGCCGCACGGTTATTTTGCAAACTATTGCCGGGGCGATTGTGGCGGACCACATCGAACACCGGACACATTCCAATCGTATCATACCCATGTTATGGAGGAATTTCGAAAAATGGACCGGCTTAACGGTATGCAACCGTGCTGTGCCCCACTTAAATTTTCGAGCATGTCACTTATTTATTATGGTAACGAGGGGATTATCAAGAGAGATTTACCAAAAATGGTAGTCGATGAATGTGGATGCCCTTAAAAAAAAAAATTATATATACATATATAAAAAAACATATACATATATGTATACATATTTAATTCCCTCCCAACTCCATCCGGCTCCATCCCCCCTCATAGTGTACTTAAGGCGGCTACAGACGATCCAACCTGCAGAGCCCGATTTATAGGGACATCGTTGGGCCGTTTTCTCTCGTAAATTGTGTCGTGTGGAGAGCATATTAAACTGTTCATCCCCAAAAGCTGGACTGGATCGTCTGTAGCCGCCTTTAGACTATAAAAAAAAAAAAAACATGTCACTTTCCCCTCTCCTCCTGAGAAAACAAATTTCCCTTTCCCCTCCTTTCCCTAGCCGTGTTCCCCGACTTCCTAATCTCACGAAAAAGATATCAAACACCTCGAGAAACTCTTTGACTTCGCGATTTGCAGTTGTGAAACACTAAACGAAAAAACAAAAAACACAAAAATACAATACAAAAAAAAATTTATAAAATTATATGTAAAAACAAAAAAAATCGTAAAATATGATGATGAAAAATAAATAATAAAATAAATGAAAAATATGAGAAATGAGCGCCGTGAAATTGTGACTGTTGAGAAATAAGAGTTATTGTTGTAAAAGTAATTACAAAATAAAAAGTAAGAGACAAAACTGAAAAAAAAATGTAAAAATAAATACACACAAAAAAAGGAACAAAGTAATCAAAATAGCCAAAAAAGGAAAAAAACAAACAGAAAAAATTATTCTATTTTTGCAATTTGAATAAAAGTAAATAAACAAACAAAAAAAAAACGAAAAATGGTCGGAGTAACAAAAAAAAAAACGAAAAACAAAAAAATAACCTATTCTCTATACAGTTATTAGCATAGAGCAGTTATCTCAAGAGATTCTTTCGTATATAAAAAAAAAAAAAAACAATCCCCAAAAAAACGAGAAAATAAACAATTTAACGAACGCATTCAATTAACCTTACCAGATTTAGATTTCTTGAA
This sequence comes from Dysmachus trigonus, assembly GCA_949715965.1. Taxonomy (NCBI): domain Eukaryota; kingdom Metazoa; phylum Arthropoda; class Insecta; order Diptera; family Asilidae; genus Dysmachus; species Dysmachus trigonus. The sequence continues at coordinate 5,521,278 of OX454324.1, forward strand.
ACAAAAAACAAAAACGAATTAAGAAGAAATAAATAAATAATAATAAAAAAAAAACTATGTTGGTCCATTCCAAGTGCTTTATACTCATATTAAAAAAATAAAAAATAAAAACAAAAAAAAGGGAAAAAATACAACAACATAAATATAAACAGTAATATTTATGTACAACATATTAACTGTAAAATATTGTGTGTTTTTGGAACGGCCACGCGGAACGACCGGAAACGTGGAACACAACATACACACACACACACAACAACAACAACAAAAACTGGTAATACTCATGTCTGACAAATAAACAATTTATCTTGTCTTCACAAAATTTATTGTAAATAGTTACAAATTTCAAGTTTAAAATGAAAAAAACAAGCAAAGAAATGAAATTAATAAGGATTTTTTTTTTTTAATTGATATCATTATTATTATTATTATTACTGCTATTATTTTCATTTTCATTTTCGTTTTTAAGCCGGCACCCACGGCCATTGTTTAAATGTTTAAAAACAAAACAACAATAGATGTAAAAATAATAAATAATGGAAAACAAAAACTAAAAAATAAAATAATATAACTAGAGAGACAGAGTGCGGCATATTTTCACATATGGGTTTTGTGTGAGAGAGACAGAGACTAATGCATGTTTGATTAAAAGAAAAAGGAAAAAAAGCAGTCCTGGGTGTGTGCATGTGTGTGCGAGCGTGCGTGAAAGCAACAACAGCAACAAAACAGATTTAAAAATACAAAAAATTAATTATAATATATAAATAATTGCAAATTTCAGATGAAGAAAAATATATATATATATATTGAAAAACATGTGCTGCAACAATCCGGAAAATTCCAATTGCAATTCTTTTCTTAACCCCTTCTCTTCTCTCTTCCACCTACACCCCACTGTTTTAAAAACGAAAGATTCCACTATCAAGGTCAAATCTCAAAGTCGAATTTTAAGATCAAATACGCAGTTTTGCTTAAAATTTGTAATAAAATAAATTTCTTAAAGCACCCCTCCCCCTCTTCTCTTATCTTTGCCCCCTTTAACTCAAGTCTCCTCCCCTCTCTATCACTTTTCCAATGTTTTAAAACCGAAAGATTCCACTATCAAGGTCAAACCTCAAAGTCGAATTTTAAGATCAAGTGCGTGATTTTGCTTACCATTTTTAATAAAACACATTTTTAAAGCGCTTCCGCCCACCCTCTATCTTCCCTATCCCTTTAAATAAAGGAATTATTATTTTTTTTTGCTTACCTTGTTGAACACACGATGAACAAACAAGAACAATTTTTTTTTCATTTACTTTTAACACAATCCAACATTGTGTGGAACTCTAGAAAGATAAATAGAAACAATAATATTAATTATGTTCCAATTCCATTTCGCTCCCACCTTGTTTTTTTTATTGCAATGGAATTAGCCGAAATTTTTGCAACCGCACGCTACTTCAATTATGTTCCAAAGAATTTACAAAAAGAAAAACAAAATATAAATATATTAAACTGAAATAATTCAAAAAATAAATAAATCTTTTTACCGTTATTTTTTTACTTTAACCTCCTCTTCTTCTCCATTACAAAATCACAAAAAAAAGTGAAAATTATAAGTAAAAATAAAGAATAAGGAAATGTGTAACCGAAGTTAGCACAGTCTCCATTATCACAAAAAAATAAAGTTTAATAAAAAATAAGAAATATATCTTTAAACAAGCCCCAAAAATGATTAAAACGTAACATCCTTAAATTAAACTATCCCTTCCCTCCAACAGAACAACAAAACAAAATAAGCAACAAACTAAAAAAGGCTCTAACTTATATCTTTCACGTCAACTATCTCTTTCTCTAGTATATGCAGCATATTTATACGTAATATAATACCTATCTATCTCACTCTTTTCTCTTTAAAACAAAAAACAAAAAAAATTCAGATGAAACAAGAAGCTACAAAACGATGAAAAGGAAATGTGCAATAATGAAACAAACACTCTTCGATATCTTTCTGTTTTAAATTTTATATCTTTATTTATAGTACCTAATTTTTGGAATTTTTCTTTATTTATTTTAATTAACACAAGCAATCAGTTTTAAGGAGCTGGAGACATGTACTGTTATAATATAAAAAGAATAAAAAATAAAAAATAAAAAATAAAAAACAAAGATATTTTATTTCTTTTTTGGCTTTTTAGCCTTCTGTTAGGCGCAAATAGATTTGATTTTGGAAAAATATAAAACAAAAATAAAAAAATTTTTTTGGATATCGACTTTAAACGAAACAAAAAATAAATAAAAGAAATACCTTTGAGCTTAAGTGTAACATGTAAATAAGAAGAAGACAATTTAAAAAATATATATATATTATAATATACTATATAGAACCCTCCCCCCAAATACCTCTGTTCCGAAATTCTTCAATTCCCTTTCACGGTTTCAGTTTTTGAAGTACTTTTATTTTTTATTTTGTCCATATCAAATCAAATCCGAAAAAATTAGAACAAAAAATTATGTCCTATCATGTTCCACTTTCATTCGTTCTTTCGTTTCGATTCCGAACGTTCCTCATTAGAAATATAAGAGCAAAATTTTATATTCCACTGCTGTTCTTCTCCGCTCCACGGTAAGAAAATATCGTGAAAAATCGCATGCCTAAAACGTTCTAAATTGAAACATCAGTAAATTTCCCGTTTTTATATTCTTTCGCTCTCACTGTGTCTCTCTTTCTCTGTCTTTCTCTCTTTCCTCCAACCCACTGTGCCCAATCCTACGAAAATCACACATACATCCACACACGCACACACAAACACACACACAAACACAGACACACAATTTGACAACATTGAGAAATAAGAACAAGAAGAAGAAAAACTTAAAAATGAAAACAAATTTTATAGACAAGCTAAAGTAAAACAAAAAAATAAGGATTTAAAAAAAATTATATACTTGACGTGGCCTTTAAAATATGCAAAAGAAAAAAAAACTTTTTTATAGTTATTTAGACAAGTAATAATATTTAGGCAGTAAATTTAGGAAATAAAAAACAACGCAATAAAAGTGGCCTCCAAAAATTAAATGAAATTGTAATTTTTGCTCAAAAAAGAAAAAGAAAAATTTAATAAATAAAAGTGCCTCTGAATTTTTCGTCGAAATAAGTTAAAATAAAAAATAATAATAATAATAATAATTAAAAATTGTCTTTCTTTTCGTTCTCAATGTTTTTTGTTTTGTTTTTGTTTTCATTGTGAAAATTAAATAATTAAATAAAATTAATAAAATTTACTACGCTCTACTCTGAAATGAAAACGAAACGGAATGTTATTATGAGAAATTGACTTTGGAATTGTGTGGAACGTAGAATGCAGAACGGGAGTGGAATTTTCGAAATTTAGAAAGTTAACAGAAAGCAAGAAAATGTAAATATATAAAATTAACAAAAGAAAAAAGCCCTTGAGGGACAAATGGAATTTACTTGACTTAACAATTCTTCGATTATTACATTATTATTTGATATTTTTTCGATGGAATATTGTGACGAAAAAAAAAGTTAACATTGAAGTAATAATTTATAAGAAAATTTAAAATTGTAAAACCGCTGACTGTAAAAAGCCTTAGTAGTATTAGTAACCGGCTCCGTCGCCTTGAAACTGATTGCAGTACTAAACAGACAAAAACATTAAATCATAAATAAAATATTAACATTGCTTAATTACTTAAATTAAAAAATAAAGTACAATTTAAGATAAAGCAATTAGTAGGTAATAATTAAACAAACAAAAAAAAACGTCCCAAAAACGGAGAAGCTATTGACTTTAAAAAAATTAATATTATTAAAAAAAGGAAACAAAATTGCAATTAACATCCGGCATCCGGAGAACTTAAAATTAAAATGTGAAAATCAAAACAAAAATTAAATATTTACAAAAAACAAAAAAAAAACATTCGAGCCGTTATAAAAAATTAATAATATTTATTATTAAATAAAATTGTACCAACGGAAAATTGATATTAAAAAACAAATTAATTAATTAATTTTCGTTGCTTAGATAGTAAAATGAAATTCAATTAAAAATGGGAAAGAAAATTTAATAATTAAAACAAATTTTTGATCGGAACCCTACATTAAAAAAAAACAAGTTGCTCTAAAAATTGTTTTCCAAATGGGTGACAATAAAACATTAAGATTAAATAAAAAAAAAATAAACGAAACAAAAATTAAATTCCAAAAACCTTTGTGAACAGAGAGCAAAATTTAAATGCGTCCAACTTGCACCAGCGCCAGATTCCAACTGCCTGAAACTGATTGAGAACGACCGCGCGTCACACTAGATAACTTGGCGACGATGATGACCGTTACTAATTTTTTGTTCGAACTAGCCTAATCCTAATTAATTTTGAGGATCTCTTGATAAACTAGAGACGAAAATCCTTTTGAATTTAATAAAAAAATGTTTAAAAATGAAATTTCTAAACAATAATCCTGTAAATACAAATTTAAAAAATTATAGTTAGGAATTAACAAGCCGACATCTTTTCCCACCACCTCCTCTCTACCCCAAAAATAAAAAAAATTTTACGAGGAGGCGGAAAGAAGAATTTAAAATAACAAATCTCCCCACATAAAACGCGTTTGTGAATGCATACACTGACCCTCCCCCCACACTGCGCCTCCCTCCCCTTTCTCCAGATGCGGGTAATTTTGACCCATGCGAAATATTTCTAAATAGGAAAAAAATGCTTCTTTTTGTAATTTATGAAAACTTTGCAAAGAAAAATAAAATGTTTCAAATTCAATCTGTTCCCTGGGCGAAGAAGAAGATACAGAACAAGACGAAGAAGCAGAAGTGAAATAAATGAGAATGAAGCGATGCACCACCCCCATCGCTCGATTAAAACTGCAACATGACCGGGTGAAAGCACACAAAATTCAGTTGCAAGCCGTAATAATAAAGTGGTATATTGTCTACCTCTCTTTCTCCATGCCTCTATCTTTCTGTCCCCGTCTCTCCCACGCCCCCTCTCTCTTTCTCTTTCTCGAGGTGTTTAGGATAGAAAAGTTAAAAAAAAAAATTATTCTCTTTTTTATATTTTTAAAGAGGAGAAAAAGCTCCATCTCTCCATCTGCATACTATTCACTCACTTAGTCTTTTGTCTCTTTCACTCTGTCTCTTTCTCAGAAAATAAAGCAACATTTTGCGTTACGCACTCTTACTCTTACTTATAACTAGAATTGTTAAGAGAGACAGAAAAGCAAAGAGAAAGAGAGATAGATAGAAAATAGGGCTTTTTTCCCTTCCGGAAAATCAGAAGTGGGATTACTACCAACTTTCTAGTGAGGAGAGGGGATTGAGAGAGGAAAAGCCACCACAAAGAGGAGAAATTAAAAAAGGGACCGACTATCGGGCGACGACTGTAACAAAAAATAAATAAATGTGCGTAATTCACACTATTGACTGGTAAAAGAAAACTTTTTGAAATTAATTAATTATATAAAACAATATTTGTGTGCTCAGCCTCTCCTGTCTTCTCCCCTCAACCGCGCCAAACACAAGCCTTTAAAGGGCATTTCTAAGTTTTTTTGGGATAGAAACAATCACTGAATTGGGCAAATGCAATTTATTATTAAAAAATAAACATTATAAAACAAAAAAAAACCATTCTGAGATAAACAGAGATAGAGAGATTTAGAAAGAAAGGGAGAAATACAGAAACTAACCGTTATTAAGTGACACTAAGCCCGTCTTTGTAGTGCCTTAGACAAGAAAATAAATAAATAAATATAACAAATAAAAAATTAATAATGAGAAACGCGACAAAAACCTACACACACACACAAATAAAATGCGTCCTTGGTTTAAAAAAGAACGAAAAGAATAAGAACAACATGAAGATGAAACACACAAAAAATAATGTTAATAATTAGTTTAAACAAAAAATTAATTAATAAATAAAAAGATAAAATAAAAACAAATTTAAAAATGAAATGATAGAAGAAAAAAAATAAATAATGTTCCGTCCAAAATTGTCGTAAGCATTTTAAAAAATTTAAGAGTAAAAGAAATCTAAAAATACTGGGAAAAAATGAAGAATAAGAACATTTTCAAACGTATGTAAGAAATTAATAAGAAAATAAAAATAAATTGAAATATTTACAAGCCGAAAAGTTCAAGAGACTATTAAAAGGGTGCCAAATTTATTTGAATTTTTATTTATTTTTTAAATTATAAAAAAATAAAATAACAAAATAGAAGGGGGACAATATTCGAAAATGATGAAGAAGAAGGCTTTATATTTGTAACTGTGCTTAAGATGACTCAAAAGAAGAAAAAGAAAAATTAAAACATAAAATATAAAATATAAAACCAAAACTGCGTACACGTGCACCACCCACAATTCAGTGGGCAGTTTCTATCTCAGACAGAATGTCTATTCTCCCTCCTCTTCCGACACTTTCTCCCCTCCATTCCTCCCTGTTCTCCCTTCCCCTTAACCCCTTAAATTGGGGTGAGAGGAGCTACGAGGCACACGCACCCCCCAAAAAACTAGCACATTTGATTATTAATTGAAACACAACAAAATAATTAATGTGTAGTAGAATGGGGAACAAAACCTCGAAACTGCGGGCTCTAGATAGGGTCAGGGGTGGGGAGGGGAGGGAATTCTTTTGAATCAAACTGTAAAGTGTCAATTTTCACCACTTAGCCCCGAAAAGTATGCAAAGAAACTTTAAAACAAACGTTAATTGAGAAATGGGAAGGAGAGGGTGGGGATGACTTTATTTGAATTCAAAAACGTCTTCCTCTCCACTCACCTTTCCCCTCCAGCTTGGGGAAGCGCCCCCTCCCCTCTCATTCCCATTTCATTCCGCCTTTGTTTTGGAAATGCTAAATACATAATTTACTTACATAATAATATTAAAAACAAATTTAAAAGAATCCTTGTGTTCCATCGATTCAACTTTTGTTACATTTCAACAGTGTTGCATTATAATTTTGTTCCACTCTTTGTTCCATTCCCATGCCGTTCCACCAATTATAAATATGTAAAAAACTAAAATTTTGATGAGGTACATATGTTTCAATTGTAAATTTCGTTCCATTCTCAGTTCGTTCCATTTCAAAAAATATATATAACAAAGCAAACAAACAATGCTAAAGCAAGGCGAAAACAAACAAAAAAACTATTTAAATCGATGTTAAGGAAATTAAAAATGAAAAAATAAACAAAAGTTAAAATAAGCATTAAGGGGACGAATGAAATTGAAACAAGGAACATTGATCATTTTTTAATTATATTTTATTTTTATTTTTTCGAAATACTAACAACATAAAATAGATATTTCTATATTTTACTAAGGCAGCAATAACTTAAACTAAAGCAATTTAAAAACAAAATGCAAACACATAAACTGTACATAGAAAAAATACATATATATTATATATACTAGACGTAATGAAAAAAACAAAAAGAATCCCATCTTCCATTTCGTTTCCGTTCTATTTATTCATTTTATTTCTACGTTTTAAACACCCTTATAATTATCAATAAATTTTTTATTATTAATTATTTTTTTAATTTTTAAGATAACCGACTTGTGGCACGGCACTATCGATAATTTAACCAAATTTAAAACTAAAATTACAAGAGATACAATAAAATATTAAAAAAAAAGAAGATTCGTTAAGGAGAAACGAAACATGGTTTATTATTCTAATAAGTTTAAGCAGTTATTTGTAAAAAAAAGAACAAAAGGAAAATAAGAAAAAACGAAACGAGATGAAATGAAACAAAATACACATTCACTTTATGTGTTTATATATGTATGTGTGTCCGCGTATGTATATAAGCATTATTTACATATTTAAAAGGTATTCAAAGTACATAATAGTTTTTATACGTTCGATTTTTTTCTAAATAATTAATGAAAAACTGACAAAAAATAAACTTATATATTTAAATGCGAGAATAAGAAACCAAAAAAGAAAAATTAATAACAATACCAACAACACTATTAAAAAAAAGTCCAAAGAGAGAGAGGCTAAGAGAGAAAAGTACGAAAGTTAAAATATGAAAAAAAAGCATTTTTCTCTTTTTATTCTACTTTATCTTTGTTTTTTTTTTTTTAAGGAGGACGAGGGGTCAAAATTAACCACTCCTCCTCCTGGCGCCTTTAACGTCAATCAAAAACGAAAAACCAAAAAATAATCCTCCCACAATATTCAAAATGCCCCGCCCTTTTGCTTTCAACAAAAATAGTCTAAAAAAGGGCGCGAGATGGAGCTACTCTCGATTTTTATTATTTTGAGAGATAATGATCAATAAAATCCTAAATTAAAACATTTAAAATTAAAACTTTAATAAATTAAAGGTGTATAATTCAAATTTGAAAAAAAAACAGACATATATGACACACAGCCAAAAGTGCCGTAAGAAAAACATAAATAAATAAATTAAAACAAAAACAAAAAAATGCATTTTCAAAACAAAACATACAAAAAAAAATTATACTACATTCCTCTCGTTAAGTTTTTTTATCGCAAAAAAAACAAAATTAAATTATTCAGGCTAAAAACAAAACATAACGGTCAGAAAGAAAAACGAAACAAAAAAAAATATTTATATATATTGGAATCTCGCGCGCTTTTGCTATATATATAAAAAATATATATACATATATATGTAAATGCAAAAAATACCTTGCGAATTTGTTTAAAACAAACAAGAAAAAACCAAAATATTAAACAAAAAAATATAACAAGCAGAATGACGAAGAAATGGAGCTAAAAATAAGAAGATACAAAGAACAAAACAGCAGAAGAAGAAGAAAAAATTATACATTTAAAACATATAAAAATAAGCACCCAAAAACACTACCCAAAACCAAAAGAACAAAAAAAAAAAACGAACTAACTTAAAGAAATAAAGAGAGAGCGAGAACCAGAAGGACGAGAAAAAGACAAACAGCGAAGAGAAAAAAAAACGAAAACATAATAAACCAAAAAAAAAAAAAAATCAAAAAAAAAATATATGTAATGTCCCAAAAAAATTAACAACTAAATGACCCTATAAATTCTGTTCATATGAAGAATTTTAATAAAACAAAATTTCAGACAAATAAAACAAAACAAAAAATTGTTTACTGTGTTTCATTTCCAACCTTTCACATCTCCCTGTGCTGTTCCATTTCCAACCAGTCACATACCCAGAAGAGCCATATTAATAATACCACAGGAGGTCAAGCGCCTAAATTTCGGGTCGCTCCATAAGCCACATAAGTGTGAATGAGCAAGAAATATCAATCCGTATTCTTCTCAGTGGAATGGAGGGAACTTTGGATGGGAAAGGGGAAGAAAAGAATAGAAAGATGAGTTTCTCACTCGCACCTGCAGGAGCAGAGCTGAGGAGAATCGTCCTTGGGAGATCTCGGGAGCCAAAAGAACCGAGTTGGCCCGGTTCTGCTCTACACTTCGAGCAGGAAACTAATGGAGTTTGCATTGTAAGGATGCAGCGTAGCCACTTTTAAGTTTTGCCTTGAAAACCAGTGAAGGCGTTAAAATTTTTCGGTATATCTGATTACCAGTTAACTTATGGGCGGTTAAATTTGAAACTTGATTTGGAAATTACATGAATTAAAATATTTTAGCAAAATTTAATGTAAAAAATTAAAAATAATAAGACTGTAGCCTAGAAGTAAAAAATTAAAGTTCTTTTGGGAAATTCCACTTTTTTCCTAAATTTGACGACGTCTATGCGCCAGTGTGCTCCCAAAAATGGCAGCCATCCCGAACGTAAACAAAAGTAAATCTTTGATGACTTTTGCGAAAATTATTGATTAAAAGCTCCTTTCTTCACCATGCAGAAACTATAATTTTATTGAAAACCTTCCACTTTTTGTACGTACTTATGAAAAGTTACACCGTCTGGTCTATTCTTGATGCTATTGTTGCACGAACTAACAAGGCACTTTCTCACCATTTTACTTAACAAAAGCTCACAAAATTACACCAAAATAAACTTTTTGTTCCTTTCTGAGACACGATAATATTAATCCGTTTTTATTTATCCGAAAAACTTTACTTTTTTCACAAATATTATAAAATCGCCGTGAACCTCAAAGTTGCCGCTCGAAAATTTGACAGCGAGTGACCACAATGGCTGCCCTAAAAGCAAAGTGCACACACATAGAAGAAAGTTTTCTGGCTACGACTGCTGTACACATTCTCTCCATACAATGCCAACTCCATTAGTTCCCTCCTCAAAGGCTCTACATTTAATACCCGAATTTCTGTGAAGAACTTGTGAGAAATTCAAAAGTATCTATGGGTAAAAATGGGCTAATTATGTGTTTGTATTCTTTTTAAGAGGGTTTCCCGTCCCATTAGACAGTTCAAAAATTCAATTTTTACATTTTACCTTGTATTTCTTAAGCCAAAAACAGGCAAACAAATTATTTTCTAAAATAGGGCTTCTGGGCAAAAAAAAGGATCGCAGAATTTCAATTTTTTTCATTTTCCCTTGTATTTCTCAAACCCTATACCGGCAAAAAAATTATTTTCTAAAATAAGACTCCCCGGATCGACTTTTTTAGCTAAATCGACTCTAAGTAAAATAACTAGAAGATTCTAGGCTAAAACAGAAAAGTCTAGAGGAAAAACTCGCAGATTTTCAATGTTTTTATTTTCCCTTGTATCAAGCCAAAAACAGGGAAAAATATTATTTTCTAAAATAGGACTCCCCGGTTCGATTTTTTTGGCTATATCGACTCTCACTAAAATAACTAGATGATTCTAGGCAAAAACCAGAAAAGTCTAGAGGAAAAATTAGCAGAATTTCATTTTTACATTTTCCCTTGTATTTCTTAAACCCTATACCGGCACAAAAATTATTTGCTAAAATAGGACTCCCCGGATAGACTTTTTTGGTTAAATCCACTTTCAGTAAAATAGCTAGACGATTCTAGGCAAAAAATAGAAAAGTCTAGAGGAAAAATTAGCGGAATTTCGATATTTCCATTTTCGCTTGTATTTCTTAAGCCCTATGCAGACGAAAAAACTATTTTCTAAAATAGGACTCCCCGGATCGATTTTTTTTGGCTAAATCGACTCTACGTAAAACAACTAGTTGATATTAGGCAAAAACTATAAAAGTCTAGAGGAAAAAATCACAGAATTTCAATTTTTACATTTTCCCTTTTCATGTTATTTTGCAATTCAATATGAAAGTAAAGTAAAATATTCTAAATAATCTCCAATAAATTGTAAAGAATATACTGTCAAATTTTTGTAAGGAAAGTGACAATATTTCAAGTTCTACAACCTTATTAGCAGGTCCGCTCCCATACTTAAAACTTTAAACTCATTTATATCGAAACTGCTTTTTTTGCATCGTGTTTTGGAAAAAAACTATTCAGCCGAATCATTTGAAATTTTTATATGTTATTCAGAACACCAGTGGCTATGGCCGGAACTAGAATCAAAATTTTATTTCAAAAACTTTTATTTTTTTACATTTAAAAATTGGTAAGAAAAATACCTGTTTTCAGAGTTTCAATTTCAAAAGCGCGTCATTCTGTCAATTTTCAATCTTTTGTTGTTGTTCAGTTCTGGCCATAACTGCACTCATACTGACTAATAATTTTCTTAGTTTTTATTTTTCAGATAAATAGAAAAGTAAAAATCGACCACAACATCCAGGTCAATTTTTTCTTAGGTCGTCTTATTTAGCGCCATTTTTAACATAATTAAAATTGTCTTTTAATTTTAAAAAATATATTTTTGTATGCAGCATAAGTATAATAATATACTTAAAAAGTTTCAATGTCGTTGTTCATTACTTTAACCTTTAAAAATAATACTAAAACTACCTCAAATTTTTGGGGCGCTAGACCACCGGGTCCCCTTAAGAGAATAAGATGCAAAACTAATTAATTTCTAATCTTAAGTTCAATTATTTGATGGGTTTATGTTGTTTAAACTGATAAATTGGTAATAATTAGAAACCTTAGGTGACAACCAAAAATCCCTTCGAAGTGTAATCAAGAAGGAGCGAAAAGTTCACAATTTTCTTGAAGGCTCAGGAAAGTTTTAGCCATCAATTTCCCGCTGATCCCAATAAATAGAAAAATAAAATACATATTGACTTACCGTTAACAGTTGTTTTGACTGCTGCAGCCTGGAACGAACACCACCAACGAACACAATTTCACTCAATTTAAGACTCTTTCTTTATAAACTTAACGGACTTTACAAACAAAATTGAAACCTCACACAAAATTTAAGCACTTTTTATAAAATTTAAACACTTTTTATAAAATTTAAACACTTTTTATAAAGTTTAAACACTTTTTATAAAGCTTAAACGCTCTTAGCAAAATTTAGTCACTTAAATTCGCGGAGCCACGGGGCCATGCGGCGGCGGGCAGAGGCCTAGGCGTCCTTTTCCGTCGGAAAATAATTTTAGGGCCACTCGATTCGCACACAAATTGTAAAAATTTATATTTCACGATATTTCCGTGACATTAACCGAGATTTTCTTATTATTTACCTCATTATGGTACAACCGCTCGCGATAAATAAACCACCAAAATTAATTAAATTCGAATTTTTCCCTGAAACACCTCGCGAAAACTTGAAATTCCGTCAGCCATCTTCCGACTTGAAGTTACCGTTACGTTCAAACAAAAGGCGAGGGGACGAGAAAGAAAAAGAGACGAAGTAGGGCAGAATGTGGAGCCCTCTCCGGTGAGAAAAATATTTTTGGTCACACTCCGGAGGAAAATTCTCTCTCAGCGCGATCCCTTGAACTTTTGACGGATCTCAGTGTTGAGCGGGAGATTTGAAAATTGAAATTGTTCTTTTAAATCATTGCGAAAGTGGGAATTTTTAATTTATCCTACTTTTAATTACTTACTTAGGTATTTGGCTGGATAAACGGCTAAATTGGAATACTCAACTAAATTACTCATTAAATAAGGCCACGCGAGCCATGTGGACCTGTAGGAGACTTTTTGGTAGGACATGGGGTCTTAACCCAAAGATGATCCTGTGGTTATACAATACAATTGTCAAGCCAATTATTGATTACGCCGCCCTTGTATGTATGGGCCCAAGGTTCAACAGCAGATGGCAATTGCTAAGTGCAACAAGCTACAACGGCTTGCTTGCCTCTCGATAACAGGAGCCATGAGGACTGCACTTTTTCGTTTTGAAATCAGCTGCAGTTAGTGCTCTGAGAGTGCAAATTACATCCAAAATGCAAATTGCTGACAATGGTCACATGAGCATCCTGCAGCGCAACCCTGACTTAAGGATCTGTTATATAACAGACTACATGACCAGGAAACTGAACTTCGGGAGGAGATTCAGGATTCTCATCCCTGAACGTGCAGACTGGAATGCCGGCGGCCTCAGTCTTCACAGATGGCTCAAAAACGGAACATGGTGCTGGGGTTTAGACCCCCCCCCCCCCCGAAATTTTGAAACTTAACTAAAAATTTACATGATTTTTTAAGAACAGAACAAGGGTTGAATAGTCACATGAGTAAAACTTCCGTTCTTCTTTTTCCTTTGACAATGATAAAATATGTTAAAGACATGTTTTGTATCTTAGGCAAATCATTTTTTATTCCAATTTTTTAATTTAATAAAATTAATTAATTTATTTTAATGAAAATATGTGCAACTGCTCGATATATTCAGTTGAGTTGAGTTTTATTTACATCTTTAATTTTGTAATATTTAATTCTATAAAAGTATATTCTTATACATACAGAATGTAATAATTGTAAATTTCTTCTCTTTTACATACAATATCAAAATTAGTATAATTTATATATCGATGTAACTTTTTAAAAATAATCAGTGATGTTTTTCTCGTACCACAAGGGTAGGTAGCATTTACCTTTTCAAGGATCTTTTAAAAAAACGCTCTGTCCATAAAAATATTTTATGTATGAAAAAACTGCGCTCGGAATGAAAAAATAGAATACTTCAGATACCTCATCACAAAATTAATTAACAAAGGTAACAAAATAATAGGTCCTCTCCACTAAGCAATAAATATTGGCGCCTTTAGTCAATTTGAAAGTAGTGGAATATTATAAGTAGTACATTTTAGATGCGATCAACAAACATCTTTAGCACTTATTGATTACTCAGGTTGTAACTGATAACTGAAGAAGTTCAAATATATTTCTTAAAATATTTCTTACTCTTTCTTTCGCTGCGAAAAGTCGGAAACTAGATTTTCTTTTGTGAAATCCTTTTTTTTACGTTTGTAAGATATCTTTTTCAAAAAATTAAGTGTTTTAAAAAATTAGAGCTTTTATTTTGTATTTTTTAAGGGGTTGGTTGGTTGGTTTAGGTGGCGATTCTAACGTCGATTCTCGTCGGAATCCAATTAGCGCTACAAAGGCGCCATTTTGATACCACAACAATCTAACTATGATCAGGTTATTAATGTGTTTGGGGTGGTTTAGTGGACAGGGAAACTTCGCCTTGGGCTAAAGCCATTCTGTGGCATTGAGATAGTGAACAATGTCACTAGCCCGCTTTTTGGACATCTCCCTGAGATCATCAATAAAATAATCACCCATTGCGCGATGTCTAGCTACAGCAAGGGCCGGACATTTGCACAGAAAATGGACAGGCGTCTCCTTCTCATTTGGGTCTTCGCAACTGCGGCAGTAAGGGTTGAAGGGGATCCCTAGCTTAGCTGCGTGCTCACCTATGGGCCAGTGACCAGTGGAAACCGCCACAACTCTAGCCATGTTCTCACGGGTCAGATTTAGAAGCTCTTGCGTTTTCCTCCTGTCGTAGGAGGGCCATGTCATTCTAGAAATAGCGCAAGTGCGAAGATTTTTCCAATTTTTGTTGGCAATAGCAAGAAAATGGGCCTGAATTCCCTTTTTAATCGATCGCAGAGGAGTAAGAACTCGCTCCATCTGAGCTTCCTCCCTTGTAGCGCCCTGCCTAGCTAGGCAGTCAGCCCCTTCATTTCCTCCTATGTTCCTATGTCCTGGAACCCAGAGTATCGTGATTTTAAGGGGTTACAATACCATGAAATTTTCAACAATAGTTTTAACAATATTTAAGCGTTTTAACTCAGGTAACGGAGGACATCGCAAAAGCAACAGAAAACCTTATGTACAGTCCAGAAATCGCAGATTAAAAGTAATTAAAAAAAAAATAAATTACTTTTAAAGCGTTAACTTCGACCTTTTTTTCTTTCACGTTTTTCTCGAAATTACTTTTTTTAAACTGGTGTACACGATATCTCAAAATTTACTGGACCGATTTGACTGAAATTTGCACCACTTATTTTTTATAATATTACCTAAAGCGTGACGAAGGATTTTTTCGATTAGGTTCCGTATTCAAAAGTTATATATTTTTTAAACTAAAAAATTTTATGGAAATTCGAGTTTTTTTCGAACAGCTGTCATTCCTCCAAAAAAATTTTTTTAATTTTTTCCCTTCCTCACGACTTAGCTATTACACTTCTGAGGAAGCAATTTTTTTTTTTTGGACAATGTTGGACGGAGGAATCATGTACACCGTCAGCAAGGATTTGAAAAAGAAGGTCGCACTGAGCGACTTATATCTCCACCATTTTTAATGTTTTTTTTTTCAGTATTGGAAATTGTTTATAAATCTATTATACATATGTATATGTTTGCGTAAAATAAAGAATAATTCATATTTTTAATGGCCGAGCCAAAAAAAAAAAGTTTATTTTTATGCCTATTTTTTCGAGCGTCGGGGTGGTGTAACACCTTAATAAGAGTAACATAGTACATAGTATAGATATTTTAAAAAATATTTAATTAACACGTTCCGTGCCATGTGGGGCGTATACGACCCCCGCTGCACTTTCCGTTCAGGCCATTTGGAATTCTCATTGAAAAACAAAGAATTCTTAAAAAATTTATTGTAGAGTCAAATATTGACAACTTCACATCATGTATACAGCGTTTATTGTAGGGTGGGCGTATACGCCCCACGCGGCGCGAGAGTCATTTTTGAAGCTACGCTTCTTATCGGAGGTTAGGCGGGCTGGACTCGCTGTAAAAAAGCGAAGACGTAACCGTTAAATTGCCTCTCCTTTATAATTGTAAATAGATTTGTAAGTAATTATATTAAACATATTTGAAGTAAAATGCTTTATTTTTTATGCATTTGGACTTTATTAAAATGGTTATGTAGGAGCTTGCAACTCGTCTGGTAGAGTAAACGTTTCACCTTGTGTTTGTTAAAATAATTCCTTAAAAATTAAATTTATTGCTTTGTTTTCTAATGCATATTAAAATTTATATCTTCTTCCTGCTACTTATAGCTTTCTAGTCTTGAAAAAATGTAAGGCATAATAAGTCTTAAACAACTTTTTTTAATCCTTAAAGTGTGGGTCGTATACGCCCCATGCGGCCTGAATGGAAAGTCTTCAAAAATTGCCGTGGCACGGAACGTGTTAAATATATATTGAAGATGTAAAAATTAAACTTTATTTTAAATTAATATTTTAACGCTATTTAAAAAAAATTTCAATTGAGGTCAAAAATGTAAATGATCAAAGTAAAGTAAAATATTCTAAATAATCTCCAATAAATTGTAAAGAATATACTGTGAAATTTTTGTAAGGATAGTGACAATATTTCAAGTTCTACAACCTTATTAGCAGGTCCGCTCCCATACTTAACCCGGCGTGTGTACACTGGGTCTTTTAAGGAACAGTCAAAATTTGAAGATCAAATTTCTCTCTAAAGAATAGAGAGCGTGATCCGGGGACCTCTCCTAAAAAATCTAGGTAGTAGAAGGGACTAAGGGCTTAAGGGACGCCGGGGTCTGACAGTTTACCTGTAAACGCCAGCGAGTGAAAGTCACGTTTGTTCCCTAAAAGACCCAGTATACGTCAGCATTTTTGTTGAGGTAAGTGAACGTTGTTATTCTTGTTTTTTCTCGTAGTTTTTTTTTTTTTTTTTTTTGTAACTAAAATGAATGTTTAATGTAGTTTGATGCTGTTGCGGCTACTTTTTACGAACTACAATCTGAATAACAAAACTCCTTTTTATTTTTAGTTTATCAATTCTTAAAATATTCCTTACTTTTAGGTGTTCAAATAATTCATTTGTTTTGCAACCCACGCGAATGAGACCACATGCAATTGAAAGCTCGTACTTTCAACTACAAAACCCTGAAGCCGTTTTTTTTAAAACTTTTTTATTGCAGAATTACGAATTTTTTAACAAAATTCCATTTTTTCGACATTTTTCAACATTCTACAATTTTTAAAAACAATAGTTTTAAATTTTTGGCTTTGGTAACTACTAGGCGACGTAGTAGACACTCCAATAAGTACCTCCGAATTTTTGCAGATTTTTCTGAAGTCGATAAAACCTTGTAAATCCGACTGTTCCCTCAAAGACCCAATGTCCTTAAAAATTGAGTATACACACGCCGGGGTAAAACTTTAAACTCATTTATATCGAAACTGCTTTTTTTTTTGCATCGTGTTTTGGAAAAAAACTATTCAGCCGAATCATTTGAAATTTTTATATGTTATTCAGAACACCAGTGGCTATGGCCGGAACTAGAATCAAAATTTTATTTCAAAAACTTTTATTTTTTGACATTTAAAAATTGGTAAGAAAAATACCTGTTTTCAGAGTTTCAATTTCAAAAGCGCGTCATTCTGTCAATTTTCAATCTTTTGTTGTTGTTCAGTTCTGGCCATAACTGCACTCATACTGACTAATAATTTTCTTAGTTTTTATTTTTCAGATAAATAGAAAAGTAAAAATCGACCACAACATCCAGGTCAATTTTTTCTTAGGTGGTCTTATTTAGCGCCATTTTTAACATAATTAAAATTGTCTTTTAATTTTAAAAAATATATTTTTGTATGCAGCATAAGTATAATAATATACTTAAAAAGTTTCAATGTCGTTGTTCATTACTTTAACCTTTAAAAATAATCCTAAAACTACCTCAAATTTTTGGGGCGCTAGACCACCGGGTTCCCTTAAGAGAATAAGATGCAAAACTAATTAATTTCTAATCTTAAGTTCAATTATTTGATGGGTTTATGTTATTTAAACTGATAAATTGGTAATAATTAGAAACCTTAGGTGACAACCAAAAATCCCTTCGAAGTGTAATCAAGAAGGAGCGAAAAGTTCACAATTTTCTTGAAGGCTCAGGAAAGTTTTAGCCATCAATTTCCCGCTGATCCCAATAAATAGAAAAATAAAATACATATTGACTTACAGTTAACAGTTGTTTTGACTGCTGCAGCCTCCCTGGAACAAACATTACCAACGAACACAATTTCACTCAATTTAAGACACTCTTTCTTTATAAACTTAATGGAATTTACAAACAAAATTGAAACCTCACACAAAATTTAAGCACTTTTTATAAAATTTAAACACTTTTTATAAAATTTAAACACTTTTTATAAAGTTTAAACACTTTTTATAAAGCTTAAACGCTCTTAGCAAAATTTAGTCACTTAAATTCGCGGAGCCACGGGGCCATGCGGCGGCGGGCAGAGGCCTAGGCGTCCTTTTCCGTCGGAAAATAATTTTGGGGCCACTCGATTCGCACACAAATTACAAAAATTTATATTTCACGATATTTCCGTGACATTTACCGAGATTTCTCTATTATTTACCTCATTATGGTGCAACCGCTCGCGATAAATAAACCACCAAAATTAATTAAATTCGAATTTTTCCCTGAAACACCTCGCGAAAACTTGAAATTCCGTCAGCCATCTTCCGACTTGAAGTTACCGTTACGTTCAAACAAAAGGCGAGGGGACGAGAAAGACAAAGAGACGATGAAGGGCAGGATGTGGAGCCCTCTCCGGTGAGAAAAATATTTTTGGTCACACTGCGGAGGAAAATTCTCTCTCAGCGCGATCCCTTGAACTTTTGACGGATCTCAGTGTTGAGCGGGAGATTTGAAAATTGAAATTGTTCCTTTAAATCATTGCGAAAGTGGGAATTTTTAATTTATCCTACTTTTAATTATCAAAATTGTATAAGATTATATTTTGTTAAATAAGTAAGAAGTAAATTTACTGAACTGAAATCATGACTTTATACTTAAAATTAATTTTTCCTCTCTTCGAATTTGAATTGTTTATTTGGGCCGAATTTCAAAGAGTCGAATTTTATTGTTTAAAAATTTAAATAAATCATAGTACCTTCCCCCCCCCCCCCCCCCCCCCCCCCCCCCCCCCCCCGCCTGTTCCCGTCATCAACGTTTTCCGGGTCGCATAATTTTAATCAGAAAATAAATCGCACCTTCTTCTAGACGCAGGAAATTTTTACTTCAGCCAGCGGTGACGAAGCAATCAAGGCTGGGGCCACACGAGCTCAGAAATGATTAAATCAAATCAAATTATTGCACCCGCAAGGGGTTGGATGTGAGGGGTGTCATTACCGGAGTTCTTCTTCTTGCTCGTCAAGCTGATCATAAAATTGACGTCGCCCATTTAAATAAAATAAATAATAAGCCTGCTGGCGTGCGTCATTCAACAAAGAACCAGGAAAAAGAAGAAAACATGTACTTTAAATTTTATTTTCTTAAAAAGGGCCTGCAGGGCCGAGGTTTTAGAATAAACCGACTTTAAGTACAATAACAAAGTCGTTCTAGTCCAAAAAAACAAAGTACTGATGAAAATTTCGCAGATTTTTAAAATTTTCATTTTCCTGTAATAAATTTTTGGTCAGGAAAAAGCGCTGCGAATTGGACGGCTTCTGCGAGCGTGGCGACAAAAACAAAGAGGAAGTTGTGAGTGAGTCGCTCTCCGGCAACTTCGAACGTTCTGGAAACGCTTACTTCATTTCCGGCGAATTCAAAACGTCCGGAAAAAGTCGCTTCGAATTGCCAGTTCCGGCGGATGATTTCGAGTCGGTTGATCGAGTGTTACTGATGCAAAATATAATTAAAATTTCAGATAATTTCCGTTTGGAAAGTTTAAAAATTATTTCGGATGTGAGTTGAACTGATTTGAAACTGTAAAATCTGGAAAGATTCCCGGGAAATTGTGAATTTAAGGAAATAAAAATTTCTTTGTCGAGCCGCCGAAAAGAAAGCAACAGTTTTCCAAGATGTTGGCCCCTCGAAAATTCTCAGCTTTTAACTCTCTTTTTATTTATAGAAATTGCTCGTAAACGTCACTTCCGCCATTTCCTGTTAACTGTTTTAAGCAACTTCAAATTATCGGAAAATTGTCTTTCGGGGTGATAGAAAAAAGTGAAAATTATCAAAAATGAATATTTATTAAATAGAAAATTTACGGAAATCTCGGTCGTGATCTCGGAAGTAAATAAAAATATAAAATAAATCAAGTGAGAGTGGTGTACGTAGCAATTTTCAGTGCAGTTTGAGTTAGAAATTGGAAACATTTTCAATCAAATGGCCTTTTTATATTGCAGCTGCGGCAATATTTGTGAGCGAAATAATTTGATTTTTGTTTCCTTCGTGAAAGTGCGTACGCAGCAGTTTTAATAAAAATTATTATTTAAAATGGCCTTTTTATGTTGTAGCTGCGGCAAGATTTTTGTGAGTGTAGTGATTTTGTTTTTTGTTTTCTTCCTTTGGATTATTCTTCAGGTGGCAGCAACAACTCCGCTCTCAATGGCAAGTGATGTTTTGTTTATCTTTTTCTTATGATTTGCGAATTTTTAATAGTTAAAAGGAAAATACGCCCTTTTCCTCCCCTCCAGCAATTTGCCTCCTCAATAATTAATTCGGAAAATATTTATTTATTAACTTTTTATTTTGATTTTTGTAACGAACTTGATATTTCTTCCTGTTTTGCTTTTTTTGTTGTTTTTGGTTTGATTGGTTTTGGTTTGATTGTGTTTTACAATTAGTAATTAAATATGCCGATTTTAATTTTAAGTTACAATAATGCTTTATTAGCAGTAATCATTGTGATAACAAAAAAATAATTTCGATCACAGGCGATACAAGCTTCTATTAATTTATTATTATTTAATATTAATTCATCTACTTATTATACTAAGAGTCGATTTAGCAAAAAAAACCGATCCGGGGAGCCCCCTTTTAGCAAATACTTTTTTTGTCTGTATAGGGCTGGAAAAATACACGGGAAATTTAAATATTAAAACTGTGCGATTTTTTCTTCTGGACTTTTCTGTTTTTTTGCTAGAATCATCTAATTATTTTATTAAGAGTCCATTTAGCCGAAAAAACCGATCGGTGGAGTCCTTTTTTAGAAAATAATTTGTTTGCCTCTATAGGGCTGGAAAAATACACGGGAAAATGTAAATATTAAAATTCTGCGATTTTCTCTTCTGGACTTTTCTAGTTTTTGGCTAGACTCATCTAGTTATTTTACTAAGGGTCCATTTAGCCAAAAAAAACGATCCGGGGAGCCCTTTTTAGCAAATAATTTGTTTGCTTCTATAGGGCTGGAAAAATTCCCTGCACAATGTAAATATTAAAACTCTGCAATTTTTTCTTCTGGACTTTTCTGTTTTTTTGCTAGAATCATCTAGTTATTTTACTAAGAGTCCATTTAGTAAAAAAAAAAACCGATCCGTGGAGTCCTTTTTTAGAAAATATTTTTTTTACCTGGATAGGGCTGGAAAATTTTTAATATTAAAATTCTGCGCTTTTTTCCTCTGGACTTTTCTGTTTTTTTTTCCCTAGAGCCATTTAGGAGTCCATTTAGCCAAAAAAACCCGATCCGGGGAACCCTTTTTTAGAAAATAATTTTTTTGTCTGAATAGGGCTGAGAAAATACACCGAAAAATGTAAATATTAAATTTCCGCAATTTTTTCTTCTGGACTTTTCTGTTTTGTGGCTAGAATCATCTAGTTATTTTACGAAGAGTCCATTTAGCAAAAAAAAAAAAAAAAAAAAAACGATCCGAGGAGCCCTTTTTTCGAAAATAATTTGTTTGCCTGGATAGGGCTGGAAAATTGCACCGAAAAATGCAAATATTAAAATTCCGCGATTTTTTCTTCCGGACTTTTTTATTTTATGACTTACCTTGGATCAGAAAAAATTGAAAATTACAAAGTATAAATATATATATAAAATAGAGCTTACACGGCTAAATGCCTAAAATCGCAGCAAGTCAACTTCGGTTCGCGTCCACGATAAACAGTGGCTTGCACCCAATTGGAAATGTCCCACCAGGATCAAAAACCTTCGCTAGAATTTTCCACTTCCTTTTTTAATTACTACTTCTTTAAATTGTTGCTACTCAATTTGGTGCAATTTGCCGACAGCTATGATTCCGTTTTTCTCAAATGTCTTCTAAAATTCTTGTAATTTCCCGCCCAAAATCGCTAATTAATCCGCTGATCCGGAAACTGCCAAAAAAATAGCATCTTTTAAATTAAACATTTGTTTTAAATAAAACTTGTTCTGCTCTCTGACTTGAGTGTTTTGAGTGTTTATTAAATTAACTTCTGTATATATCTCGTTTATTCTGCCAATAGTTTTTTAAGAGGATTTTAATTCATGTTTAGTCGATTATTGAGTTTTTCATTTGATCGCTCAAGATATTAAGTAGAAGCCGGTTTGAGTCTTAGATAAACAATTTTTCCCTTAATTTTCTTAATAAAATTGGAACATTTATTATCTTAAAATGCATTGGTTAGTTTCAAACAGAATAGAACCAATTTAAACTACACTTCGAAGCGTTTCATCAGTCATTGCTCTTCAGTAAAAGCCGGCATATTATTTTAAACGACTTTGCGGCATCTTGTTCACCTAGAAATTGCGAAAAATGTGAAAAGATAAAAATATTTAAAAATACAGAAAAACAAAAAGAGGCGCATGTTAAGGATGCGTCCGGTCGATGGTGGCGCAACGGCAGCGCGGCGAGGGTCATTACTCTGAGCCGGTGTCAACCGAACGAGTCAAGGCTGACGAGTTGCCTGCGGGTCCGTTCGAATGCAGCGCCACACAAAACGGTGGTAAAACGAGAAAAAAAAAACAACAACAATATATATATACATATATATATATATATATATATAAATTAAATAAATCAAAAAATGAATAAATAAAAATAAATGCCCCCAACGGAACCAGAAGTAAACGGCAGCGACTGCGCTGTACCAAGAAAAACCTCCGCAGAGCAGCCCCACAAGTAGAAGCAGAAAGCGGCGGTGCATTTTATCATCTCCCCTCTCAGACCTCCCCGGTTCCCTTGAGAAGGGGCCCCCCAGGAGTTGAGCTCTGCTCTCGTTTTTACAAAAAAAAACAAAAAAAAACAAATAGCGACTGCATCAGCTAAATTAAAAAATAAAAACTAAATAAATAAGACATTATCACGGTTGTTGCAGCTTGATTAAGCTCTCCCCTTCCGCCCCTTGCTCCTTTCATCACCCTTGCCATGTTATGATCAAAACAGACAAAATTTTTATAACAGAAACAATTTTAGCAAAATTCTGAAAGCAAAACAATAAATAACAGAAAAACAAAGGAAAAGACAAAAAAATGTTCATCATCTTAAAGATGCTCGAGCTCGGATGCATGCAGCAAGAAAAAATTCTGCTCTTCTGGGGTACGATTTAGGAGGGCGTGTGGAAGAGCCGACGGGGAGGTTGACTTAATTTCCCCAAGTGAACCGGAAGATTGCAAGGTTAAAGCTCAGAAAAGACCTTCAACTTCGACGAAACACGATTACATGCAGCTCCTTCAAAACTAAGGCGACGACGGCGGGCGGTAGCGGCGAAGCATAGTGGACTCAGCGGAGATTTTTCGTCTCATAAATGTTTAACTTTTTTGTTTGTTGACTTATCTGCATGAAATTTCTTATACATAATATTGAATATATAGGCTTTCCAACTACAGTACCAAATATTAATATACAGGGTGTTCAGAGGTGGGTGGTCAATACTGAAGGGGGTGAAAGGTCAGACCGAGACAAGCAAAAAATCGTATGGGTGGGGGGGGGGGGGGGGGGGGGGGGGGCATCTCGCACCGTTTGGCAGTTACAGGGTGATTCGTAAATCAGGATTTTGCCTTATATGGGAACCGCTCTTGTATTTTTATCTTTTTTTGTGCGCATCGCAGCGGCCCCAAACTGATTTCAAAAAATCACTATTTGGAAGCCCTTTCCAAAAAAGTTTACACCACCCTCCTATCCCCAACCCCTTGGCCACAATCCCCCCTGGAAGTTGAAAAAATTAACTTTTATTTCACGATTTTTCACCTTTCGCCCCACTTTTCTCCGAAATTCATGTTATTAACATACCTACTTTTTATTTTTTTTAAGTTGCCTATCTAATTACCTTTCCAAAAAGGTGCAACATGTCCAGATAGGAAAAGGATACGAAAATTTATTTACAAAAATCCTTTTACAGAAAATCATGATAATTTGAATTTTTAAGAAATTATACTGAAGTTAACTAAAAAATACATTTTGTTTGCTTAAAAACTAATTACAATTAAAACGTTTGTCCTTTAAAAGCTGTTCAAAATGTTCTCCGCCAGTTTCGATGCATGCAAGTAGCCTTGGTCTTATTTCACGTTTCAGGTCTATGGTAACCAGTCTCTCCCGTATTTTCGTGGCTGCAGTCCCAATTCTGGTAACTAATTCTTCTCTAGTGTTGATTAGTCTTGAGTAAACTTCATCTTTCATCATTCCCCATAAGAAAAAGTCCAGTGGAGTAAGGTTCGGTGACCTAGCAGGCCAAGGAATCGGTCCACCTCGTCCAATCCAGCGCTCTGGGTAATTTTTATTTAACCTTGCCCTAACAATGTTCCCAGTATGCGCAGGTGCTCCGTCGAGCTGTAAATAAATTGCGCTTCTGGTGGCCAGGGGGATGTCCTCCAACAGATCCGGAAGGGTATTCTCCAAAAAGTCCGAGTATAGCTGACTATTCAGCACTTGGGGCAAGATGAAGGGTCCTATCAACTGGTTGCCGATGATGCCAGCCCAGACATTGACACTAAATCTTTGCTGGAAGGACCGACACCTGGTCCTATGTGGGTTCACATCTGACCAGGTGTGGAGGTTGTGGAAGTTTGTGATGCCATCCCGGGTGAATTGCGATTCATCCGTCCACAGAATTCGGTCTAGAAACATTCTGTTTTCGATGTCAGACTCGAACAGCCAAGTGCAAATTGCAATCGTCTTTCGGAATCTCCTTCCTGTAGTCCTTGGACCGGGATATGGTGGTATGGATGTACTCCCTCTCGGTTCACAACGGTCCAAACTCTCCCTGAAGATAATCCTTCGTGCGACCTGCCTGATGCTTATTACAGGGCTGTTCCTGACGATGTTGAGGATTTGTTGGTCGGGGTCTGCTGAATCGGCCGATTTTCCTGCTCGCGTTTCTGCTCTGGGGGCGGTTACACTTCCGGTTTCTTTTAACCTTCTGAAAGTCCTTGAAAATACCCTTCTGTTGGGTACCCGCCGATTCGGGAATCTCCTTTGGTATTCTCGTACGGCCTCACTATCATTTCCTTCTACTAAACCGTACACGTAAATTATATCGGCAGACTCTTCAACACTGAATTCTGCCATTTTATCTTAATTTTTTCTATTAAACACCCGGTTTTATCGCTTGCTTCTTCAACTGTGGTCAATGTCCTTTCAAACTTACCCATTTTTATACCATAATTCATACGAAGTATTAGAAACGGAGCGTCAGGATACTTAGGAGTCAATACTGGATATAATAAACTAATAACGCTATTTAACGGGATTACATTTATTATTTTATTACTGTTTTGCTGAAAAAATAAAAATGTATTACCTCTGTTTCCTAAACAAACATTTCCGAACTTGCTGTCATAAAAATTGTTTACTTAACGACATTTTCCATTATGGTGCAATAAAGTAATTAGGTACCTGTGAGGATGTTTTAATTTCAGGACTTTTGCAACCCTTTTCTACCTGGGCATGTTGCACCTTTTTGGAAAGGTAATTAGATAGGCAACTTAAAAAAAATAAAAAGTGGGTATGTTAATAACATGAATTTCAGAGAAAAGTGGGGCGAAAGGTGAAAAATCGTGAAATAAAAGTTAATTTTTTCAACTTCCAGGGGGGATTGTGGCCAAGGGGTTGGGGATAGAGGGGTGGTGTAAACTTTTTTGGAAAGGGCTTCCAAATAGTGATTTTTTGAAATCAGTTTGGGGCCGCTGCGATGCGTAGAAAAAAAATAAAAATACAAGAGCGGTTCCCATATAAGGCAAAATCCTGATTTACGAATCACCCTGTAACTGCCAAACGGTGCGAGATGCCCCCCCCCCACCCATACGATTTTTTGCTTGTCTCGGTCTGACCTTTCACCCCCTGCAGTATTGACCTCCCACCTCTGAACACCCTGTATATATTTTGTCTGTCTCTCCGCGTGAACCCTATATCTCAGGAATGGTTAGAGGTATCGAATTCAAATTATTAAAGAAATAATAAAGTCTAGTCTCATAGTCCTGTACAAAATTCAAGTTTCCAACTTAATGCAATAAAAAGAAACGGCATGGTATATTTTTAACAAATTTTATAAAATGAATAAAACCCACTTTTTTTTAATGGGGTCGTTAAGGTATTACGTAAGAATACTTTTGTTGTTTTTGGATATACACTCCCTCTTCCTTAAAGGTATAAGACGCTTCAGCATTTCTTTGGGGAACTATATATTTTATTTATGCAGTCGTTCTTAAAAAAGACTTATTAATAGAGTTTACAAAACTATAGTTGCAGCCTTTTTCTAAATTGGCATGTTGTTTGCAAAGGTCATATTCTTGGAAATATCCTTTTCCTGGTAGCAATTATTACCTGAATGGCCTGGCCTTTAGGAAAAGGTAAAATTGAAATAAACTAACAGGGAGAAGAGTAGGTCTGTTCGTTGGCAATCCTGTGGCACCCCAGTGCGCCCCAGTGCGCCCTATCTGCACTGGTTTTTAAACGTCAAGTGACAGTTCTGTGTTTTTTGAGAAACCTGGGGCGTCCTGGTGCGCCCTGGTGCACCCTGGTTTTGCCCCAGCTAAAAACTCAGGGTAAATGACGGTTATCAGTTTAATTGTTAACAGATACGGTATTTAAAGTGGAATTAACTCTTGTTGCGGGCACAATAACTTAATTTGAGCATTTCGATGTCAACATTATGAAAAAGCAGTGGATTTATTTCATAATTTTTGTGTAAAAGGCCAGATGACAGTTCTCCTTTTTAGTATGCTGTTCGCTGGCGTGAAAAGCACTGGGCTGCCCCGTGTTTTTTGACAGTTCTCAGGGCGCACCAGGGCACACCAGTTCGCCCTGGGGTGCCACAGGTTTTCATGCCAACGAACAGACCTAGTATTTACCTTCCTGTGTCCAACAGTAGTTCAAACAGCCAATGAGGGTCATGATTTGATTAGCAATATCGGCACAATGACTCTTCCCACTCTATGTCGCGGATCAGTATTTAACAGTGCTTCAACCATGAACGCGAAATTTAAAGGAACAGGAATCTTCATGCACGATAAATCCCCTTACCATAACTGTCCAGCGAATGACCCAGGTATGTACCCTATCGAAAATATTTTTGCTATTTTTAAACAGGAAGTTTGGGAAAATTATGCCGATTTGGTCACCAATGCTAAAAATGCTGTCACTGAAATGCCGCGTAGGATACAATCCTTGAAAAATGTAAAGGGAATATTCACTAAATAATACTAAATATATTTATAACAAAACTTTCCTTTTCCACTGTCTATTCAATTCGCCTCGCGGAGATACATATGTGTTTCTGTTAATTTTTTGATCGCGAAAGAGCTGACTGTGTCAAAATTAAAAATTAATACGTTTTTCTGTAAACAGTCATAAAATATTCAATTTTAAATTTTTTGACCGCAGATTAGTTCATATTCTTGGAAAACATGTTAATAATGTACACAAATTGTTTTGTTTCTTTTCATTTCAAATAAAAATTACAACCTTGAGGATGTACGCAAGCTAGAAAGTCGGGTGAAGACCTGCTATATGGAGAACTGGTAATTAAATCCTCAACATTTAAAAACATTCAATTGAATTCTACCCTGTAAAAAAAAACCCAGAAAATACTTCAAATTTGGACTCCAAAAGAGATTTCCCCCCTCAATTACGAGAATTTCTCTAAAATAAAATTTTAGTATTTCTCAGCATCTTCTTTCTTACTTACCTGATAAAAATTGATTTTTAATTCTACCTGTCTGTGGACGGGGAAGGGATAGGTATGAATAAAAAAATAAAAAAATCACGGTTTATGTTGTAATTTTTTTTTCTTCAATTATTTATATTTTTGTTTATTTTTCATAATTTTTTTTTTTTTTTTTTGCATTTCATTTACTTCTTTGTTTTGTTTTATTTTTATTAATTTATTTCTTCTTATTTACTTTTTCAGCATACGTATGTGTGTGTTCGTGTGTGTGTGTATATTTTTCTATAGACTAAAGCGGGGTTCGCATTTGCTGCTTCTTTATTTATTTATTTTTCTTCTAATAATTTCTATTATTTATAATTCTTTATAACTTTTGAGAGAAAAACTGAAGAAATAGATAGAGGAAAAAAAAAATAATTAAAAACAACTTCTGCACTGTCTTATATTAGTTATGAATGTATTTATAATTTTTGCTTTTCATTATAAATATTTTGAAATGATAAAAATATTAAAATCAAAATTATCTCACTTAATTTCGATAAAAACACACATACATAGAAAAAAAAACATCGCTTCGACTTATTATTATTATTATTATTATAATTTTTTTACATCTTCGAAGTGTTTTATTATTTATTTGCAAAATGTGTGGTATTTGTGTATGTTTTGTTGTGTTTGTGTGTGTGTGTGGAGGGGACCGGACGTAGAGGAAGTGGTGTGGTAGGCGAAAATGGTGTCTGTGGTTTTTGTGAAATAAAGTGAAAAATAAAATAAAATAATTAAAACTTAGCGCAAAATTGCTATGTTTCGTAGTTTTACAAATTACACTCTACCATAAATAGGTTTTTTTTTGTTAATTATTTTGTTTGTATATATATTTTTTTTGTAGTATTTGTTTTTTTTTTTTTTGTTTTGTTTTTTAATATTATTTATTTATTTTTCGTTGCTCATAAACGTCTACATATATATCAACACACTCATAGAAATCACTTGTTTTGAGATAAAAACACAAAAATAGAGAGGGTTTGTTCTTGTTTTACATTCCAGTTTCTATTAATTTCCATCGAACGTTAAAAATTTATTTTTATATTATTTTAAATAATAATTAATTAATTAAAGAGAAATACTTTCTTTCAATTTATATATATATATATATATATAAATATATACATATATATATATATTTATATATATATATATGTATAAACTATGAACAGCTACATTTATCTACAGCCATGTTAGGTATCGTGCTCATGACCAAATTCCTATCGTTGTTGAAGTACAAAAGTTTTAGGGGGCTCATTTTAGTTGGTGAACAGCACGGCTGAGGAGCGGTGCTCAGTTGCATTAAATGTGTATGTGGATATTTTGGTAGAAAAGCCAGCTGACATTCCCCATTACAAAAATATGCGTTAAAAGATGTCGGCGCCACAATCCAATCCCAGTCAAATTTACGAAAATCAACTTCAAGCGGATAGCGGCAGCATCGTTCCTCGTTGTCCTTTTCGGAGCAATTAAGCGATGTATTCCGTTTTGTGCGACGTTTTCGATTATCTTTTGTTTGAATCTCAATGTACAGCGCCTATTTTATTTTTTTATTCGATGTTTTTATATTTTGTAGAAGAGGTGAAATTGAGAAGAAAACAAAAAAGATTAAGTTAATTTAAAATTTAAAAAATTTAAAATTTCACTTATAAAATACAATTTTATGCATAGAATTTAAAATAAAATTAAAAGCAAAAGGAAAATACATGGAAAACTGATTAAATTTTGCAACAAATTGAGCAGTATATTCAGTTTGCAACACGTGTAATACATTTCGGGTCAAATTGGGGGTCAGCTGTAAACTGATTCGAGATAACCCCTGCGATTCACATTCATTTGCAATTTGCAATAATTAAAATTTTAAAAATTGCCCTCTCCCGATCATTAGAAGTAAGTCTGGGTGGGACTTAGTTCATAAATGTACCGCATTTTTATGTTATTACTTATTTGGCGTCAATTTAATCTAATTTCAAGGACTTAAATTGTTGCTATCAGCTAACAAAATTAGCAACAACTAAGTATAACTAGTTGTTAGTTAAAATAAAATTTAATTAAAATAGGTAAACCATAGGGGGATTTTATTATGACTTTCAGGGGGGAGGGCGGGGGGGGGGGGGGGGCAGATTAAAAAAAGCAATTTACAAAAACTGTCAAACAACTTACATAGGCCTTACTGCTGATGTTATCATCGGTAACAACAAGTTGTTTCATCCACGGCTCCGTAGTTTTTATCACCAGTCCATGATTTGTGTTCGGATTGTTGAACCAATTTGTAACCATTTCAGTAACATCGATATTTATCCAATTACCACTGCCATTCGGAATTTGTTGACGTACCTCATTAACTTTTTGTGTATGCGTTGAATTTGGTGAATTTTGTCGTCGAAGGACACGATTTATAGTAAATATGATTTCTTGTCGATGATTTTCAATATTATCACTAATCGGCGATGTTTCACCAATGTCACGCAAATAATCACATCCACGTATATAAATATGAAGAATTGCTTGTGACACAGACGAATGACCGTTATTTGTAAATGAGAAATGTAAAATATCCGGTTTTCTGTTGTGACGCATCCGGGGAACTAGGTTTTTCGGAGAAAAAGAAATAGATTATATGAAATTAGAAGTTTAAAATTAATTAACAAAATTAAAAGTAAAGAAACGATTGAAATTGGAACAAGGCAATTTTTCCCCGCGCCCGGTACATTCGGAATTGGAACTTTCACAATTGATTTTACGATGTTTTTTTAAGGTCTCAAAAAAAAATAAACAAATAGACAAAATAAACAAAATGTTCGTTTGTTCAAAATCTTAAATCTCCGAAAGTTCTTCACCGATTACTTTGAAATTTTGACACAACGTCGCATTCAAAGCACTTGTTTTATCTTTTAAACAGCGCCATCGGTTAGACCTAAAAGCAACACAAACTATAGTAAGCATTTTACGGCAATGGGAGCGCCATCTGTTGAATGACTAAACATTGATCATGCCGGACAGTGTGCTTCTTGACAACTGCTGTCACTTAACATTTTAAATGTTTCCGATTGCATTGTTAAAATTAATTTTCATGAATTTCATAAATTTATTATGATCAATAATTTTTTAATACATTTATTTCCAATTTCTTAAATCGATAAATTTAATGATAAAATCGGTAAAGTGTTGACCATCACCACTCGAGCAAAAATTTGAGTGAACACTCTAAAATGGTATGGAAAAAATTCTTATTCATGTTCATGTTTTGTTTCATGAATTTTTCTTTAATTTAATGGTGTATGACATATTTTATTTATTAAATTCTCGCAAAAAACCGATTGTTTTCAGGGAAGGGGGGGGGGGGGGGGGGGGGGGGGGGGGGGTGGGGGGGGGTAGCAAAGCACGCAGGATACAGCTATTAAGAAAATAAAAGAAACACAATCCTACAGATCGAATGACTTAATTACAGGGGGATGCCCTGAATTCTTTCAACTGGATTACGGGCCCCTTGTTTCCCCCCACGGCACAATACTGAAACAAAAAGAATACGAAGAACGACAACCAACAAGAACAACAGCAACACAACAAAAAGTTGCAAGTTGACTTAGATTTTATATAATTTCTAATGACTGGGGCGACAACATCCAGAGGTGCGTCATTGGGCATAAATACAACTATTTATTATACTTTATTTAATTGTGTTTGCTGCGATTTCGTTGTTTTATTTTTTTTTATTTTTTAACAACAAAGTCCATCGTCATAAAAATCCAGAAACATGCGGAACAATGTCGGAAAAGAAACAGTTTTCGGGAGGGCAGGGGGAAAATAAGCGGTAAATAATCAAAAACATATAAGGAAAAATTACATAATTAAAAAGAAATGCGCGCGGAATTTTAATAGATTTTTTTTTTCATTATTGTGTTGTGTGTTCTTTTTCATATTTTTTATAAGCCATTGGCATAGATGATGCTCGACGCTCCTAAAGGCAATTTTTTCTTATACTCCCTTTTGGTTATTTATCATCGAGAAAATAACAAAAAATTTATATACCTACATAGAAAAATATATTAATAAATATATTTTTATATATAAACGTAAACATCAGAAAAAACCTCAATGCTAATTTTTAATTGTGTCTTGTATTGTCGACCATGATTCATCACACGCTGCCGTTGAAAAAAAAAAAAAACAAAAAAATAAACAAACAAAAAATTTAAAAATAAATAAAAACAGGACATAAATATAAAATAAATGTAAAAATAAAAAGAAGCCAACAAAGTAAAAGACATTGCCGCCGCCACCACCGCCGCCGCCGTCGGTAAAGAAGTCAGCGACAACGACGACAAGGGCGACGACGGCGGACGGTAGAATTGTAGACGATAGCCAGGCGGTCACAAAAGCCGAGAGACGGCCGCCGACAGGTTCAGAGCGCGTCGCACACCTTTTTTAATAAGGCTCGTTTTTATTTTGCGCTTATTTCATTTTTCGTATTCTTCTTCTTCTTCTTCTTCTTGGTGCTAATATAGCCCTGCCCCCTCTCCCTGCCCCGCCCCCCCCCCCCCCCCTCGTTCCATACGCCAATGAACTGATCTTTGCCCAACGGCTGCAACTTCTTGCAGAAATTAGTGCAAAAGAAAAGAAGCAGCCGCCGATCTTCTTCTTCTTCTTATTCTTCATCTTTTCCATCTTCATCTTGTTGTTCGGGGGGGTCCCCTTCCAGGCCGTCATCACACAGGGGGCGCCCGGCGCGCTTTGGTGGGTGCTTTTTTTCTTTTAAGTCATATATCTTCAGCGATTTAATCGCACGTTAAAATAAATAAATAAATAATAAAACAACAAAAAAAAAACAGTTAATACATAAATAACACGACTTGTGATATTTTCTCTTTAAGAAAACACACAAAAACGAAAATAACAAAATAAAATTCTTCTTGTTGTTGTTGTTGTTGTTCTTCTTCTTCTTCTTCTTTTTTTTAACCTATTTTCAATCGACTTTTTCTCACATTTTTCTCTTTTCCACGTTTTTTGTTTGTTTATTTATTTAACTGTTATAACTGTTTCTTAATCGAAAGATATCACATTTACCGTTATTTTTATTATTATTATTATTTTATTTTAATATTAAAAATCGAGTGGTATTCAATGAAAAATAAAATATTTAAATTTTATAAAAAAACGTTAAATATGAACTTCTTAAAATTGTTGAAAATCTCTGAGAAAACAATGAATAATTTGAATTTAATCAAAACAATAATAAAAAATCTGCCAACTAAAATGAAGAAGAAGCGCGGAGCAATTTAGTTTTAAATTAATTTTTAAAAGAACACATTCCAAACTGTCTAGCCTCTAAAGATGAAAAAAAAAAAAAAAAAAAATAACATTTCAATCGCAAATGATCAAAAATTGAAATTTTTCGTCACCCCGATAAAATTGTTTTTTTTTTGTATGTATTATTGCCCCACAGAAATTGAGGGAATTTTTTTTTTTTGAGTTTTTTTTAGCACGGGCCAGACAGCTGCCCCTTCCACCTTTTAACCCCTCCTCATTTTCACCTAAATAAAAATCTTATTCCAAAAAAGAGCGCCGCCATCGGACGATCTCAAAAGCTTTGTTTGTTGTTTTTTTTTTTTTTTTTTTTTTTTTTTTTTAATTAATTTACTCCAGACAGACGGAGACGTGAAAATGAAAATCTCCTAAAGCAATAACAAAGGTAAAAGGTAATAATAAAAACACGAAACAAAAAATAAATCTGCATCGCAGAGCGACGCAGTGATACGGTTTTATTTTTATTTTTTAAGTTAATTTGCGCTACTTACTATGAGAAAAACAAAAACAACAAAAAAAAAGCAGAAAATGTGAATAAAATATAATAAACAAAAAAAAAAAGATAGAAATAAAAAAGGCAACCGCGGAAATAGCGCCACCCAGCGGTGGAGCTGTGCATCGTCGTCGTCGGCGGCGGCGGCGGTGGCGGTGGCGGCTGCGCGGTTGAGTGCTCTGCATAAAATTTGCACTTATTTTTCTTAATTCCCCCCAAAGAGCGTCGATTTTTATTTGTATTTGACTTTTTACATTCTCCCATTTCGCTTTAAACGAGTATTAAAAAAACTAGTATACGATACGATTTTGTGCCTCCCTCGCTCCCTCAAACCATTTAAAAGAAATAAAATAAATAAATCAAAAAATGCATTCCAAACGAAGCGCCGCCGCCACCGCCGCCGGCGGCGGCTACATGAATCTTTTTATCGTTTATTTTAAATTTGGCGCGGCGAAAAATTTTTGTTTTTGTATGTCTGCCTCTTCTTGTTCGTCTTCTTTTTATTATTATTCTTATTCATCTTCTTAATCTTCCTCTTCATCTTCATCTTTTTCATCTCTTTGAGCGCAACAAATTTCAATTGGTTTTAGGGTGATAAAATTCGGTGAGGGGTGAAAATAACGGCGACGACGAAGGTGCTGTCGCCGCCGCCGTTGCACCCAGGGTGACAGAACGCACGCGCAATAAAATAAAATTAAAAAACAAAAACAACAACGAAAAACAGCGACACAAAAACAAAATCAAAAACAAAAAAGAGGAAAAAAAAAAAACAAAATCAAAATTAATTTCTTCTTATTTCTTTAAAGTCAGCCTTTTTAAGTCAGCCGCCTGGCGCATCGCGCACGCGCAATGCGCATTCTGGAGGGCAAAAAGACAACTTAGAAAAAGAAATTTACGATGATGCTGCTGCGATGAAATCGAAATCGGGAGCGATTTTTAAATGATTAAGAAAGAAAACGAAAAAAAAAAAACACATTTTAAAAAGGCAATAACCCTTTTAATGTCTGGCCGGTTTTGTTTCCATGCTCGTGCCGTTTTAACCCCTTTTTTTACCCCTCCTCATTGTGCCCGACAAATTCCCACCAATCGAAGAGAAAATAAAGAAAATAAATTTTGAAATATTGTTAGACAAAAGTTCACGATGTTGCTCCAATTTTTTTTTTCTCTTCTTCGTCTTCCTAGCCTCCTTTTTCTTATTTTGGGTATTTCTTATTTTTTTTGGCTTTTTCGGCAGACGTAGACTAAGTAAAAATTGATCTCTCCGAAAATTTCTCTCCCCTCCTTCGCACCAAAAATATTAAAGAACTCTTCCCAGACGTTTTGTCGACACCGGGGTGATGCTGTGCGTCAGAGCACGGAATCGTTTCGACCTCAACATACCCATCCCCTCCCCCTCACCCTAATGTTCTAGCCATTTTTCTTTTTTCCGGAAGGTGAGAGGACGACGGCAGCGACGGCGGCAACGAAAATTCTTCCCTCCTCGGGTGAGTAATTTAATTACTAATTTAAAAACGGCCAAACGGCCGAGATATTTAAAAATCATATAAAAATAAATTAACACTAAAGAGAAAAAGTAATAATAATAAAAATAAAAAAATTAAAAAAAAAAAAGGTAAAAAAAAAATATTAACTGTCTGTTTAAGTTGTTTTTTGTTTTTGTTTGTTTGTATTTTTAACTGTGTCTTATGTTTTCAGACAGAGCTCCTCTCCTCTTCCTCTTCCCATCCCCACTCAAAGCCCCTTGAATAAATTGTGCGCGCGCGCGCGGAGACTTTCGCCTGAATCTTCACAAACAAAACAAACATAAGAAAAAATATGTTTATATGCATGTGTGTGCGTATATATGTGTAGAATAAATTGACCCAAGATGCGCTCAAGTGTCAAGCAATGTCGCGTCAATTAATTTACATAATAAAATTTTGCGTGCAAAAAGATTGATTGGAAAGTGAGCGTGCGCGCCGGCGCGAACGTCCTCCGGACTCCCTCTCCACAAATTTTATTTCTTTTCTCCGTCGGGGCTTCCAATCAATGGGGTAGGGGAGGGGGGGGGGGTTGACTCTAATCTGATGCCGCCAGAGAATTTAAGTGGGGAAATTATTTTTGAAAATCCTTTATGGGGTTCTTTTTTGAGTTTTGAAAATAATGTCTGAATATTCAAAAATTAATTTTAAATAACTATCAGATTTTGACATTTATCATGACATAATGAAATTTTCGCTTATCAAATCGGGGTAGAAAATTATTTTTATAGTAATTATTTAGCAATAGTTTTGATAAATTACAATAATGTTAATTTTTCATATTTTAAAAAAGTATTATTCTACCCACAGAATGAAGAATATTGAAATAAAAAAGAAAAATATATTAAAAAAGACAGGCAAGTAACTGTTAGTTTCCCTATATGTTATAAAAAAATAACATCAAAACTTTTGTGTTGTTACCCGATATCGGAAATTAAAATTAATGATTTTCGTGCTTAATTTCAAAATTCTAGGTCAATGGGAACTACCTTACAAGTTTTGTTGTGTCAGTCAATGAGTTTGTCTGTCAGTATAAAAATACATTTTGAAAGGCCGTATATTTTTACTAAATTGAATTAGACTTTAGTATTTGGCTATTAATTTTAATCGATACTTCTAGCCGTTCCTGAGAAAAAGGGATAGACGCCCTAGACAGACAGCAAACATAAATCACTAATTAGTACTAATTACTAATTTAAGTATTGCCTAACACAGACTTATCATCATTATGGGCGTTTAATTGCCGAAAAACTTGATCATTTATGACTTGCTAAATGACCATACTTTTTTGATCATTTATAACGAAATTATGAGAAGAGTATGAGTGTACTAGAATTCAGTTGATTTTGTACTTCTATATCAGTTATAACATTACTTTGTGCTATCCAAAGAAGAAGAAGAAGAAAAGCACAAGGACTAGTGGAGAACTAAGAGCTGATACATGATGATTAAGAAATGGCTGTGTGTCACCACTTCATTAGTTAATAATTAGTGCTAATGCCCTAGACAGACAGCACACTAAATTAATAATTAATTAATATTGGATCAGTTTTTCGCTAGCAAAGATTAGAAGTTTTATGAGTATTTGAATCGTGTTACTGCCAGATAGATAGCAAAAGGTATTGTACCAAAATGGAGAATATATAATTGAATAAAATATTTATACACTATTTTCACCAAAAATAACGAAATTACTTTCCGAACTAATAATGAAACCAATCCTCAGAATTAATTTTTCTTTACATTAAGATACTATTAAATTTTTTTCTGAATGATCTTAATTTATACTCATTAAATAGTTCATCGACCAAAAGTTGGATAGGATTTAGTACGATCCTTGAATTCCATTTTTTTTTTTATATATATAACGTATATTATCGGTATTTTATGATCCATCGAAGAGAATGATCGATTTTTTTCGACACATCATTTTATTAATAACTAAAGAGCAGAACCGACTGAACGGGATTGAATCAAAATGTAAAGATTATCGATACTGACGACAAAAGCTGTGTGTTCTTGTCTTCACCTATCCGACTGAGGATCTCGATAAGGTAAATTTTGCATATAATTTGAATTTAAAAGTGGACTACTTGTAGGTAGAATTTTAAATTTTCCAACAAATCGATCAAATTTGAATTTAACAAATTTTTGGTTCAAATTTCTACGATTTGCATGGGTATGAATCTTGGCAACTTGATAGCTTTTATTCAATTATAATGAATGGATAAGTTTAGTCAAAGTTTCATAGAAGATTAATGTCTTATCAAATTTGAATAACCACCTTCTTTAATAAGGAATTAAATAAATTGCTTGTCGCGAGATTCACCTGTGTAAATTTATTTTATGAAATACATACATTTTTTCTTATAATTACTTGTGTCAAGATCAAGTTACATGTTGTATTCTTTTTCTACTCGTCAAGCCCTTTCATTTGATACCCATATTAATTGGATTGACAAAATATACACCATCCACCATTTTGTGGCGGCGGTCATTTTGAAAATATTACACAATTAAGTACTGCATATAACATTGTCACCAAAACTATAGGTGTATGCAAAATTTCAGCAAAATCGGTTGGGAGGAAATGGTTAAAAATTCATTTGCAAGATTTGACCTAAACAAACAAACATATAAACATTGCAAGCTAAATAAAAGCTTATATATTGCATCTAAAATTCAC
Source organism: Dysmachus trigonus (assembly GCA_949715965.1). NCBI lineage: Eukaryota > Metazoa > Arthropoda > Insecta > Diptera > Asilidae > Dysmachus > Dysmachus trigonus. Next base: position 5,559,432 of record OX454324.1, read on the forward strand.
TCTTTTTAAAATGCTAATGAGCTAATCTGATAATTAATTAATTATAAAATTCTTTTAAAAACTTATTTTGGGGACTCAATTTATTATCTTTATTTTACCTTTATTGCTAGAAATGATTGTGACCTTAAAAAGACTTTTCTACTTCTGGATTCTGTAAACCGTAAGAAATTACCAAAAATAGAAAAGACGTTATTTATTATGAAACACTACAAAAACAGTTAATCAGTTTTTTTTATTCTTCTACTAAAATGTCTATGCTGCAAGTTCGCAGAAGACTTCTCAATAAAAAAAAAATAAAAAATAAATGGGGGTCATTTACTGAAAGTTTCCCCCGTAACGAAAAAAACGTCCACAGTGTCAAGAAATCAAGCCGAACTAGCAGCAGGTGGATTTTCCCAAAATTGTTTTACGCATGCAAAAATCGATTCCTCTAAAGAACGAAGATCAATAGAAAAAAATATAATAAAAAAACTCCATGTTTTGTTAGTCCCGCGTCCGCCGCGCACCGGAGGGAAATCCCCCGAAATTTTTATCTTGTGACTGTGATAAAAGAAAAAATAAAAAACCATTGCGGAAATATTAAAGGTATTAAATTCAAGTAAATATTTACAAAAAAAAAAAAAAAAAATTTATTAAAACAAATAAAACCGCTCCACCGACGTTGCAAGAAAGAATTTTTTGCTGCATTCAAGTAAAACGGTTTTTGGGGGCTTTTTTTTAAATATATATATATAAAAAAAAAAAGTAAAAAGTAAGAACGGGTGTGAGTAAAACTACAAAAAACAGCGCACCTTCGGGTTTTCTGGCCTCTTCACCGGAAATATGATTTTCATAAATTTTTATTTATTTACTACTTTTTTACCGTCCTACAAAAATCCCCCCAAAAATTAAACAGAAATAAAGACGGGGTCTCTAACTGAAGGTGATTTAAGTTAGTTATTTTTTACTATTTTATTATAATTTATTATATGATATTAAAGAATTTTTATAACAAACTTTCCCTCCCCACCCCTTTTCCTTCCCATTCCTGTTAATTTTAAATTACAAAGAAAAAAAAAAAAAAAACAATCACAATAAATTGCGACGACGTCGCGACGACCGACGCCTCCGGGCAAAAATGCAATGAGAAAATGAGCTGCGCGCGCAAATTTTATTTTCTGTACTTGAGGTTGGATTTTTTTTTTGTGCGACTGGATTTAAAAATAGATTTTAGGGAAACCATTAAAATTTTTTGCCCTCTCTCTGTCTCTCTTCCGACCCTCCCGACGCCCTTCGCTTCAGTCTGCTGAGGGCAGAGCCGAGTGCATTAAAAGGAGTGGGGTTCAGAGGAGGGGCATAAGAAGGAGAAATAAATTCGCGTCGTCTGAAACGGCGACGGCGACGGCGACGGTGACGGTGACGCAAAAATTTTCCGTCGTCGAGGGCCCCACAGAAAGAAGAAGAAATTATACTACTGCAATAAAAAAAACGAAAAAAACTGCATAATGCAGCAATTTACACACAAAATTGCACAGAATGCAGAAAACAAACAAAAAAACTGCAATTTTTTAAATGCGTACGTCAACGAAAATTTTTATTGTTTTTTGTTTTTGTTTTCAATTATATTATTTTATATATTTGCGAAATTCTCATTGTGCAAGAAAAAATATGTTGGTACAATACAGTAAAAACAAAACAACAAAATTCAATATATATATATATATATAGTTAAGCAAAAATGCCAAAGAAAATGGGCTCGACTTCGGTCTAAATTTTATATCACAATATTTCCGTTGTCGTTGACCCTTTCTGGTTTTATTTTCCTTATAAAAATAGTAATTAATAATAATCAATAATGTTAAGCACACAAAAAAAATGTTTTCATTAGAAAATATAAAAAAGGAATGAGGACACAACAATGAACATAAAATAAACCATTTTAAATGAAGAACAGTTAAAAAGGGAGTATATTTAAACCGTTATACACCATCTTTTTCCACTCCCTCTATCACCTTGTCAGTTTCCTCCTCTTCCACTGTTAAAAACATGTTTTAATTAACGGGGAGTGGAGCGTGCAAAAACAATTTAAAAAAAAACTAAAGGGGAGATTTTCGAAAAGCTGCTTAAAATAAAAAATTAAAAAAAAAAAATTATATCGGACACGAGAGCTGGATAATTAACCGTTATGTAAGCTATTTTTTTACAGCAATTTTCACTTCCTTTCTCGAAACGATGCACTACGGAAGGGGCGGCGATGGGGTTTCGTATTTATTTGTATATATTTATTTATTTATTTAATTTTTACTTTACTATCGGGTACCCTTTTTTGTGTTTTTTTTTTTTTTTGTGTTATTTATTTTGCGAAGAAAATAAAGAAGAAGAAACAAACAAGCGCCCCCTTTTTTGTGACAATGACAAGAAAGACACACGAGGGGGGTTTAAATTTCATTACTTAACGTTAACGGGGAACCACCCCACAGTAAAAAATGTAAATATATAAAAAAAAATACGGTAGTTTGTACACCGTTATTAAATAAAAACAATTGTTACCCTAATTTTACTTATCCTCGTGTTACATACCATCCCCGTCGCCACCGTCGCCGCCTCCATCAGCCGCCAGAGGTCAGACGGCGTGTTATATAACGGAACATATTACGAGATATTGGGGTGTAACATAGCGAAGGATATAAATTACAGTTGTGCGATAAGCCCTATAAATTAACGGTTACAAAAAAAAAAAAAAACCCCTTTCTATGGAGAGAGGGGATATGTTTATTATGAATGTGTTTGTGGTTTTTTTTTTTTTTTTTTTTGCTTTTTAACGGGAAGAATTGTTGCGCTAGGTTATTCTGTTTTTTTTTTCTTGAACTCCCCTAAAACGTGGGGTGACGGAGACGGTGGGATGAATTGTGGATATTTTGTAATTTAAATTACCGTTACGAATCCTTATAAAAAACTCTTTTAACCCTTTTTTTTTTTTAGCTCTAGTAAAGAGAAAAGTAAAAAACGGGACTTGGGTCGATTTTATAGAAACCAAACTACTACGCCCCACCCCCTCGCGCCCACTCGTCGCAGTGCCTCCCTTTTTGTAACTGTGCTCCCCTAGTATAAAGTATAATGTACCGTTAGTTGCGGTATATATTGTAAAGCACCCCGTTTTCTTTATTTTTGTTTTTTTTTTTTTTTGTATTTTATAGTTTTTAATCGAGCGCTGAATAGGTGTAAGAAAAAGGGAGGATGGAGAGGAGAAGGGGGATAGGGGGGATCAGGAGTTGGACGACTTGAGGGACTCTGCAAAAAGAAAAAAAATTATATAGGGTGTGAAATTCCCCCTTAAGCGGAATATGGATGGATTTCAAACTGTTTGTTTTGTTTTCCCTCCCCTGCTCTAGAAAAAGAAAAAACAATTTTTTTTTTTCATTATTTATATATGTATATATATATATATTCCTTTTTTTCTAGGGTAATGACAGAGTTGAGTCTATTTTTATATTTTTCTATATATCCTCAAGGTATTTTTCGCTAGTTGCGTACACTTGAATTTTTAATGAAGTTTCGAGTGGCCAAGTAGTTTTTTTTTTTACACTGTTCAAGTGCCCTCAACGGCTTTATATATATATATATATATATAATTTTTTTTTCTCACTCCCTCTTAAGTGGGTGCGAGAATTTTATGTGTGTAACGTTAATGACGATGATGATGACACTTTCTTTAACGGTACTTTTTCACACCTTGCGTGGGAGTCTTCTTTTTTTATTTATATAGATTGTTTTTGTTTTTTTTCTTAGATTTTAGAAGTAGAATTTTAAATAAATTCGTATAGAAGGGAAGGTGGTGGTTGGAGAATTTTATTTTTTTTATTTTCTCTCACTAATTTACAAAAACGGGAGTTTAAATCAAAATTTAAAATCTTAAACTATAGCTTTAAAATATCTATGTTATTTATAGAAAACTATATTAAAATTTATTCAGGGAATATAATAAATAAATAATGAAAAACTTGTCTCCTTAAAACAACCCTTAACAAAGGTTTTAATTAACTGATATATATGTATAAATAGCTGTACCCTGTGAACGTTGCTACGTTTCCCCGAAAACAATCATTTTTAGGCGAGAATTTAATAAATAAAATATCTCATTCTCCATTAAATTAAAGAAAAATTCATGAAACAAAACATGAACATGAATAAGAATTTTTTCCATACCTTTTTAGAGTGTTTTCTAACTGAATTTGACTCAAATTTTTGCTCAAGTGGTGGTCAAACACTTTGTCAATTTAAAAAATGGGAAATAAATGTATTAAAATATTATTGATCATAATAAATTTATGTATGAAAAAAAACCTCCATATCTTTTCTTTTGAAAGCATCTTGATGCCTGCATGCATTTCAAAATAATTGCCGATTAGTTTCAGCAGCTTCCCGTGGGATCTCCTGTATTTATATATCTGTCTTCTATCTGTCTATCTATCTATCTGCCTTGCTACGCTTCCCCGAAAATAATCGGTTTGATGTGAATTTCAATAAAAATTCAAAAACGGAAAACATATTGCGAAAATTTGAAAACATTACAGCCTATGACACACCCCTTAATATAGAGAATACATAGTATAAATTTCAAAAAGATCGGTTCAGCGGTTTTGGAATCTATAAAAGACGAACAAACCAGCATTCGTTTTTATAAAGACACAGCTCAATTCCAACGTAATGTCATACTAATTAAATCAAAATGAAAACAAAGTGAAATCTATGAAAATTCAATTTAACAATGCAATCGGAAACATTTAAAATATTAAGTGACAGCAGCTTCCTGCATGATCAATATTAAGTCATTCAACAGATGACGCTCCCATTGCCGTAAAATGCCTAGTATAGCGTGGGTTGCTTTTTCGTCCAACCGATGACGCTGTTTAAAAATAATAAGTATATAAAAACACCTGCTTATTCTAATGCAATGTTGTGTCAAAATTTCAAAGTAATCGGTGAAAAACTTTCGTATAAAAAAAAATAGGGGTATGTAACATAATATTTTTAAATGCTTTAGTTACTAGTATTTTTCATAACGAATCGAATGTATTTTGAATTATTAAAATCCGTTGAGTAGTTTTCGAGTTATAGAAGTTTAAAGTTTTTGTTATATAATTTTTGCATATAAATCCTGTACGAATTTCTTAAAACGGTTTTAGTACAGTATTTCTGTGATATTAAAGAACACTTTTATGTAAAAAAATCGAAAAGTCCCCTTAAAGAATTTAATAAAAAAACGAAAAAAACCCCCAAGATTCTGTGATGTGCGTGAAGGAGGGATAAAACAAAATAAAACATCCCCCTTAACACACTCCCTCCCCCTGCCATCGTCGTGCGCCATAAACCCCTTCACGTATATTCAAAAGAAGCGCTGCAGGGTGTATTTTTAGTTGCAAAATCCACCACTTCAGGTAGGGATATAGTAAAAAAATATATATATATATATCTATATGTGTAATAATAAATCTCAATTGCCTTCTTGTGTCGCATACTTGTTAATTATCCACACACAGCGTCTTAGAGAGAGGCACTGCACCGGCCCGATAGAAGAAATAGAAAAATAGTGCGTAAGATAAAAAGATAAAAAGGTGCTATGATGGAAAGAACTTGACTACTTGAAAATGTTTGCCCCAATTATTCTGTTTTTTATTTTTTTTCCCATGCGAAGATGCTTTTCTTCTTAATTTTCCATTGGTTTTCTCAACCTTATAACAAAACTTGAGAAGGGCGAAGAAGGAAGAGAAAGGTATCTTGCACGATAATTAATATTTTTTTTTCCTGCAATCTCGAGAATAGAGGCGCAAAACCTTTTTAAATTTCTCTTCCTTCTCGGGCTTTTTTAAGGCAACAACATAGGGTAATGGTTAAATAAAAATATAAAATAATAATAATAGATTTTAAGTAAAAATAATCCCCCATAAAATTACCTTTTAAGACATTTGTACATAAATAAAAATAAGACTACTCACTTGTTGGAAAAACGTACAAGCTGTTGACCACCGAAAAGAATTCCTCTTCAAAATCCTCGGCATCGTTTTCTTCGGAATTTTGTGGATAATCGACATAAATTCGTGGATCATCCCCCTGCATGCTATCATAAGAAGAAGACGATGATGAAGGAGAATTTGATCCTTGCGAGAGCCTCTGCTTCCCTCCCCCGGCGGTGCTACGATTTCCTGAATTATGAGTTTTATAAAATTTCTCAATTATTTCCCGGGGAACAATCGGTGAGGTGATATTCGGTAGGGTCCTGAGCTCCAGCCGAAGGAGAATGTGACGCTTAATTGAGGCCAAATTATCCGCCTTGACCTGCTCACGGAGCCGGCACGTGTGACACCCCCCGGGGGCGTAACTTAAATTCGGCTCCCGACGGATTGTGTTCTCACGGGAGATGAAACTTCCCAGCCCTCCCCCAGTAGCGGCTGGGACCCCTACAGAGGAGGATCCTGACCCCAAAAAATCACCCGATGATGATCCTGCTGCTGCTGCTGCTGCGGATGATGATGATGATGATGATGAAGAGGAAGATGAAGAGGAAGTGCCGCTCTCATTTTCGGCCATTGTTGCTGTTGTAGCTGGGTACGATGACGTCAGAGAGGGGGATGTTATGGTCGCCAAATGAAAAGTTTGATTACTTGTCGCCGTTACACCAGAATTTCCGGTTCCCGTTGGATGTGATGTACCGCTAACAACAGCCGTTGAAACGGTAAATAGGTGAATGATTAACATTGATATGGCGAAATTAATAAAAATATCTCCACGCTGTGGCCACCATCTACTGAAAAATTTTGATGATGATGACGATGATCTTTGTAATTTAACATCAAAAATTCGATTGTTAACGGTACCGCTATAACGTTCTAACGGACCATAAATTGAGTAAGTTTCATTCGCATTACTTACAAATTTATCACAAACGTTAATTCGCCGTAATGCGGTTAAATCGCATAACCGTCCCAAAGTTTTTGTAGGTTTTTTGAAATGTTCAAACAAATTTTTACCCTCCTCATCGCTGTTATGATTTTTATGCGGATTATGATGATGAGGTCGATGATGCTGCTGCTGCTGCTGGACCACCACAAGATGCTTATCCTCGTCGTCGTCGTCGTCATCGTTATTATCTTTGCCATTTTTCTCTTCTTCCTGGCGGCCGTGGACACAATTTTGGTACTCCTCAGGATGATGTTCGCTTTTATGGGGCAGGGGGGAATTCCGTCTCCTCTCGCAGAGATGCGGAAGATGCGACGACGACGACGACGGATGCTGCGGAGAGTGATCCTCTTCTCGATTTTGTTGTTGTTGCTGCTGTTGTTGTTGGTGTCGTCGCTGCAACCGCAGTGGGTGCTGCGTCCCCCCGTCTTCTTTCAAATCACCTCTACGCCCCTGATCGGACATCCAGGAATTATTTCGATTCATTTTATTAATTTGCGAATAATATGACATATTTTGAAAATTCTCATCATAGACATTGTTTTTCCAGCCGTTGCAGGGCCCCCCCAATGACCACGATGCTGCTGCTCCTGCACCGCCTGAATCAACTGATGTGCCTGATAATTGTTTTAGCATTTTACGGGCTATTATATTACACCTGCTACTACTACTGGTGCTGCTACCTTGGAAATAATTTTCGGATTGATACTCCTCCTGGTACTGCTGCTGCTGCTGCTGCTGATGTTGATGATGATGATGATGATGATAATGATGCTGCGGATGCTGCTGCTGGACCACCGCCGGTGCCATTGAACATTGATTGGCTTTTTCACAAATTAACGATATTACCACGGAGGCGGCGGCAATGTCATGAGGTAAATTATTATTTTTTATTATTATTATATCGCTTTTATTCATTAAAAAAAAAAAAAAATTTAACAAAACCGAAAGAAAAGTGAATAAATATCAAACCACAAATCTCTTTTTTTCCCCGAATTTCAGGATCTTGTTTTTTTACCCTTATATTTAAGGGGTGAAAATTGAAGCAAATTACAGAAAAAAAAACGTTATTTTCACTGTGTGATTTTTTTGAATTTTAAAAACTTCACTTTAATCACCTTAATGTTTCTCTTTTTTACTTTTATATATATTATTTAATTTTTTTTTAACACTCACTATTGTATTTTTGTTTTGAGTCCGGTAACCGCGGTAATTTCACACTATTTTATTTTTTACGAATTATTAAGTCTTTTTGTCGTTATTTATTTTTTTAAAATTGTTCACAAAAAATATATTCGGGAATTTAAAATGTTTTTTTTCTTTTTTTGTTCTTTTGATAACAGTCAGGGATATAAATACGGCAGTTTTTTATTTTATGTACTCAACCGTAAATTATTATTATTATTATAATTTTTATTTTTAAACCGAATCCAAGAAAAAAATATATCTTTAAAAACGGAAAGCGTCTCGACCATGCTCCGGACGTTTTTTTTAAATTTTTTTTTTTTTTTAAGAAGAAGATCTTGATTTCTCTCTCCCTTTCGCTCTCCTTCTCTCTCTCTTCCTCTCCCTCTCTCTTTATCGATTAATTAAAGTTGCCCTGACTGTTTTTGTTATTATTCTTTGTTTTCTTTTTTATATATATATAAAAAAAATATATATATATATTACAAAAAAAAAAAAATTTTTTTTTTAACAAACTTAAAATTTTTTTATTTTTTTTACAGAGACCAGATTTATAAAAACTTCAAAAAAAAAAAATAAAAATATATGTATATATATATATATATATAAAACTCCTTTGGCTCTGGGGCTCTTGTTGTAATGATGAAGTGTGTTGTATGGTTTTTAATAGAAAAACTTTTAAAACGACCGCTCGCTCCCAACAGCCGGAGCCTACTGGCTATAATAACAGATTAGCACGCCGTATATATGTGTCGTTGTCGTCCGGTGTCAGGTTCGGGGGTCTGTTTTGGCGCTGCGGCTCAGAAGAAGCCGCTCGGTGCTGCAGCTCAGCTCAGAGGCCTAAGTGCGCTCAATGTGTTTGATATGATTCAGTTTTTCGCACCGCAGCACCGCACGAAGACGACGGCGACGGCGACGGCGACGGCGGCGACGATGACGATGACGATCCGTCGTCAGAATATCTCTGGCCCCTTAGCCCCTAGCCCCGCGGAGCACCAACAAACCTGAGAAGGCCGAGGCGATGAGGCCCCGATAATGAGGAGGTGCCCTCTGCTGCTGCTGTTGCTGCTGCTGCTTCTGGTGCTGGTGCTGTTGCTGCTGCTTTTGAGGTGTTTCAACCGCTCCCGTCGCCGCTCCCACAGAAACCCTTCTTTTTTTTCCTTTTTAATAAATACTACTACGCATTTTGGGACGGTGTATCATAAAAGTTATAATATAATTAATATAAATATTAAACAGTTCATTAAAAAAAAATCGATGCAATTTCATCATACAAAAAAAAAAAAAAAATATAATAATAATTCATAATCCTAATACTCAATAATGTGCGCCCTTATCCCAGAGCAGTCTATGTGGGTAGCAAATCTAGTCTTTAATATATCAAACAAATGAAAAACTAACTCCAGAATGAGAACAATAATAATATTATTATTATTATTATTATTAATAAGGAAGCGCCTGCTGGGGTAGATTGAAGGAAGCTCGAAGGGCGGAGAGGGGAGGGGGTAGCCCGGTAGGCCTGGGCAGGCTGAGGAATCCGGCACACGGGTGGCTTCGGACACCTAAGGTGCGAAAAGCATTTCTCCATTATTATTATTATTACAAATTAATCAATTAATATAATATCTAAGAAATAAAAAAAAAAACAGCTCTAATATCGATTACAAAATTAAAATAGCGAGTTTAATTATTATTTTACTTACCTCAATCAAATGCGGTGTGACCGTTAACAGTTTAAAGGAGTCCAAAATTCATAATTATTGTTTTTTATATTTTATATTTTGTCGTATCGCCTTCAGTTAGCCTAAAAATAAAAATTTAATTTAATTTAGGAGAAAATATAAAAAGAAAACACGCGATCACAGCCAGAACAAGCCTCCTTCCACCTCTCCGTCCCCATTCTTGAGAGAGCGTATGTCCTGTGTAACGGTCCCTAACGGATCATCCTTTTTTTGCCGGTCCCTCATTTATTTAATTTTATTTCATTTCATTTCATTTCATTTTTTGTATCTTATTTAAGCCACCTGGGGGAAGTTTTACACCTGTCGTCGTCTTGTCTTTCTCCTTCGCCGCCCTTATTTTAATTTCGTTGTTGTTGTTGTTGTCTTTTTTCTTAAATTTCACTTCTTCCCCCTTAAGAGACAAAAATAAAAGGGAAAAACCCGAAAATTATCACCGCCATCGATCGCACGCAAGACGAAGCAGCGAACAAGCGTCAATCGCCGCCACCGCGCGTCCGTTAATCGTGCGTCACATCAAAAAACACAAAGAACAGTCAGAAAAATAAGGGATGTAAAATGTGAAAATCATCAAGTGGAGAAGAAAAGAAGAAATAATTGTAATAATGATAATAATAATAATCATAAAACGACGCGTGCGCATCACCGCACCTTACACCAGGCACGTGAGAAATTAAAATTGAGGTAGAAGATAAAAAAAAGAACAGGATCTTCATTAATTAGCCCTTCTTTTTGGTTTTTTTTTTTTTTAGAATCCCTTGTTTTAATTTCTCCGCAGGATCTCTTGCTTTAATTTCACATTTTTGTTTTCTTTTCGTTTCTAAAATTCGTCGTGGTTTTTAAACGACGCGCGGTTGCATACGAAATTAAATTTAACGGCGCGTGCGCATGCGCATGCGACTTACACACTTCCCCTCTCTCTTTTCATCTATTTCTGTAACGGTCTGCATAAACAAAAATAATTAATTGATTTTATTTTATATTAATACTTAATAATACATTTTATTTTTCAGACGATCATCGAATTAAAATTTGACAGAAAAAGGCACAGGCAAGATAAATTTAAATTAAATTAAAATTAAAATAAAACAGGACTTCCTTTTAAATTTGCGAATCAAATTAACACAGCAGCGCACAAGAGAGAACATTTTAATTGCATTTTTATGTGTGACAATTTTATTTGAAAGGTCGTGATTTATTCCAAAAAATTCAAATTCAGACTCGTTTCTGTGCAGCGACGGATGCTGCTGCTGTTGTTGCAACCCTTGCCCTTTTTTGTTTTTATTTTGTATCTTATTCCGTCACTTCCGTCAATGTAATGCAAAAAAAAAAATATATATATATATAAGAACAAAAAATAAAATAAAAACCGCAAGCAGCACGCCTCTAAGTTAGCTCGAATTTTTTATGCAAAGGATTTCTCAATGAGATTTTGCTCCGCAGCAACGAAAACGGCGACGACGCGGATAACAAAAAAAATTTCAATCGCAAATAAGACTCTCCCCCCTCCCCCCGGCACACACATCACACAAAATAATGTTCCGGAAACAGAGAATTTTTGTTTTGGTTTTTGGTTTTTTTTAATTTTTATTTTTTTATTTTTTCAGCTTTTTAATTTACTTAACTAAGAAGTGCCCCAGTTTGATTTAAGGTCAGAAATTGTGGCGGGAGGGCCTCAAATGATTTTTTTTTTTTCTTGTATCCCGTTGAAAGGCCAAAGGAGAAGAAAATACAAAAAAAAATATAACGGAAGAAGAGAAGACCTCGTGCTTAAGTTAACCTAGTTCAATTTGATGACACTGTTTCAGTTAGTTCTTTTTCTGATTTATTTTATTTCTTTATTTATATATATATATACATATATATATATATATGTTTTCTTAATCCAGTTCCTCTTGTGCATTCAAGATGGTAAAACAACGCGCCCTGCGAGAAAGAAACCCCAGCGTTGGCCAGAGGAGCCCCACCAACAACCATGAGGAAGAAGACGACGACGACGACGACGAAGAAGGCAAAGCGCCTCATCGTCAGCATCTGTTCTCCCCCCTGGAGGGCGGGAGGGGTTGGTACTGCTGCTACTGTTTTATTCACAGCCTCTCTTAAATCAGGAGCATTTTTATTTTGCATATTATCCACACGATCAACGAGCTCTGGGTGCCCCAACTTCCTCCAGTTGAATTTTCTTGATTTAATTTTATTTGATTTTTTTCGCCTTGTTTATTTAATTTTTCTTTTTATTTTCTTTGTTTAAGTTTTTTTCAGATCAAGATGTATATATATATATATATATTTATTTATATTTATATTTATATATATATATATATATAAAAGAAATAAAATAAAAGAAGTACCACCAGCTGGAGATATGCGCGCCACAATTTATTCCAGTGAAATTGAAATGGATTTTATTTCTTCTAAGTAACAACTGAAGAGCACCTTAGACCCCCCGTTCTACCTTCGGCGCCCTTCTGTACCACAACTGGATGGGATGCCTCCTACCAAAAAAAAAAAAAAAAAAACAGTAAGTATATACAATACATAATTTCATTTCATACTTTTCATTTGTATATTTTAAAAAAAAGCGGTTGCTTAAGAATTGAACAACCACAACAACAAAAAATGCATTTTCGATGTTTTAAGAGGCTTAGAATTTTTATATATTTTATATTTAATTTTAATTTTCTTGATTACTGTTATACAGCCCTAGATCTCTTTTTTACAGTTATTTATCTTAGATACAGAATTGGGTATTTTATAAAACTTAAAAATATTAACTAGTATATAGTTATACAAAAAATAGCATAAACTTTTTTCTAAAACCAAATTACAATTTTTCAGATAAGATTGCATTTCCGCATAGTATTCTAGAAACGCAGCGCCATCTATTGGGGAACTTTCCCTTTTTTTTTTTTAAGTTTTTAAACAAAAGCTTTAATTAAGGTAGCCCCATTCACTTTCTAGATTCACAACGCCATCTATGAGCGCTTTTTGTGTGGTTCGTGACCCGGAAATAGCCCACAAGTGGAAGCTTAACTGTCTTTCAACTGGACTTTTGAAATTTTTGAAAAAATTCATTGTTAGAGCAAATTAAGGCGCGTTTCCAATACAGCGTGGAGTTCAGCGCCAAAGTAGGCCCGTTCCAAATGGCAGCGCAGAGTATGTTCGACATATTCGGAGCTTTCGAAATCAGGTTGCTGCCTGTAATTTTTTTGTCAAATGTCGTGTGAAGAGTGAAGATTGTATTCTTGTAAATTAATTAAAATTGTGGGAAATAAAGTTGCAGCTACCCTTGCAGTAGCTCATTACATAAATATATTGTCGATTGTTAAAGTAGTTCAAAAATATACGAGCCATCTGTAGATGACTTAGTGCAACTCATCCGAAAAAGCACATTTGAATAACTAATTGTTGCCAAAATAACGAGCAATTCTACAGAATATTACATTTAATATTATTATTAATTTAATATCAAACAAATTAGTCAAATAATAATTTTATTTCATATATAAGAAGCAATAATTTTGCCAATTTTGCATTCCAAGAAAGAAACTTTGCAGCAGCGCCATCTCGTATTAAATCAAGTTCGAAAGCTTTCGACATCGCCAGCGCGGAAGTAAAAGTAGGTCCCACTTTCACGCCGACTCTCGGATTCAGAGTGAGATTTTTAAAGAGACAAAAGATACAACTCTGTCGTGTGAAGTGTAGAGATAGCAAATACTCTGAATCTCGACGCTGTATTGGAAACGCGGCTTTAAAAGGTCACCGAACGATGTTTCTTAAAATCGTGAAATTTCGATAAATGGCAATTTTTATTTTTTAATTTGTTTTAAAAGACATTTTAATTTTTTTAGAACGAAAATTTTAATAACAAAAAATATTCTTAAAAAATAAAATAAAATCACTTATCGACTACGAAAAATAAATCACAAAAATAAAGGGAACTTTTTTTTACAGCATCGCGCCGGCCGCATAAAAGTACTTAATATATATATAAAAAAAAAAAAAAAAATGGCAGACCTACACACGCGGAATGTAAGTTATATTAATGTTATATGTATATCAAGGAATTTATCATCATCATCATCATCATAATTTTTAATTTTATAGCTCAGTTGTCATACAGCTGGTCAACGCCTGAACTCGTTTTGCATTGCAACTTTTACAAAGCACGTGATCGTCTAAAGGATAGCACCCCCTCCCCTCCGCTTCAGAAGATAACAAGAGTCCACAATCCTGGAGGAATTATGTTTTTTTATAGTTAAGACCAAAAATAAAATAATATTACGATTACCTCGCATTTATAGCACTCAAAATGGAAGCTGCGGTCCAGCGCAACAACACGAACAGTCTCCTCTTGGCCAGGTTCTGGCATTATCGGTTCGCGGCAAACACAGCACCGGGGGGCAAATTTTCTAGTTATACAAAAAAAAAAAAAAAAATATAATAATAATAATAAAATAAATATAAGTACAACTTACTTATGAAAATCTTCAATGCAGTAATTTTGATTCGTTGCATCGACTGTGAAAGGTATTCCGTCAAGACTGTTCCCGCAAACGATACAACAAAAACATTGAGGATGGTAGGGCTTTCCTGTTGCCCGAAGGATCCTCTCAAGGATCGGTTTCATACAGACCGAACATTTTTCCAGTGTATTTAAGTAGTCCTCCTCACAGTAGGGTTTCCCCTCGAGGGCGTAAAATGGTTTACCCTGTAAATTAATCTGACATTGGGAGCATGTAAAGCAGGTGATATGATAAATTTGCTCCATTGCAGTGCATCCTGAATTTTCTCCAACAACACGTTCACCGCATTTTACGCAAATACCTTGAACATATTATATTTATTTTATTATATATATATTCTCCTTAAAATCTTTATTAAAAGAATTCTTACCGTAGGTATCGATATCACCTCCTGAATTCATCGAATGGACGAGAAGATTTGTTAAAACCTCAACTTCAGCTTCCTTATGATTGGTTAATTTATTACTGTTGCTGATGCCACCACCACCGTTTGGAGCACCATTTGGTATTGTTGCAGACACCCCACCAATCGGAGTACCTCCGCCCCCAGATGCGGCACTTTGGGGCCCATTCACATATGATGTATACAAAGAATAATTTGATCGTGATGACAACTGACTAGGGGGACGTGGATTAATTGGCTCATAAATCGATTCGTAAGTAGAAGATCCCTATTTTAATTTTAAAAAAATAACAAATTATAATAATAACTCGTTAACATTAACGCCCAATTAAAAGTTAAAAGCAATTAATAACAAAAAGAAAAGAAAAAAAACATTAACCACCTGAGAAGACCCGTAACCGTAGTAATCCGATGAGTTTGGTGTGCTCTACACGTTGATTAATTAGAAAATGCCGGCAGTTAGTGTGTTATTTTATTTATTATTTTTAGTTTTTTTTAGAAGAGTTGCAAGAGAGAAAGGAGTTAAAAGAATATAACTTAAAGCGTAATATATGAAGGTTAATGCACATTTTATTTTTAAAATAAAATCTCAAACTTACCTGAGAACTGAGTCCATAAGTGCTGTAATCATTCTGATAGGAAGTGTTAATGTATGTCTGTTGCGAAGAATTTGATCCGTTCGTGTGACCGATTTGAGGATGACCACAATGTCCTGTACCGGAGCCCCCACCAGCGGTCGCATAAGATTGCATAGGATAGGAGGGCATTTGGGGAAAATTATCGGTGGCCCGACGTAGTTCACTGTATGACGAACTGACAGGACTTGGGGGCGGTGGAAGCTCATCCTCGCTGCCTTGATTTAAATAATCAAAAGACGAATTTTCGACCAATGTAAGAGGTGGAGGAGGAATACTTTCGATCGGAGGCGGTGGAGGTAATTCTTCTATTTATATTTATATATATATATATATACGGTAATTCTTCTATTTATATTTATACATATATATATATATATATTTATACATATATATATATACATATATATACATATATTAATTTTTTTCAAACTAACAATCTAATTAATAATTTAATAAATACCTGTAACGTTTCCGAATCCTACATTACTGTAAACAAGCTCATCTGATGTTGGAGCATCTTTAGAACCGTCCGGGATATTAGATAAATGAACAATATTACTATATACAATTTCCGAATTATTATCACCCTTTGAATGTTTTATGTTCGAATATAAATGCGAACTATTCGCCCTAGGGCTTACAGATTGCGAAGTTTGAGGCTGTGATTGTTGCGGTTGTTTTGTTCCAACAATTCCAGTCCCAGCCCCTATAGAATTTGGAAGCATTCCACGCTTTTCAAGCTGTTTCTTATGATGTTCGAGTGCCTCAAGTTGTTGTTCCAAAATTGCCGGATTATCTAGGGTCATTTTCATGTTACTATATAAATGATGTGAAGATACATTTCCAGGTAATCGATTCTGTTGAATATTAGCAATTGTTGAACGACCACTGGAAGCTCCGACACTGCTGCCACCATCCTCTGTCTGTAAACGTTTCGAATAATTCGGTTCGCATATTTGTTTAACCACACTGCTTTGGGGCACCTGTGTAAATATAAATTATAAATTAGATCACGCTAAATTTCACAATATACAATTTTCTTTTTTTTTTAAATAAACAAACAAAAATCCTGCTTACCTGTGGAAAGTTTTTTTTATTCGGTTTCGGTGGGACTGCTGGCGCAACTTTTTTTGGACTGTGATCACGTCCACTTAGCAATTCTTCAGTTGATGATAACGTTCGACTGTTAATTAATTTTAATTGCGCTAATTGTTCATCTAATGCATCCATTTCCTCTAAAAAAAGAATAATTTTAAATTTTCTTCCGATTTTTCAATTAAATTTTGACTAGTGAAAAAATATTCATTTCAATGTGACAGCTGTATTTTAATCGTTCTTATCAGAATTTAATATTTACTTTTTTTCCACCAAGGGGAGGGAGGAGAAAAGCAAACAATTCAAGCTCGCTCGCAAAATTCCTCTGCGATGACTGCGACTTTTGATTGAAGCAGAGAACAAATAAAGTATAATAAAATGATAAAATACGAGGATGACGACGACGACGATGAGGATGACGACAAAACTGATTAACTACACGGCACCGAATGAATCACAAAATACAAGGAATATCTACAGTGCATTGTTTGAAGAATTCTCACCGCACCGCACCGCTGTGACTCAATTATAAATGTATAAAATGAATATGTTTTTCTTTGCGTTTTTATTTATTTATATTCGTTATTAATTTGCTTACGGCAAAAAGAAATCAATGAATTTGTAACGCCTTTTCCGTTTTCTTTGTTTCTTTAAAAATTCCCTCCGGTAGTTCTAATGTTCGCTGCTTCTGCGTCCCGTCCGCCATAAACGTCTTCTTCGTAAAGTCCACTGAAATTTTGAGGTATACATTTTTGACACATCAAGCTTTTGAAATATATCAAATAGGAAGACAAAAAAGCTTTGTAAAGGGTTAGAAGCATGGATAAAGGTTTTAATTTTTTGTTTTTATTTTCAAACTGTACAAACATAATATTTTAATTACTTATATTAATTGTTATATAAATTTTAAATTACATTTAATAATTTTTAATAAGAATATCTTTTAAATGGCTATAATAAAAATAGCAAATCACATCTAGATGTCGCATTTTCAAAGTGTCAAATTACAGGCGAAGAGGCGAACGATTTAGTAAAAGAAGAAGAGAATACGAAAAGAAAAAAAAGTGCGCCGCGTCCGAACACAATAAACGGGGAATATTGTCACATAAATCTTGTGAAATGGCTGGAAATTTAAGCGCGCTCGTTCTTTAGTCCATTTTTGAGGCCAGCGGCCAGGATATTTATTATATATATATATATATATATTTTACCTGAAAGCAAAATAAAAGCGAGGAAAGCATAATTTTAAAAAATATTTCAACCCCCACGTAAAAAGTAACAGGACTCAATTCGTTAGAACATTTTTCTTCCAAGAAAAAAAATATATATATGTATGCATGCATATGTGGAAAAAAACGTTGTCGCCTGTGTTTGTTTACCCGGAGCCAGCGTTCGGAATCGTCGCGACTCGCCCTTAATTATTTCGTTTTTATTAAATATAATTTCGTAAATAAATATCAAAAAGAAAAAAAAGGATAAGAATAAATAATAAAACTTTTCGCAATAAAAAATTGCTGGTGCATTAAAATCAACTGAAAGGCGAAAAAGAAGGAATAAATAAAAAAAAAAACTAAAAATCCTAACATCAAAATGTACCGCTATTGAGGGGGCAGGACTCAGGAGGTTTTTTTGAAGTGACGACACAACAACAAAAACACCGTGAAACAACAAAAACGTCGGCCATATTGTTGCGTTGTGTCTCGCACACACAAAAAAGGAGGAGAGAAGAAAGAAAAGGAGAAAAAACCGAACTATGACTTTAACTTGCACAATTCATTCGTCATTTACGTGGAGTCTGAAAAATCGCGAATTTCTCATAAATTCGATGTAATCAACAAGGTGTAATTGAACGAAAACAAAGTTATAAAATATTATAACGCTACTCCCTTCTCTTTTTGGGGGCGGGAGGCGGGAGGGCGGCCACAGTAACAAGTGAAAAGTACGAAAAAATAAGTTTGTTTCGCCGGGCGATCGAAGGACTCTTGATCAAAAAAGTAATAGGAAAAAATAAATAAATAAACAAATAAATTACAGAGCCCCAATTTTACACGGGAATTTTCGAGATTTACAGGGAAAAAAGTGCGTACTGCATTTTAATTATGGCTTGTTTTTTTCCATTTTTATTTTTAATTAACTCTTAAGCCCTCTGAGAGTTGCTCGGATAACACAACAAAAAATAGAAAAAACTAGAAACCCAAAAAAAAAGTGATCCCACTAACTGGACAGGGGCGTGTTTTGGTTATTTTATTTGGTTTTTTTCTACAGCCCCTCGAGGTCTAAAATTTATAGTGCGGACTGATTATTTGTGATTTTTCCATATATATATAAAACAAAAAGTGCAAATACAATTTAAAAGTTGTGTTTTTTGTGTCACCGATGTCACAGGCGCTCCAGCGGGATTCCTCCACCATCACCGGGGCCCCGCAGATGACAGCAGTTTTAAGTGAACATTTTTAAAGAGAAACCACCAAAATAAAATAAAAAATAAAAAACGTGTGGTTATTTCCATTTTATTATTTTTTTATTATTTTATTATTATTATTTTGTTGTTATATTTTTATACTTCAAAACCCTTAAGTACTGTTATAAGCTGCAAAATATTATTTTCCGGATAAACCCACAAAAATGGATGATAAGAATTCGCTCGAAACAAAAGTTATTTATCACATCGATGATGAAACAACACCTTACCTGGTTAAAATTCCTCTTCCGTCATCGCAGGTAACACTTCGAGACTTTAAAATGGTCTTAAATAAGCAGAACAATAACTATAAATATTTCTTTAAATCGATGGATGCCGATTTTGGGTGAGTAAAGAATTTATTTTTATATAATATACACTGTATTATTTATTTTATTTACTTTCCCATAGTGTGGTTAAGGAGGAAATTGCAGATGATTCAACAATTTTACCATGTTTTAATGGACGTGTGGTATCATGGGTAAACATTAAAAAATAAAAAAAATTAACGAAAAATATTATATAAAAATAAATTCCCCTTTTCAGCTTGTCTCAGCGGACGGTTCAAATCAATCAGATAATTGTTCTGAGGTACCAAATAGCGAAATAGATAGCCGTGCGATTAATAATCAAAGAATTATAACAAAACAAATGACAACGGCACCGCAAACAACAATTGTGCCTAATCAAATGATGCCACCATTAACATATCAATCTGCGTCGGTTCTATCGAGTGATCTCGATTCGACTAGCCTTTTTGGTACAGAAAGTGAAATAACACTTGACAGGGATATGACCGAATGTAGTAGTATACAACGTTTACAAGTCCGAAAGAAGCCTCAACGTCGTAAAAAACGAGCACCCAGCATGAGTCGAACATCTAGCTATAGTTCAATAACTGATTCAACAATGTCTTTAAATATAATCACAGTTTCGATCAACATGGAAGCTGTCAACTTTCTTGGAATTTCTATAGTTGGACAATCGAATCGCGGTGGGGATGGCGGTGGGCTTTTTATTGTTATATTTTTCTTTCTTTTTAACCTTGTCCTGCCCAAAATGATTTTTAAATGTCAGTTTCAAGTGTTTCATGGGTCCTCTACCTGTTTATGTCAATTATGCCCATTGTTCTTCATACACAACAGATATAGATTACAAACTTCTGAATTCCATTCATTATGAGCCCCTTATAGCTTAAAAAATATATTAATTAACTATAAAAAGAATAAAATTTTGGTCTGGGCAGCAAACATTTCAAAAATAATGTACGCCTTTAGAAACGAACATTGAGCAGACCCGAGAAGAAGCGTTTTCAAAGCTTGGGTAGGACGAGGATAAATATAAATTAGTTTTTTTTTCCCTTTTCGTATTTTACTTCAATATATGTTTTATTTTATTTTACAGGGATTTACGTGGGTAGTATTATGAAAGGTGGTGCTGTGGCTCTAGACGGACGAATTGAGCCAGGTGATATGATATTACAGGTAAAATAACTATTCTTCTTTAGGGGCCATTTAAGAAATCTA
Organism: Dysmachus trigonus; assembly: GCA_949715965.1. NCBI lineage: Eukaryota > Metazoa > Arthropoda > Insecta > Diptera > Asilidae > Dysmachus > Dysmachus trigonus. The sequence goes on from OX454324.1 coordinate 5,579,941, forward strand.
TAAATAATATAAATTTAATTCAGGTAAATGATGTTAATTTTGAAAATATGACTAATGATGAGGCCGTGAGGGTGCTAAGAGAAGTTGTTCAAAAGCCGGGACCCATTAAGCTAGTAGTTGCCAAGTGCTGGGATCCGAATCCTAAAGGTTGGTTATATAACAAAACAAATATAGATAAAACAAAATTAAAATCCCTGGCATAAACAGGTTACTTTACTATACCTCGAACGGAGCCAGTGCGGCCGATTGATCCTGGTGCATGGGTGGCTCACACGCAGGCTTTAGCTTCACATGATAGCATTTGTCCAGATATTTCTGAGCCAATTAAAGAGCGCTTAGATCGTAATAATCTTGAAGAAATTGTTAAAGCGATGACAAAACCAGATAGTGGTCTTGAGATTAGGGACAGAATGTGGCTAAAAATTACAATTCCCAATGCTTTTATAGGTCTGTATTTGTAATCTCTTGTTTTTTTTTCTAATTAATATTTTCTAAATATCGGTTTTTATTTTATTTAGGAGCGGACGCTGTCAATTGGGTATTAGAAAATGTTGAAGATGTCCAAGATCGCCGGGAGGCAAGAAGAATAGTCTCGGCGATGCTGAGAAATAATCTAATTAAGCATACAGTTAATAAGCTAACATTCTCCGAGCAGTGCTACTACGTGCTGAGTGATGGCAAGAAACAAAATTGTAAGTTTTCAATTTATATGTTTTATTAATATATCTATATAAATATATATTTTTTTTTATTATAAAAAGGTCGATCAACTGTCAGTCTGGGTGACACGGAGAGTATTACAAGTGACATTGCTCCACTACCTAATCCACCACTTTACATGCCATATTCAGGTAAATTTTATCATTATTTTATTTATTATTATTAACTTTAAATTTCTTTAAAACCCTATAATAATTTCTTTTTTTGTATTTCAAATGTAGCGACGTACAATCCTAGTCATGGATATCAGCCAATTCAGTACGGATGCACTGATAGACATATTTCGTCGGGTATGCTTTAATAAATTAATTTAATAAACAGTAATTCATTAGAAATAAATTTCTCTATTTTCCAGGTTCGAGTAGCTCTGACGTCCTCACTAGCAAAGATATCTCAGCGTCCCAGAGTGATATCACTTCGATTATCCATCAGACCAATCAAAGTAAGTACTAAAGAAAAAAAATATATATAAAGCCTTGGCCAAATGTATTAATCCACCTAGGATGAAATTAAGTTGTTAATATTTATACGCAAGTATTGTACATCACATTTATTAACCCCTTCCGGTACGATTTAATAATGAAAAAGTGTGCATGAAATAACCATTTAATTTTTATTTAATAAAACTTTTTAATTTTATAATTCTTATATATTCTTAATTAATATTCATTTTTACATATTGTTAAATGACATTAAAAACGGTCAAATTAAATTAAATTAAATTTTTACAAGAATGAAATCTTACAGACTAACAACAATTCGGCCGTGACTTGTACCAAGAAATTCTAACGGTAAACAATATGTGATAGGGATCTGTGATATTTCCATAAGTAAAAAAGGTGTTGCCAAATTCAGTACACTAGAAATTTTAAACTAAATTAATTATCATATTCAACAGTATGCATGACGAGTGTAGCTCGTCATTGTGCGATATGGCATGAATAACCAATGACGAGCTAGACTCGTCATTTTACCGGAAGGGGTTAATATTATGGCCCGATTTCGGGCAGTTTTTATAGGAACCAGTGACCAAAAATCCTTAGTTAAATTATGGTGGCTCGATACTTTTGGCCACAGCTGTTATATATAACTATTAATTCCCTCTGTCCCCCGTCCCCCTGAGCCCTCGTCTTCCTAATCGTTTATCTGTCGGGAATTAATTTTTTTTGAACATTACAATTACATTTTTCCAGTGACTATTACGAATGGTTCGAACAAATCGTCAGGATCTTCCAATCGTGGGAACACAGAACAAGACGTTTCGGGTACTCATTTTTAATTTGTTTCTGTCTTTAAATTCTTTATATTCCGTTTCATTTCTCATTTCATTCCCGTTTCATTGAACGTAATTTTATTATCCTTTTTATTTTTTTTATTTTCCCTCCCTTTGGTTTTGTTTTTGTTGTTGTTGTTGTTGTTTTGTTTTATTTAATATGAAATTTCTTTGAAAATTATTTCCCCTTTTTTTTCTTTCATTTACAGTTTTTAATTACGTCTTGTGAATAATACCCTAAAGAAAAATAACAAATAAAAATTAAATAAAAAGCAATGAAATTATATATGTAAAAAAGAAAAAAAAATTTCATAGGCATCCACTAGCGCAAAAAAAAAGAAGAAAACAAGTGAATGATGTTAGAAGAGAGGGAGAGAAATAGAGGGAAAGAAGCGTAAGATAATCTTATTCTCCAAATTAAACATTTTTTATTTTCTCTTTTATCTCATTTCATTTTTTTTTTCTTTTTATAAAACTTGCAAAACTATATAATGTATGTATGTATAAGGATATTTGCCCAAAAAAAATAATAATAAAGAAAAAAAATCTGCATAAAATATAGATAACAAAAAAATAAGTACGAATCCGGCTTGATGCAGGGAAAACAGCGTTAAAAATAATAAAAGAAAGAAGGAGAGAACTTAACGAATTTTTATTGTATAAGTGGAAAAAAATTATCGATCTTCCTTTTTTGTTTTTATTAAACATTTTATTGAAAGTCAGAATCAAGAAAAAAAAACAAATTGTTAGTCCCCACCTGGGGGTCAGGTCTAAATTTGCTTAATTTTTCCTATACACTCCCTAACTATTGTAGATAATTATTTATTGAGCGATAAGTTTCTTCCCTGTCTCACGCAGGTTTTTAATTTTTATTCTATTCAAATTCTATCTTTTTCAAAAAAAAAAAAATAATATATATATATACATATATATATATATATATATATAATGAAATAAATAAAACAAGGAGATGAAGAGACAAATGGGAGAAATTGTATATGTGAAGAAAAATTGCGCTTAAAAATAAGCGCATTTATTTATCTATTAAAGAAAAACATAAAAGAGAAGAAATGATGAAAAATGTGTAAAACAGGAAAGTAAACAATTGTATACTTATTAAGAGACAACAAAAATAAAAAGAAAATAATGAAAAATAACGCATAAAAGAGCAGAAATGAGAAAACATGTAATTTATTAACTACATAGAATGAAGAAAAAATGCATTATTATTTTTATTATTATTGTATCAATCACAATCTACGAAGATTTTTCTTTCTTTATTTATTCCTTGTTTTGTAGGGCGCGCAATTTATTATTATTATTAGTTTTTATATAAAAGAAAATTAAGGCGTTCGACCGTTAACGATGTAAAAGTGCGTGGAGCAGGACAACAAGAAGAAGCAAGCAGCAGTAGTATGGACGTCAGAAGAGGACAACATGACGCCGAATATAATTATTGATTACAAAAATTTAATTATATATGAATTATTGTACGCAGACTGCTTTTTCAGGAAAACAAGAAAAAAGAGAATAATAAGAAATACTTAAGTGCGAACAAAACAAAAAAAAAACCAATAATAATAATAATAAAAAACCGAAATGAAATAAAATGATAATCGTTGTAACGAGCAGTAACAATTTAAAAGAGAATACTTTTCTTTTTTACGAAAAAGTATAAATTAAAAAAAAACCGTGAAGCAGGACTAGAAATATATATAAATATATATATATATAAATATATATCTATATATATAAACAAGAAAAAATAAAGCGCAACCGTTTTACAATTTATTATTTTTTTACTACTACCGAAAAATACCATAAAAAGTGAAATACACGAAAAAAACAGTATTTAAACAATAAAATTGAAATATATAAAATTCAGAAGATGATAATTACTTTTTTTCCTAAAGTCCAATTCAGAAGAAATAAAATTGAGTGGTTAAAATTCAGATCTTTGCGCCGTTTCGAGGATGAGCTTTTTAATCGTCCGTATAAAAGCTTTTAATGGGGATTAACTAAAATATGAGCTTTTACTTTGAATTTACCAGGTTATGTACAGAATCGTGGAATTAATTACTTCCGTGAGAGCCCAGATGGCGTTGCAACAAAAGCTATTGATAACTGTCAAAATTCCCTTAGTCATATTGTCACCGATGTGCTGGCACGTTGCGGCGAGAGTATTCAATTTTAACCGGTAAATAAAAGTTAAAACGAATTGAAAACAATAAAAATCAATTACATTAGAGCACAATGAACCAGCAACTGACACGAGAAGATATCTGTCGGGTGCCGGAAACGATTAATTTCGCCGAAGAGGAGGAACGAACGCTCGCCTACTGGAGGGATGAGAAAATTTTTGAGAATTGTCTAAAATTATCGAAAGGTAAGCCACGTTATAGATTCTACGATGGACCACCGTTTGCCACCGGCCTGCCGCATTACGGGCACATTTTGGCGGGGACAATTAAAGATGTAGTGACACGATACGCCTACCAGCAGGGATACCACGTCGATCGGCGCTTCGGTTGGGACTGCCACGGGCTTCCGGTCGAGTATGAAATCGATAAAACGCTCAACATCCGAGGCCCGGACGATGTCGCAAAAATGGGAATTGCTGCATACAACAATGAATGCCGAAAAATTGTAATGCGATACGCAAAGGAATGGGAAGAAATTGTTGGACGTATGGGACGGTGGATTGATTTTAAGAACGACTACAAAACTCTCTATCCGTGGTATATGGAGACTATTTGGTGGGTTTTTAAGCAGCTTTACGAGAAGGGACTCGTCTATCAGGGTGTCAGAGTTATGCCATACTCCACTGCTTGCACTACAGCCCTCTCAAATTTCGAATCCGGGCAAAATTACAAGGAGGTCGTCGATCCGTGTGTTGTTGTCGCCTATCCAATTGTCGGATCCCCGGATAAGACCAGCTTCCTTATCTGGACCACAACACCATGGACTTTACCCTCGAATTTATCGATTTGTGTTAATCCAAACATGAGTTACGTTAAGGTGAGTGACAATAAAACTGGAATGAATTACATCCTGGCGGAATCTCGGCTTGAATACGTCTTTAAAACATCAGAGGCTTACACCATCCTCGACAAATTTCCAGGTATATCTTTGGCTGATATTAAATATGAGCCGCCGTTTCCATATTTTAAGGAATTGGATAAAAAAATGAATGCATTTCGAGTTCTTGTCGATGATTATGTTACCGAAGATTCTGGTACCGGAGTCGTTCATCAGGCCCCATATTTTGGTGAAGACGATTACAGGGTGTGTCTTGCTGCGGGAATAATCACAAAATCTAGTGAAATCATCTGCCCCGTCGATGATACAGGATTATTTACGGATAAAGTAACCGATTTTGTGGGACAATTTGTTAAAGATGCCGACAAACAGATTATAGCTAAACTCAAAGAGAAGGGAATTCTTTTTTCACATTCTCAGGTTAAGCATAGTTACCCCTTCTGTTGGCGGTCAGACACCCCCCTCATCTACAAGGCAGTGCCGTCCTGGTTTGTTCGGGTCGAACACATGTCAAAACATCTTCTCTCCTGCAGCTCACAAACATATTGGGTTCCGCAATTTGTGAAGGAAAAACGTTTTGGTAACTGGTTGAGGGATGCACGGGATTGGACTATAAGCCGCAATCGATACTGGGGCACCCCAATACCCATTTGGATGTCGCCCAGCGGAGATGAGGCCGTCTGCATTGGGAGTATCAAGGAGCTAGAAGAACTTTCGGGTCAAAAAATCAACGATCTTCACCGGGAATCAATTGATCACATCGAAATTCCATCAGCTGTAACCGGGCGACCACCACTCCGACGGATTAAAGAAGTTTTTGATTGTTGGTTTGAGTCCGGATCGATGCCTTTCGCTCAACAACACTATCCGTTCGAGAATGAGAAGGATTTTCATAATTGTTTTCCAGCCGATTTTATCGCAGAGGGTATCGATCAGACGAGAGGATGGTTTTATACACTTCTCGTTATTTCAACGGCCCTTTTTAATATGCCTCCGTTCAAGAATTTAATTGCAAATGGTCTGGTGCTCGCCTCTGACGGGCAGAAGATGTCGAAAAGAAAGAAAAATTACCCAGATCCAATGGAGGTCGTTAATAAATACGGCGCCGATGCGCTACGATTGTATTTAATTAATTCGCCAGTTGTTCGAGCTGAAAATCTTCGTTTCAAGGAGGAAGGTGTTCGGGATATAATTAAAGATGTTTTCCTGCCGTGGTATAATGCATACAGATTCTTAATACAAAACGTCGCCCGTCTAGAAAAGGAGGAAAATCTTAAATATTTCTACGACGAAAAGAAGCATATTGAGAGCACAAAATCAGCTAAAATTATGGATGTTTGGATTTTATCGTTTAAGGAGTCTCTTCTTGAATTTGTCGCCGATGAAATGAAGGCGTACCGACTGTACACCGTTGTGCCGCGACTCACGAAATTCATTGATCATTTAACAAATTGGTATGTTCGATTGAATCGACGAAGGATCAAAGGAGAACTCGGTCAGGTGGAATGCATCCAGTCGATCGACACCCTGTATAATATTCTTTTATCGATGGTAAAAATGATGGCTCCTTTCACACCATTCATTTCGGAGTACATTTTTCAGCGGTTGAATTTACTTTTGGAGAACAGCCAACCGGGTTCTGTACACTATCAAATTATGCCGGTCTCAAATCGGGGTCTCATTAAAAAGGATATAGAAATCGCTGTCACCCGAATGCAGTCTGTCGTCGAATTGGGACGAATTATGCGAGATCGTCGCACCCTACCAATTAAATATCCCGTCTCTGAGGTGATTGTTATTCATAAAAATCCAAAATATCTTGAGGATATTGTTAGTCTGGAAAGTTTTATTGTTGGTGAATTAAATGTGAGAAAATTAACGACCAGCATGGATAAGGAAAAATACGGAGTGACCCTAAGAGCGGAACCCGATCACAAATCTTTAGGACAACGACTTAAGGGTGATTTTAAGGCTGTAATGGCTGCTATTAAAAAATTAACTGATGCCGAAATTCAAAGTGGTGTTGCAGCGGGACAATTTAAAATACTTGAATATGATCTGCACCTGGACGAGGTAAGAATTATTTATGGCATTTCTGAAAAGTTAGGACCCAATTTTGAGGCTCACAGCGACAATGATGTTCTTGTTTTAATGGATATGACACCAAATGAAGATCTAATCGAGGAGGGAATCGCTCGAGAGATTATAAATCGCATACAAAAATTAAAAAAGAAAGCTCAACTAATACCAACCGATCAGGTATTAATATTTTATAGTACCCTAAATCCCAACAGCCAATTGCGTAATGTCGCAGAGAAACATAAAGATTTCATACAAACTACAGTCAAATCAAATTTCTGTGAATTTAATAGCAGTGCATCACAGAAGCGTCTCATAATCGCTGAATCGTTCGATTTAAAGGGGGATCAATTGAAAATATCAATTTGTTCCGTTGAGGATTGCATTTATCCGTGTACCGCATGGGCGAATATTTTTCTCGATGCCAACATTAAGCCCAGATACACGGATCAGAATCGGGCGAGTCTTATTCTCGAGAAAATTGACAAGGACGATGATTATTTGACATTAGAAGAAATCCGTGAGGAGATAACCAAGATTTTCGGCCTCTACGGTATTAAATTCAATTTAATTTTGGGCAATTCGTACCTTAAAAATGCCGCCGAAGCGAACGGAAAAGTGATTCGAGTAACTAAATCTGCTGTTTCCCCGGATATTCCCGAATCGACTCCATTGCCGTATTCAAAATTTGTCAACTGTGAGTTCAAGGAAAAGAGACGTACAGTTTTTGTTGAAAATCCAAAAAATACGGACAGAAAAGGAAATCTTCGCCGCATTTTGACCGCTCTTTATCCAACCGCTGCCTTTGGGGAAATTCTCATCCAGTAAAACATAATTTCTCCTACTTCTCAGCTATTGAAAAAAATGAATTTTGTTAATTGTTTTTGAACAGAAATAAAAATCTTATCCAAAAGCCCTTGGAAAATTTCGTGTGTACCATAATTTCTCTTTCTGTCAGGTAATCAGCTGTTTTTCTGGTATTTTGTAATTCCCGTCATCTACGCATACACGTTCACAAATATAATATAACTTTAGTTTCGTAATTGGGGAAAAATGTATCTGTGGGGATATTTCTCGGTATAAACATTTTGACAGAAAGTTTAGATTTTAGAGGGATTCTGCCGCTGGGGCAGATCGCGTGTTCATTTTGCTTTGTTTTTATCGAGTAAATTCTCGTGGGAAATTTTGTGAAAGACCTCTTAAAAAAGCGGTGTATTGTATTTTAATTAAATTAAACCCTCTAAAATAGAAATTGCAAGAAACGAAAGAGGGAATAAAGAAAATAGAAATTATGTGTTGCAAGGGTGGCAGCATAGTGTTGTAGTACTGCCAGATGCTTATGTTTCGTTGCGGATGATGATGATGAAAATTGTGATTTTATTAGATTTTATCGTGTTTTTTTTTTTAATCTCATAAATTACACAGAAGTTAAAAAATGAGTACGTCTAAAAATAATATAAAAAACTAATTTCTTTTATCCCCTAATGTAATTCATATTTTTCGAAAAACAAAATTTCTCACACCTTGTTATATTGTGGATTTTTTTTTTTTTCTTGCAGTCAAAACAAAATTTCCCCTTTGCAAGCCTCTAGAAAACTAAAATTGACAAGTGTATGGGTGTTGTGTTTCTCGAAGGAAACTCCATCAATTCGAAATCTCGTCCGTGAGATAAAAGTTTTTCGGAAATTTAATGTACGTTTGTATGCGTGGTTGTTGTTTGTGGGCCGTAATTATTTTTCTCTCTCCTCCGTGAGGTGTGGAGTTTTGTTGATAAGCCGCACGAATGCTCGTGAAATTTTACCCCGAGAACATAACAAAACAAAAAAATAAATCTGAAAAAAAGAGAATATTATTCTGTTCGGGCGGTCGAGTGTGGAAATTAAGAAAAGTTATATAAATCACAGTTTTTTGTTTGTTTTTCTTTAATACTCCCGGTGATTTCAAATAAAGTTTATAAATTTCATTTAGAAGAAAAAAAAAATTGTGTTGAGTTAAATCGATTTACGGTACTTTTCTTCTCTTCCGTTGGTAACAAAACGCAAAAAAAAAATAGAAAAAAAACCCTTCGACAAAGCTCCACATTTTTGAGAGAGAGAGAAAGAGAGTAAAAGAGGTGAGTTTTGCTTTTACGATTTAAAACAAACTTTTTAAAGGAGCGATTTGTTCTTTATTATTATTTTTGTTTCTCTAACGATTCAATATATTTTTGTATATTTATTTTAAATGAGTTAAAATACTGTTTAATAAATTATTTAAATAAAAATGGCGGTGTTTTTCACAAGAAAGTTCATTTTGACAGATGTGTGGCACGCGTGGAACTAATTTTTCTACATTCAAAACACATACATTATTTTCTAACTTAAAAACGTAATCACAAATTGTTTTAATTTAAATTACTAATTTAATTTCGAGTGTGCGCGTGTGTGGTAGCACTTTCCGTTTCTTTTTTTCTTCTTGTGCGCAATATACTTATTTTTTATTTTTATAAAAGTTGTAAAGCTTTAAAAGCTCTTCTCCCTACCCTATATAAATCTCCTCGAAAAAGTGAACTTTGTAGATATAAAGGGGAAAAAGCACGCGCTTGCGTTCAACAACAAAATTTTTTTGTTTGGAGTGGTGCAAAATTTAGTCGGGGAGAAAAATTATAAAAATCCGGTTTAATTGTGAAATTTAAAATAATAAATAAATAAAAATTGTGTGTATTTTGAGTAGTAGATTTGTTTCTTTATTGTGTTTTATATTATACAAAATCACAAAAAATCAATCAGCGGCTAGGAAGAAACTAAAAAACATTTTTATTCTCTTTTCTCTCTCTATTTCTGCGCGGGTTCCGCCCTAATCTCAATATTATTATTATTTTACGTGTGTGTTTGTTTTGTGTAAGGAGAAAAGGGGAGGAGATTTCGTTCCCCTGCTATTTCACTTTGTGTTTCGGTTTGGTAAGGGTGGGGGGGAATTAAGAAATATTTTAATTCAACTCAATTGCGTAAAAACAAAAATTTAAATTTCTAAATTCTTAGTAAATTTTAAAAATTTGTCCGGTCCGTTTCATTTCCATTTGTTTTTTCGTGTTTCGTCGCCCCGAAGTGTGAAAAATATAAGAAACGAAATGTATTTGTGTGTGTGTTTTTACGAGAAAATTAGTATTTTTCCCCTTCGTCTGGAACGGCCAACAACACTACATAAAAAGAACACAAATGCATATATATATATCTAAATGAAAACTTTCGTTCGATGAACCTGGAACAGGTAACAGAGTGAGAAAGCATATAATTTCGAAAACGTTTAAATGACAAAGATAGAGAATATATAAAGTAGTGCAAGGAAGTGGACCGTTCCTCTTCGAATTAACTACTGCTAAAAAAAAAAAAAAGAAAAAAAAAAAAAGAACAAACTTTGACAATTGACGTTGAGCTGTGGTGAGCGATTGACAGGAGTTTTTGAGCAGAGGCAGCCACAGTTCAATTAAAAAAGCGAGAAAAATCTGATTTAATTTAATTTAAACACACACAGAAAATCGTCGCATACTCTTCTGTTGCTTTTAAAACGAAAAAAATATTTTAATAGATTTTTTTTCTCTTTATAATATTAGAACAAAAGAAGCAAGTTATTTATTTTTATTTTAATAATTTTTTTCTAATTGTCTTCTTTACAGAAGAAAGAAAGAAAAAGAAGAACAAAAGAAAAAAAAATTGTCTACATAAAACGCCAATATATATTAAAAAAAAAAAAAAAAATTATTTTTTTCCTTCGGAGTTTTGTGCTGCGTTGCGCCCTCTCGTGAGCAGTTGTGAAGAAGAAGAGGAGAGGAGAACGAAGTTTTCTTTTTCTTATTTTTTTTTCTTAATGAGTGTGTGGATATTTAAATGATTAGTTATTTTTGTTTTGTTATTAATTATTAGAAATAAGAAATTCTTGGGGCCTCTGAAAAGAAAGAAACATTTTTGTTGAGGGGTGCCTCAAGGTAAACAAAAAAGGAATTTTCTTGTGATCGGTGCGGAACAGAAGAAGAAGAGTGTGCCCTGTGCCGCTGCCCCGCACGCACTTAGAAAAATGAATGCCTAAAGAGTGAAGTTTTTTTTTTAGTTTTTTTTTTTTTTTTTTTTTTTTTTTGTTGAGGGCGAATTTAAGAAGTTCGGTTTTTTTTTTTGTTTTTTTTTTTCTTTCTTATAATTGGGAAAATTGTCGTTGAAGGAAGTGCCCTCGAAAAATAGTAAACACAAAGAATACAAGAAATAAGAAGAAAAGGTGCTGTGCTTTAGTGGGTAATTTATTTTATGTTTGTCGGTTTTTTCCTTTTTATTGTAGAGAAAATAAGTAAAAATTCGAGTAACAACCGGAGCCCATAATATTGTTTTTTTTTTTTTTTTTTTTTTTTTTTTTAATTTTGAATTTTGTTCTGTTGTTTAAAGTAAATTTTCCGTTTTTTAGCCCCGTTCGTTGCGGTCGCCGTCGCCGTTGCCGCCCCATCCCCCGATCGAACTCCCCTGAGAAATGGCTGCGGCTGCAATGGCCACAAATTCATCCGCATCATCATCGATTTCATCAACGAATAGCGGAGCTTCAGGATCATCGTCATCATCGTCATCGTCGTCGTCGTCGTCATCGTTGTCGTTGTCAAATTCAAAATTATTATTAGAGTCCTCTTCCTCATCGGGGTACAGTTCGTCTGCAGGATTAGGGCTACTGTCATCATCTTCTTCAGGAGCATCTGTACCATCATCTGTCACTGGAGTTGGTGGCCCCAGAGCTCGACGCGGCAGACAGCACGGGATATTTTCTTCAGCATCGTGCAGTCGACCGACAACAACGACAGCAACATCAGCAGCAGCACAACATTTTTCGGTCACATCATCGAACACCACCACCGGAGGTAATTCAGTATCAAATAAATTACCATCCGGGCAGAGGGAGAGTGCCCCGTTTAGCCTGTTCAAAATGCGAGGCTTAAAATGGAAATCATTTTATGAAAATTCAATTGTTTTAGCTGAACTTAATTCGAGCGACAGTGAGGACGGTCGTGGCAAACAGCAGCAGCAGCAGCAACAACAGCACCACCCCCATCACCACCACCACCATCATCCCCATCACCATCAACAGCAGAATAGTAGCTCCACAGGGGGAGCGATGTACGGAGGAGGGCCACATTATTCTCTATCGAGCGGTGGTGGATCGTATTCTTCAAAATTGCGACGAGAAAACAACACCACCACAACAACAGCAACAGCAACCCCCTCGTCGTCATCATCATCAGCATTTAGTTTATACAAAATGCGTGGTCTTAAATGGAAAAATTTTTACGAAGGCACCAGCATTCTTACCGAGATTAATTCAAATGATAGTGATGATACTGAAAGACATAGACGTCGTACAAGTACTAAAGCTACTATTATGAGGCTAGATAAATCTGATATGGGATTATATGGATTGTGTCCAGAAAAAGATCCGTTTTATGCTGTAGTTTGTGGAATTTGTAATGCTGTCGTTAAACCTCAGGGTTTACAAAAACATATGATTAATAGGCATAATACCCATCCGCATTATAGTACAACAAATCATAGCTATCATACGGCATCAACAAGCCATCATATATCAACAAATCGTAATGTTATCTCATCAGAAACACAATTAACAACATTATCTTCTGGACATTCCGAAAGATCATCTAATGAAAATTTCTCAACAAATCAAACAGTATCATCATCATTTTCAATGAGCGGCGGAACATCATCATCCGGTATATCGTCAGGGATTGGGGGTTCCGGTCCAGCGGGAGGAGGAGCAACATCATCCACATCATCGATTAGTGGAAATAATTTCATTACATCGGGTACATCAAATACAACAGGATCTCGGTCCAAAAGTAGATCAACGAGTAAAATTAAGGGAAAAAGTGGAAAAAGTTCTTCGTCATCATCATCTTCAGTATCATCATCCACATCGTCCAATCACCAGATCTCTAATTCAACATCAACGGCTGCAGCATCATCATCATCTTCGACAGCGGTCTCGT